>JARFJB010002101.1:0-642500 GCA_036346205.1 Vesta saturnalis | reverse complement strand
GTGTATGTGTGTATGATGTGTATGTGTGTGTGTATGTGTGTATGTGTGTATGTGTGTATGTGTGTATGTGTGTATGTGTGTATGTGTGTATGTGTGTATGTGTGTATGTGTGTATGTGTGTATGTGTGTATGTGTGTGATGTTGTATGTGTGTATGTATGTGTGTATGTGTGTATGTGTGTATGTGTGTGTGTGTATGTGTGTATGTGTGTGTATGTGTGTATGTGTGTATGTGTGTATGTGTGTATGTGTGTATGTGTGTATGTGTGTATGTGTTGTGTATGTGTGTATGTGTGTATGTGTGTATGTGTTTATGTGTGTATGTGTGTATGTGTGTATGTGTGTATGTGTGTATGTGTGTATGTGTTGTATGTGTGTATGTGTGTATGTGTGTATGTGTGTATGTGTATGTGTGTGTGTGTGTATGTTGTGTGTATGTGTATTGTGTATGTGTGTATGTGTGTTGTGTGTATGTTGTGTGTGTGTTGTGTGTATGTGTATGTGTGATGTGTGTATGTGTGGTCTGTGTGTGTGCGTGTGTGTGTATGTGGGTGTGTGCGGGTGCGTGTTCGTATGAGTGTACGTGTGCGTGCGTGTGTTTGTATGAGAAGCTATTGAATTCAAATTTCAGGTAAATATTTATTTCCTAAATGTCAAGATTCAAATGATATGGTTTGTTTATGGTCTGCGATAGCCCGAAAAATTGAATAGCGATTCCATTTAAATGCTACAAAGGTTTATGACCTAAACGTCTGGATTTCAATGATGAGTATACTTGATTTATCTTTTAGTCGCAATAACGCAGACTTGGTAGAGATTGGTGTAGAAATTACGGAGTAATGTAAGTAACGTATTCATAATATTCAGTAAATGAACGTAAAACGCTATTTGTAAAGTGGACTATTCATCACCATAGTATATGCTTAGTTACAGAAATATTACTTTTGGAGTATTCATAAATAAATACATTTCAAAATTAAATTAAAAATAAAAATATTTTTTAATTTTCACCAGAGGTGAGGTAACGGGAGTTCGGAAGAGTAATCTTCGGAAGCATATCCCACTTGGGATTTATCACCATATTATATTGAGTAGTTACAGAAATAAATACATTGTAAAATCAAATAAAAAAAATGTTTTTTTATTTTCACCACAGGTAGTGCAACAGAGTTGGGAAAAGCAATTTTCGGAAGCATATCCCACTTGGGTATAAGTGGAAGAACATAGTGATTGGGGAAGAACATCGGAAGGTTCACAGGTGTAGTGTCTGCCGAAGATACAGGCATCACAATCCAGTTGGAGGTAGTTTTGCAGTTGGTAATGATTCTTATAAAGGACATAGCAAATTAATCATTTTGGACAGTTTTGTTATAGTTTTTCTATATGAGGAAAGAGCTTGGATGATCTCTTCAGGTGTGATATCAACCTGCTTGATAATAACGCAGGAGCAAATGAGAGCTTTTTGTTGTTAGAAATAGGATGGAGGCCGGAAGATTGGGATAAGGAGAATTTCGTGGCGCCGAAAAAATGCTTGAGCCTTGCGCTCTAGGTCTGAAGAGAGTTGATAATGGGTTTCAAAGAAAGCCGTATAATTAAATCTGAGTTTGACGTTAAGAGGTGTCACATTTTTGTTTGCTTGTAATAAAGGAATTAATTCAGTACATTGATGAATTTTATTATCTTATGATTGTCAGAGAAAAGGTATTTTTTAAATAAAATTACGTAGAGGTTTAACTCGTTTAGTACAAATGTAATAAAAACGTAGATAGTTTAATTTGATAAATTTGATCACGGTTATTTTCACGTCCTAATATCATAATTATCGCCTGGAGTTCTTCGTATATACCAATTAAGTCGTTTGCATAAAGTCGATTATATGAAATATTCACTTAGTCTGGCTTGTGTAGGCCTTTGTAAATATTGCTGAGAACTTATTTGGCTCATTTTACAGACGTTGGAAGTGATCACATGTTTCGTGTTTCTCTAAATTGACAGTCTCTTGTTTTTTTATCGTTGAGTTTCCATCTGAAATGATCAGTTGTTAATCTAAGTACTTTTGGAGAGGGGGGGGGGGTAGGTGATTGCCGCTTTTTTGTTCAGTTAAAGTTGAAGGGTAGATCTTGAAAGTTGTAGTATAAAACAATTAAGATGTACGAATTGTTGTGATTGTGGGCCGTCGGACTCGAGGCTGAATGAAGTGGTGCTCCGTAATTTTGTGGGGATTTTATGAACTATCGAGATTATGAACATTATTACCGTGATTTTTGAGAATCATAGAAAGATGTCACGTGTTATGATTTGGTAGAAGTTAAAATCCAGTGTATTATGTGTTTAAGTATTTATATAAGATTATTTAAGAGAATGTGCCCATTCAGGATCTGGTTAAATTGTATTTGTACGACATTTATAATAAAAAGTTGGAAGCTGATAGTGGAATTTGAACCTGAACAATTGAAATTGTGGAAGTGCCGAAGGGACACTGGTAACGTTGTTTGGTTTAATTAAAAGTTTCATTAATCAAAGATGTAGATGTAGATGTAGATGTAGATGTTCCGGTATCATTGTAGTTTTAATGTTTTGATTTTCAGAAAGCCTTGTTTTTTTTTGTAATAATAGTCAGTTGTTGGATTTAATCGAATTTTGGTAAATCGGTATTTCGAACCTGCAGTAGATAATATTCTTGTAAATATTGTTATTTGTATATATGTATTGGTGTTGCTTACGCACGAAGAAGTAATTGATATTATTTCTCCTTGACTTTAGCAACTACTGCTAAACGTATGACGCAGCTTTTATTTTTTTGTAGGTGTTAGGTTTTGTTTGAATTACGCCCGCTGTTTGAGGAATGTTTCTTTGACTGCACTTGCCCTTTGTATACATTTGTTTAATGCTGTCTTTTAATCTTAATAGGGTGAAGTGGGGTAATCCCCCCCCTCATATCATGCAAATTTTATTTTTTGACCTCATATCTTGTAATTTAATCAAGTTTAAATTTTTAGGTGTGGTACAAAAAAGATACTAATAGCCAATCACTTCCACTGAATAATTCAGTTCTAGAAAACAAGGTATATGCGGTTCTCAGACTTTGTATTTTATGATTAAGGAGCGCATTTATCTCACCGTTATGGGGTAAACGCGTTTTATAGCCTATTTAAAACTGTGATTGAGGCCTCTACAGGGTAAGTGCACAGTGTGTTGACTTATATTAAAACATTTGTCAAAACTCTAACATTTTAAACTATAAATAAAGGTAACATGTATGGCACATTAAGATACATTACGATGCTTAGTAGTTTCTAAAATCCGCACGGAATGTAAAAATGCCTCTTTTTTTCAGGGCAGCTTGCGATCGACGTCGTATTCAGGAATCACACATACTTCTTCTACATCTGGCCATCGAAACTGTCCCAAACGCTTATTTTTGCATCGTACAAACTTTATTTCAAATTTATTGTTTTGCTTTGTCGTAGCGAATTGGACCAAACAAAAATCATTGACAGATATGTTATTATCGAAATCGGCGTGATCATCTTCACCTTCACTGAAATCCATATTGCTGCTGCTACTGTCATGTACAGAGGTATCTAAATCTCCCTCAAATAAATTCTTCTTACTAAAAATTTGTTGTTTCGTCTTCTTACTGATAGTACTAAAATCGGGTAATGACCTGTCTGACTCAGACTCACTGTCTGAAGAATGGTGACGGCTGTGGCTCGGCAGATTTTCTATTGTCCTCCAAACATTTGGATTTGCAGAGGTGGAGATTGTGGAACTTGTTAAAATTGTAGCGGTGGATGCAATTTTTTTTCTTGGTCTTGGATTTGCTTCCGTATCTGACTTCTTATTAACTTTTCCGGGTAATAAGCGTTCAAAGCCAATCATTATGGAGCAAGATGGAGTACTTTGAGATGCATCTACATTTTCTAGGATGCTTCAAATTTCTCAGAAATTCCTTTAGTTGAGCAGGAAAATTTTGAGTACTGTCTTGATTGTTTTCTTTGTTTCGGTTCTCTTTATACAATTTCAGTTTAGATGGATCAAATGATTTCTTTAAAGCATGGTTATTAATTTTTAGCTCACCTTCTACTGCGGGATCATATATCCTTATCGCGACGAAACCACTCTTAATGTTCAGCTCAGTCAAAGCATTACAGTGTTTTGCTAACAACCTCGCAAACTGAGCTTTATTGGAACGAGTGCCGATGTTTTCTCTCTGCCATGCAGTTAATAATGAATTCAATTTAGCTATTAATCCCTTAAAGCAATATACATCCAGGGGTTGTAAAATATGGGATGTACGAGATGGTAATTTTATGACGGAAATATTACTTTTTATAGCCCACTGCACCAATTTAGAGGAAACATGGCTCGTATGACCGTCAAAGATCAATAAAACTGGACGATCTGGTCGAATTTCAGTTAAAAATCGTATTTCAAACCAGTTTTCAAATATTTCAGCTGCCATCCAACCCTTTGGAGGTGCTACGTATCCTATGTTGGGATACTCATTGTTCATGGGAATCCACTTATCTCACAAGTGATTTGGCCTGAAGACAACCAGTGATAGCAGTTTTCGTCCAGCTGAGTTTACTCAAGCCAATACACTGGTGTTCTCCCTACCACTACCGGCGGTCACACGCTGGCACAGATGTCCAGTGGGTGTCACTACTTTGGTTTTACTCCGATCGTGCGGAAAAGATGTTTCGTCGCAGTTATAAATTAAATCAGGCCAACGTGCTATACCAAGGCACTTTACTTGACTTTCGAGCAATTCATAAAAATTATACACTACGGGTTGGCGCCTTGTAGTCTAGCATGTTTTAGAGGTTCTGGTTTTTTAATAGATAGTTTATGTCTATTTTTAAAAGCCAGCCATCAATCCTCACCGAGGCGCTGATTTTTGGAAGGTGTTTTGATATTGTTTCACTTTACTTATTCTTGTACAATATTTTGGATTTCATTTCGGCTTAAACCGAAGCCCCACTTTGACATGGTGCGTAAACAAATGGCAAGATTGGTTTCTTCCTCTTCCGAAAGGGCGGTTCCTTTCCCACCTTTCTCCCTATTAATGCCGAAATGACCACGGCGCCCTTTCATACGATCTTTTAAGGTACTTCCAGGTATCTTTTAAAGTCGACTACATAGTTTTACGCCTAACTCTCCATTTTTATCCTTGAAAGTGCCTCTTGAATATGCTCTTCTCTGTACATCCTCCGATCAGTCTTTCTGGGCATTTTTATGAAAAAAAAACAAATGTTAAAGCTAATTTTTATATGGGGCAAGTCCGCTCCGGTGCGCACTTGCCCCTTAAAAAGGCACGAATTTACCCCAGGTGGTAAAAATCACGGGGCAAATGCGCTCCCCATTCCAACTTTGAAAGGGAGGTAATATAAAATGAAAAACAATTCATCTATATCTATTACTTACTTTCGCCGTCAAGTAAACACCGATTTTATGCACACTTGTATTTTGTGAACAAACAAACTTGTTTCGCCAAATTAAAACTCACTAGAGCAGAACACTTGCAGCGGTAGGCCGGTGCTAAAAGTTAATCTTCGACTGGCGGTGCATACGTGACCGACTCATAGACATACTGATAGGTACAAGCGGTGTTGCCAAAGTTACAGGAAACTCTGATCTTATTTTTCGCGGAGAGAATACGCACTTACCCCAAACGCGCACATTCCCCAGTTTACTGTACAGATATTTGTTGTGTAATTTTTTGGACATTTATTTTACCTTCACCAAATTAAAAGCACGTTTAGTTTATTGCGACAAATTTTGACGTTACCGAAATTAAAGCTATTATCATTCAAAAATGTAAAGTGAGCTTTGATGATTTGTTTTGATTACGTTTAAGTTTACACCAAATATGTATAATGAATCTTGAGTATCAGTTTTCGCAATTTTTTTGAATTTTAAATGAAGCTTAAAGTTTTACTTATGTGTGAGTGAGCGTCGCGTAGATATTATTGAAGTAAAGTTTCAGGTAAAGGTGAGTGTTTTCTCTTCGATCGAACATCATGATTTCCTGTTAAGCCATTATTCTGAGATCTAGTTCATGCCGTTTTTCCCACTGTAAATCTATTTAGCAGGTGGCGCCTTAGTGACATATTTTTCCTGATTTTGACTTCGTTGGGTTGTGTCGAATGTCCTTTTGGATTGATGAGTAAGAACCGCGCCTATACCACTGAGCTATGTAGGTATCATGCACTTTACCTTTACGGGTTGATGTTCTAGTGAGTGCCTTACCAGTAACAGAGGGGAAGTAGAACATAAGAAGGGAGTTGTAGGATTGATTTTGGGTAATAATGGTTCAGGGAATGTTTCAGGCGCAATAACGACAAGCGCTGGACCTGTAGACATTAGATGAGATGAAAGTAGACAGACGATCGTGAAGGAGCCAGAGACGGAAACATTCGGAAGGCAAGTTCGAGTGATGGTGGTTTTACTGTTGACGGATGAAGAGTAAGACAGGACTTCTAACAGGTGTTGGCAGGGGTTTGTTAGGTGCAGACGGGTTGGGGCGCGGTAAACAAATCCATAAAATGTATGCTGACTGCCAAAGTGCATTCTCACACTCCGTGAGTTAAGGCCTTGAAAGCTACTCCCCTACGTGCTGTTGTGTGTAATATGTTCTATATAAAGTGTACTCATGTTCATTTGTAGCTTATGTATCTACAATCAAGAAACATCAAAAGGTCTCCTATTGTATCAGGTTTCGTTCTTCGCCCGACAGCGTCGACGTATTTAGTACACTTGGGAATCGTTATCAACGTGGCTCAATAAAGGGTTCGACCAACAATCGTGACTATGTCCGTTATCGCTTTTGTAATTTTGTTTTCAGTTTGATCATGCTTATGTTAGTTATTGCTTATTAGTAGTTTACCCTAACGCTTTTTCTTAGACTGTTTGGGAGTTCTTCTTCTCATCAGCCCTAGCCAATCTTCTCTTGGTGGTGTTGCGTTGATTTTATGTTTTTGTATAGTTCACAATCATGAGTTTAGATTTTTTCTAAAAAAGAAGAAAACATGTTTTGATTTGATTTGATTTGATTAAATTTTGTTCAATTTTCTCTTTGATTATGTCATTTTCTACTGTTAGCGTTCGACCGTTAGAGGGTATTCTGATTGGTCATCTTCAAGGCAGTTTAACAATATTTAATTTATTAAGGATCTAGTTATTCTTTACTAAAATTGCATTCCATAGTTGACTTTATAAGTTTATCAAACTCTTATATTAATAGCAGGCTTAAGAAGTATAATTGCTGTACTTCTGGCTCACTTTTTGGCGGGAAATTTAAATTTTAATGACATGTTCTGGCGGAATATTTAAAAACAAGGTCACGCTCGTTTTAAGTTCATTGACCTTTTCAAGGTCAAAGTGTGTTGACTTCTAGGGGTATCAGATTCTTCTAAAAATAGAATCAGCTCGTGAAAAACGGGATAGTCCAAAGTTTATTGACCTCTTCAAGGTTATAGTTCATTGACCTCTGGGCGCGTCATATTACAATTTTTATAAATCTAAAAGTAGAATCAAAATTACTAAGCTTTCCAAGTCAAAAGTTTATTAACCTCTTCAAGGTCAAAGCTCATTAACCTCTAGACGTGTCATATTACAATTCTTAGAAATCTAAAAGTAGAATCAATAGTTCACTGACCTTTTCAAGACCAAAGCCCATTGACCTCTAGGAGTATCATTACAATTCTTAGAAATCTGAAAATAGCATCAGTTCGTGGAAACAAGAATGGCAGCTAGTTGTCTAGGTTAAATGGTTCTTATACTGGCCAAATTGAGTCAAAATCAAATAGTTATCTAAACTATTCCATAAACTGATTCTATTTTTAGAAGAATTGTAATATACCCCTAGAAATCAATAAACGTTGACCTTGAAAAGGTCAATGAACTTAAAAGGAATGTGACCTTGACCTTGTTTTCAAACGTTCCAACACATGACATTGAAATTTAAAATTTCCTGCAAAAAAGTGACCCAGAAGTACAGTAGCTAAACTACGGGCTTATGTTTGCGGTTTAACTTTTTCAAATTTCATACATTTGTTCTAACATCTTAAACAATTATAAAAGATTTTACTCCTACTTAGGACCGTAACTGTAGGTGTTAACGAAACGTATAGATTTTTATAAAACATAAATATACAATACACCATTAGAAACCCAAAAAAGGTAAGTATTTTAATTTTGTGTGTAAAATTTCTGTGGAATGTTTGTATTCTATTTGTGATGGGTGGTATATTTGCGAGTTGTGTTGTGAGGTCGTTAGGGTCGGTGTAAGTTAAGTATTAGGCTTTCACAGAAAATGATAGAGTAGAGATGATTGGGGTTTATATTTGTGTATATGGGTGCTCGGAAATCTATAACAAGGCGTACGTGTATTTTGTAGGTGTGGTCTAGTGTTTTGGGGTGGCAACCTCTGACGACCCCGGAGGACGCCCAGTTTCTTATCCTGTCTAGTGTTCTTTGTAAGTCTGGGAGTCAGTTTAATGTTTTGATGAAAAGGATTCCTAAGTAAGCGACTTCTTGTTGGAGTGTGAGTCTTTCGTTGCTAAGGGTTAAGGAAACATTGCCGTGGGAAATTGTCTTCGGGGCAGTTGGAATGTTTAAAGAGGATCGCGTGTTTTGGTTGGATTGACGGAGACTCTCCACCAGTTAGCCCAGTTGAAAAAGTTGCGGAGGGTTTTGGATATTGGACCGTGAAAAGGATTTGAGTTAAAGAAAAACCTTGCGGCACGCCTGCTGTAGGTTGGAATGTATCGAAGAAGATGTGATTAGTCAAATACGAGAGTAGAAATTTGGAGAAGGGGTCAGGGATGTTTAGGTTACTGATCTTGTCCACGAGACCTTGTCAAATGCTGGACTAATGTCCAGAAACACAGCTAGGTTGTATTGCTTACGATTAAGTGCTCTGGTGGTCTCTGTAAGTAGCTTCAACACGGGATAGTTACACGTTCGGTTTTGACGGAAGCCGAAACGGCTGTTAGGAAGGAGTTCGTTGAATTCGAAGTGGTTTCTAAGTCTCCTGGCGAGAGGGGGGTGGGTCTATAGGAGGAGGATGTGGTAAGGTCGGAGTGCGGGTATCATGACGGCGTGGGCCGATTTTCAGTCCGTCTGAAAATGGGATAGCGTTAAACATTTGTTGTAGATGTCGGTAATTAATCTGAAGGCTCGGTCGGAGTATTTTACGGCAAAATTGTAGCCTTTTTTTAATCTGGCTTTGACATGGTCGGGTGTGAAGGGGCATAAAAGGAACTCTCGTGGTCCAAATGATTTCGGAAAGGTTAAGGCTACGGAACTCTTCAACGTAACTCTCTAGGAGTTCCTTGAACTGGGTGTCGAATTGAGGATTTTCGCGATCGGAAATTGGATTGAAGGTTCAGACTGAAGAAGTCAGCCTTCCCTTGATTGGTGAAGACGCTTTTGTAAACGCGTCGTGTGGTTTTACGCAGTTGCATGGTGTACGGCTATAAATTCTGGTATGACGTCCGCGATGTTTATTGTGGGCGTGGCTTTACAATAGACGAGATAAAATTGATTCTTTGTTAATTGTAAATTCATGGAAAATTATTAATTAATGTCACTTTACCTTATTTAAATAATATGAAGACTTTAGAAGATCACTATGGTCTCATGCGCATCCGTAGCCTACTGCTCCAAAAACGTTTTGAAATTGGCGCAATTGATCACGGTATCAGATTTTATATCTATTACCCTATGAAACATTTTGATGAACCTTGTGTAAAATTATATTACCTTCTTGCCTCAAAGTTAATAATTTTTTTATCAAATGTACTTCTTACGTGCCTGGTTTTATTGATTATCCTACCACGAATGGGGAAGCAATAATCTAGTTAAATTTAATGCTAACAAAACTCAGTGTTGCCTTATGTCCGCCAAAAAAGATCGATCATTTCCTGTTGTAAGTATGAATGGCTCAGTTCTTAAGTTTTCAGACTCTATTACTCTGTTGGGTATGACTGTATCTTCAAATCTCTCATGGGTTGACCATCTTCTGTCAGCTACCAAAACAGCTGCTCGTAAAATAGGCTTTTGTACAGATCTAAGCAGTACTTTACCTCTCGACAACTCCTTCTGCTGTATAAGGCCCAAATTCGGCCTCATCTGGAATATAATTCTCACCTTTGGTTAGTGCTCCCAATACGCTCTCGATATCGTTGATCGTATTCAAAAGAGAGCGATTAGGCTTATCAATGACCCGTCCTTAACTTCTCACATACAGTCCCTTGAGCATAGAAGGATGGTTTCAGTTCTTTCTTTGTATTATCGTTATTACAACGGCTATTGTGCTGGTGAATTACATTCTTTGATACCATCTCCGGCTATCTTTGCGAGAAACACTCGGTTCGCTCATTCACATCATCAGTATGCAGTACAAATCTCCACTTGTCGTACCAAACGGGAGCAATCCACATTTTTCTACACGGCTTCTAAACTCTGGAATGATCTCCCTAGTTCCTGTTTTCCTCTCACTTATATGAGAAAATTTAAGGTAGCTGTTCATAGGCATCTATTGGCAATTCATTATCCCTCTATCCATCCTCCTAAGTGTTCCTGAGAGCACGATAGGCCTTATTTAGCCTGTTCAGGTCCACAATCATAAAAAAAAAAAAAAACTCTTTATAATGAACACATCAAACATTTAATCATCTTCAAAGGTATCTTTATTTGTAAACTAATTTTGAAAATTCATTCATAACTCTAAACAAATATAAAACTGAATAACAATATTAAACAAGAGTTCGAAATTTTCTTTTCACACTGGTTTTTATCATATTTTAAATTCTAGAATATCAAGCTAAAAATAATTAAGTCAATAGATCTTTTAATTTATAAACAGGAACAATTCGTGGCATGTGAACCATTACCACTAATTTTTACTTTATAATCCCAAAACACTAAGCTATCAAATTAGTTATATTTATTATAATAACAACACAGCAAGTAAGTATATTAATATGTATTTATAATAATAGCAAACATAAAATTAACAAATTTTGTTTAATACAACTACTAAGATTGTAACATTAAAAAAAACAGGTACAAATTAATCAATTACAATATGGCCCCATGATATTCCCAATATAAAATGATACATTTAACACTATATATTACTATAAGTAAAGCTATTAATGTATTTTAGAATGACCACTTTCACGTTCAACTTGTACTTCTTGTCGTAAATCTTCATTTAAAGTTTTGGCTAAAAAATAAAGTTCGGCCAAAGCGACTGTCAAGCTACAAATAACCCCAAGCAAAAGGCGAAACCCAAAATCTAGAGTTCCAACCATTAATTCAATTCCATGAAATCCGAACAAAAATCCTGTCAAAACTGACACAATAAATTGAAATACAGCAATGAGTTGCCTGTTAATTTGTTTTACTAAAACATAACATGTTAAAATAATTATAAATTCATTAATAATAAGTACTTTGATAAGAAATTGTATCTTCTGGAAGAGGTTTCAAGACAGAATCAACATTTTTTGTGATGGCCTTATATTCACGATTTTCTTGTTGAATTTTTAAAGCATGGCATCTGGCATCCAATTCTTTATTACGAGGAATTTCAACATTCTTTGGTAAAATAATGTTTGAACCCAATAATAAATCATGTAAATAGCAATTTTTGTCTTCCGAATTTTCTTTCTGCAATTTATTTGATAACCAAATTAAATCGGATAGTTGTAAACCTATTTCATCATGTTTCTCTTCTTCATCATATGTATTTAAAGTAACTGGATTTAAATTCAGATTTTCTATAAAATTTCTATCACTCTCAGTAATCAATGTGGATGGGATAGTGAATTTACTTTTACTCTTTGGCTCTCGTGAAGCTATTAAACATATATTTTCAGGAGTGTCGTCATAATGGCATATAGAACAAATTCGATTAATTAATTTTTTTGATGGAATTACAGTAATGGAAGAGTTATTAAGCGCTGCTTTCATTTTGATTTTTTACAGTCGTTACTCCTAGTTTATTTTGTAAATCAACATATAATAGTTGTAGTTCTTCTTGTTTTTGTTCATAAGTGGTATCGATTTCCTCACAATGAGAACTCATACTATCGACAAATTTTTCCCATTCCACCTTTCTACTATTTCTTGCTAATTCAGTTGCAGAATCCTGTTGATAGGTAGATTCTAAATCATTAATCAAATTACAAACACTTAAGGCTTCCTTCAACGTTTTATCAACGTCTAACAATGAAAAATCAACTGACTCCTTAAGTCTGTTGATTTGTGTAGTTTTAATGTCAGCAACTTTTTCTAAAAGTGTAAATAAATGATCAACTTCTACATCGGCACGATTTTGCTAAAAAGGTATTATTAATTTTTTACTAACAGAATAGGATGGTAACACAACCTCATACTGCCGGAGTGTAAACTGTATTTCGCCGTGTAAAAATACTTTGTGGTCAAATAAGCGGGTCCAAATAGCACTTATATCTGTAATGAAATGAATATATCTACGATATTAATTAAAATTATTTGTTTATAACCGCACCTTTAATAATATCTGTTGAATTCATGTCATCAACATGATTGCATTGAACATGTGATTTGTTTACAGTGTTGCCACATCACTACTACTCACTCAAAACTCATAGGCGGTGATCATTTTTTTTAACTGTGATTAATAAGGAAAGAATTATGCATACGCAATCCAGTTAATCCGCATAGGCGTAGTTTAAATTACATAAATTAAATTAATTAAATATATCATTCGTTTTACGATTCTTATTTTAATATACAGGGTGGATACTTTAAGTGGAATAAATTCTGTAACTCAAAGGGGTGAAGCCCGGGAGAAAAATCATGATAGGCATTCTTTATAATCGTTTCCAGCCCTCAATCTGGGGGTTACAGTTTTTCTATATATCCACCCTCGGGCGTGAAGCCACCCCTAACTTTTTTTTCAAATGTAAGGGTAGGTCAAGTGATACACCGTGTGAAAGCTTGTTTTAAGAGGAATACAACGCAGTATTTATTCTCGGGCATTTGAAAAATAAAGCGAAAAAACCTAAATGAACAACTTTCTCTGGCTCAATGGTATTTAATTTCGAAAATGATTGAAATGTCGGTAGGTAAAAATGTACCGTGGTGATAACATGCGTTTATTATCGCAACAAGTCTGATCTTATCGTTGAAGGAAAAAATCTTTATCTTCTGTGTTTCTTGTACTCACTAAATGCTTTTTAATGTCGACAATGCTTGAATGGTCGGTAGATAAAAATGTGCCGTATTGATAACGTGTATTTATTACCTCAGAAAGCCAGGTCTTACCGTTGATGAAAAACGCTCATAATCTTCTGTGTTTTAGTCTCGATTTTAGTTACCTGCTTGATTTGTTAGCGTCCACATTAGTAAATTATAATATTGCCTGTTTTTTGCATTTTCTTTGCTCGTTTATTTAAGTAAATCATTCCTCAAGTGTAGTTTTCACATCTTCACATCGTAGTAAATTATTTACCATGGCTTATTTAAAGGAAGCCCTTCGCATTGAGATATTAATGATGATCGGATATGGTGGCCGAAGTCGTACTCAAGCTGAGGTAGCTGAATTATTTCAATCAAATCATCCCGATTTACCGCAGCTTTCTCAAGGTACAATTAGCAAAATAGAAAGGCGCTATAGAGAATTTGGTCATGTCAGGAATCTGCCAAGACAAAGAAGAGAGGCAGTTGACTAAAATACATAACTGAACGTTTTGTTGGCTATTCAAGAAAATCCCATCAATTCGACACGGCAATTAGCGCGTGATAATGAGGTCAGTCATAGAACTATTTTAAAGGTTTTAAATACTACAAAGATGCACCCTTACAAGATGCAAATGCTACAAGAATTGACTGATGAAGATCCAGACCACGAATTGAGTTTTGTGAACGAATGATGGACTTCGTTGACCATGGTCACATACAGTTGGAATGGATTCTCTTTTCGGATGAATGTGCTTTCTCTTTGCATGGTGAAGTGAATCATTACAATTGTCGTTATTGGTCTGACCACAACCCCCATTGGATGTGGGAAACTCACACGCAACATCCACAAAAATTAAACGTATGGGCTGGGATCTTAGGAGATTGAGTGGTAGAACCATTTTTTCTGAATGATAATCTTGGTGGGAAGTTATATCTTTCTATGCTCACGGATGACCTGCTCCCAAATTTAAGGGTATATTTTCAAATAACAATACAAATGACTTGGATGAGAGAATTTGGTTTCAGAAAGATGGGGCTCCACTGCACTATGCATTGCCAGTACGGAACTATTTAAATCAAATTTTTCCAAATAGATGGATTGGTCGAAGAGGTGCACATGAATGGCTACCACGATCCCCGGGTCTTAATCCCCTTGCTTTTTTATGAGGGAAAAACAGTGCAAGTGCAGAAAATAAGAGCAGCGTAACACGATATTATCATATTATAACGTGATGTTCGCCTGAAAGAGTATTATTACAAGAGATGGAAGATTTCAGATAGTAGAATAAACTATGATGAGTTTAAAAGGGCCAGAACCTTATTAAAGCGCTTATGATAATTATCTCAAAAATCCGCAAGAGTTTTTAATCACCAAAGATCTGGTAGTACTAGAATTTCAAAAACGTTATTTAATGGTGATCAAACTTATACTAATCCAAAGCAAATTGTAGATACTTTTGCCCAAGCCGTTTCAAATTATTTCCTTCCTAATGTGGAAGTAATGGTACTGATAATTCTGTACCTGATAAGCCCTGTTTATTACTCAGTTTAACAAATGAAGTTGAAGTTCTTGCTTTTCTAGTTAGACTTGCAAGCAAAATTAACCGCAGGTGATAATCTAATTCTGAGTTTGTAGATTTGTATCTGCTGCACTTTGGCCCACATAATTAACCTAGCCATAAAACAATTTTTATTTCCTGATGAATGAAAAAGAACTAGGTTAATCCTTGTATTCAAGAAAGGGAAACCGTCTTTATACTCAAACTAACGCCCGATAGCCTTGATTTCCAATGTTGCAAAATTTTTTAAACATGTATACTAACAAATTGGTAACCATGTCAAACCGTTTATATCGAATCAACAACATGGTTTCATCTCTGCAAGGTCAACAACAACAAATCTTACTTGTATTGCTCAGTATCTCTGCGAACAAATGGATAATGAACAGTAAGTTGACGTTGTGTATACGTATTTTACGTATGCTTTTAATACTATGTCTCATGTGATTCTATTACAAAAACGGGATAGGTTTGGACTTTTACGTTCGTTTCCAGACCTGTTTCGCTAATACCTTCGCTTGCATATAAACTACGTGTTGTATAAAGGTTTTTGCTGCAATGAATTTATAGCCACCTCAGGAGTGCCTTAAGGCTCAAGCCTTGGTACTTTGCTATTTAGATTATATTTTGACTGTCTCTTATCTAAATTCTCTTGATATTTAAGAGCATTGAGTTAGTAAATGATTGCTGTAGGTTGCAATAGGATATTGGCACCTTAGCAAAATGGTGTGCCGATTTTAACCTTACCTATACTTAATACATCAAAATGCGTTAATGTGACATACACCCATAAATTCTCTTCTGTTTAGTGAATATATCATATAGATGGAGTTGAGCTGCAGAACATTTCGAAGATGAAGCATCTGTCATTAGTTAACTCAATAACTTAAAGTAAAGTGTGAGCAATGGAAGTTTCAAAAATATGTATATTTTATGAAGTTGGAAACCCATCTAGATCCATTCACAATTCTGATCTGTTACTTAAACATAACATCGACTCTGCGTACTAGACGTGTTCAATATAGCACAGTATTTGTGACTAAATTAGTGACTGATAGAATTGATGTTTCCCAAATTGTTAGGTTACGTTAAATTTCACTAGATATGCTACAGCCGTTTCCAGTGCAACAGCCAAAACAAACATTAAATTAAGGGCACTCATTATTAACATGTCAGTGAACCCAAACAAAATTAGGAAGACTTATTTATTCCGTCTCAATGATATATATTATTGCGATGTTTTTAAAAACTTTTTTTTAGCTAAGTTTGTTCTTTTTATATTCTATGGGTTACGTTTTTAATTTGTCCGTTCTTCGCTTATTATGTTCATTGTAAGTGTTCCTGTAACTCCACGGGAGTTTTTAAGGTGAACAAGGCCTCTATTCACTTAGAATAATTTTGTCTTTTTATAATTACTTCATTACCAAGTATAGATAGAAAATCCAGTTTATCTTAACCGCTACCTTAGAAGTAATTACGGCACTTATTTGCTTAAGCAATTTTCCTGTTTTATAAGAAATTTTCTACTACCTGAATAAACAAATATAATTGATTATACTTTATTCGTCTAGAAATAAACACAGATTGTTTATTTTCTGAAGATTAATCATCAACGAGGACTGATAAGCCCCGTCTATGATTCCTCCAGTAAAAATACCCAAGTGTCTGCCCTGTACGTAGCAAGATCAATTCTGGTCCAAATTTATTAATGAAAAACCCCAGTAATTTACAATCCGAACCTAAATATTTTGGATAAAAGTTAAATTTAGTTTAATATAAACCGCCAATCGTGTTAGTTTTTACTCAACTAAAATAAAGTCTCCGGTGTGTCTTAACCCGTTGTTGTCTGAAACCTGAAATTTTTAAATCGCTTAACACGTTCAGAGATCCTGTCCAACTCGTATTAATTAGTTATTAAAGAAATAATTTACATTCTAAATGTAAACCATTTCTCTTAATAAAACTTTGTTTAGTTAAACCATAATCTAATCACACCTAAGAATCACAATGCAATAATCTAGGAAGCCTCTTAGAGATACTTTCCTAAAAGCGGAACTACACTCGCTTTTACATTGAAGAGGCCCATTGAATACAAATACCTTCTAAAACGACAATAATGTTGTTTTCTCGTACCTAGTAATTGTAAATATTGTAAATAATGTCAAATTCAAATCTTAATAATTAAGTTAATACAGTTAAGAGAATTACGTAATTAGTTCAAGTAGTATTTGTAAGCCTTGACTACACTGTAAATGTTTTAATTAAGTTTTTCTAGTAAAGGTAATCCCGAAAAAAGTAATAATGATGGAGGGTATCAATCTTTGACGTAGAAGGTTGTGGACTATCGGCTTTTTGGCAGAACTATTGGGATTAGATTTTGAAGCAAATTCAATCAAATTTGGGGACAAATTAACATTTGGTAAAGACAGACATCGTTTTTTGAATGGCAGCAACAGTGTTAAAGGAACATCATCATCACTTGAACACAAGAGACATTTTGGACTTCCATTTGTTGGTTGCTCCTTGTTTCTTGGGGAATTCCTTGATCCGTCACGGTTGCCGGCAAGAAATCCTCCTCGTTAAATAAAAACTTATTTACAGACACAATTCCACATATTCTGAATGCATTAATAGCTTTCTGAATTATGCTTACTTTATTATAAGCTTGCCCAAATATTTCCGCTAGCTACATTCTCTTGAGTTATTGTATGACCAGGCTGATTCACTAGCCACTGGTCGCAGTATTCACCATAATTGTCTTTTAATGCTTTGAATAAGCACCTATCAAGGGGTTGTGCTCGGTGACTAGACTGCAATAATATCGGGCTTTCCTTCTTACCCTTCACGTGTTTCTGAAAATGCTACAAAAATTCAACAAACAGTTATGTGTTTATATATCCTGAATCGCTGATAAAGAGTATGGTATCAAGCGGTGTACCAATCATAAAACTACGTTTCGTCCGCTTCCTTGGGAATATTAAAGCTGGTGGTATGTAGTGCCCACTAGCACTAAACAACAAAATGTGGTGATAAACTGCTCCCTTTCAGTAGATGTAATTTTGTTAACGCTACGCTTTACTTCAGCAGCAATAATCTTTGGTATTTTGTTTGACACGGCGGTAATACAGCTCTAATCCATGTTATATATTCTACTTGGAAGTAAATCATAATCAGACATGAGCTTCGTCAAGTTGTCATAGAACCATTTAATTTGAATCTTGTTGAATCCCATAATTCTACCTAGACTAGATTTTTGGAGAGTTCTTAGGGACAAACTACGTTTCATTAAAAAAGGCTGACTGCAGTCTTTTCCAGCCAATTTTGTTTGAGTATTAAATTTATGGCGAACATGATTTGCCTCTGCAAACTCATAAGCCATTTTCCTAAACATCTTACACCGTAGAACATTTGATCCATTTGTTTGCAATGTTCGGCTAGTTCCTGCTCTTGTTCATTGTTACAAATTTTTTTGAATCGCCCAAGGGATTCCGTTCTATAACCACGCTTTAGACGTGCTCTTAAAGATGACTCGTCGACTTCAAAGTCTCTTGCAATGGCTCGTATTGGTTCCCCATTTTCCTTTCTTCGCCGAGTTTCTTGAAGCATTACTTTAGTAATCGGTTTCCGATTTGTCTTTCGTTTATAGACCCTAAACCAAAGAAAAAACAATAGGGCAAAAGTCCGCATAGGTGGGGTAAAAGTCCGCGCGTATATTTGCCTCGAAGAAATTCGTATTTTCACTCCACTACTAAGTCTATAATTTGAAATTACAGAAAACTTAACCCATAAATTTATTATGCAAGTATTAGTACTGAATTACATATACAAGAAACCTATACAAACATCACAAAAATCTTAAGCATCTATTGTTTAAGATTATCTCTTTACATCCGATTAATTTCATGCAAAAAATTAGACGAAAACGCTATTTTTAAAACTTACCGCATCACTGCTCTGTTTGACACTCTAAACTCCATTAAATACAAGAAAGTAGCTTAAGATCGGTTGCATTTGTTGATATGACGTGTATGAGGGGTGGCCATTTTATGCGGTACGCGCATTCTCGAAACGGCCTTTTACCCCGCCTTGTGCTTTTACCCGAACTTACTCTACATTTCAAGTGGAGTCGTAATTGCGGAGAAACTTAGTTTAATTTAATCTAAAATATTTAAGTGATCTTTGTTCTATCAAGATTTATTTAATCATTTGAAAATTGGACAATCATTCGAGTGATCAGCAGATAAAGCAAGAACTCTCTTAACTTTATTTTTGTTTGCTTTATTTCTCAAAAGTTTATTGTTCCTTACCACTGGATATGTGGCATTTCCTGCATTAATTGTTGGTCACTTTAGGGGAGAGTGGTACACAGTAGGCCAGTTTTTTTTTATTTTCTCAATAATTAAGGCATGCTTTGACGTAGATAAGTGAAAGTTGGACATGGTATGTATTCAGCCTTCGAAAAAATGTGCGTACGAAATGTTGAATATAATATCTTAAATAAGCACGACATTTATTACACAGGTTTCTGGCCAAGTATGTATTACCCATGGTACATGGTGGGCCACCCCATGGTATACACTGGGCTACTGGTCCATATAAGACACTGCATGTTTCAGTATACTTTTTTTTAAAACTTATTTGCAAATTTTGTTCAATAACTCTATTTCTTCTTTTGCCTATTAGGAAAGGGGCATTTAATAATTCAAATATTCAAAAAATTAATAAAAGAAACCTTTGTTTTGATCTTTTTGCAACTTTTAAACAAACCTTAAACTAGGAGGAAAAATAATATTGAAGGATAACTGGCCTCGTCTTTCGTTTGGTTTAGGTAAAATTTTAAGAATAGAATCTCTATCCACAAGAAATTGGATGGGGCCAGGTTTAATTTTTCCGGCCTTTGTTTAGAAACTTGACAAGGACCTCACCACCACTTTCCGGAATGCCCTCAATTCGGCCCGGCCAACGTGTAAAGGTTTTCCTTTTTTCTCTGAAATTTTACAATGACGAACATCCCAATTTCTAATGTCGGGACATCATCAGAGAAGAAGTGAATGGGATCCGGATCAGAATATTCTGATGAGGATATGAAATTGAGGGAATCGTCATCATCATGCACGCTATAGTTTTCCTTTCCTTTCGTTTTCGGTAAAGACTGTAAATCAGACGGAGACACGAGGAAATGGTCGGAAGCTGGAATGCTTGGATCTGGAGTCACACATAAATCAGGCATATGAGCTGAAAACTGACTTAATGTATGTTTCGCCAAAATTAACATTCTAGTTGTGCCGGTAGACTCAGGCTCAGGACGATCCGTTACAACGTTAAAGAGAAAATCGCCGTCCTTAAAAATATTGGGATTAAATGGATAAATTCCACATTTGTGAAATCCCGATTTGATATTTTTGGGTGTACCGACTAAGTCGAACGCAGCTCCAACTAGTTCTCTATTTAATAAATGTCTATAGTTTTTCCCGGATGGTTGAGTAACCAATTGTCACACACCGATTGTAAAAGGCCTTAAATGGCCCGAATACGGACACGTCAAGTGGCTGTAGCTTGTTGCTGCACTGAGGCGGCAGTGTGACAATGTGCCCTCCAGCTGCTCTTGTCTTGTTGACCACCTGTATAGAGATGTTAGCTTCTAAGTTGTCATAAATCAAGAGTGCGGGTTTTCAATCGAATTGTGTGAATATCTGATGAAATGCTCGGTCACAGAGGCAAACAGTTCACCAGAAGGATTCGGAAGTTCCAGAGTACCGGCTGGAGCACCGTTGAACAAGTTTTTAAAATGCACCCTCGGCAAAACCATCACAAAGGGTAAAAATCCACCAGATGCTGAAACAATTGTACAAGCGGTAACGAGTTGACCACGTTCTGCACTGGTCGCTGATTCCAATTGCTTAACTCCCTCTTCAGCTATAACTCTCTTAGGGACTTGTACAGTGGTGGTAGCCGTCTCGTCCGAATTGCATTGCATGGAGCAATCAATATTAGGATGTTCTCTTAAAACATGCTCCATATTGTCAAAAAAACTGGCCAACGTTACTCGTATTGAAGGACGTCAGTCTTGATAGACTGCAAGCCTCAGGTTGACGAATGGATAATCGGTCCCGTTTTAAAAAAGCAGGTAGCCAGTCTACACCCGCCAGTTGGTTTTTTGACCATGAGTCTGGCATTTTGATGTGGTTTACCTCCGCAAGCTCGCAAGCCAAACTCCGGCACTTTTTGGTTGATAGACCGAACGCCATTTTAGAGCACTGCCTCAGATAGTCTGCCAATTCAGCTTCCAGCTCAGTCGAAAACACTTTATTTATAGCGTAATTTGGACAGTAAGATAAATGTCCTTCCTTCGCGCAATATTTCTGCAGTGTCGTCCTTTTTATTTGGTATGTTCTAGCCACGTCCCTTAAAGGAATCCTTTAAGGACAGTTTCTTTCATTATGGCAGAATCAAAATTTCCAATTTTTCTTTCAGCTGGCTTCCTCCGTATCTATTTAAAGATAAATAGGAACACAATTAACACAAAGGGCCATGTCCCACTGTCTACCATCCTACCATTTTTCATAAATTAACCTCTCGTGTTTTCATACGATCACTTGTACATACCAATAGTACACTATTTAACAGGTTATTAGATACAAAATCAAAATAATTAATGAATCATTTGATTTATAGTGCTTACATGTAATGAATAAGCCTGAAAGGTTAACTAAAAATATACTTTTCAATGAAGAAAAAATAAAAAATGTTGTAAAATATAATCTACCGAACAGTGGTCGACCACGCCATGTTCGTTTACTACATATATGTCGCAATATTGGCAGGACTGATATTGGTGAGGCAAAGGTAAAATGGGGGGAGTTTTAAATGAAGGCTCACTGTGTACTGTGGCCCACTGTGTACTACTCTCCCCTACAGTAACGAGGCCAGTTCTAGATCATGCTAGTACTAATCGAATTGAGTTTCTACTTATCTTGCACGTCATCTTAAAATTGTTAATGTTCTCGAAATGATTAGATACTAATAAATTGCATCTGTTTTGTGCATAGATTTTTGTTTACTATTGCATATATTGTATAAACGTTTAAAGCATAAACATTGTTTACGCTAGTAGGATATTTTGTAATGTAATATAGTTATATATGTGCCTAACTTATTCCATATACGGTTCATTTGTTTAATACAGTTTCAATTACGATAATTAGTTTATATAGGGAGTACCATAGTCGTATTTTGCACGTTTTTGGCGTTTTCGCAATAGTAATTTAACTAACGCTTTTTTAAAAGTAATTAGCATTATTTTCTGCAGACCTTTCCTAAGCGGTATTCAGTGTTTAATTAGGTTAAACTTTATCTTCGATATATCCATTGAAGATTTTTCGGGAAAAATTTAAACTTTGTTGGCTCGAGTTTATTAAACTTTCCATGCTTGTTTGTATGAAACTCCGAAGTAGAACTGTGTATTGATCGAGGTTAATGCGGTTTTCCAAACATTATTAAAACTTGTTCAGACTTATACGCTTGGATAAAAGGGATTCATAGATTTATCCATTCCACCCATTTTTTGAGTACATTGTAAGAATACTTTATTATGTTAAACAATAGTCTTGCTTAAGTTCTGTTGTTCGGGTAATACTGTTCTATTCTGCATGAAAAACTAATTAAGAAAAATTTCCTTGTTGATGTATTATGGAAATTCCGAAGGCATCTTGTAGTTTTTTCAAAATGTCCAGCCTGCCATTTAAAAAATCCTGAGCAGTTGACCGATCACTATAAAGTGTGGCATTATCTTAATAATTAGTGAATTTAACCAAAATATTCGTGCGAGAATAAAGGATATGAAATGAAAGATTTTTCCGGTTGAATAAATACCTTAAACATGAACGTTTTCCGAATTGCTATACAGACATCGTAACAAGGATTTCAATTAAAGTTAAAGCTCACCAGTAATCCATATAAAAACTTAAGGTAGTATCAGACATAGCTATTTTTGTTGCGCAGCACATTAAAGAGCTGTGCAACTTGAACTGTTGCAAGTACGAACACCAACGCAACCTGCAAGCTTGCGGTCACAGTTTGATTACGAGCAGTACTGCTTTGTCGGGTGCAGTCTTAAAAGCAGCCTTGTGTGAGCAGGTGTAGGGGTTGGGTTTTCCACATTTCTATACAGACATCGTAACAAGGATTTCAACTAAAGTTAAAGCTCACCAGTGATCCATATAAAAACTTAAGACATAGCTACTTTTGTTGCGCAGCACATTAAAGAACTGTGCAACTTGAACTGTTGCAAGTACGAACACCAACGCAACCTGCAAATTTGCGATCACAGTTTGATTATGAGCAGTACTGTTTTGTTGGGCGCAGTCTTAAAAGCAGCCTTCTGTGAACAGGTGGAGGGGTTGGGTGCGAGCGCTGCAACAGTTATTAAATCAGTTGAAGCTTTTACTGTGGTAGCCGGTGCAGTATTGTGTTGAAGTGGGATCTAGATGCAAAGTGAGTACCGCTACTAGACATTTTCTGTGTACACAAATATTAACCGACAAATTACGATGTCATCGAAGTCGAGACAATCGACAAACTGGAAGCGAGAAGAAATAAAGCAAGGGGATGTTCATGGAATGTAAAAATCCCAATGGATCATAATCAAACAAATAGACGAGCAGTTATTTCAGAATTTTCTTCGGAGTTTGATATACCCGATGAAGACACAAAGAAAAAAATTCATATCTTAAGAGCACAATATTCAGAAGAACGCTCGAAAATGGAAAGCTCCAAATCTCGTTGTGGAGCAGATGAAATGTATAAAACAAAGTGGTAATTTTTCGACATGCTGCAATTCATGTTTTGCCACAACGACGAAAACGTCAGATTCAATAGTCCGTACATATTTACTAAATAATCCTGCATCAAATAATAATGAAAAAGGCCTACTTTATTTATTAAGATTAAACCACTATTGTATCACGTTTACATTGGTACAATATCTAAATTTTTACATCTCGATATATTTTATAGTTTTAAATATAATTACATTACCAAGGAACATACCCGCCACGACAAAAATAAATAAAATAAATAATCCCGAAATTCTTCTCTAACGCTCGTTGCCATAACACTTGCTTTTCTAGATGTATATAGCTAATTTCCAATGCTTTTAAAGCACCATCAACTTTGATATACCCATTACCAAGGGTGATGTTACCATCCTGATTTTCGACATTAAAAGTTCCATTTGGGGTAACGCTGGCGCAGACTTTGGCGAGACATTATAAAGTTGTGTAATACACAATAACCGCGCAATCAATTTCCGTAACTTTTTGTTCAAATAGTTCCACATTTATTCGTAGAACCCCAAATCGTGCAGAGACGATACCAAATACACTTTCTATTATTCGTCTAGTCTAGAACGATAATTAAAATTCTTTCCACATTTTGCCTTTTAAAAGCAAATGGTTTTATTGTAAACGCATCGTCTACACTACAACCACAACATAAGGTACAGGCTGCTGTCGACCTGGAAATTGTTTTGGCTTTGGAATGTTTAATTAATTATGTTGGAATGCGTTTGATAGTCGATAATTTTGGTAAACACCACCACCTGAATTACGGCCAGCGGATTCAGCATTAATGTAGGTGAATCGATACTTAGGCATCGGTTAATCCAAGCAGTACAATACTGTGTGACTGTTTGTAATTAAAATTCAAACTTCCGTTATTTGCTGATGCCTTCAGATTTACATGTTTTCCGTCAATTGTCCCAAGACAGTTGGGAAAATTCTGTTTGTACATAAAGTCATCAGCAATTTTCTCCCATTCTGCCTCTGTATTCGGCATCTGTAAGAAATATAAATACGTTACGTATTAGAAGATAAAATAACATTATTTAATGTAAATAAAAATTCGAATTAAAATTTTCTTTACAGGACAGTGGAACCAAACTAGTTAGATACTACCCAGTTCAAGTGTAGAAGCTATAAATGAATCTGTAAGCTATGCGAATTCAGCATTCGACAATACGCCTACATCGTTAGAATCACCAAAAACCCTCAATATACAAGGCGTAACACAAGAGGCACCAGTAACACGAACGCCATGAAGTAGTAGTGGACAGAACGTAAAACGCAAAAAAACTGAACACGCTTGAAATTCAGGAGCAAGCAGCTATGAATCGATGCCTCTCAATTACAGGTCAAGCTAAACCCCGATGTGAAATATTTATATTTGGGGAACATGTAACAAACAAGCTTCTATTACTTCAATCAGCTTCCGATTTGCAAATAAAACTGAAAAATGCTATTCAGCAATCTATTTTCAACATTAGTTGCGAGTATGCAGACCGACAATTCCCATCACAACCCCTTGCTAATACCCAATATACAACGAATCAGTCAACATCAGCTTATTCAACACCTTCACATGCACCATCAGCCTCTTTGGATTTTGAACATCAATCACCTCACAACAGTTTCATCATGACCAGTCGTTACAAGCCTCTCAAGAGTATACGCAGGAATTAAACCTTTTATACCACATTAATTTCCAACATGAACACTCTTCACTATCAAGTTCAGAACACAACCAATAACAAACAAGAGTTTTTTGACTGCACGATAATTACAATGGGATCTTTTTTGAGCTTATAGAGTTTACATTGTTTTTATAATAAATACTGCTATGGAGAGTTTGGTAAAGTTTTCTAATAAAAATTTGTTCACGTACCATTAAACATTCATCTTTTAAAACATAAATCACCTGGCACGCCTCAGGAATTATCAACGAAATTGTGTTGGCAGGTACTCGAAAAAGATACATTAGCGTCCTATTACTATCACTTGAAAATTATTTTCCTAGTTAACATTTAGCATCAAAGCCAATGTAAACTAACTTACCTGGTAGGGTTGCAAAAAATATGTTCAACGAACTGAGGTTCAGTTATATCAAAGGTATTTGGCACCTATTCTTGTACTTTACCGCCCAGAAAAGTAAAAATAAGTTCAGCGTTTTAAAAAAAATAGGATTGATGGTCTTCCACTTATTGAAAACACTTCTAAAATAGGCTAATATATCATCATTGAAATGGGAAAAAGTGTTTACTTTTAGTTTAAAGTTTTATTAGTAAGTCTTGTTATTAATAAGTTATTTGTAAGAGTTAAGAATTAAAGTACGATATACATATATATTTTTTGTTTAAAGGTTTAGTAGTTTGTTGTATCACTAGGCCAGAAGCGATCATTTTGCGAGTATGAGCAGAATTAGGTGCCGAGGCGTTAGCCGAGGACTGCAATTGCAAATACTCACAAAAACAGTTTCTGGACGTGTGATACAACATTTTTTGTGCTGATACTATTAATTCATTAAAAATATTTTTAACATCTGTTTGGTGCTGCTATCATATTTTAAGTTTAAGTGGCAGCATTGAACATCTACGTGTTAAACGGTTTTAATTTGTATGGTAGCTATCAGCAAATGTTCATGTATAAAAAGTGAGTGGTGCCAACCTAAAAATGTTTACGTTTTGCCAGACTAGGCCAGAAACAAGGAGTTACTGGACTATTCTGAGTATTGTAAACCAGTGTTGCCAGACGGAAGCATGAAAAGGTAATTTGTTATGTGTTAAAGGTTTTATTGTATACACGTATTATCTGCTATGAATCGCTTTTTAAAAAAAATCTTTTTTGTGAAAAGGTGGTGTTAGCATACCGTCTAATATTTAAAGTATGTACATCCGTTCGAAACTTTAATTTATTATACAAATATGATGGAGTTTTGTTTATTATTATAGAATGGTACAAACCTACTGACCGCAACAGTTCACGATTATCCATATTAAGCTACTTCAAGTTTGGTAGCTTGTTGATACGTGTGGGTAGTTTGTTATTCCGAATAATAACCGTATAAAGTAACTTTGGATTTTATTTTTTTAGTATCATAGATAAATGAATGATATAATGAACTACTAGTTAAACTCCGACAACATGCATTGCGCAATCATATTTTAATGTTTTTAGACAGTTTCGGCATTAATGACCTTTTCGGAAGCCTAATTGTGTACCTGAAGGAAGTATTTTATTACACTATACATACGGTTTTAATTGACTTGCGGCCGCCTTTTCTATTACTTTAGAACAGCAGGCAGAATGCTAATAAGTCGCAAATCTTTATAAGGTAAAGGATTTTCTATTTTCAGCAAAGGCTTGATTAGTGATCTTTTCCGTAACAGAAGAAACGGTCCTTCTATCAAGCCCGAGTTTGTGTTATCTACATAGCAATAGAGTATGAAAACTTAAGATCTCAGCCATTCACACTTGCAATAGGAAATTATGGGTTTTCTTTTGCAAACACAAGGCAACTCTGAGTTTTGTTAGCATTAAATTTAACTAGATTATTATTTCCCCATTCACCGAGTCTGTAAGCCATGGAGCAGGTTTTTTTAGTGAAGCGTTTTATCATGAAAGATAAGGTCCTAAAACTGAATCCTGAGCTACACCAGTTTAAGGTTGAATGTATTAGAAATAACAGAATATATTTAACTTGCTAAAATCTCCCCCTAATGTAAAAAAACCTTAAAGTTGTTGTATCTAGTCCTATAAATTTCAAAATTGAAATTAACAGACCAACACAAGCAAAGTTAAGTATTTTTCGTCAGTTGGTTTCACTATGTCATCAACTACATTGATTAATGCAGAGCCGGAATCCTGGCTCTATTAAAGGAAGTAGGTACCTACTGTATTACACTCTACATACTGTTTTCATTGGTTTGCGACCACCTTTTCTATTATAGTAGAACATGCTGGTAGTATGCTAATAGGTATAGTCTGTAAAAATAAAGATTTTCTATTTCGGCTTAGCGCTTTATTACTCTGAGACATTGGGAATATACAGCCGTTTCTTTCTAACGTTTGGGTTTCAATAGAAACGTACGCGACTTAAGTGAAAGCGTAAATTACCTGCTCAATGACTTAAGACCGCTCGCGAGAGGTAAACACAATGGAATTTTAATTCTATTCCAGAAGTTATAAAACGTTTTGAACGACTTTTAATTTTAACTATGTTGCAAAGTTTTTTTTGTGTGCGGATGCAGAGGTTTATTACTTAATATAATTCATTTATTTTGAAATGTGCAACAACGAAATCATTAATTGGTAATTAAAAAGGAATTGATATGCATAAAGCAGTTTTTATTGTTTACGAATAGTGACATTAATTGTACTTACAGAACATAAAGTACATTCAAATATTATATAGGAATGCACTTATACCTAATCGGATAATTAGTAGAAAGTGATGAAAGTGGTAATCAATTCCTCATTATTTAATCTATTATAATAGGTGGCTATTTGCGTATTTAGACCCCAAAATAATACATTGCCTCAAAATCTTTTTAAAAAACGAACTTCGAATACCGCCGTAACGAAAGTATAAAAAAAATCTGGCCTTATCAAAAAGATAAAATTTGATAATTTCGAAATTTAATATCTGGAAAAGTATTTGAGATACCGGAATATTGAATTCAGTACCGAACTGAGTTCGTTGAAAACGTTTGGTAACTTCTGGAATAGGATTACATTTCCATTGTCTCAGAGTAATAAAGCGCTAAGCCGAAATAGAAAATCTTTATTTTTACAGACTATAGCAAGTCTTTATAAGTTAAATGATTTTCTATTTTCGGCTAAGGTTTGATTAGTGATCATTTCCATAACAACAGAAACGACTCTTCTGATGTTAACTATATACTTAATTATTAGCGGATCACACATTTTAATTATTATGGAAATAATACCATCAATACCCATAGCAGTCGATAAAATTGAGTTTAAAGTTTATGAAATTTTATTGGCATGAAATAAAGTAAAAGAAAAAGTACTATTAGTTACTCTATGAATAACTAGATCTTGATTGGCACAAGTAGAGTTTATTTACATTATTGCTCAGGATTGATTAATTACATTAGTATTAGTTAAAACTTTTGGGATAGTTAAGTTTTTATTTCCAGAGTATCTTCTGTTTTTAACACAGTCCATAATTCCTTTATTTCTTTTATGCATCATAATTCTGATCGTATTTGCAAGCCATGGAGCAGGTTTGTTAGTTAAACGTATTGTCATGAAAGGTGCGTGAATTGAAATATTAGTGGGCGATAGCATTTAATCTGAAAATTTAAATTATTATACGATTTTATGGTGTTGTGTAAAGGAAAAATATGTACATCTGCATAATTATGATATGAACAATGTTTAATGGTATGCGTAAACCGTGTATAATAGAGGTCTTAAAACTGAACCCTGAGCTACACCAGGTTCAATGTTGAGTGTATTAGAAATATCGGAATATATTCTAGCTTATTGAAATCGCACCATAATGTTTTCATCAAAAAACCTTAAAGCTGTTGTATCCTGTCCTATAAATTGTAAAATTGAAATTAACAGACCAACACAAGCAAGGTTAAATAGTTGTCGTCAGTTGCTTTCGCTATGGTAACGACTATATTGATTAATGCAGTTTTAGAACCCTGACTGTGTTGAAGACAGTATTTTATTACACTCTACATACCAATACAGTTTGTAATTTAAGAAGTGTATCATGGAGAGTGCAAACTACTGACGTGCTTCTTTGGACAGTTCTGAACTGAGATTCCACAGAACATTAAATAGAGTACAACCTGTCTACCATACCCTAATCAATATTTATTACCTCGCCGACTATAACAATATAATTAATATACTTATCTTTTTGGGTTTAAATGGGGTATTTTTATATTCTATACATTTTGATAACACCTACAGATATCGTCCTCAGTAGTAGTAAAATCTTTTAGAACTGTTTAAGGTGTTAGAACAAATTTATGAAAAACGCAAACATAAGCATGCTCAGAGCTATCGGAGATTTCTGTGGTTGATCTAATCTACAAAATCTCATATGTTTTTTTACGTCTTGTATCAATCCTACGTTTTGTAATTCCAATGTAGGTATACTTTTCCACAAGCACAAGATAACTTATACACTCCGGAAGATGATATTTGGTTCGAAATTTATGTAATTTTATACGTTTAGATAACACTTACAGTTATCGTCCTCAGTAGTAGTAAAATATTTTACAATTATTTAAGGTTGTAGAACAAATTTATGAAATATGTAAACATAAGCCTGCGATAAATATAACAGTTTGATAAACGTATAAAGCCAACTCTGGAATACAATTTTTGTAAAGAATAACTAGATCTTTAGTAAATTAAATATTGCTAAACTACCTGGAAGACGACAAACCAGATCACCCTGTAACGGCCGAAGGATAACAGTAAAAATGCCATAATCAAAGAGCAAATTTAACAAAATTTAATTTAATCAAACTTTAATTTGAAATTGAGAAAAGCATCCACAAATAGAAACTTGACATATTAATTAAAAATGTAGTTAAATCTAACAATGACATAGCTTTGTTCATAACTGTAAGTGCTATTGTACAGTGAAAACGCAATGTAGTACGTTTAATATAATTTTTAATTTTAATTTCAACTAAATATGTTAAATTATTATAATAACTTAACATATAATTATTAAAGCGTTTACTTCAAGGTCTAGGAAAAAACACAGCAAAAAACCTAGATGTACGAAAAGCTAAAATTAAAACTAAGACGTACCATTTTGCCCTTTTCTATTTATAAAATGCCAAAACGTATTTAAACGGAGATTTTCTTCTTGCCTGCTGAAGTCACCAGAATGTTTATGTATCATCTATTCCTGAAGAAATAAAAAATAAACTAACTCTGAAGCTCTTTCACCAAAACTATATGGTCTATTAAAAATCCATACACTTAATGTTCCGTTAAGGCCTATTGTTAGTGGAATTGGTTCACCTACATACAATTTTGCAAAACATCTTACGTTTCTATTACAACCTCTGTAGGTAAAACACATAATTTCAAAATTGAGGAGTGATACAATGGCCAATTTTGATGTTATTTCAATTTTTACAAAAATCCCTCTAAGAAAAACTCTTGAATAAATTAGATAGCCCTCTTAGTCCTGTTATAGCTAATTTTTACATGGAAAAATTTGAAACTTCGGCGTTACAAAATGCACTGAAACACCTTGAGTTTTGTGTAGATACGCAGATGACACATTTATTATTTGGAGACATCGAGAAGAAGCACTATATGAATTTTTAATTTTTATAAATGGTGTACATCCTAGCATCAAGTTTGACATGGAGAAAGGAACTAATGGACGTTTACCATTTCTTGACATAGGAATATCTAAAACTAATAATTCAATTTCAAGATTTACAGAAAGTCGGCTCACGCTGATAGATTATACCTTCAGAAATTATCAAACCACCATCCACGTCAAAAAAATTGGTGTATTTAAATCATTAGTGGATCGACCAAAGCAATTTGTGATCCTGGATTTTTGAAAGATGAATATAAATATTTAACAAAATCACTACAAGGTAATGGATATTCATTTAAAGATATCAACAACTAGTGCTGTTGGTAATACTTTTTTCCTTTTATAACTAATGTTGCAGATGGAATAAAAAAAATCATGCCATTAGGACTGTTTTTTAAACTCCAAAAAAAATTAAAGAACCTAAAGATGTTTCAAACCAGTTATCATCTTCGGGAGTATATAAATTATACATTGGGATCACAAAACGTAGGTTTGATACAAGACGTAAAAAACATATGAAATGTGGATTAGGTCTACCAAAAAATCTCCTGTAGCTCTGAGTATGCCTTAAATAATTTAAATCATGACGTTCAATTTGATAACACGGAAATATTGTCAAGTCAAACCCATTATTATGTTCGTTTACAACGTGAAGCTATTGAGATATATAAACATCCCAATAGGTAAGAAGAAAATCTCCGTTTAAATAGGTTTTGACTTCTTATAATTAAAAAAGGGCACCAGGATACGCCTAAATTTTAATTTTAGCTTTTGGTAAGCCTAGGTTTTTTGCTATGTTTTTTCCTAGACCTGGAGGTTAATGATTTATCAATTACATATATGTTAAGTTACCACTATAATAATTTAACACACGTAGTTAAAATTAAAAATTATATTAAACGTACTACATTGTGTTCTCACTGTAAAATAGCAGTTACAGTTGTGAACAAAGCTATTTCTTGTTAGATTTGACTAGATTCTTAATTAATATGTCAAGTTTGTATTTGTGAATGCTTTTCTCAATTTCAAATTACAGTTTTTCACAACTTTACACTTACATATCATAATTTGATTAAATTTTGTTAAATTTACTCTTTCCGTATGACAATTTTTACTGTTAGTCTTCGGCCGTTACAGGGTGTTCTGGTTTGTCATCTTCAAGGCAGTTTGACAATATTTAATTTATTAAGGATCTACTTATTCTTTACTAAAATTATATTTCATAGTTGACTTACGTTTATCAAACTGTTATATTAATAGCAAGCTAATGTTTGCGTTTTCAATTTTTCATATTTCATAAAAAGGTTCTAACACCTTGTATAAAATTTTACTACTACTGATGACGATAATGTAAGTGTTATCGAAACATATAGAATTATATAAATGTAAACATACACCATTTAAACCCAAAAAGAGGAGTATCTTATTCACCTATGTGTTAAAATGGTGAAAGTTTATATGTTCATATAATAATGTACGTGTAGTACCTATTGAAATTACCCATGATAGACCAATCAAGTACTATCAAGTTAAAATACATTTGCAAAAATTAGAGTAATAACAATTAAAATAGAACATGAATTAACGTTATTAGTGCATTTTAAAATGTTCAAACTACCCTTTTAATAGATGGGAATACATATTTGTAAAGATAATTTAAAATGTGATGGTAACTGATACGTTAAGTGCCAAAAATTATTTACACGGTCAATATTATACACTGGAAAAATAAAATTAGTCATTAGGTACCTACTGATGAAGAGCTGTCAATTTTTTTTTATAGCAGACAGGCATAAATGGGATCCAATGTTAGTGCATGTGCATGATATAAATAAAATGTACCACGTTATGAATTTTTCTTAAGTATTCCTTTAGTGAAACAATACAACATAACCTTTATGAAACATCAGGCAAACCATGTTTCGAAACTAAAACTCTTCACCATTACCAAAAATTTCGTTTCTAGACAAGGACATTTATAGCTCTCAAATAATTAATTTGTTATTTTAATTTAAATTAAATCTACTTAGGCAAAACGAAGATATAAATAGACATGCATTAACGATCCTAAGCGTATTATTAATGACCGATGTTTGAAGGGGAGTGGATTGATGAGTTTATATAGCAATTAATTGAACTAATTAATGTTATTACACAGATCGTAGTTACCATAAGGGTTTTAATGGAACAGTTAAAAGCTGACTATTTTGTTTATGCCTAGGTATATGTTTTTAAATTGAGCTTTTCACTATTTGGCTAGTTTTTTATTGGCGCTATTTGATGATTATTTAATACTATGTACCTACTATAGGTTCATATACGGTTTAGAACACTTAAGTCTTTTGTAATTCGAAGTTGTCAAGGAATGCTGTTCAAATAATTAATTAAGAAAAACATTTTTTTACTATTCATTTTAAAAGTATTTTGTGATTATTATAAACATATAAAAAAAATTGATATTCCCGTTTACAACAATATTCTGTATTCATAATATGGTTTCTGTGTGGTTAGGAGACGTCCGATCTTGGCGAAACGGTACCGATTTTATGTACAAATCCCTTCTCAGGTAAAGTTTATCTCTTCTTTGCACATAATATGCAAATTCATATATTTATAAGATGTAAAATTTAAAGATACGTGGAAACACACATACCTTTGCCTTCTAATATAATGAGGTTTATACACAACCGTGTGTAAACACCAGTAGAATGGGGAGCACAATCTCGTCTTTGTGACGTCGCAAACTCCGCGCACGTGGGGGCGTGGTTTGACCTTGAGACCTAGCATTGTTGTTGATCTTGGGCCTGCCCTTGGCGTTTCCTCGGGGGTAGCCAACTTCAGAACCAAATCTACTTTAGTAGTTGCTGTGGCCCACTTGGCGCAAAATTTGAATTTGTTTGTTTGTGGCGCCATCTAGTGGTGTATTTCTACGACTAACGAATGTTTTCTGTAATAGAGGTGGCTCCAACTAGCGGTATGTTTTTGGGCGAAATTTGAATTTGTTTCGCCATGTAGTAGTGTATTCCTAAATTTGTGAAAGTTTTCTGCAATAGAGATTGACTCCACCTAGCTTTCTATATTTCCCAGTTATGTAATCACAATAACGGTTTAGGTTAGGTCAATGCCCGCGCGCGAGTATTGACCTAACCTAAAACGTGAGCAACGAGAGAAACGGGAGACGAGAGAGATGAGAGAGACGAGAGTGACGAGAGAGACGAGAGACACGAGACAAACGAGAAAGAGGAGAGAGACAGAGACGAAGAGACGAGAGAGACGAGAGAGACGAGAGAGATGAGAGGCAGAGAGACAGAGAGGGACGAGAGAGACAGAGACAGAGAGACAGAGAGATGAGAGATGACGAGAGACAGAGAGACGAAACAGAGAACAGAGATACGGAGACGAGAAAAAGAGAGACAGAGAGACGAGAGACAGAGAGACTAGAGAACAGAGAGACGAGAATGACGAGAGATACAGAGAGACAGAGAGACAGAAGAGACAGAGAGACAGAGAGACAAGGAGGACAGGAGAGACGAGAGACAGGAGACGAGAGACAAGGAGACAGAGAGACAGAAGAGACAGAGAGACAGAGGACGAGGAGACGACAGACAAGACAGATAGACAGAGAGACAAGAGAAAGACAGAGAGACAGAGAGACGAGAGAGACGAAAGATACAAGAGCAAGACAGAGAGACAGAGGACAGAGAAGGAGAGATGGAGAGAGACAGGATACAGAGAGACGAGAGACAGAGAGACAGAGAGACGAGAGACAGAGAGACAGAGAGAAGAGAGAGAGACAGAGACAAGACGAGAGAGACAAAGATAGAGAGACGAGAGAGACGAGAGACGAGAAGACGAGAGACGAGAGAAGAGAAGAGAAGAGAAGAGACAGAGAGACAGAAGCGAGAAGACAGAGAGACAGATGAGAGAGGACGAGAGAGATCACAGGAGACGAGAGAGACAGATGGAGGACTAAAGATTCGCAGAGAGACAGAGAGACAGGAGAGACGAAAGAGAGATACGAGGAGACAGAGACTAAAAAGACAGAGAACAGAGACAGAAGACAGAGAGAGACAGACGAGACAGAGACGACAGACGAGACGAGCAGGACAACGAAGAGAGCAGAGAGAGACAGGAGACGAAGAGACAGAGAGACGGAGAGAGAGATCAAGACAGGAGACGAGAGAGACAGAAAGAGACAGAGAGACGAGAGAGACAGAGAGAGACGAGAAGACGAGAAGAAACGAGAGAGACAGAGAGCAACAGGAGACAGAGACAGGAGACAGAGAGAGACAGAGAGCAGACAGAGACAGAGAGACGAGAGAGACAGAGAGACAGAGAGGACAGAGAGACGAGAGATGACAGGAGACAGAGAGACGAGAGAGAACGAGACAGAGAGACAGGAGAGACAAGAGAGCGAGAGAGGACGAAGAGACAGAGAGACAGGAGACGAGAGACGAGAGAGACGAGAGACGAGGAGACGAAGAGACGAGAGAGACAGACAGACAGAGAGACAGAGAGACAATAGAGACAGAGAGAGACAGAGACACGAAACAGAGACAGGAGAGACAGAAGACAGGAACAGACAAGAGGAGACAGAGAAACAAAGAGACAAGGAGAAGGAGCGAGAGAGAGACAGGAGAGACGAGAGAGACAGAGACGAGAGAGACAAAGAGAAGACAGAGAGACAGAGAGAGACAGGAGACAAGAAGAGACAGAGAGACAAGACGAAGAGAGACAGGAGAGACAGAGACAGAGAGACAGAGAGACAGAGACGAGACGAGACAGAGACAGAAGACAGAGAGACGAGGAGAGACAGAGACAGAGACAGACAGGAGAGACAGAGAGACGAGGAGACAGGAGAGACGAGGACGAGAGACGAGAGGAGACAGAGAGACAGAGAACAGAGAACGAGGAGAGGACGAGAGACAGGAGACAAGACAGGAGAGACAGAGAAGACGACAGAGAGAGGACGAGAGACAGGAGACGAAAAGAGAGACAGGAGACAGGAAAACAGAGAGACCAGAGAGAGGACAAGAGAGACGAACAGAGAGACAGAGAGACAGAGAGACAGGAGAACAGGAGAGACGAGAGACAGAGAGACAGAGAGACAGAGAGACAGGAGAGACAGAGACAGAGACGAGAGAGACGAGGAGACGAGGAGAGACAGAAGAGACAGAGAGACAAAGAGACGACAGAGAGACGAGACAGACAAGACAGACAGAGACGAGAGAGACAGAGAAGAGACAGAGACGAGAACGAGAGACAGACAGAGAAGAGACAGAGACAAGAAGACAGGAGACAGACGAGACAGAAAGACGAGAGACGAGAGAGACAAGACAGACAAGACAAGACGAAGACAGAACGAGAAAGACAGGAGACAGAGAGACGAGAGACAGAAGAACAGAGACAGAGAGACAGAGAGACAGGAGAGACAGGACAGAGACGAGAGAGACAGAGAGACGAGAGACAGAGACAGAGACAGAGAGACAGAGACAGACGACAGAGAACAGAGACAACGAGACGAAGGACAGAGACCAGGAGAGAAGACTGAGAGACAGAGAAGAGACAAGACAGAGACAAACAGAGAGACGAGACAAAACGAAGACAAAGACGAGAGACAAACGAGACGAAGACAGAGAGACAGAGAGACAAACGAAGACGAGAGACAAAAAGAGACAAAGACCAGAGACAAGAGAGACAGACGAAGACAAGAGACGAGAACAAGACAGAGACAGAGAGACAGAGACAGAAGACGAGACGACAGACAGAGAGACAAGACAGAGACAGAGAGACAGAGAGACAGAGAGACAGAGAAGAACAGAGAGACAGAGAGAGACAAACGACAGAGACAAAGAAGAGAGACAAGACAGAGACAGAGAGACGAAGAGACAGAGACGAGAGAAGACAGAGAGACAGAGAACGAGAGACAGAGAGAGACAGAGAGACGAGAGACGGGAGATACGAGAGAGACTAGGGAGATGAAAGAGACTAGAGAGACGTAAAAGAGAGGCGAAAGAACCGAGAGGAAGGAAGGAGACGTGGGAGAGGAGAGGAACGAGAGAAACGAACAAAATCAATTTCTATTACAAAAACATTTGCTAGTTTCTGTGTGTTTTCGTGTTTGCGTGTTTTCGTGTTTTCGTGATTGCTTGTTTGCGTGTTTACGTGTTTTCCTGATTGCGTGTTTTCGCGTTTTTGTGGTTGGGTGTTTGCGCCTGTGTTTGTGACTGTGTCTTTATTTGCGCCTGTCTGTGTCTGTGGAGGTGTGTCTGTTTCTGTGTTTACACCTGTGACTGTGTCTGTGCCTGTACTTGTGTTTGTGCTTGTGCTTAAGAGAGACTAGATAGAGAGAGGCGAGAGAAGCAAGAGAAACTAGAGAAACGAGGGAAGCGAGGGGAACCCAGGGAGACGAGTATATTTTCAAGTAAGTTTTCCTACAATTTTTTATTAATAATCTTGTTTCCCGAATGGACGTTCGGACCTGTTTATAAATCTAAAACTATTTCTTGACAAAGTGAGTATCATTAAGAGATGTATTTCAGTCAGATCTTGTGTGCGAAATAGAAACCTATTTTCATGTTTAGTAGAGGCACTCTGTCATCATCCTAGCTTAAATAACAGATGAAAAAATATGCGATTACCGGTATATTCTACTTTTTATCGTGCTTATCTTTTAATATCAAAAACGAGATTTGTTTTCTAGAGTGTAAACATCGAAAATTGACATTGAATGTCGTTTTATTTACCTTTTTAATATCAAAAATAATCCTATTGTTTTCTTTTTATATATCTACTAAAGCCAGCACGTGTTTAAATTGTGTATTAACCATTACAGTTATAAATTTTGATGTATATGTATGATAATACTAACGAGCCCTTAGTTACTCATTTTATTTTTAAAGTCATCATTTTTGTACGTATACACGATATAAATACTGTTGAAGGTTGACTTTTACAATCTCAAGGTGAAAATCATTTTAAAGTTTGTTGTAAATAAAAATCGTTTTTATAAAGTCATTTAGGTAAGGTCGCGCATTCAGCACGTGTTTAAATGGTGTGTTAACCATAACACTTATAAATTTTGATATATATCTATGATAATACTAACGAGCTCTTAATTTCAAATTTTATTTTTGAAGTAATTTTTGTATGTATACACAATATAAATACTGTTGAAGGTTGATTTTTACAATCTCAAGATGAAAACCATTTTAAAGTATGTTGTAAATAAAAATCGTTTTTGTAAATTCATGCAGGCAAGGTCATGCTAACGATGCTAACGTTAATACGAGAGGACAGGTAGATGGGAAATTACAATAAGTTTGAGTGAGATAATTAGATTTTTGTTCTTCAGTTCTAATTTCACGTTTAGTTAGGTTTGTTATTGTATTGTATTGTATAAGTATTTAGGTGATTGAGCACTTTCAATAACGACTTAAGACGTTCAGGTTTGTTTATAAATCTAAGCTCCTTTTTGACAGAGATATCTGATAAATAAAAAAGAGTTTTTAAGACTTCAACGTGTGATTCTACCATGAAATTTGTTTTAGCTAGAGGCAGATAGACACAGAAAACAAGATACAAGTTTGATATTGATGTAATTCAGAATTCCTGTGCTGTGCATATACTATTTCAAATTCCTCCACAGTTTCTCAAAACAAAGTTTATGTAAAATATGTAGCGTATTATCAAAATTGGAAACGAACATCAGCATGTTTATATTTCACGTAATTAATGGGTTTTTTCCTGATATGTTAGAACCGTTTGGGGAAGTTTGCTTGTTTGTTATTGTGATTACACAACTGGGAAATCTGGAAAGCTATGGCGTCGCGATCAATCTCTATTACAGAAAACATTCGCTAGTTCTAGAATACACCACTAGATGGCGACACAAACAAATTCGCGCAAAAATATACCGCTAGGTGGAACCACCTCTATTACAGAAAGCATTCATTAGTCGTAGAAATATATCACTAGCTGGCGCCACAAACAAACAAATTCAAATTTCGCGCCAATACGTCAATAAACAAGTTTATATTCTTATGAGATAATGTTAGGGCCCCTTTATTAGAATACTATTTCCAGTCAAGGGGGCCATGACAAGGAGACGCAGACCCTAACACAAGTTCCTATACCTGCCTTACAAGTTAGCATTAGGGTCCCCTTATTAGAATACAAATTCAAATTTCCCGCTGAGTAGATTAGGTTCTGAACTTCGACTAAAGTAGGTTTAGTTCTGAACTTAGCTACCCCGAGGACAGGCCCAAGGTAAACTCCAATGCCATGCCTCAAGGTCAAACAACGCGCCCCACGCGGGCGAGGCTTGTGACGTCACAAAAAGTGGAGGGGAAGTTCAGTCACTAGTTTTAAACAGTTGAAATGTGCCAACTTCATACCTTTCTAAGCGCCACTGACTGCCTATCTTGTGTGATCCGTGAGGTTGACTGTAAAAACGAACGAGAAACCTTACCATTTTTATCTTAAATCGCAAATTTTATGTCCTGTGATACCCAGTTTATTATCCCTTTTGCCCATAATGACCATAAAATGAATCATTTCTTCCAAATGCACTGCTAAGGATTGACATCACAACAAACGAGTCTTCCAATATGTTTTATACATGAAGTAGTGTATGGGTCGCATTCTCTATTACCAACCCTAAAGAACAACAGTAGTAATGGGGCACCTTGGCCGCCATCTTGGATTTTGACGTCACAAGACCGCCCACGTGGGGGACCGGTTTTTCCACCCTTATTTTACTCGCTTACGTGTAGGACGTGTTTTCACCCTATTTTTGCACATCCACGTGTGAGACCGCATTTTCAACCCTTATTTTTATATATCCTCGTGTGAGACCGTATCCTTTCTTTTCGAAGGCCCTTTTCAACCTAATTATTTTTATATACCTCGTGTAGGATATATTTTCACCCTATTTTTGCACATCCACGTGTGAGACCGCATTTTCTACCCTTTTCTTTTCAACCCTAATTATTTTACTCGCTTACATGAAGGACCGTATTACCCTTATTTTTATGAATTCTTTTGTGGGTTAAACCTTATGGCTGTATTAAGGACCTTTTGACAGCTAGGACTTTTGCTAACGTGAGGACTGGGGTTGGGGGCTGGTCTTGGCTTAGAACTGTATTTAGGGTTGGAGCTTAGGGCTGGTCTAGGATAAGTCTTAGAGTTTAGTCTTGGAGCTTAGGACTGGTCTAGGGGTAGGGTTATTTCTGATGGTATTAAGGTCCTTTTGGTTGTAACCCTGGAGGCTGAGCAGACACATACGCATACAATAATTGCATAATTAATAAGATATTATTATTATCGGTCCTATTGTTTAAAACGGTCATATGCTACTGGAGAAAACGTTTCTAACGAGGAGATGAGATAGCAGCTGTATTAGGATTAATAATCGTGGAATTTGAATGACAGTAAAATTTAATTATAGAACACTTATTTTATTGTCATAATTAAAAAATCCTCAGTGAACTATAAAAATATGACATCCTAATGAAACAATTTTTTTATTAAGTTAATTAATTACATAACAGTTTGTGTTTTCTAAAGCGTATTAAAACATAGTTTACCTGCATTGAAATAATATCCATCCGTCCGTTAAGAATGTTGTACGCCTTAATATTTTTAAAGAAACTTAATGCTTGTGTTTATAACTGTAATTAAAATCTGTAAATAATAAAGGGTTAACACCACACTTACCAGCTCTGCTTAAACAACGTTTTAAGGCACTGATTTACGAGTGATAGTTACTGTTTTATGCTGCATGACAAACTAAAGAACAACTTTCTAGGTTGTGTAAAACCACCTATAATTAGAGTGTAAAATATACAACCTTATCATCTTTATCGCACTTGCTGAACATACATTTACCTTTCTTTTAAAATAAATCGGTTTGAAAATATTCATATACGGATACACAAATTGTTTTATAAAAACCATATTAAGTGTTTGGAATGTTTAAAATTCCATAACAATGTAGTAAGAAACCACTGTTCACGTTTACTTTTAACTAATTACCGTGTAATTATATAACACTATTTAATTTAATAGTCTAAAACCAATATAAATGGTTAATATAATTTCTAAAAATATTATTAGAGTTGATATGCCGTTTTATTTCAAGTAATTGTTTTCAATATATATAAAATGTAAGTGGACCTGTATTATTTGTTGTAATATGCGTTATTAAACTTTCTTTTAATTATCGGTTGTAACCTTCTACTTACATAACTTCAACTTATACACGAATTAATAACGACCTCCACTAGTTTATAACACAATCGCTGTAGCGTGTTTTTATTTACACCGTACTTCTATAAACTATTAACGCTCCATTTTAATAGGGTGATCAACTATCTGAAAAAGGTTTACTGTTAAAGTATACGATGAAGATCGTTTAAAGCAAACCTTGTATTATTTTATATACGAATGATATTTCAAAAATACTAGTATAATTAACATGAAGGTTTATAAATCTACATCCAGACAAAACAGTTTTAAACACAAAGAATTTATCTGTAAAGACAATGCTATTACATAAGACGTTTTACAAAACTTATTCCAATTGAGAAAATTGTTAGTCATGAGAACAAGCTGGTCTTGAAGTTAGCTAGTCATAGGTTTTGAAGTTTACCTTGAAGTTAGCCTTGGCAACTTTTATAAAAATTACACTTGAGTTTAAGTTGACGTATATTGGTTTATGAATATTTTATTATTCTAAGAAAAATGTTATTAAAAATGTTTTCTATTAATTGCCCTTTGTAGACTATATGTTTATCTATACACGAAATTTTATTTCACAACAGCATACTCATTCTACCTTGAGAAAATTGTTAACCTTGAGAAACAAGTAGATTTGAAACTCAAAAACTCCCTGTTACCATTCTCGTCAATGTAGATAGAGGTCCAATGCTGGTCTGGTTTGTTTGCAGGATCCGTGTTTACGATAATCGCACACGGTCGAGGTGCGTGTCTGGGTAGTTAGAAGCATACAAGTCGAAACACATTCTTCTTGTGGCTGGGGATCAATTTCAAGCATCTCAACACTTGTCGCATCATCTTTCTTCAATTTTTATCTGCACTCTGTTTCGAGGCTGTAGTACGTTTTCTAATACATAAACAGAATCTTCAATACTGTGATACGTTAGCAGCAAACACATTAGCTAGTTAGTTTCACCTCTATATTACTTTACATGCAAGCCTGATCTTATCATAAATAAATACATCTGTCAAAAAGCTAATTAAACATATCTTCACGGCCTGGGTATAGCAAGCAACGCTTCCAATTATAGCTTTTAGTCAACACAATAGGCCTACAACTACATACAATCGACTAGCACTGCTTTAGCACGAGGATCAAACGAAAAACACGCATCACGCACGCACGTACATACGTACGCACGCACGCACGTACACACGACGCACGCACGCAAGCTCACACGCTCGCCGTACGCACGCACGTAACACGCAAGCCACACGCTCGCACACGCACCACCACGTACGCGACGCCAGCCGCACGAACGTACGCACGCGATGACGTGGTTGAGCTGAGTGTATCTCATCCAAGATGATGGTGATGGTTCGCGAAGAAAAGAAGAACGATGAGGTAGGGGAAGGGTAAATCTCAAAATCAGATGATGATGAGAGACGACTCACGGTTCAAGAAGAAAAACCGATAAAGCATGTTATTAAATAATAATGATGTATTGTTTTTAATAATAATAATAATAATATATTTTGAAAACGTTAAGCTTTCCTTCGGTTTTGTTAATAAACCTGTTTTTTCCTAGCGGTGCTCCACCGTCTTGATTCATGTTTGCAAGTTTAAGTTTTTCGCTTTAGCGTGTTTTCGCTCTCTCGTGTGTGTGTTTGTGTGTGTCGCGCATACGTGCGTGCGTGCGAGCGTACGACGTGCGAACGCGCGTACGTTGAGCGTGCGTACGTGCGCGTACGTTCGTGCGAGCGTGCGTGCGTACGTACGAGCGTGCGTACGTGCGTGCGTACGTGCGGCGGCGCGCGCGTGCGAACGTGTGCTTACGTGGTGCGTGCGTACGTGCGAGCGTGTGAGCTTGCTGCTTACGTGGTGCGTGCGAGCGTGGAGGCGTGCGTGCGTACGTGTGTACGTGCGTGCGTGCGTACGTACGTGCGTGCGTGCGTGTTTTTCGTTTGATCCTCGTGCTAAAGCAGTGCTAGTCGATTGTATGTAGTTGTAGGCCCTATTGTGTTGACTAAAAAGCTATAATTGGAAGCGTTGCTGCTATCCCAGGCCGTGAAGTTATGTTTAATTAGCTTTTTTGACAGATGTATTTATTTATGATAAGATCAGGCTTGCATGTAAAGTAATATAGAGGTGAAACTAAGCTAATGTGTTTGCTGCTACAGTATCACAGTATTGAAGATTCTGTTTATGTATTAGAAAACGTACTACAGCCTCGAAACAGAGTGCAGATAAAATTGAAGAAGATGATGCGGCAAAGTGTTGAGATGCTTGAAATTGATCCCAGCCACAAGAAGAATGTGTTTTCGACTGTTGTTCTAATCAACTCCAGATACGCACTCGATCGTGTTCGTAAACGGATCCAACAAACCAGACCAGCATTGGACCTCTATCTACATTGACGAGTGGTAACAGGGTTTTGAGTTTCAAACCTACTTGTTTCTCAGGTTAACAATTTTCTCAGGTAGAATGAGTATGCTGTTGTGAAATAAAATTTCGTATAGATAAACATATAGTCTACAAAGGGCAATTATAAAACATTTTTAATAACATTTTTCTTAGAATAATAAAATATTCATAAACCAATATACGTCAACTTAAACTCAGTGTACATTTTTATAAAAGTTGTAAGGCTAACTTAGGTAATTCAAAACCTATGATTCAAGACCAGCTTGTTTCTCATGACAACAATTTTCTCAATGTGGAATAACCACGTTTTTGTAAAACGTCTTATGTAATAGCATTGTCTGTACAGATAAATTCTTGTGTTTAAAACTGTTTCTTGTCTGGATGTAGATTTATAAACCTTCATGTTAATTATACTAGTATTTTGAAATATCATTCGTATATAAGAATAATACAGGTTTGCTTTAAACGATCTTCATCGTATACTTTAACAGTAAACCTTTTTCAGATAGTTGATCACCCTATTAAAATGGAGCGTTAATAGTTTATAGAAGTACGGGTGTAAATAAAAACACGCTATAGCGATTGTGTTATAAACTAGTGGAGGTCGTTATTAATTCGTGTATAAGTTGAATTATGTAAGTAGAAGGTTAAATAATTAAAAGAAAGTTTAATAACGCATATTAACAAATAATACAGGTCCACTTACACATTTTTATATATTGAAAATTATTGAAATAAAACGGCATATCAACTCTAATAATATTTTTAGAAATTATATTAACCATTTATATTGGTTTTAGACTATTAAATTAAATAGTGTTATATAATTACACGGTAATTAGTTAAAAGTAAACGTGAACAGTGGTTTCTTACTACATTGTTATGGAATTTTAAACATTCCAAACACTTAATATGGTTTTATAAAACAATTTGTGTTCCGTATATGAATATTTTCAAACGATTTATTTTAAGAGAAAGGTAAATGTATGTTGGCAAGTGCGATAAAGATGATAAGGTTGTATATTTTAACTCTAATTATAGGTGGTTTTTACACAACCTAGAAAGTTGTTCTTTAGTTTGACATGACATAAGAACTATCACTCGTAAATCAGTGCCTTAAAACGTTGTTTAACAGAGCTGGTAAGTGTGGTTTAACCCTTTATTTTACAGATTTTAATTACAGTTATAAACACAAGCATTAAGTTTCTTTAAAAATATTAAGGCGTACAACATTCTTAACGGACGGATGGATATTATTTCAATGCAGGTAAACTATGTTTTTAATACGCTTTAGAAAACACAAACTGTTTTAATTAATTAACTTAATAAAAAATTGTTTCATTAAGGTAGTAATTTTTATAGTTCACTGAGGATTTTTTAATTATGACAATAAAAATAAGTGTTCTATAATTAAATTTTACTGTCATTCAAATTCCCCACGTATTAATCCTAATCAGCTGCTATCTCATCTCCTTTAGAAACGTTTTCTCCAGTAGCATATGACCGTTTTAAACAATAGGACCGATAATAATAATATCTTATTAATTATGCAATTATTGTATGCGTATGTGCTGCTCAGCCTCCAGGGTTACAACCAAAAGGACCTTAATACCATCAGAAATAACCCTACTAGACCAGTCCTAAGCTCCAAGACTAAACTCTAAGACTTATCCCTAGACCAGCCTAAGCTCCAACCCTAAATACAGTTCTAAGCCAAGACCAGCCCCACCCCAGTCCTCACGTTAGCAAAAGTCCTAGCTGTCAAAAGGTCCTTAATACAGCCATAAGGTTTAACCCACAAAAGAAATCATAAAAATAAGGGTAATACGGTCCTTCATGTAAGCGAGTAAAAATAATTAGGGTTGAAAAAGAAAAGGGTAGAAAATGCGGTCTCACACGTGGATGTGCAAAAAATAGGAGGTGAAAAAATATATCCTACACGAGGGTATATAAAAATAATTAGGGTTGAAAAGGACCTTCGAAAAGAAAGGATACGGTCTCACACGAGGATATATAAAAATAAGGGTTGAAAATGCGGTCTCACACGTGGATGTGCAAAAATAGGGGTGAAAAAACACGTCCTACACGTAAGCGAGTAAAAATAAGGGTGGAAAAACCGGTCCCCCACGTGGGCGGTCTTGTGACGTCAAAATCCAAGATGGCGGCCAAGGTGCCCCATTACTACTAACAACAAATCCAAATGCACTTAATCCAAAACCTAGGTACCGTTTAACAAACATATCTAAGTGCAGTGGATTTTCATATAGGTGCTGTTAATGCAACAGGCGTTCGAAGTCGTTAGCATAAGACTATCGGTGTCTCCTTCAGCCACTTCTGCTTGATGAAGTCATCGAGGGTGGTAAATCCGGGACGGGCACCTTTTTCTTTCTTCCCCCTACATAGTCGGTGGCGGTGGTGGACGCAGACGAAACAGCGGACTGGATCTCGGCTAGAGGTGCGACGTTTTCTGGTGATGGTGATCTGGTTTCCTGAGGTCGTTGTCACTGCGTGTTGACGGACAGTGGTGCGTCGCTGCTCTGTAGTAGGAATGGTATCGGATTAACCGGATGGTTTCTTAACGGCGAAAAGGCATAGTCCTCAGCGAAGCTATTCCCAATGTCCTGAAACAAGGACCCTTTCTCGAACCTGCACGGCATCGTAAATTGACAAATTTGTCTACAAATGTCTAGCTATTAACCTCGAGTGGGCTCTTTCGAAATACGCAGTGAGCAAGAATGGCTTCTGGTCTGACGTTATCGGTTTATGGTGGCCGGCAACAATCAGGATGGCATAGAAAAGCTTGTAATGGTTTATGTAATAACGATACAGGGGATAAAAATTGATTATTTCTTAATTTTGAACTCTATTAATTAAGGAATATTGCTAAATAATCAATAACCAGTCGAGATACTCGAGGAAAAAAGTTTCAACTATTTACAATACAACGTTTCCGTAGTTAAATCTATAGTCGACTTCCTCTTTCTGTTACGCACCATATTAAAACATTTCAATCCTGCAAAGAAGTTATATTTGCAAAAAAGTATCAAGTGAAAGGGTACAATTGTCAGTCTTTCGTCAATTCGACAAAAGTGACTACTGTATTCTACATGACGCATGGTCGTTGTGACTCCAGTACAGCTCCTTTTATTTTTGTTTTGTTTTTTATGTAGAAAGATGACACTAGTAGCTGAATAATACTACCTTAACACATTGAGTACCACAATCCAAAATCTGTCATTGTGGGTGAACCTATTTTTTTATTTTCGTTTTGAATTTTCACATTATTAAATTAAATTAGTATTAATATTAATATTAATACCTATAAATCAAAATTTGCAAACATTTTTTTAGTTTTAGTTTGGTGTGCTACGTACACTACTGAATTCGATAGAAATCGATAGAATTGTTTTAGTGATTTTTGTGTAACTTTTATTTACTACACGTGATTATGTCTTACGAGAAAGAACTGGAACCTTTACAGCAGTTGTGCAATAGCATTTTATCTAACAAGTCTGTTAGCGAATCTGTTGGTGATTCAGAATATGAAATGATAAACTAATGATAGTTGTAGTTTGTAGCAGTAATTCTACTGTACCAAAACTTAAAAAAATATCAAAAAATAATATGAAAATTATAGATAATATATTTAATCAGGGAATAATTGACAATACCGTTACAGAAACCGGTGAATGAGATTAACAAAGTATCAGGCAGTTGCTAGTGCTCAAGTAGCTGAAAATAAGATAATTGATAATTTTGTTCAAAAATGCCTCAATTTTGATTTGTTTTGTCTTGTAAGATACGTTAAAGGTGGTGTTGATTTACTTAAAAAAATATTTTATGTTTTTCTCTAAAATTGTATTTTTAGAATCCTTTGGAAATCATATTACAAACGATACGATCATAGAACGATTCGGTTTCTATCTTCAACGTCCGTTATTCGTACCCAGACTCAAACTCACTCTCTCAATATGACGTAAATTATAGAAACCTCCTAGTATTCACTGAAATAAGAAAAAAATCAATGTGAATTCGCATAATGAAAGATATCCTTATTTCATTAGCTAGTACCATTGTACACGGGTTACTTCTAGATTACAGCGTATAGATCGGAAGCGTATTTGAACTTTTAAACGCTACTGCACTTTTTGAATATATAAAATGTAATCGTTTTGGTACATACATTATGTACCTTTTTCTTACACACAGTGCTATAGTTAAAATTGCATAAGACCTCTCAAATCACGCTTCTTGTGCGCCGTGATCGTGGTCTGCTTATAATACACTAGCAGAACCATTGCACTTTTTTACGCCACTTAATGATTTCTTCCTTCACTTCTTTTCAGATAAAAAATAGTTAACGAAAAAACACTCCTTTTGCACATAAACATATACCAAATTTTCATTGGTTCAGCCGTTTGCAAGTTTACCAATCCCCACCTACTTTTTTCCAAATAAAAAATAGATAGGTACATACTCGATAAATTTATTGCAACTTCCCATTTTACATGCTACATATAAAAATAAAACTTAAACATCGCTCAGGTTTGTACAATAAAAACACTTTTCTTTAATTTAATAGAAAAAAACACTTTTCTTTTAAATAGAATAGTTCTTCAAGTCGATGTTAAAAATAATTCTTACTCGACGGCAGCTAATAGAAGGAAGAAGACGAATGATCTGATGATATCTGAAATGTCAAGTTCGTTAGGGAAAACAAAAACATTTTTATTCTTTGTTCGAACACAATTTCAATTCAATGCCCCTCTATCCATCCTCCTAAGTGTTCCTGAGTGCTTTAGCACGACAGACTAAATTTAGCCTGTTCTGGTCCACAATTATTAAAAAAAATTAACTGAAAATTAGTTGATACTTTTGTAGCAGTCTAAACTTATGGCATATAGTGCTTATAAGAGGTTTTTTGCATCAGTGGGATACTTTACAATAACACAATCATCGCTGCAAAGTGTATCTGGAGACCCACTTGCATATTTATGTGTGGTGCTGAAAAGCTTTCTGTGCTACTTGTGGTATCGTGTGAAGAATATTTTCTGAGTCACTGCTGTCTTCAATGCGAACGTGAAGTATCTTTCCTTCGTTATTTTTTCTTTTCGGCTCAGAGCTTGAACTGCCTTTGCTGCAACTAACTAAAAATTCCGGATTTTTGGGAGTATACTTTCCTTGAAAGGTAGTTGGAGATCAACAGAAATAGATGTTTCTAGCGGAAGTCATAATTTTCTTTGGGCGGCTTTGTCAGGGTTTTTCTATGTCCTTTTTTTCCGTAAACTTGCAGATGATTTTCAAGTGCATTCCTACACCTTCACCCTGAGTTTGTGAAGGTCGTCTCCTGTGTTTTTCATTGTATAATCTGACGAAATATTTCTCCAGACTTTTTTATAGGGGCGAAGCAATCCACGTCTAAGTCTTGGATTCCATTTGTAGGTAAAAATACGAATTTTATATTTAGTACTGTTGGACAACGTTTGTGCTGACTCAGATAGTTCACATATTAAAATTTGACGCAGAATATTTTTTCTTCGTCAGCAGAAAATACTGATTTGGAATGACGTCTTGTTTTATTGCCTAATGTTTCTCTAGGAATTTTATAAACCCCCGTACCGAACCTGAGCGTCAAGCTCATCAAGATCGAGAGACATGGAAAAGTAGTCTCTGTCTTGGCAGACAAACTCAAACCCACGTTTATCACAGCGAACCTGGCGAAGGAACAAATACCACGGACAACCACACTGACGACGACTTTAGAAACGGCGTCGTTCAAGACTATACGGAGCGGCAGGTAGGTAAAATTATCCGCCGTTTTCTAGTGACTATCACCAGTAAGGGAACACTGTGGCATTACTCGAGACGCAATTGTAGTAACGTCGACGGTATTTGAGCCACATACAAAGTACCAACAACCGATTCGGATACTTATCCACGCCGATCGTACGCAGCCAATTATATAAGAGCCGCCAGCTGCAGCATTATTCGTCAAGCTAGTGGGATTCAAGTGCCTTTACCATCTACCCTATATGAGGCTTTTTCAAGGTGTTTTTCTCATACACATAAGGGCACGATCACTGTGTATACGCACATTTAGGAGAATTCTAGTGTAGTAACTTCCCTCTCAGAACCCTAATTCCGATACTATCCTGACCGCACCTACATACGTACATACTTAATGTATGTAGTTGGAAATCACCACTGCAGCTGAAAGAGCTTGAAACATTCGAGCAACCGTCCTTCCTTCTCTCCCTTGGGGAGGGAACGAAACAGGTTGCTATGTCCTTTCAGCATTATTGATTCAGTCCTTTCCACAGCCAAGAGATTCAAGTGCGCCCTTCATAGCTAGTACGGTGGTCTCTTTATAGCCCTTATGTTACGCATTACATAGCCGTTACCACAGTTGCATATTAACAGGTGTAACTGCAACATACGACGAATGCTGATGACGTCGTCAACACTAAAGGGAATACGAAAGAGTCGACGCAACGTGCTCCGACAGTTCGGTTATCACTAGCCTTTTCCATCCGTCGTAACGACTGTACTGTCCTCCTCACATAAGCAGCCATCGCTCCATGCCTGGAAGCTACAGCTTCTAGACTTACAGCAGAATCAATCCACACTCGATACCGCTCGGCGATCCACCCCATTCGTACGCGTTACCGTTAGGAAACGAGTGCAAACTGACTGTACATATTATGGATATATTAGCATTAGCTTGTGAATAAATACGTCATATTGGCGTAATCTAATTTATTTGATTAAACACTTCCGCACAAGCAAAATCTGCGAAACTAGTAAGTATTTTTATCTGTATTGTATACCATCACAAATAGTTAGTCACGTATTGTATACTTGAAACTCACAAAATTTACCTTAAAAATTGGATTGATGTAAATTCGCTGCGTCAACCACGTTTAACTCGCAACATATGCGCAAATCACCATTACAGGCACTAAGACTTACCAGAGATCCTTGAGTGCAATATTTGCATTTATGCAATTAGTGTATAATGGTACGTTCGGGAATTTTTCGCACAATTAATGGTTAAAAAATCTATGAAAAATTCTAAAAATAAATTTAAGCAGTTTATTATGTAATATTCTATTGTTAACTTATAACGAGTTTCTTCAATACTAACAATAATTAAAACGTGCCCCTCTTTTTGCCAGCTAGCTCCAGGATCGTGAATATCTTTCTCAAACCGAACGTCTGAGTGAAATATCAGCTGGAATAAATACAAAAAAAATTAACAATTTCTTTCAAAATTATACTTAACCTTCACTGTAATATAATGATTATGTATATTCTCTCACAAAAAAAAACACAAAATACAACTTACTAATTTCACTTACGAAGTTTTATTTACAAGACAATATATATATATATATATATATATATATATATATATATAAAGTATTTTATACTTAAGCGAAGGAGCCTTATATACTTCACCCCGTTTCGGTGACATGACAGCTTTGTAGCACTCCTTGCTCAATATTAAAGTATTCACACCTCCTCACATCCTAACACATGCCCGACTATCGTTGTATACTGCCCTTATTCCATTTATTAGACCTCTATTTACATTCATTTAACATTTCCCACAGCTTCTCCCTATCACTCTGTCGTATGCTTCCTCCAGATCTACAAGCGCGCAGTACAGCTTCCTTTTTACCCTTAAACCCTTTTCGATCACCTGCTGGAGAGCAACCATCTGATCAGCACATTCTCTCTCTATCAATCAGTATTGTTCCAAATACCTTACCAGGCACGCTGAGCAAACTTATTCCTCTGTAGTTTTTACAATCACTCTTGTTCCCCTTACCCTTATAGAGTGGTACAATGATCGCGCTCTGCCAATCCCTCGGAACTTTTCCACACATAAGGCATACATTAAATAATTCACACAATCTTCGTATAAACTTTGCACCCCCATACTTTAGCATTTCATCAGTGATTTCATCTACGCTTGCTCCCTTGCCATTTTTCAACCTTCCTACCGTTTTCTCTCTACTTTCATACTGTACATTTCAAATATTCTTGCCATTTCTCATAATCGTCATACATCATTCATCAGTGATTTCATCTATTGCTCCTTATTTAACCTTCAGTTTTCTTTACTTTCCTCACTACTGTACAGCTTTCCGAAATATTCTTGCCAGCATTTCCTCACTTCACAATCGTCCCATACTATTTCGTTGCTCATATTCATCACTCCTGCCGCGTTCTGTTTTGGGCCACGTTTTGTATTTTTGATTAATTTCCAGAAGAGTTTTGTTTCCCTCAAAATCATTATATATTTTCTCTCCTTCCACAGCCATCACTTCCTCTTTACTTATTCTCACTGCTTCCTTCGCTTCTTTGTTTCTTAATCTGTACACCTCATACAATCGCTTTTCTCAGTCACATTTTTTGCAGCGATCATTGCCATGTACGCATCTTTTTTCTTACATACTGCCTTTTTTACCGACTCATTCCACTAAGCACATTTTTTCTGTCTTACAGTCGTTCTTCTACATATACGCACGGCACAATTGACAACGCAGTTTTTCAAGCTTATCCATCCACTTTCAACGGCACTGTCTTTTATTTGTTCATTCTACACTGTCTCATTCACATTCAACTCTTTACTCACGGCATCTGCGTATTTCATTCTCGCACCATTATCCACTAGTTTGTCTACCCTAATTCAGGACGTTCGCACTACGTTTTCCTTCCTTCTCCAGATTCACTTTTACCCTAAACACACTCTCGATATAACCAAAAAGTGGTCCGATCCAAACTCCGATCGGCGCATTACTTTTGTGTCTTTCGCCAGGTTTCTAAGCCGTTCATCATACACTATCAAGTCTATCATACTTTTAGATTCACCTTTTTGCCATGTATACATATACAGATTTTTATGTTTAAACCATGTATTGGATACAAACAGGCTTCCTTCCACACGGATGTTCACCAGGCGTTCACCATTATCATTGACTCTTGGTCCCCGAACTTTCCTAGAACGCGTTCAGTATGTTCTCTCTGTACACCCACTCATCCGTTCATATCCCCACTATTATCACTCTTTCGTTTGACTTACATACTTTCTCACGCTCCTGGTGTCTTTCTCCATTCACCGGTGCGTAGCATTCAATAAGAAAAATTCTTCGAAACTCTACTTTAGTCTAACCCACATTACCCGGGGAGATACCAATTCGTACTGTTTAACACATCTTTCCGTTCTTTCACTTACGATCACCCCAACTCCTTTTGCGACATGCACTTCAGTCTCAACTCCTGACCATAGTGCTAGGCTGCCCTTCTCCATATTCACAGCATCCTTTCCTTTGCGCTTTGTCTCCGATACTCACAGAATATCAAGGTGTCTTTAGTACATTACATTTGCAATTTCAAATTCTTTACCATGCATACTTCTAACATTCCATGTACCGACTCACCAACCGTTCCTCGCATAGTCGCCAGCAACGGGGCCTGTCTGTTTCGACATTGACCGTCCCTTGTAGCCAGGTCGATCCGAAGCAATTGTATTGTTCCCTTGAGTAATACTATAGCGAGCAGACCGGTTACTGACCAAATCGTGTCCCGGACGATGTAGCATTCCCTACTAACGGTATCGTCCTACTACCGGACAGTTATTTGTCTACTGCTTCGACGTGTAAGGAAGTAAGAAGTAGAAATATAGACAGAGTCAAGAAATATATAACTAAGATGGCGTATACTTACTGTATGAATATCTAAATGTATATATATATATATATATATATATATATATATATATACATTTTTCACTTACATACAATCAAATCACGTTCAACCAGATTGCTCCCTACGCGATTCCTGGCTCCGCGCCACTCACCGAACTTGCTGCTATTTATTTGCGGCCAAATGCTTCAAATATTTTTAATTTAGCTTTCCGAGTTATAGTTATTTCTTTATTATTTAATTTAACATTTATTTATCACATCTGTTTTATTATTGTCGTGAACTTAAACGTTTCGATCCTCTAAGTTTTTTTTTAATTAATTGAAGGGTAACAATAAATGACGATAATGACCCTGTTAGCTCTCCTGACATTAATTGTTTACTTTCAGGATTAATTAATTACAATTCAGATCAAACATAGTAACAGAGGTAAACGTTAGCTTAAATTTTGAATTTGCAGTCAAGGAAAAATGTATTATAAGACAGTATGCAACACAATGTAAACTTAAAATCACATATAGTACCAAAAATAAAAGTTGGATCAACCTTCAAATTTTAAAACAAAGAACAAAAAATGTTCAAAAACTTACCACTTGATACGGATCTGCCCTGCATAGTCACATCCTTTGTATTTTTATATTTGTGTTAGTACGACTTTATGAGTTTCAACAATCATCCGGTATGGGAATTTTAGAAGAACCATTTTTTTTTGTAAAAGGTCAATGCCACAGCAATCCTAAATATTATTTACTCGCTTTTTTTTTCTTTAAAGAGACATTTTATACGTTACAAACTTCTACTGTTTAAATTATTATTTGTTTATTAGTAATATTCAAACCGTTAAAAATCTATTCAGTAACTTTCTACTTATTCTAGTATTTAGAATTAGACAACGCGACTTGCTCTTATTTATTCTCGAAAAGAAAATTAATTACTTTGATTTATAATTCTGAACACATATTAGAGGCAGTTATTTGTTTATTTATCTATTTATTTGCTTTTTTTATATTTGGATATTCGATCTAGTTATTTACTTTTATGATTTAACCTAATAAAACAGTTCCTATGACAATGCTTACGTTTGGATTTGTTATAGAAAGGGGCTCATTACAAGGATGAATCACTTCTGGTATTTTTCCAATAGGTTATTTTGTTAGTTCTCTGTGGTTCATTCTTATTGCAAACATTTTTACCTGTTTGAGTTCAATCCTTAGACAAAAGGGTGGCATTTACGCTTTAAGTTTACTTTACAATTTTATGAGTTTTAAAAATCTATTCAAAAACTTACCTTACTTTATTGATTTAAAAGTTGTCAGTAAAACGTGTATTTGTTTCACTAACTGAAAGATAAAAGCGGCGCAACCTTGAACATGTCCTACCGCTTTGACGACCCGACGTAAAAAAAATATATAATTTGCAATATTGAGAATTCTATTAAATTTTTACCTTTTGATACAGCGAATGAAGTTAGATTTAAAACTGTTAACATGCAAAGCCTCAGAGCAAATTATCCTTTTGTTAACGCTGTGCTTTGTTTGATCTTAAACGTAATGAAAATATAATATTACAATCAGATTAAAGTAATGCAAGTGTTATATTAAATATGAACGACTATACTATTAAAGTAGAACAACTGTTGGAACCACAGACTTATCGTGAACTACCAAACGATCCTCGAAAAAAGTTCCTTTTAAAAACTAAAGACATTAAATTATCATCTATTCCTGAAGAAATAAAAAAACTAACTCTGAAGCTCTTTTACCAAAAGTATATGGTTTACCAAGAATCCATAAACCTAAAGTTCCTTTTAAAGCCTATTTTAGTGCAATAGGTTCTATAACATATAATCTTAGAAAACATTTTACTTTTCTATTACAACCTCATGTAGGTAAAACATCCCATTATATTAAGAATTCTGCCGACTTTATTGGAAAAATACATATACATAATTTCAAAATTAAAGAGTTTGATATAATGGTTTTGATGTTGTTTCATCAAATCAATAAAACTACTAAATAACCATGCCAACGTTTCAAAAATTATATTTTCGTTTTCAAGGCTAAAAAGAAATGAAAATAGTACAAAATTGTTTGAACAACAAGTAATCTTAGCTCAGTCTAAATCTTACCTAAGTGTCAATTTAAAATAATAATTGCACAATTGTATTTCCCATAAACAACATATAAACCTTAAAACCCGATGATCACTTCAATAATCACATAAAATTATTAGGTGTAACCTATACATATTTCTTTCGAAGAAATTAGACTCAGTTCTGTTTACGTTGTATACAACATTATCTGATACCGGGCCACAGTAACGCATGTGAATCTAGCAACTATCTTATCACCGACTTGTTTAAAGTGGTTGTACAGCTGTCTTAATTATCAATAATATTTTAATTTTAATGAATAAAATTATATATATATATATATATATATATATATATATATATATATACTATATATATATATATATATATATATATATATATAATGTAAACAATACTACAATTAAATTTCTACATATTAAAACTTACTTCTATAGATTACTCAGTCAAACAATTTAAAATTTATAAAACTTATAATTACGGTAATATCGCTAACAAGTAACCACGTACTATCTACACATTATCAAAATATACGGACGTAACCAATACCCACCAAAAGATTATTTAATTAAATTATAATAAATATGACTCAGCTTTTGCACGACATATCCTTTATTGCTAGTCTCCGATTGTTTGATAATATGTATTATTTCTTTTGTATTTCTCTTATTAGGATTGGTCTCTTTATCTAGAATCTGAACATTTTCAAAATCAAAAGTGTACGTTTTCTCCACACTGTGTTGAGCAAGGGCGCAGAACTTTGGTTTTTTGTTAATATCAGATCGGTATGCTGATAACCTAGATTTCAAATATTGCGATGTCTGTCCTATATATATTGCGTTGCAGTCTAAACAAGAAATTCTGTATATTACATTACTGCAGAGTGTTTTGGTATTTTTTATTTCAGTGCAGAAAAAATGGATTTTGACGAATTGAAATTTGTTCAGATAATGATGCTAGTTTTATTGATTGACTGAGCCCTCAAGAGATTCATCTTCATAGTTTATAATAAACGGTCCAGATTCATTTAATTTATATGTATATATATATATATATATATATATATATATATATATTTTTTTTCTTTTCGTTCTTCACTATGGTACTGTGTCAATAAAAACATTTTCCATATAATATAATGTACATTATTTCTCATAGTTGTCAATTTTTAATATTAATTTTAGTTATTTTATGGTTAAATTCCACTGATTACAACCGTATTCGAAATATATGGAAAATGTTGATACTTGTTCGTTTTTATTGACACACGTACCATAGTAAAGAAAGAAAAAGAAAATTTATTAAATATTCGTCAAATAACTTTATATTGATATATATAAGTAGAAGGGAGACACTTGCACCGCCATCTTGGATTTTGACGTCACAAGACCGCCCACGTGGGGGACCGGATTTTCCACCCTTATTTTTACTCGCTTACGTGTAGGACGTGTTTTTTCACCCCTATTTTTACACATCCACGTGTGAGACCGGATTTTCCACCCTTATTTTTACTCGCTTACGTATAGGACGTGTTTTTTTCACCCCTATTTTTGCACATCCACGTGTGAGACCGCATTTTCAACCCTAATTTTTTACACATCCACGTGTAAGACCGTATTTTTCATCCCTAATTATTTTTTATATACCCTCGTGTAGGACGTGTATTTTCACCCCTATTTTTTACACACCCACGTGTGAGACCGTATTTTCTACCCTGTTCTTTTCGGAGGTCCTTTCAACCCTAATTATTTTTTACTCGCTTACGTGAAGGACCGTATTACCCTTATTTTTATGATTTCTTTTGGGGGGTTAAACCTTATGGCTGTATTAAGGACCTTTTGACAGCTAGGACTTTTTTTTGTGGTTGCTAACGTGAGGACTGGGGTCTGGTCTTGGCTTAGAACTGTATTTAGGGCTGGAGCTTAGGGCTGGTCTAGGATAAGTCTTAGAGTTTGGTCTTGGTGCTGGGGCTGGAGCTAGGATAAGTCTTAGGGTTTAGTCTTGGGCGGGACCTGTAGCTAGGTCTTAGGGTTATTTCTGATGGTATTAAGGTCCTTTTGGTTGTAACCCTGGAGGTTAGACAATTGTGCTCTTTCAAAAATTGTATCTTGTAAGATGCGCTATCTCTCTCTCTCTCTCTCTTGCTCTATCGTGTTTCTTTCACCCTCTCTCTCTCTCTCTCTTTCACCCTCAATTCTCTCGCTTATCTCGCTTCACACAACTATTTGCCCGCAAGGCATTTGTCTATTTCAAAAACAAGTGCAGACGAAAAAACAAGCAAATACGAAATCACTAAAATTCGTAAACACGGAAAAAATCGCTAGCATACAAATGCGCAAACACGAAAAAAACGGAAACTCACAAACAACAACTATTTGCCCGCAAGGCGTTTGTCTATTTAAACGAAGCTGCTGGTGGAGTATCTCTTAGTATCGTTTAGCGATTCAAGATGGAGGGTCAATTTAAGCATCCCTTTTCGGCGATAGTTGCAGGTCCGTCGGGATGTGGGAAATCCTATTTTATCGTTGATTTTCTAAAAAATATCGAAACCGCTTGCGATACAGGTTTTGAAAAAATTATCTGGTTTTACAGTGAGTGGCAGCCTTTATTTAAAGATCTCTCTGTGGAGTTTCAAAAGGGTTTACCTGATATGGAGCAGTTTGACGGGGAAAAACCTGTCTTAATAATAATTGACGATCTAATGCGCGAAACTAACGGCTCTGTGGTTGATATTTTTACAAAGAGTTGTCATCATCGAAATCTAAGTGCGTTTTTCTTAACGCAGAACATATTTCATCAAGGACGTGGACAGCGGGATATTTCTCTCAACGCCCATTACATAATTCTGTTTAAGAACCCACGTGACAGAGCTCAGATACAGCATTTAGCAAGACAGATTTCGCCGGACAACCCAAAATTTTTAGAATCCGCGTACCAAGATGCTACCTCAAGCCCTCACGGGTATTTATTGTTCGATTTAAAACAGAATACACCGGATGTGCTACGTTATAGAACAAACATATTCGGGTCTTAAGGTATCTGCCAGGTATATATAGCGAAAAAAGGGTTTAAGTCTCACAGTCATAAAGATTACATCATATATGATGGCTGACGTTTTAATCGAGAACACTGATATCCTACGTGCATTAGCCAGATTAAGTAAAAGTCAACGTGATGCTTTATTGAAATGTTTGGATAGTAAACAGGTAGAGTGTATTTGCGAGTGTGCACATAACATTTTAAAAGGTCGTGTACCTCTGTCAGCTGATCAGAAGCAGAGACTCTCTCAACATAAGCACACTTTAAGACGCTTGGCACAGCGAGGCGAATCTATAAAAAGAAGAAACAGTTTCTTGTACAGAAAGGTGGTGCATTTCTACCACTCCTGTTAGGACCATTACTCGGCGGAATTCTGGGTAATCTGTTTCAATAACCATGGACCACATTCTGAAGAAGATGATTATCCTGCCGATAGACTTTATACAGCGCTTACAGGCACCAGATGTTACACAAAACAACATTTTAACGCAGCTGGGTAACGATATGGATAAAGTTTTAAAAACTAAAATGACCGACCATGACAAATGGCAGCAGTACAACCAAGTCCTTCAGAAGTATCTACACTTTTCCAATCAGTTACGTCAGCCCACCAGTATAACAATAAGCGGTGACGCTGCTGCTGATGATATTAGAGATTTACTGCAACGCAAAGGTCTGACAGACGACGAGATAGTATCAACGCTTCCGCCTTCATATAAGAGAAAAGGCGCGAATTTGTTACATATACTGAATACGAACAGCGAAGTTTTTTGGGATAAAAGGGGCACTGTCACAATAAAAGGAGAGATCATACCACATTCCAACATTATCGATCTGGTTCACGAGACGTTAAGAAAACGAAAAACCACAAATCCGAGCGGTTGGCGTCAGTTTGCGACGTACATTAAAGAGATAAATATACCACGAGCGTTTATCGGAGATACGCAAAGGTATGATGTTTCTGTATCACCCAGCGTTGAACGGACCCTCACAACTATAGGTGAGAATTACGATGCTGATAGTGAAACGCGGGAAACACCGAGAAGAATCTCTCAAAGAAGAAGAAGAGGACTTTCACTAGATTGGGATTCGTGGCGGTCATAGCATGGATGCTGTATACTATGATCCCTCCCACCCAGCAGGGTTCGCTGGTATAACACCTTTAACTAATGCTGTAAAGGGTAGATATGGTGAAGTAAAAAACTGGTTGCAGACACAGGAAGCTTATACGGTACATAAACCAGTCAGAAAAAAGTTTCCACGAAATAAATATATTGTGAGTAATCTTTACGAATTGTGGCAAGCGGATCTTTGTGATATGCGGACTTTAAGTAAACACAATAGCGGATACAACTACATACTAACGGTAATTGATGTATTTAGCAAGAGGGCATGGGCGAGAGCACTTAAAACGAAGACAGCCTCATCTGTAATTGAAGCATTCGCGGATATTCTTAAGGATTGCGACAATACCCCAGCAAATCTACAGACGGATAAAGGCAAAGAGTTTGTGGCGAGCAGTGTGCAAAACTTTTTCAAGAAACAAAATATCAATTTCTATGTAACAAATAACCCTGATGTAAAAGCATCTGTAGTTGAAAGATTTAATAAAACATTGAAAACAAAGATGTGGCGTTATTTCACTTACAAAAATTCCTACAGATATATTGATGTACTCGAAAGACTTGTGACTGCCTACAACAATAGTCCTCATTCAAGTATAAAGATGGCCCCCGCCGCTGTAAACGATAGAAACATTTTGGGAGTGTATAATAACCTGTACGCGAAAGGTTTAGGTCCAGTACGCCATCCTAAATATAAAGTCGGTGAGCATGTCAGAATTGCCAGAACTAAGTACACCTTTGAGAAGGGTTATGAAACGAATTGGAGCGATGAAGTTTTTACAATTAGTACGGTGATAAAAAGAAGACCACCAGTTTATAGAATAATCGCTCTTAATAACGATCCTGTTGAGGGCACCTTTTACGAAGAAGAATTGCAAGTTGTTACGATTGATAAAGATACTCTATTCAAAGTCGATAAGATTCTAGCTGAGAAGGGTCGTGGGCGAAATAAACAATACCTGGTCAAGTGGCGTGGATACAGTGACAAATTTAATAACTGGGTGTTAGCTTCGCAGCTGAGAGATATATAAAAAATGGAGTTTTATCTTACCTTATTGAGTAATAGCTCTATGACGTATTTTCCAGGTAATATGACGTCAAGTTTTATTACGCAACTGCCAAAACGAATAAGATTAACGGGCTCGTGGGTTGTAGGGATATCGGAAATTCAGTACCCATGTTCTTTTGCAGCTGTAAGTGCAACAGATAATTTAATTTATTATAGAACAGAGCCACCTGACGACGAGAACATGTTAGAAACGATATTAAAAAAGGCCGCAGAATATTTTCAACTCGACAACGAGAAGATCATTTATATTGAAGATGGCTGGTACGTGATACGATTCGCTTCGGGAAATTACGCCAGCATAGAAGAAATTATCAGCGAACTAAATAACCATGTACTAATAAGTAAATTGCTAACAATCGAGTATCATAATCTAACTAAACGCGTCACTACGAAATTAAAACTCGACTCTCGCTATTCGGATTCTCACAACGTCTAGCCTTACAATTGGGTTATCGACCGTATCAGAACATAGCTATGGAACCAATACCCCTCACCCCGCTAGTATATGGATAGGCTTACCAACTCAGATGTTTGTTTATTGCGACATCGTTGAACCGCAAATTGTGGGTGATGTTTTATCTCCGCTTATGCGTATAATAAATATTACTTCAGAAAACTATGCTTACGGGGGTCATAAAGATGTGGTTTTTCGCCTGCACACTACATACCGGTAATGACAGGGAATTTGAAAACATCGAGATTAATATAAAACAGATACGGGTGCTGCAATGCCATTTGAGTTTGGAACGTCGTGCCTGAAGCTACACTTTAAGAAAGTACAATAATGGTTTGTCCTTACCAGCAATATTACATGAATCAGGCCGGTAACGGTATCGGTTCTATTTACAGAGGTGTGCCCTATCAACGCGGTCATGGGATAGGGAGCTGGTTAGGCGGTATATTTAGAAGTATAATACCGTTATTTAAGTCTGGCGCAAAGGCTATTGGTAAAGAAGCTCTTAGAACGGGTGCTAATATTCTTGGTGACGTCATAGAGGATCGACCTATTAAGGATTCTTTTCAAGAAAGATTTCACGAGGCAAGTAGAAACCTTAAGCGTAAAGCCGACGAGAAAATCGATAAAATGATGGAGGGTTCGGGTTATAAAAGAGTACGTCTGACCGATAATAATCAGTCTCCACTGAGAGTTGTTGCTAAGAAGAAGTCTGCTTACGACGATATATTTTCAAGATAATGGCTTTTCTACATGCTCAATCGTGTGAATGCGTCAAGTCCGAATTGGATTTGTTTGCTTTACCAGCGACGCAGCCAAGTATCGAGAGTGGTGAATGGATATTTTACAAACCTTTATCAGCTCTGAGTGATGACGCCCCAATAGAATTTGTAGTCCCCGGAAATGGAAATGATTATATAGATTTAAGCCAGACTATGCTGTACATTACAGCTAAAGTTCTAAAGCATGATGATACAGCACTTACAGACGCTGATGTTGTAGCACCGGTAAACAATTGGATGCATTCGCTTTTCTCACAGGTGGAGGTTTACTTAAATCAGAAGATGGTGTCACAACCAAACAACACCTACGCCTACCGTTCATATATCGAAACGCTGCTAAATTATGGAAAGGAGGCCAAGAGTTCACATCTAGGGTGTACCTTATGGCACAATGATACAGCTGGACATATGAATACATTGGGAAACGCTAATAACGGTTTCTCGAAACGTCAAGCACTTGCGGCTACCGGGAAACAGATAGAGATGATTGGTCACGTGCACTCGGACTTGTTTAATCAAGAAAAGTTTCTCATAAGTGGTGTTGAGTTAAAGACTAAATTTGTACGAATTATAGACGCTAGTTTACTGGTGAGACGTATGCGGATCAATCCAACTATTATAATTGCACACGCTAAAGCTTTAGAAACAACAGCCGCAAAATATCCTGTTACAAGGACCGACGTAAAAGTATTAACTATACCTGCAGGCATGCAGCGAAAATCATTGGATAATGTTTTCCTAGGTCAGTTACCTAAACGATGCATCGTAGGTTTTGTAGCAAATAAAGCCTTCAACGGTGACTACACCTCAAATCCGTTCAATTTCCATCACTGCAATATTAACTACATGTCATTATATATTGACGGACAACAAATTCCTTCGAAGGCCTTACAACCAGACTTTACAGCTAATGGTTTATACGTAAGAGCGTACCACACCTTATTCTCTGGTACGGGTATTCATTTTTTGAATGAAGGTAACGATATATCAAGAAGTGATTATCCCAACGGCTACTGTTTAATGGCCTTTGACCTAATACCTGACCTGTCTGCAAACGCTAGCACGCACTGGAATTTAGTTAGAAACGGGTCCCTTCGACTAGAAGTCGGGTTTGAAGAAGCGCTCACCGTAACCGTTAACTGTTTAGTGTATGCAGAATTCGATAATGTGATAGAGATCGATAAACATCGGAATGTCGTTGTAGATTTTAGCTGTTAAAAGTGGCAGCTCTAACCTGCAAGCTTGAGTGTACAGCAGCAGACGATAGAAGATGGACGCATACTTGGACGTACAAGGGTTTAGTGGTGTTAACAACGAATTCATACCTAAAGAAATTGCCGTGGTTACAGATCACGGTCGTTTATCGTTGATGCTAATAAAACCACCACGAGGCTACTTTATATCAGGATCCATGTCACGACAGATAAAATTTATGGAAGATAATTATCATGGATTGAAATGGTGGTGGGGTCATGTACATTACAACAATTTCCGTGAGGAGCTGATGAGAGTGTTGCGCCCATTTAACAAAATTCACGTTAAGGGCAGTGAAAACAACAGTTTTAAGGTTTCTTAACAAACCAATAGTAAACCTGGAGGAGACTGGTTGCCCGTCGATTAAACAGTTGAAAAAGGAAGCAAAAGCATATAGCTGCTTAAACCATAACATCACTGAGCCTATGTGTGCACTGGAAAACGCATTACTACTGCAAGACTGGACGCATACCAATTCTAAAGATGTATGCGGTACAAGTGTTGAGATGCTTGAAATCGATCCCCAGCCACAAGAAGAATGTGTTTCGGCTTGTATGTGCTTCTAATCAACTACCGAGACACACACCGCGACCGTGTGCAATTATCGTAAACACGGATCCTGCAAACAAACCAGGTCAGCATTGGACCGCTATCTACATTGACGAGAATGGTGATGGAGAGTATTTTGATTCCTTTGGACGAGCACCGCAAGGATATCATTTACATTTCCTAGAGAAGAATTCCATATGCTTCGTATACAATAAAAAAATTCTGCAAGACTATCATTCGGATGTGTGTGGATTTTATGTCTTAGTGTTTCTATATTTTAGATTACATAATTTACCTATGTTTGATTTTGTAAAAAACTATTTTAGTACATGTTTAATTCTAAATGATGAGATAATTAAAATATTGTTTAACGTCTGTTATCCAACCATTCTATTCTGATAAAATAAAGATATTTTTTAGTACCTTAATTGTTTTAATTAAGAATTGCGTAATACCTACTGTTTTTTTTTCTTTTAATTCGGCATGTGTGTTTTTAAAAAATCATCTTATATAAAATTTATTATGTAGTGGTTTTAAAAAGAAATTATATTAACCATTTATATTGGTTTTTAGACTATTAAATTAGATAGTGTTATATAATTACACTGTAATTAGTTAAAAGTAAACGTGAACAGTGATTTCTTACTACATATTGTTATGGAATTTTAAACATTCCAAACACTTAATATGGTTTTTTATAAAAACAATTTGTGTATCCGTATATGAATATTTTTCAAACCGATTTTATTTTAAGAGAAAGGTATGTTGCAGTAAGTGCAATAAAGACAATGAGGTTGTATATTTTACACTCTAATTATAGGTGGTTTTTACACAATCTAGAAAGTTTAATTACACAAGCAACACAAAAGCGGTGACCATCACGCGTAAATCAGTGCCTTAAAACGTTACAGAGCTGGTAAGTGTGGTGTTAACCTTTTATTTATTTACAGATTTTTTTAATATCAGTTAACATCTGAGCATTAAGTTTCTTTTAAAAAATATTAAGACGTACAACATTTTTTAACGGTCGGATGGATATTATTTCAATGCAAGTAAACTATGTTTTTAATATGCGTTTTAGAAAACACAAACTGTTAATGTAATTAATTAACTTAATAAAAATGTTTTGTTTCATTAGGAATGTCAGTAATTTTTTTACAGCTCACTGAGGATTTTTTTTTTTTAATTATGACAATAAAAATAAGTGTTCTATAATTAAATTTTACTGTCATTCAAATTCCCCCACGTATGATTAATCCTGATACAACTGCTATCTCATCTCCTTATTAGAAATACAACGTTTAGGTAAAAGATCATCCAATAGGATTTGGCCGTTTTTAAAACAATAGGACCGATAATAATAGTATCTTATTAATTATGCAATTATTGTATGCGTATGTGTCTGCTCAGCCTCCAGGGTTACAACCAAAAGGACCTTAATACCATCAGAAATAACCCTAAGACCTAGCTACAGGTCCCGCCCCAAGACTAAACCCTAAGACTTATCCCTAGCTCCAGCCCCAGCACCAAGACCAAACTCTAAGACTTATCCCTAGACCAGCCCTAAGCTCCAGCCCTAAATACAGTTCTAAGCCAAGACCAGCCCCTACCCCAGTCCTCACGTTAGCAACCACAAAAAAAAGTCCTAGCTGTCAAAAGGTCCTTAATACAGCCATAAGGTTTAACCCCCCAAAAGAAATCATAAAAATAAGGGTAATACGGTCCTTCACGTAAGCGAGTAAAAAATAATTAGGGTTGAAAGGACCTCCGAAAAGAACAGGGTAGAAAATACGGTCTCACACGTGGGTGTGTAAAAAATAGGGGTGAAAATACACGTCCTACACGAGGGTACATAAAAAATAATTAGGGATGAAAATACGGTCTCACACGTGGATGTGCAAAAATAGGGTGAAAAAACACGTCCTACACGTAAGCGAGTAAAAATAAGGGTGGAAAATCCGGTCTCACACGTGGGCGGTCTTGACGTCAATATATATATATATATATATATATATATATATATATATATATATATATATATATATATATATATATATATATATATATATATATATATATATATATATATATATATATATATATATATATATATATATATATATATATATATATATATGGTGACAATTTTAACTAATGGGTAACTTTGTTATTATAACAGCTACAGAGTCGGTTAAATTAGCAATATTGGGCAGAATTTCAAGACCAATCAAATGACGTTTTGAGTTTTGATCAGTGTTGCTATCTTTCGTAATTATTTAGAAAAAACTAAATGTGAGCCGAATTTTCAAACTCAAATATCTTTGAGACCGTTGCAAATAAAGCTAAAATACAAGAGAAGTAAATGATAGATATTTGCCGAACTTTAAGCTAAGCCTATTTTTAAATTTATTTTGCATTTCATTTTTGAGATATAACACAAAGTTACTTTTTTTTAAATGGAACATATAGTTTATTTTAGTTCTATTAAATAGCATATCTTTTACTGATTTCAAAAATGTATAGTTTACCTTATTTATAACCAGTAGTTTTCTTGTAATTTAATAAAAACGGTAAAATTAAAATCGAGTATCAGTTTTAAAAAATAGAGCGCTTTGGAATGTCGCTACGGCGCACCGTTTTCAAAATAAATCGATTTGAACTTTTCATGTGTTAATTATACTTCGATAAAATTAACTAACGAATTCATTTACAATTATGAAAGATGGCTATGGAAAATAAACAAAATAACAATTGCGCGAACGTCAAAATAACTAGTATTACAGATAATAGTTGAGGTTAAAGTGTCTAATAAGTTTTAAGTGAAAGATTTTTTATTGTTTAGTTACATTACCGTAAATACAAAAAGGTGAATATTGTTATGGTTTCGTTTAGTAACGAACAATATGCCGATATACATTTAGTGTACGGCGAAATGCAATGCAACGCTCGGGCAGCAGCACGTAGATATGCAGATAAATTTCCAGGTAGAAGACTTCCTGCTCCTAAATCATTTACGCTTCTTCATCAAAGAATTAGGGAAATAGGATCGGTAGTTCCTAAAAATAATGAAACGGGAAGACATGCTGGTGTAATGGAAGAATATGAGGATGATATTTTAATGGAAATTGAGTACAATCCCGAAATAAGCGTAAGAAGGTTGGCTGCTATGTATCCCAATGTGTCAAAATCTTCTGTGTAGAACATTCTACATAAGGAAGGCACGTATCCTTTTCATTAAAAAAAAAGTCCAGGCCGTGTAATTAGGTAGTTTTCCTGCTGGTGTTGATTTTTCCAATTTGATGCAAAATTAAGAGAATCAAGACCAATGTTTTTTTCTAATATTTTGTTTTGTGAAGAAGCCGCTTTAAAAAAAAATGGAATTTTTAATATGCACAATGCGCACTATTACTCCTATGTTGATGAAAACCCTCATGCGATAAGGGAAAGTAAACATGAGGAAAGGTTTAGCATTAATGTATGGATAGGTGTTCTTGGTGATAATTTGCTTGGACCTGTAGAATTGCCTAATCGTTTAAACGGCGAAGAATATCTCAACTTTCTACAAAATACTTTACCGGATTTATTAGATGATATTAATCTGACTATTCGGCGGAACTTGTGGTTTTTACAGGATGGTTGCCCGGATCACTATAGCAGAACTGTTTGTACTTTTTTAGATAACAATTACCGAGAGCGATGGATCGGAAGAGGCGGTCCGGTTGCTTGGCCAGCGAGGTCCCCAGATTTAAATCCTTGCGATTTTTGTGTTTGGGGATATCTAAAATCAGTGGTTTATTCCCAACCAATAGAAACACGCGATCAGCTGTGGAGAAGAATTCAGGATGCCTGCGACGAATTTAGGAACATAGGGGAATTTTTGCAAATATTCGGCAATCTTCTGTAGATTCAGTTTTGTGTTTCATGCTTTCAGTTGTCATTTTGAATTGTTGTTATTAATTGTGTCAGTAACATATTTTTGTATTAAAACGATTATTTTCCATAGCCATCTTTCATAATTGTAAATGAATTCATTAGTTAATTTTATAAAAGTATGATTAACACATGAAAAGTTCAAATCGATTTATTTCGAAAACGGTGCGTCGTAGCGACTTCAGACAAGAGCACCATTATTTTATGAAAAAATCGAATTTGTTTATATTTTATGTTAAAATTGCGAAATTTTGAAAAACAAAAAACTTATGAATAACAATGCCAAATGCTCCGCCCAAACTAGCCGCTTATGAGTACAACTAAAAAATCATATTCACGCCATACGATTGGGCATATTGCACTAAATAAATGTACAGAACGCTATCATTTAAAGGGAAACCATTTTGAAGATATTTGAATTAAACCGATGTTAGGGTGCCATCTTCCAAGAGCTCCAGCTCTCTTAGGAAGTATTTTTGTATTAAGGTAATTTAGCTTAAATCGACTAAAAATTAGCTCTAGAATCTGCAGTTTTTTTTATGAAAAGAGTTTGTGGACTCCTATATATATATATATATATATATATATATATATATATATATAATAAAATCCAAGCTAATTGATATTCACTTACTGATATTAATAGTATTATTACACCTGCTAGACATAACCATAAAGAAAACCAGTTCTTAATGTCGGTACTGCGTTTCTACCTTTTATAACTAATATTACGGACGGATAGAGTTGAAAATATCCTAATTAATCATGGCATTAGGACTGTTTTAAACCTACAAGATAAATTTCAAAACATTTAAGGTCACCGAAACATTTTTCAAACCCATTATCATCTTACGGAGTGTATAAGTTATCTTGTTCATGTGGAAAAGTATACATTGGAATCACGAAACGTACGTTTGACACAAGACATAAAGAATGTATGAGATTTTGTAAATTATACCAATCAGAAAAATCTGCGGTAGTTGACCATGCCTTAAATAATTTAAATCATGACATTTAATTTGATAATATGGAAATATTGTCAAGACAAACACATGATTGTGTTCGTTTATAACGTGAAGCTATTGAGATACACAAACATGATAATAATTTCAATAGACAAGAAGAAAATCTCCGTTTAAATAGGTTTTGGCATCTTATAATTAAAAAAAAGCATAATGGTACGTCTTAATTTTAATTTTGGCTTTCGGTATGCCTAGGTTTTTTGCTGTGTTCTTTTCTAGACCTTGAAGTAAATGCTTTACCTCAGCACTACAATTTAGCATATGTCGTTGAAATTAAAATTAAAATTTAAAATGATATAAAACGTACTACACTGTGTTTTCACCGTTACATAAAACTTACATCTATTAACAAAGCTATTTTTTGGTTAGATTTGAGATTGTTTTAATTGATGTCAAGTTTCTATTTGTGAATGCTTTTATCAATTTCAAATTAAAGTTTTTCGTAACTCTACACTTACATCATAACTTTATTAAATTTTGTTAAATTTGTTCTTTGGTTATGACATTTTTCACCGTTAGCCCTCGACCGTTAGAGGGTGATCTGATTTGTCATTTTCAAGGCAGTTTAATAATATTTCATTTATTAATGATATAGTTATTCTTTACTAAAATTTTATTCCATAGTTTGCTTTATACGTTTATCAACCTGTTACATTAATAGCTGGCTTATGTTTGCATTTTCAATTTTTTTCATTTCACAAAATTGTTTCAACATCTTAAACAATTTTGAAAGATAGTATTACACTAACGAAAATAGCTGTAAGTGTTGACCTATTTATGATATGTATACAATGATATTGGTATAATACTTCTTTGTATAGGCTAAAATAGAGTACCCAAGATGTCTTTTTTTAATAATATTACGTTTGGTGTATCAGTGATGTCACCGACGGCGAGTACAGAAAGAGGTAGAGATTGTTTCAACACTAAGGAATACCGAGGTACGAGTCGGATAAATTCGGAATTTGACGTCATGAGAAATAAATTCTAACCAAAAACATTAGATGTATCAAACGCCGAATGAAAAGTGTAACCGTTTTTTAGTTGGATAGTGCATTGACACTCTGAACAAACTTGGTTTCTGCGCAATTATTCTTTCGTCTTGAAACGATCTCTCTTGTTTAATAAGTTAATGTCTTTAGTTTATAAAAGCCATATCTATTTTCACGGAAAGCGTCGCGTCGTTTGTTTAGAGAGAATGTATATTATGGTATTAGAATTCGTCTTAGTCACGGTTGATTATTAACATTTTAGTTAATAAAAGTGGCATTTTTCCCAAAATTCGTTGTTTATTTAAACGTAGATAACATCAGAAGTGGGATATACCGAGTGTTGAAATAAAACCGGTCAGTGACATTTTTTTCGTGTTTCGTTGTTTTGGACGGGAATAAAAGTGAATTTTTTTAATAGTCGCTAAAGTCGCTGTGATTGAAAAACAGTTAATAGCGAATTGACAAAAGTTCTAAAAACATTGTAATTGTTGTTGAGAGTAACTATTGAGCGCGTTTTAAATAAAAATATCACAATTTGCAGGTGACTGAACATAGCGGGGTGCCCAGTGTTAGTGATTCGGTGCAAATGCCTAGTGAAAGCAGTTTACTAGGATCTAGCCTACTTAGTATGTAGGCGACATAGTAGACGTTGGTTTCTGAGATGGCTATATTAAATTCAAGCTTCAGGAATCCACTAGAATCATCGGTTGTAAATAATGTATCTTCCTTACCTGTAACTATTTGTACTGAGGTAAGGGAACCTTTGAATTTTAACTTCACTTGCTTTGACTCAAACAAAAGGAATTATCCAACTAATGGTTAAATGAAGTAAATAGAATAAGAATTAAATACACGTCGGATGATGTGAAAGCGAGACAAGCGCTTCATTGTGAGGGCCGTCGATGCTATGATACATGGGTATCCTTATCTCGTACGTGGACGAGAAATCGTTAAAACGAAAAGCTCCAAAAGATCGAAAGTACGATGATAATTTACTTCCTTTTAAGCAAAGATGACGGAACTCTGCATTTTACGGTAAATGCCATCATTGCGGAAAACCGGGTCACAAAAAAGAAGATAGCCGATATTTATAAGCCGGGAATAAAATAAACAACAAAAATCTCAAGTCAGCAACACCTGAATGTACATTTTGTAAAAGAGTAGAACACAATGAAAATGACTGTTGGAAAAAGAATGGAAAACCTAACGTTTTATGTGTTAATTTAAAAAGGTGCGCTATAATGCCAAAAGCCACAATTCACTTTGGCAATGGAACGCAGTCTTTTTCAGGTTTAGTTGGTAGCGGAGCTGACTTGTCGATCATACACGAGCATGTAGTTCGAAAAATAAATGGCAATATGGTGCTTCATGTTGTAACGTTCTCTTGACTTGGTAATGAGACCATTTCCATTTTGGGAAAGTTCGTTTTATTGGTGGTCCTTCAAGAAGCTACAATTGAAATGGATGTCCTGATTTCACACTTCCTAAAGCTGATGCTCTCATAGGCTGGGATGTTATTAGTCGGCTAGGATTAGAAATTATTCGTTGAAAACATGGCGTAGACTTTCAATTTAGTACCATCATTCCAGCCATGATATGCTCATTAAATCAAATTGATGTTTCAGTATTAGACGAGCGACAAAACCTTGTTTTAAATATGTTTTGGAATAAGCGGGAAAAGTAGCATCTTCGGTAGTTACTACACGAAAATTACAAATAAAATTAACGGCCGATCTTTCAGTAGCTTTTCAACCCTGTTGCTAGGCTTATGCTAAACAGATTCAGATCAACACGATAGTTGAAGATTTATTAAAAGAAGGAATAATAGGACAAAGCACGTCACCGTATATAAGCCCAATCGTATTGGTCAAAAAAAAAAAATCTCTCTCAGGTTATGTTCTGATTTTATGGCCATTAAACCAAAAGCAGTCAAAGACAGATTTCCTCTTCCCAACTTACATGATCAACTGGACGCTTGGGGAAAATCGAGGTATTTTACAACTTTGGATATGAAACCTGGTTTCCATCAAATTAAAGTAGAAGTAAGTTCAAAAAAATATACTGCTTTTGTAATACCCGATGGCCACTATGAGTACTGTCGAATGCCATCTGGTTTTGCCAATTAACCGGCATGATATCAATAAGCAATTAATGAGGCCTTTCAGAATCTCAAAGATAATGTCGCATAAGTTTATCTTGTTGTAATGATAGCATCACGAACCATTGAAGCAGGGCTTATTAATCTGAGAAAAGTTATGGAAGCTCTTACAGATGCTAGATTTCCTCTTAATTGGGAAAAATGTGTTTTTTTTGCAACAGAAGCAGAATATTTGGAAAAAATTATGGGGAACGGTTGTTAATCTGGGCACACGTAAAGTAGAAGCTCATGCTAAAACTTAGCCCCCTACTGACATTAAAGGTACCAGACAGGTTATGACCCTGGATGGATATTTTAGGAGACTTATTAGAAGATTTTCCTTATTGACTGCCCCAATATGGCAGCTGCTACGAAAAAACGTTGACTTTGAGTGGAGGGATGTGCATGAGAACATTCGAAAGGAAATAATTAAAAAGTTAACGACGCAGCCAATATTGAAGATATCCAATCCAGATCTCCCTAAGGAACTTCACACCGATACAAGTTCAGTGGGAATTGCCCGGATTTAATGCAGAAGCATGAGGAGACTGTTTATCCGGTTGTAAAGAAAAATTGTGTAACGTATAATAATAAAATAATGAAATAATAATGAAAAGGAAGTTAAGATAATTAAATAATAAATTCTCCCAAAAATACATACCTTACACCACTTATAATTGTGCCTTAGACTCAGTCGGTGATTAATTTGGGTGGGTTCAAATAAAATGATTTGCTTAATTACCACTTACCATCAATAATAAAGAATGTAAAAAATTAATGAAATTATCTCGAGCGCCAAATTGTTTTTAAACATCGGAACAATTAAACTGACTTTACAAAAATGTAAAAAATAACAATATACAGACTATGTTTATTGAATATGAAATGTAATGATGAAATAATGAAGGTCTTAAAATTATGCTTAAAATACTAAATAAAACACTACATAAATACCTTAGAAATTTTGTACACAAACTTTTCTTTTTGACAACCTCTGGTATCTAAATATGATTACGGAGAGGTTAACAGGATGAAGTCATTCTTACGTCATCATGGTGCAATATTGATATAATATTATCAGCCGCACCCCAAACTGAATTTATCATTATAAAATCCGTACAAATTTCTTCTTAAAATTGTTAAATCCACTTCTTATTGCATTATTTGGAAGTATCCATTCAAAAAAAATTGCAATTATAAAACGAAAAATGTACGCAACCATAAAATCAAATGCGTACTTAAAATTCAATTACGTTGTAAATTGAATTAATGATAAACGTACAATTAAAGTAAAAATTGGTAAAAAATACGTAAAAAAAACGTCAAGAAAACGCCACCAAATTGATGACGCTTTCACATAAATTTAGATAAAATCAAAAAGAAGCAGCTTCATGCTTCGACATTAAACAGGAAGTGAAAATGGAGGATTTCGAAGTAGATGAAGCGGCCCTGCGCACAAGATAGAAACAGAATTACTTAACGCCGACGCGTTATGTATCTGATAAGAAATGAATAAAAAATTGAAAGCAGGATTATAAATCTTTACGAAAGTATGCACTATGTAGATATGCAAATTAAGTTGCCTACCTCATACCAATATTGTAAAATAATTAAAATTTTTTTGTATTTAGAACTAAATGAAGGAAAGATCCTAAATTGAGGTATATTTTATACAACACTAAAAAGAGTTGTTACACACCCCCTCCTAAAATTTGGACTAGGAGATCACCAAAGCGGAGATTACAAACACTAAGCTAATAAATGAAATTAGTAAAATTTAAGAAAATAAAATATGTTAAACTAATTAAATCTATGCAAAAGGTAAAATGAAAATGAAAAGAAAATGTACAAAGAAGTACGGAAAATGTGGTGATGCTGGTCAGGAAAGACCCCTCGCAACAACATAAAAGCTACTGACGCGCTACCACCCGCACACGCCACTAGTCGAGATAAAGGACCCGAAGCCTAAAATAAAGTAAAAACTTTAGCTGGTGGGGTTTGTGAAGCAAACCACCATCAGAAGAACAAATGAAAAAACCAGAAAAAAAAATTTGAAGCTAACGTAAAAAGAACGGAACCAACCATGACCTGAAGGGACAGTGGGCGGGGAACCCGGGAACAGTATTCGGTGAAACGTTAAAAAAATCACGGCAAAATGCCACTCCACTCCAAAGTAAAAAATCCTTCCTCACAAACCATAAATAAATAATCGCGAGATTTGAGGCCGAAAGAGAGCGGTTCCATTTCCCTACCCCGGTAATCTCAAACCAAGCCTCCTAGGTACATCAAACACACTACCACAGACACGTTCGGTACGTCAAAATCGGTAAATCCAAGATACGACTATTTCCATGGCAAATTAGCTCAGGATGCTTCGTCGTGGAGAACAAGAGAGGCCACTCTACCCTTCACGAGATTCAGGTTTCATGTTATTCCACAGTCGTCGTCCAAGACTAAACATACCCCTAACTAACACGCACGTTTGTAAATAAATCGAAATCTAGGTGAGGTAGCAAAGAGAAGATGAAGCACTCTTACGAACACAACCCCCTCCTAAAACTACCAAAACGTCATAATCAGGAAGTGAACTAATCAAGGTTGACACGAGGCGAACCGAAGTCCTCAAGCACCGTCCAAGAAGAGTAACACTAGACAAATCAGGAATAGTCAAAAGCTACAATTTTGAAAACAAATTCAGGGAAAAACAATTTGAGGGAAACTAAAATAACTAAATCAAATAAAAAATAAAATGTATACAAGCATTACTAGTTTTCTTATCAACGGTTAAGAGTTTGAAAATTACACGTTAAATTAACGATCAGAGGTAAACTCAAAATGGTTATCTTAAATTTTACTATTGTAACAATAGCAAATTGTAAATGCAATAAAGAAGATAATCTGCCCGAGAACTAATGTCTCAAAAAATCGGCAAAATAATCGCACGATGTGATCTAAATATCAAACATCATGCTAAACAAATCAATCGCACGATGGGATCTAAATATCAACCATCATGCCAACAAACGTAGCTAAAATAAAATAAGTGGTTTGCAAAGCCACAAAAATAAAAAATAAAATAATGCGCGAAATAAGCACAAAAATAAAATTACTTTGAAAAATTATCAAAATAATAAAAATGTAAATAAGAAAAACAGAATGTAAAAATCTCAAAAGTAGAAAAATAATTAAAAAGAATACAAAAAACTAAGAACTAATGGGGTTTTAAATCTTTAACATGAAAAACACCTAATGGTTTATTATCAATAGGAGTGGCCAATCGGTACGTAGTTGGACCTAACACCTCAACAACTTTCGCTTCAATAAATTTTGGAGCTAACTTTTGACTATAATTTCTAGTCGCATCAGACAAAGTAAAATTCTTTTTCCAAACTAAATCGCCGACGTTTAATTTCAATGGACGCCGTCGCAAATTGTAAGATTTTGAATTTCTTTCGTAAGCTGCATGTAAATTTTGTTTAACTTGTTTAAAAACAGGTGAAAGTTCATTTAAATCTTGAACTAATTGTTCACGATTAGTAATAAATAAATCATCCTCTTTAAAAACCTTTAGTCGACCATAAAAATCTTTAGAAATCGGAACTGTCCGACCAAACGCCAAAAAGGAAGGTGAAAATTTCGTAGACTCATGAACAGCGTTACGAATAGCATGGGCAATTTTGTGAATTTCAACATCCCATTCCTTGTGATAACTTGCATTGAACCAAATGGATTGAACTTTGTAAAAACTCATTAAATTTTTAAATTGTGAACTTTTAAATTGAGGACCGTTGTCCACCATACAAATTTGGGGAACACCATAAACTAGAAATACATAATTTTCAATATATTGACAAATACCTTTAGCAGTAGCACTGCGCATAGGGTGAATCAAAGTAAATTTAGTAAACCAATCACAAATAACTAATAAAACCGTGTTACCACTCTTCGATCTAGGAAAAGGACCTACTAAATCAATTGAAATACATTGAAAAGGATAAGAAACATTTTTCTCTTTACCCATAAAACCATAATGATTAAATTGTGAAGACTTGCTTCGGTTACAAATATTGCAATTCCTAATATATTTGGAAATATAGGACTTCACTTTTGGCCAATAATAAAATTCTTTAATTTTTGAAAAAGTTTTAAAAACACCAAAATGGGCTGATGTAAGATTATCATGAAATTTTTGTAAAATATCTTTCTTTAAAGATTTTGGAACAACTAACTTCTATTCTACTAAATTCGATTCGATGTTTAAATCATTTGAAATAAATTTGTAAAGCTTATGCTCTTCACCTCTCCAATCAGGAAATAACTCAGGATTTTTAGAAACGTTGGCTAACATTTTCTTATACCAATCGTCTAAATCAACACCAGATAAAAACATCTCCGTCTTAGAAATATTTCGTGCAACCATTAACTCCTCGCATCTTTGAATAAATGTAAAAACTTCCTTCTCACTACCATTAAATTTTAAATTTAATTTAAAAACTGGAACAGAACCTTTAGAAATTTGTAAAGTTTGAATTAATTTAGAAAAATCTTCAGCCGGAATATTAACCGAAGTATTAACATTGTCGTTAGGTGACATAGAAATATTAGAAGTGTCTAATTGTGGTAAATCATTATTCAATTCAAAATTTTGATAAATAGATTCAATAAATTCTAAAGAATCGTTAAATAAAGTTAATAACTGATCATATAAATATAAAAATTCATCATCAAAAGTGGTATAATTTAATCGTTTCAAGATGTGCAATAAACGAGTGTGAAGTCTAAGGTACTCTACTTTTGAAGGCTTACGTTTGAACAAATTAATCAAAGATTGAATGTTATGAAGTTATTCTTGTAATAATTTCAGTTCTAAGGTTTGGCTAATTTCGACTCTCTTGTACGAATTAAATAAATTTGGATTTATCCTTTCTAAATTCAATTTACGTAACAGTTTGCGTTTCTCCTCTACGGTTAACCTTTCCACATCCTTAACATTAACATTTCTAAAGCTTAACTCTACAGACAACTCATCACTACGAAGAACATCCACTAAATAATCTAAATTTGACATGGTAAAAATAATGTATAAACAATGAAACATCACTAATCGTAAACACAATAAAAATATTGTTACACGGTGGCATACTTTAGTAGAAGAACCACAGAAAGGAATCAAAGTATCACTCATACGATTCAGATTTTTGCCATTTTTGAAGGCGTATAACATTTTAAGGAATACTTGTATGGTATTACCTTTATTGTATTCACTGACAGTAATTCAGTAAGGGCTACAAGTTCGAAAAAGTATCTGCATCCTAGAGTCGCAAGGTGGTGGGTTAGACTACAAGATTTTAATTTCAAAATTGAATATCGTCCAGGCTGCAACATGGAACATGTGGATTACATGAGTAGACCCACAGTAATTTCACGAATAAGAAAGAAAAACTCAATTCCGGATAAATTCAAAACGATAAAAGTTTTTCGGTTGCAGTATAGTTTTGCAAGCAACCCCAAGAAAAATTACAAGATGGTTTTAAAATTAAGGACGGTTTAGTTTACTTTGCTGGAAAAACCCAACTAAAACTGATTATGGATTACGAAGCTTTGTCCCCATATGTGCAAGGTTGGTGATAATGAAAACGTACCATGATGACGCTGCAAATATCGTCAGGGATAAATCCATATCACATCTAAAGCAAGAGTATATTTCCAAGAATATATTAAGAATTGTCAAAGCTGCACCATCAATAAATGTTACACTGGCAAGAAACGTGGGTTGTACCAAATAGGTGAAGAATCAACCGGTCCTTTCGAAGTCGGGCATATAGATATGCCGGTCCGTTAATCGAGTCCAACAGATGTACATACATTTTGGTGATAATTTATGCCTATTCTAAATATTCAATGTTTCGCCCAGTGAGAAATAAAAAGGCTGACTATACTGTTATAGCCTTGGGAAAAGTATTTCAGAAGATTGGAAGACAAAACGAATTATTGCCGATAGAACATTTATTTCTAGTAAATTTAAAGACTTTTTGAGCCAGAATTTAGATCTGTACCTTATTGCTACTGGCGTACCCAGAGGAAATAGACAGGTGGAAAGAGTAATTAGAACACTTTTTAACCTAACGCAAAGTGTTCTGAATGACAAGAAAGAAAAAAGTTGGACTTCATTAATTCCCAAAACTGAGGCAGTTTTGAATGAGACAGAGTGCAAAATTACAGGTTGCACTCCACATTTACAGATTTTTGGAAAGAAAGATCGCTTGCCAACGGAAAAAGTTGTTTTGAATGGGATACTAGAAAAACAAACTAAAGATCTCTCTGAAATCAGACCAGAAGTGGCTAATCGATCAGAAAAATAGAGAAGACATCAGGAGGTTAGGTTTAACCTTAAAATGTTGGCGATAGGGTAGTAGTTGCAAATACAAGCTTCTGGAGGCAAGTTAAAGCCAAGATTTGACGGTCCATATGACGTAATTAAGTTAATTGATAGTGAGAGATGTGCTAAAAACAGCAAATAACAGAAGCAGTGTCACAAAAATAGTAGCACATGAACATGGGAGACAATGGCTCGAAGGCGGTCAAACCTCCTAATCTTTAGTTTCTCAACACTATTAACATTAGAACCTTAAATGGTTGGGTACTTTTAATTGGAACCTTAAATGGTTGACTTGTTTTACAATTTGAACCTTAGACAGTAGAACATGTATTTTTTAAAATGAACTCTAAATGGTTGAATATTTTTAAAATTGAACCTTAAATGGTCAAATATATTTTAAAATTGAACCTTAAATGGTTGAGTATTTTCAAAATTGAACCTTAAATGGTTAAATGTTTTTTTAAAATTGAGCTTTAAATGGTAGAATATGTTCAATGTTGAACCTTAAATGGTATTTTTCTTTTTTTCTCTTGGATAAAGTCGAATTATTGTTATTATTATTATTTTTAAACTTAATTTTTAAGGTTTAGATTTAGAACAGAGTACATAAGTTTTCTCACGTTCGCTGTATAGGTGATGTCACCCACGGCGAGTACTGATAGAGGTATTTAATAAGTTAATGTCTTTAGTTTGTAAACAGCCATATCAATTTTCTCGGAAAGCGGCGTTTGTTTAGAAAGGTTGTAGATTATGGTATTTTTAAGAGAGTCAGTCTTGGAACCAACTCGTTTAATTACGGTTGATTATTAACATTTTAGTTAATACAAGTGGTGTTGTTCCTAACATTCGTTGTTTTATTTAAACGTCGATAACATAAACGTAATATGTAAAGTTTTTTCGGTAGTAAATGCTACTGTGTTTGTCCCCATAAGCATAATAAAAGCTTAAAACATTATGTAAAGGTAGGATAAGCGCGTGAAAAGAATTTAAGATGGGACGTCGCGAAACGTCAAATAGTCAGAATTTCTTTAAATTCGATAAACTTGTTTGATTAAACGTTTTACGTATAACTCTAAAATTTCGAGACGATTGACTGTATCTAAGACAAGATATTAAGTGACTAAGTTGACATGATTTGTAATAGTTCTCATGGCCGCCTCCCACGGAGAAAAGGTTAAAAAAATAATTCACTCATTCTTTGATAGCTTGTAATCAAATAGTCAGTTTTGTTTAGAAATTTGACACAATATTATTTGAGATATTACGAACCGAATGGGTAAAAAATAAAATGACTTCACTACATGGTTTTAGAGCTATTAGCAAGTATATTAGCACATTTTCAGTGTTTCACAAAATTTATCGAGCTCTCACATGAGTGAGTGACAACGTCGCAAGCGCCGTCAGTTCAAGTATGCCGAAATGCTTCGTTTAGATCGACATTACAGTCATTATTATTGATATTATTAATGAGATAATAACTTTAACAATTAAAAATTAATTTTGCACTGTCCATTGTAAATTTAATAAATAATAAATTAAAGAAATTTAACGAGAAAGAAATAGAAATAATACATTCAATCTATAAATAAAATCATACTTGATCATTTTTAAAAGAGAACAAAATGAAAAATTTTTCTTACATTCAATAAGAATTTTTTATTCACAGTCATGCTTTAAAATTTGATTTGCGCAACACATAATTTTCAAAAACTGAAACAGCTACGTAATAATATCATTCTTATTTCAACCTTTGGTATTTATTACAACTTATAAGAATAATTTATCAATGGGAAACAACTAAAGAGATCAAGATCTCAATAGCATTCGACTGCTTGGGGAAGTTTGCACATGATTGGTTGACGCGATACAGTTACGTAAAAAAGTTTGGCAAACACATCGCTATGTTTTAATTTCATAATCGATCGAAATTTTGCTTATACACGTAATGCATTGTTTTGTCACTTAATTTGTTATTACCTCACATGTCAATATTAAATTAAATTGTATTCAAAGAAACATTTATAAAAATATGATTAATTAAAACTTTTTAATAAATGTGTGTTACGCCAATGGGCATAAAACTGTTTATCGTTTGAAATGAAGTTAGAAGCATTTTCCTTTTCTAGTAAGAGACAAAAATAGTATCGTGCATTTTTAGGGTGTAAAACAGAATTCACCATTTAATCAAATAACTAAAATGACAATTATACCAGAATTTAACGATATCAGAAATTAATTCAAAAATTATTGTTTATTAATGTTTAGTGTTGGAAATGGCGATGTAATGAAATAGTGTTCAATTTTTAAATCATTCAAAGAAATTGTTTCTGTTTAAGTGAATTGTTTTGAGAATATTCACAATGCCTAGTCTAATTGGAGTATCTGAATTTGTGGATGAAACTCGAGAAGATTATAATTCTCCTATTACTTCTACTTTTGTATCACGAATGCAGCATTGCAGAAATACCATAACAGCACTTGAAGAGGTTTGTTAATCAATAAATTTTATTTAAAATTCTTCAATAAAATTCATTTGTTAAAACAATTTATATTTATCAAAGGATGTGCTACTTTATAATCACCATGGACTCTTGATAAGGCTATCAGATCACATTTCATAGAATATAATTTCAAATTTTTTTGTAGACACTGGATTTTGATAGAGATGGGTTGACTAAAATGAAAAAGGCCATTAAGGCCATATACACTTCTGGAAATAGTAAGTATAACCAATTATTGACTGAAAAGTGTACAAACCTTTTTAGCTCATGTTGATAATGAAATGTACTTAGCGAGAGCATTAGAAAAATTAGGAAACAATGCAATTTCAAAAGACCAAGAGAATGATATTGGAGCAGCGTTTATTAAATTTGCAGTAGTTACAAAAGAATTATCTGCCTTAATGAAAACACTAATGCAAAATATAAATAATATTGTTATGTTTCCATTAGATAATTTATTAAAAGGTGATTTAAGAGGAGTTAAAGGTGATTTAAGGCGACCATTCGATAAAGCATGGAAAGATTATGAAAATAAATATGTTAAAATAGAAAAAGAAAAAAAACAACAAGCTAAAGAAGCTGGATTAATACGAACAGAAGTCACTAGTGCAGAGATTGCTGATGAAATGGAAAAAGAAAGGCGGTTATTTCAGTTACAAATGTGCGAGGTATGTTAAATTTTCATATTGTCTCTTTCATAACCGAAATTTGTTTTAGTATTTGATTAAATTTAATGAAATTAAAACAAAAAAGGGGATAGATTTATTACAAAATTTAGTTGAATATTATCATGCTCAAACTAAGTAAGTAGATACAGTTTACGTTTATTTCTTATACATTTTTTTATAGTTATTTTCAAGACGGATTGAAAACGATAGAACATTTTGGTAGTTATGTAGCAGATTTAAGTATTAAATTACAAAAAATTAAACAAAAACAAGAGGATGAAAGACGAAAGCTGACTGATCTCCGTATGCTCATTCGAGCTGTTCCTGGTATAGATAAAGAGGTAGGTAATTTTTAATTTGTGATAATTGTGTTTTCAATGGAACATAAGTGTATATTTTAATATTATATAAGACTTCCAAGTGTTCACTTACTTGGTTTCAAAATATAATATAAAAAAGTGTTTTAAGCGTAGATATGAACCATAAAAGTATTGAGCGAAAAATCTTAGAATTAAGTTTCATTATCTGATAGTAGATGACCTTGTCTTAAAAATTAGTAAGCAGTCTTATATTTTAGTATAAATCAATTAAATTTATGTTTACATATGCGTGTGTGCTAATTATCATCGTTAAATTAAAACATATCGATTCATTTCTGACATTAAATCATTAAAATGCAAATTATTTGATTTGGTTTCTACTAAAAATTAAAATTAGTCTATTGTATGCAGTAACTTATAATTTCTAATTATTAGGAATACACCTAAAAATTTGTTTAATACGGTTATAAAAATAATTACAAAATTTATTGTGTTTATTTCTTTGTTTTCTCGCAATCCATTTCAAACATATTGTTTTTGCTTTTTCTTTAAATTCACACAAAATTAATTTACATAATTACTATGTTGATAATTACGTTATGTCATGATATTAGTTGCCAACACCATTCAAATGTATAACGCCATTTAAATCACGTGTAGGAATTATTAATGGCCGCCTCCTACTTTTTCTACAATGTGTCAATGTGTCGTGCATTGTTGACGTATATGTTTATTCATTGTATAAATTTACTTTTATATTTTTGTCATTTTTATGCTAATTTATTTAACATTTATATATTACGATTTTGACCATGATTCTATAAGTCAAAATTTTTATTACATTTTACTTTACTATTGTAAAAAATAAAATGTTATAACGGCTTAAACAATTTGTTAATGATTAAGTACACTTGTAAACAAATTCCCCTTTTTATTTTTTTTATTAATCTGAGTCACTATTTTTTTTTAACACTCTCCGAGTTTGATATTTCTTGTAAACAACATATTTTCATATCTAATCCAAATTATCGATGTTTTTCAAATGCCATTCGATTTGTCATAATATCGGCTACACTTTTATTGGTTTTAACATACTTAAATTTTATGCTTTTGTTTATTAAATCTTCAAGTATTTTTAATAATTTCGCATCTATGTGTTTGCTTCTTTCATTTATAATATTGTTGGTTGCGATCTTCATTGCAGTTAGTGTAATGAAACGAGAAATCTATGCCGACACGGGAGACAAATTGTAATGTAACTTGACAATTATTGAAAAAAGAGTGCTTAATTATGTATCATAATGTTGGTAATTGTATGATATATTGAATAAGATAACAAAAATTATTATTTATCTAGACTAGCTCCTTCATAGATGGTTGTAATGTAATTATAATTTACACCAAATTATAATAAACAAAATAAACAACACTAATTTTACTTCTAGAATGCTCAAAACGTATTTCCAATATCAGTTATTGACACAATTGTGTGTAATTTGTAATATAAATTAACCTTATCAAATTCTGGTAAGGTATCTTTAATTTAAATTGTGTATCAACCTATCTCAATATCACTTTATGTAAACCACTTTAACTAATAATTTCAATCATCTACTGTATTAAAAGTTATTATTTAATACTATTATGGAAGATTCAATGCATCAATGAAATCTTAACTATAAATGAAATCGGTGTACAAGTTACTTCTAAATCTTCCGATATAATATTATAAGGTTACTCAAATCTACCTGTTAATCTAAAGTTCTGTGAAAATTTTAACTTGTTTTATTTAATTAATCTCTGACCTTTAGTCATGAATATTAATTTATATTCAAATTATTTATGATCCGAGTTAAGAATATACAACTAGTGTGCTAAAAGCTTTCTCTACTTAAGGAACAATGACAAATTTCAATATTAAATAATACCTTTTGATCACTTAACCCTTTCAATACCGTTTTTTTTTTTTTCTTTAAAGGTATGATATGTATTTGACAAATTTCCATTGTATGTTGTTATTGGGGATGTTTTCTACGTTTTGATAATTTTAATGTTATTTTTCTGCAAAAATAAAGTAGGAATATGGTGTCCCATTTGCTATCTTGGTTCACTTGGACCGGCCGTGCTGAAAACATTTACTGGGAACTATATGTCCCACGGGATATATGTGATCCAGTGGTAGTTTTGGGTAAAGAGTTGGGTTTTAAGAACTAACGAATCTTTATTGAACATAAACCTCTATGACCTGAGAACATAAAAAAGTAGTATAAAAAATTGAACATTATTTATTTGTGGTATGGTGTAAGACAGGTTTTACAAAGTGGAATTTGACAAGATTTACAAATTGTTTTTGTACGTGTCTCCTTTTTTTGATTTGCACACTTTGCGCATCTTCGTCTTGTAACCCCTTCAACAGGCATGTGGCCCCTACATTCCTCATTTTCTTTGCGTTAGTGCTCGCTCTTCCTAAGCATCGTTTTTTGGTGCACATTCAAATTTCCTCGTCCCATTGTAATAAGATCTTCAGCTATTGCGAACAGAAATTTTAAAAGTTTCCGCCTTTGGTTTTCGCTAAAAATGTCATTCTCTGTGATCCATCCATTTACCACAGCAATAAACAAAAAGCGATAAAATACCTTCTTCCACCATTTATCAGACCGTCGGTCAATTTGGTACACTCCTGCCATTTGATCTGCTAGATAGACTGCGCCCATAATTCCATTATAGAAATCAATTGAAGTTGGACATGGAACGTCGCGTTTTTCACCGTATTTGCCCTTCCTCTTCTCGGTAGTTACTTACAAGAACAACATCCTTGGCGTCGCGCGCCATCTTACAGCGTGTCTTAGTGTCATTAGTTAAAAACAGACTTTCCTTTTGCAAGTTATTCCGGGACAGCCTTTCTGTTTAACATGATAGTTCCAACAGCTGGAAATTCGATTGTGTCTAAAAGAAGGATGGACATAAAAAATCTATCAAATTGTAAAGCAACAGTTTCACAAAGTTTCAAAACTACACTTTCACCAAGTGTACGTTCTTCTTTCAAAGCACCTACTTTTCCATGATAAATATTTAGGTCATATTTATATCCTGTTTGTGAATCACACCTTGCCCATAATTTAATGCCTCCCTTCACGTGGTTTTATTGGAAGGTATTGCTTCAGAGACGATCGTCCCTTGAATTTGACCATACTTTCGTCAATGCTTTGTCGCGAACTGTCAGACCTCAATGTCTGAAACGTTTCCTTTAGAAATTCTAAGAGTTTTTCAGTGTAATATACTTTAATTGGATTCTCAGGCTTGACAGGGTGATTAAAATATAAAACTTTACTGATAAAAATATTTCGAACTGATGGATTATTTGACCAATAATGAGCAACTTGTGGAACTCAGTTATAAGACATTATCAAACAACATCCGACGACTATCATAAGTTCACCTTGATCAGTGAATGGTACATTTTTTCTAATTCTTTCATTATAAATTTTTATACGTTCATTTGTACACAACTGAAAGAAGCTTCTAGGAAAAATTTTAAGGGAGCATAAGTTGATTTAATAGACGAATCAATTGTACACTGTTTGGTTGGTGGCGTAGATAATTTGGGTTGAAAGTCTTTTATCTCATTTTTTTTCTCGATTTTATTTTTACTTTCTACTACATTATTATCTGCTTCCTCAAAATTACTTTCTTCTTCTTCAGATGAGTCCGATGTACGTTCAATATCGTCGTCCAATTCAGAAGCGTCAGCATTAGACTCAACATCAGACACAAAATGTGGTGCATAAGTTTCATCTTTGGAATTATCACTTGAAAAGTAAGAAATCCCTTTCACCTTTATCCTCAAACTCATCCAACGATTCGATATGTGACGAATTCTCAGCCAAGTGCTCTACTTCTGTTGATGTTAACCGCTTTCTTACCATAACCTAAAACTGTAAGGTGTAAGTTATCCAGCAATTGAAAACAATCATTGGAACACATAGTCCCACAAAAAAAATCGACAAAAAATTGCATGTATAAATGGTTTTATTTCTTTATCAAGTTTACTAATTATAAAAGAACAAAACAAAATACTCATCGACGAAATATATCCAATCTAACAAAAGATAACGAAATAAATACACAGCGCGTTCTCTAACACGTGCACTCGTTATGCATACAGAACATAAACAGATCCGTCAGTGTTGCCAACTGTAAAATTATTCGTCAGGAATTTAAAGATGTGGTCCAACACTACCATAATACGCGAACACTGCGTTTACGGGACATATTAATACCACTGGAATTTTATGAATTGTCTGGGACATGTGTCCTACTGGTACCGAAAGGGTTAAAAATAAAATAATTGAGGTATCGAAAAAATTTATATTAGTTTCCTGTAAATTAACTGTAAAAATATCCAATATCTGTCGCAATTAAGTTGAATGAGTGGAAATTTTATACCCTATTATGTATTTAGTCCATGTTCATGTGCAACTTAAAATATAGTTTGTTATCTACTTTGATATGTAATAAATAGAATAAATGAACACCGCGCCAAAATCTGACTAAATTCAAATTAAACATTAAGTACAATTGTAACAGATTTATTGTATGATGTAGACATATGCATTGCAATTTCTTATATAAATCCTATTGACCTTTCAATCGAGCTGCTTAAACTATGCACATGTACCTTGAATGATCGAGTTTCGACGCTATTCATTTACTCCCAATAATTTTAATGAATTTCAAAAATTAAATTTACTATCGCGCGATCGTTGACATTTCAATATTATGTATAGAAAGATAAGGTCTTTTATTTAATTGAAATTAATACTCCAATATCAGGTATCTCCTTCCGGATCACAATATGCACAAACACTCGCAAAATATTTAAGGGTAGGTGTGTTTATTTCGTACTACTGTCCCAATTCAACATGCATTTACTTTAAACGTTTGATATATTTAAGTTCTATGCTTACATACAATTAGAAAAATCTTTTGATCTTCCAGTTATAAGCAATTAATTGTACACCTCGGTATTCACCTTTTACATCACATTTAAATCCACAACAATATTTATTTCTTGGGTCAGACCTCGTAATTCGACGCTAAATCCTTTTAAATTTAATATACAATTACTAACAGATTTAAACAACAGTGTGTTTAATGATTTCAAACAAAAAAGTTTCAATTTTAAAATTTGAAATTTTATACTATTTGAAAGTACATAATTAAAATGGACGAAAGTTTAAAGTCTACCGTTTCGCGTCGATGTAAAATGAAGACTCCTTCATTCCCCAATTCTTTTATACCTGTCTTGTCTCCATCGTATCAACATATTCATGCCTCCAATAAAAATTCACAGCACCCTTTAGATGGTCTGGGTTAAATTTATTTTCTTATGTTTCTATTTAATACGTCAAATAACACAAATTTCAGGATAATTTGCTAAATCTAATATGAATTTCCAATTTAATAATTTTTACAAAACTTAGATATCGTAATATAAACTCGCTAGGTTTTTTACTCGTTCAAAATCGATTGTAATATCAATTTTTTTAATTAATTTTATGCCGAACTTTTTAATCCGCCATAAGTAGTCTCCGTTGAACCTATTTTTGCAAAAATATATAGTACGAAAAAATTATTTGTAAAACTTATGTAATCTTGATCGACCAAAATTTGTTTAAATTCGTAACAATTTTTGTAAACTTATATTAATTTTATTGACAAGTGCTGCCTCTCTGTCATTTCCAAAACATGATAAAGGTTGTAAGCGGTGACCGTTCGTTATCTTCTACCATTTCTCAATTGGATTTTAAATTTGTTGATGTAAATACTAATTTATACTTCATTCAAATTAGTTAACATTTTTAAATGTTGACTCGTAAACTTATTTTGAACTTGAATATATGATTCATGTTATATTTACACAAAATGTAGTAATACTTTTCAATTTATTAATAATAATAATTTTATAGTATTACTGTGCCGTAACACCGCCATACCACACAGCCGAAAGCTGTAGGGCTTCGAACCTAACAATGGGTGGGTAACAACCCACCTTGACATGGCGTTTGTTAAGCGATCCAGTACCATTTGGGCAGATGCTCACAAATCCATGGGATCGCAAAAGCTGTATACAGGCATAATTTTTTGAGTTTCCGCTCCGTGATTGGTGAGGTATCACCTACACCAATCACTACCTACGACACATTCGCTCAAATGCGACGTACAATGCCCACTGACACTCGTGGGTCCCACGTGACTCCTAACCCATTCCCGCCTCCTGGTTCCGACCTCATTCAAGCAAAAATATAATATAAAATAAACACAATCAACCAAAAACAAAACAAATATCGTCAATCCGGTAGCATAAGCAATAAATCGATAAGTACTAAATTCACTAATTAAAAAATAAAATGTGGTGAAAGTATTATCCTCAATCAGTATTGAAATTCGTAAGTTAACCTAACCTAAGAAAAGAACTAACCTAAATTCTATGTATGTAAGTGGGTAAATACGCAATACTACATAACTGTAACGACCAAAAACTAAAAATTTTATCACAACAAATTAACTTAAACATACGGAAAAGTGAAAATAAATTATAATATAAACAAAATGCTAGCCACACACTCGCATCACTCCAAATTGAAGAAGTCATAAATTATGAATGCGCGTCAGGTATGGTATCTTCTCCCGCGCTCTTGCTAGCGTAGAAAGATACCGTTCTTTCCACACTTCTCTCATTAGTCTTATGACAAGCAGTTTGTCTCTGCTGTAGGAAAATTCTTGTGTTCTCCCTATACAGCAGCAAACAAAATAACACATAACTTGTTTCATATAAACTCAATACTAAATAAAAATAAAATAATGTTTAATTTAGGATAATAAAAACAAAAAAATGTAACCAAAAAATTGTTTAACTTCACTAGGTTATCAGTCATTATTGTCCATGATTCATCTTCGATAAATTCCAACTAATAGATTTTTAACCATTTCACTTCTTTGTGGCATTCTGTATGTGCCACGAATTCTGCTTCTGCCGTACACAACGTAATACTTTTTTGTTTCTAACTTCTCCAAGAAATGATTTCTCCTGCAAGTTTAAATAGCGGTTGGTTGAAAAGTATTAAAAGCGACACCTATTAACCAGTAGAGGAATCAAAATTTATATATCATTTTAATATTTATCTTTCATTTGGGGACCTTGCAAGTCAAATTGTGGGCCCCCTCTACCAATCCATGTCTTAAAATGGAATGTTTAGCCATTGGCGAACAGGTGCTGTAGAATGAACCGGTGCAGCATCTAATTGGAACCACATAGTATTTCAAATATTTTGAGCAACATTTTCTGAAGCAGATCAAAAATACTGCCCCAGTGACTACACCGTCGCAGAAGAAAGGGCCAATAACGTAATTATCAATTATACCTCCCCAAACATTTAATGTCCATCTTTGTTGCGATGTAGTTCTGAGAAACTGACGATTCACAGTACCGTTTTTATGAAAAGTGCACTCATCAGTGAAAAGTATCTTCCTTAGAAAATTTCTTTCTGTGTTAATTTTATTAATTAACCATCTACAATAATTTATTTTGCAATCATAATCCGGTGGTAGAAGTTCCTGATGTAGTTGAATACGGAATGGATGGAATTTATTCTTTTTCAAAATTCGCTGAACAGTTGTTTGTGAAATATTAAATAAGTTACTGAATTATCTTGTACTTACATTTGGATTTTCTACAACAGTTAACATTACTGTCATTTCATTATGTTCGTTAATGCGGAAGCAGATCTGCTTTGGATAACTTACTGATCCAGTAGAGTCAAACCTCTCCTTAAGTTTTTTGAAACAATCTTCTCTAGAATGTCTTCTTTCTGGATATTTTGGTGCGTACACTCTACTTGTTAAAAAACAGTTTTTATTACCATGGATGAAACATGGATCCACCATTACACGCCAGAAACGAAACAACAGTCCAAGCAGTGGGTGGAAGCCGGTGATTCAGCGTCAAAGAAAACGAAATCGATTGCATCTGCCGGAAAGGTCATGGCCTTTTTTTTGGGATGGGGAAGGGATCCCGTTAATTGATTTCCTTGCAAAAGGCAGAACAATTACAGGCGAATATTACTCCAACCTTCTTGACCAGCTGGATGCCAAAATTCGCGAGAAGAGGCCTGACTTGCAGAAGAAAAAATCATCTTTCACCGGGACAACGCACCTGCACACAAGGGTGCGTTGGTGATGAGAAAACTGCAGGATTTGAAGTACGATTTGCTCGGCCATCCCCCGTATTCTCCTGATTTGGCACCCTCAGACTTCCATCTGTTCCCAAACGTGCAGAAATTTGTTTCTGGGAAACGCTTTGCATCCAGTAAAAAGATTGAGAGGGCCGTAGATGAATATTTTCACAACCTTTCAGACTCTCACTTCCGGGAAGGAATACTGATGTTGGAGAAACGCTGGACCAAGCGTGTTGAAGTCAGTAACTTGGCAACATTGCATTAAAAAGCCAAAAACTGTACTTGACTGTAAAGCAGATGTCAAGTAGATTCTAAAAAATGCAATATTATACATTTAAAAAATGGCCTTTTTTTGCTATAGTTACGACACGCCCTGTCTATTTGAAAATAATTTTAAAGCTTAGCCCTTGTTAACTATATACACTCACCATGATATCTTTTATTTTCTTTATTAGTCCAACAGTTATTCTCCAAGCGAGAATTAGTGGGCCACCCTGTATTGATACGGTATAACTGGCAGTAAAACGAAATAACAGATAAAATTGGCTTTTGCTCGACTAGCCAGCGGTCGGGGTGTGTTCGATGTACTAAATTTTGCGCACAGTAAGATAGTTCGTCATATATAAGTCCAAATAGAGTTTGACACGACATAAAACTGGAGACAGGCGCCAGAGTATTCGAAATGTCACGATAGGGGTTGAAATGGCTAATTACGCTAGTTCACAGCTCGTTCAAAATACTCAAATAACTCGCTTACTTAAACCTAATCCTCGCAGGCGGAACTGGGACCAGCAGATCTCGCCAACCTGAAAAGCTTCAAAAATATTTGCACGCTTAATTAAAATAATTGCGTGCCGCAAGAAAAATCAATCACTAATTTGACCAAAACAATAATGTATTGTTACGTTACGTTATGAAAATGCGATGCTCACGTAATTTCACTTCAACAACCGAAAACAAAAAAAAACACTTTAATTCTGTACACATCTCCTTGAAAAGTTTTCTTCAAATTGCATTTATTGTAAATCATAAAAGAAAATAATGCAGTGATTCATCGGCCTCTAATTGTTCCGCTATAATTAAATAATCGTTTGAAAAGCTTTCGGCCGTAATTGATTTATTTAACTGAACACAATGTAATGCCGTTAGTTCGAAGAGCAAATTAAAAAAACAATAAACAAAAAATACGTGTCGTCAGATGCTGTGTAATAATAGGTTCACATAAAAAAAACAAGTCCAATAACCTAAACATATGTAATGTGAGTAAACAAATAAAAAACAGAACCATCGAATTGTCAACACAAATGTTACAATCTTATCACCTAGGTTATCTATTACCGCTGAAGCGAGCTAGCTCACGATGACCTCTATTAAAATTTACTACGAAACTGATTTAAATGTCCAAAACAATAAATGGTTGTTTTTCTACAAATAAATAATTAAATTGCGTACTCAAAACGTAGTCATCATACACAATTTCAATGTAAATTCATTAGTTTAGACAAGAATAAAAAAACACCAAATAAATTTTGATAAGGAAAATACGGATGGATACGTCTGTATTCAAATTTAAACGGCAAAAATAAATAAAAGTTAATCTTTAAAAAAACAAACGTATTCAACCGGGTGTACAAACGCATACCAAAATAATAAAATTGCACACCATACATTTATTAGCATTTATCACCCACCACAATAATAAAAAACAGAAATGTTACCTTAGGTAGAGGATGCCCTTTTATTACACAGTCATCTGGAACGGATCGAAACTATCTAAGTAACTCTACACACACACTAAAGGGAATCTTGATGAAAATCAATCTTAAATTTAACGTGCATAGAATTCTTTGTTTAACCAAACTCCTATCAACACAAACGGATACTTTATCTTTTGCGAAAGTTGTACGATACAATGTAATAATTTGAATGCGTTCTTTAATTTTTACTTGATTTAACGAAATTCACCCAATTTAAAATAACAAAAACCTTTATTTATACCAAACTATCCTTATTTACAAAGACACTAACGAATTTTTCCTCTCAACTTAGTAAAAGGGTTTTCCTAAACATCGATACCAAAAATGTAAATCACATTTTCCTTTTAAACTTTCGTTTTACTTTGATCAACAACAAAAGCTTCATTCTTGTTTTAGAAAATAAAAAAATCCTAAACCTTTTAAATACGTAAAAGACAAAAAAAAACGTTACAATCGTAAGCCACTTTGCTTATAATAATTAAAATATTGTTTATTTTAATGTGCTCACTCGGGTTTTAGGCTAAACACTGTTCACACTAAATGATTCTAATATAATGGTTTAAACGTATACTGCGTTTTTGTTACATAACTAAATTACCCTAGGTATTTTAACTTAAACCACTAACAAAGAAAAGAATAAAATATGTACAACAAATGAAGTAAATAAAGCAGGCAATTCCTTTGTTTTCTCGACGCCCTGGACGGCAGGTGGTCAGTTATTGGCTCCGGCGACGTTTCTGTAGGAATTAGAATTAATATTACCTTTATCTGTTAATCCGGCACTCTTGTTATAATAAAAAAAAAACTCGAAAGAAATGATTTGTAATTTATTACGAACGCTTAGGCCTGCCCTGTAAACGGGAGCTATCACTGCTATCGGGTGTTTTGTAATATTCTCAGTGTTACGTAAGTCGAGGTCGCGCTTGCGTTTGTGAAAAGGTCAGTTACAAAATAATCAACAGTTTAAAGTGACATTGGTGCGCATGACTATTCTCATATATGGTTTTCATTTCAGACTGAATAGATATATTCTTTTAAAGGGAACATTTATTAAATGTACTTTTATATATAAATGTAATTGTTACTGTTTACTACAGGCGTACCGGCTTCGAGTTGATTAATAAAATAATAAACTTATTTAATTAATATCGTAAAAAGTATCAACTTAAAAGAATAATTATCTTGAGTTAGGAAACGTTTATTTTCTGTATTAATTCTATTGAGCGTTTAATACTTACGAAATATTTATTATTAGAGTAATAATGAATTTAGTATGGGATGTTAACCAATGTAAATTATGTGACGGTAGAATGCTTTCTGCATTAATTCGGTTTAACGTAAAACTTTACGCGAGATATTAATAGGACCGTGCCGGCATTAAATAATTATTTCAATTATTTAGAACGGAATAAATAACGTTTTATGATTTACACTATTATATATGTAGTTTCACAATAGGTCCTAATTCTCGTGTTTGATGGCAATGCGTTATAAGGGGTTAAACCTTTCTGGGACGAGTTATTTCAGGATTATCAGGAGCGAGATAACTAACTCGTTACTTATGACAGGAATGGTTTTCTTACAGGACTTCTACGAAAAGTATTGTTAGACCAAAAGCTAATGCGGCGCGCACTTATGACTGATTGCGATCGGTTTCTATTTACGTTTGAGGCGATTCAATATGTAAAGTACGGACAGCAACGCGTAATGTTTTTTTTTTTATGGAACTGGCGGATCTCTCCTGAAGCGGCTTCTGGAACTAGCGTTATCTGCGGTTGCAGGCACTTCTGGTTTATTTATATTGCCTTGTGTGAGGCGTAGTTGTGTAATGTTGTGTAATAGATGTTCAGGTGAAGAGCCATTTATAAGAATCTGGGGAGAACCATCCGTACTGTGCTGTATAAATGGATCCTCTGGGAAGTGGTAGAATTAAGGCAATGACCTTTCTTCTCACTGGAGTAAATGAAAGATGACTACTGGGCGTTAAAGCTCGTCGTGACACCGTCTGATTTGTGTAATGTTTGTTTATGATGACTTCGGGGTCTAAGCCCGTCGTAACATCGACTGGTTTGTATATTATGTGATGTGGTTTGTGATGACTTCGGGAGCTAAGCCCGTCGTAACATCGACTGGTTTTTGTATTATGTAATGTGGTGCAATAAAACTCACGTGCTTTTACTCTCAGGACGCATCAACCAGTAGCTTGATTGTATGGCGCTGATTTACAGGTGATGGCGGCGAAGTAACGCGACAAAAGATGCACGGCGGTTCAGGAGGAACAATTGCAATCGACAGGTCGGCGGTGTTATCTCGTATCTTGTTAAATGATGCGGCCGTCGACAGATCAGCGGAACTAGGTAATTCAGATATGTAGTCAGAATTTTCCCATCAGGCATAGGTTTTCGGTGAAAGCTACTTTTCAAAATCTGATTCTAGCGTTTTCTTTGATCTGTCATAGGAACCTTTACCTCATATGTAGCGATTTTACCCCAGCTGTATTTAAGGAAATTATTTGTAATATCATGCTGAAGCACTATAAAACGAGACTACGCAGGTTCATGCATGTTTGGACATGCGCAGACCTTTTAATCTGGCATTGTGATGTGTCAGTATTGAGTCTCGGAGGCGAAATTTGACCCCACTTGTAAAGAAGTGTTATCAGATTTACTTTGGCTATCAAGTTGGTGATTTTGATAAGAGCTGGGCCCCAAATATATGCTGTGTTTCGTGTGTTAGAATGCTGACTGGGTGGAAAAATGGTACACATCATATGCCATTTGGAATTCCCATGATTGGAGGGAACCGAAGGATCATTTAACTGATTGTTATTTTTGTTTGACAAATATTAAAGGAATCATATCTAAAACAAAATATACAGTTAAGTATCCGAATTTGCAATCTACAATGAGACCTGTTTTACACAATGAATAGTTCCCGTACCAGTATATGCAGATATGACCTTAAGTGATAACTCTGATTCTTACCTAACTCAAACTGAAAATAATTCGGATGAAAATAAAAATGATCCTACATATGAAGTCAGTAGCTGTTTATCAGAACCATACTTTCCCAATCAGCAAGACCTTAATGACCTGATTCGGGATTTAAATCTGTCTAAACAGCAAGCTGTAGTTTAAACTTCCAGGCTCAAAGGGAGGAATCTACTCCAAAAAGATGTAACAATATTTAGTAATCGTAGTCGCCATAGTGTTTTCAAAGACTGCTTCTCTGAAGAAAATGGTGTTGTGTTTTGTAATGATATTTGTTCAGTTATGGAAACTCTTGGGCATCAACAGCGGTCAGATGAGTGGCGATTGTTCATAGACTCCTCTAAAGTTAGTTTGAAGGTTGTGCTGCTACATATTGGCAATGAACTTCCATAAAGACCTGTAGCGCATGTCGCTGATATGAAAGAGACATATGAAAATATGAAATTAATTTTAGAGAAAATATAATATGGAAAATATGAATAGACTATCTGTGGTGATTTAAAAGGTCATTGTTTTATTGCTTGGTTTGCAACTTGGGTTCACCTAATGTTGCAGTTTTTTGTGCGAATGAGACAGCAGAGATAAGAAGTCTCACTACGTTAGAAAATCATGGCCTAAACGTAAATCTCTTATCCCTGGTCAGAAAAATGTGTCATATGTCTCCTTAGTGAATCCTGAAAAAATATTTTTACCTCCATTGCATATTAAGTTAGGAGCAATGAAAAATTTCGTCAAAGCTATGGATAAACTTTCTGATGGATTCTTGTACTTGAAATCGAAATTCCCCAAAGTGAGTGATGGTCTAAACTGAAAGAAGGAATTTGTATAGGACCACAAATCCGGTCATTAATGATTATCAACATTTCGAAGGACTGTTAAATCCACTGGAGAAAGCAGCATGGCAGTCTTTCAAAAGTTCATGTTGCAATTTTCTTGGAAACCATAAAGCAGAAACCTATCGTGACATAGAGGCTGATCTTCTGCATTCTTATAAAGCTATGGGTTGCAATGTCTTTAAAAATTCACTTCTTGGACTCCCACTTAGACTTCTTCCTAGCAAATCTTGGAGCTGTCAGCGATGAACACGAGCGTTTTCATCAGCAAATTTCTACAATCGAGAAAAGTACCAAGCACCAAGTGGAGTTCCAATATGCTGGTTGACTACTGTTAGACCAAGAAGAGAGACGTTCCAGATGCAAAATTTGCCCGAAAATCATTATCTACCACTTTCTAGGTAAGTCACAATGAGTAGTTATAATTTTCACACCCTGCCTGATCGGGGAAACACTGAAATATTTGAATTCAGCACGAAAAATACTTTTAGAATCTGTTATTTTAATTCTTGTGAAAGAAAAAACCTCATTTTTGTAGATCAGTGAATAAAGTCATGGAAACATTGCCTTAGGCAAAAAAAAAATTTGGCCGCAAAATCTCTTGTTCTTTCGGCATGCCTTTTTTTTGCGGATTTCTGAAGAGCGGGATATAGAGTAATAGACCACAAACCTTACCGGAATTAGCATCGAACATCAAACAAAAAATTGAGCGAATTCAACCTTTCTAATAATCGAAAATTTATGTTAGAAGAGTGTTTACAAAAACATGGTTCCTGTTTGAGCGGAATTATTTTTAAAACATAAAATGGCATACTTTCCTCTACTCAAACCTGTAAAAAACTTTTGAAAATAAACATTTTCTGAAAAATTTAGGTACCTAAAAATTTCCCGCTTCACTGGCGGACGCTGTACATAAAGTATGCTTAAACGATTTAAAACTGGACAAACAAGAAAAGACTTAATATCAAGAAACAAGAACCAAGTATTAAAAATTCCAAGTTTACAGTATATGAATGAAAAGATTAGTTATATTTGCTTGGTAAAGAATCCTTCAGTCAGTAAAAATTGCAACATTATGGGCAGTTTTTATATTTTTGTTAACCTGATTGTATAACTTAATTGCTTTGGCTATAAAAGACTGTACGATTCTGTGTTATACCTAGATACCACTAAAGGTCTGTTTTTTTGATGAGTAGCTCCAACTAAAAATTTTTAATGTTCACTTAAATACACTGGGGATTTATTCTTAATTGTTGAATAGATTAGTGTTAAAATTCTAAAATCCAGGATGTCCTTAATTTTTAACATTGACCTTGTTCCATACTTATCATAAATTCTCTCGTCTTTCTTCAAGTTTAAGATATATTTTTAGCTAAATGTTGAAAAGATGGTTTGTATAACTCTTGGGGTGGCGTGATAGTGTTCCTGAGGTTATTGATGTTCCTACTGATGAACAAACAGTTGAAAGAGCTGAGAAAACCAAATACTTAGGAGTAATAATAGAGAGTAGATTAAAATGGGAACAACATGTGCAATATATCAAGTCTAGAATCAGATCAAGAAAATAAAATATCTCATGGATACCAAACAATTAATAACAATATACCACTATTCCACAGTATTTCCACATATGGTATAATATCGTAGGGAGGCGCTTATAATAATGTGATACACCCCTTGATCTTATTACAGAAAAGAATGTCTAAAATTATACTAAGAAATAATAACCAAAACATTGAAGTTCAATTAAGCATAACAGAATCTTTTGTTACCGAGTCATTTATGTACAATTACTACGATTTAAGTATTAAATTCACTCAATCCAACAGCAAAACAAGAAATAAGAGTATAATCCTTCCAAAAATCAATAAGATATTGTCTACAAGAAATAGTGAGTATACTGCAATGAAATATTACAAGTAAAGTGGACCATGAACATAGGAAATTTATAGTTTTAAGTGTTATGAATATAAAAATTCAAAATTTGTTACATTTGTGATTTTTTTTATACATATACAGGGTGCGGTATTAGTGCGTTGAAGTACGATATATCCGTTATTAAAGGAGATGTCAAAAAAAGTTATTTACAAAAATTATAGGCAACTTCAAACTTCACATTATAAAATTATTTTCGTATGTACAGGGTGTTACATATTACCAGGGTGAACCAAACATATTTTTTTTTAATGAGACACCCTATATATTATTTCAAATTTAGATTAAGCTCATCTCCCCGTACTTCCAAATATAGGGTTTCATTACGTTATACAGGGTATTTCAAAAGTTATGATCCATTGTACACGAAAATGATCTTATTTCAACGTCCTGTACACCCTAGACAGAACAACCTAACAATACCTTTTTCCAGGCATAACTTTTTGACATTGGTACAGTGTTACGAGAAAGTGCTATTTCTTTATTATTGCAACAATTGAATATAGAGCGAGCCAAAACTCGAACACATGATTTTGTCAATTTTTTCAAATGAATCATCCTGTATTTTATTTTAAAAAGTGAAAATACACTTTATGTTCTTTCATTTTTATTACCAAACGGGCGCAATCCACATTTTTCTACACGGCTTCTAAACTCTGGAATGATCTCCCTAGTTCCTGCTTTCCTCTCACTTATGATATGAGAAAATTTAAGGTAACTGTTCATAGGCATCTATTGGCAATTCATTATCCCTCTATCCATCCTCCTAAGTGTTCCTGAGTGCTTTAGCACGATAGGCTAATTTTAGCTTCTTCAGGTCCACAATCATAAATAAAAAAAAAAAGCACTCCCTATACCTAAAATCGTTAATTTCTGAGATATTTTCGGGGATAATATAACTAGTGCTATGATTATTATCGGTGATAGCTCGAGTTAAAACCGATGAAAATTGAATTCGTTATATTTGGTAAGAGAATATAATGAACGTTAATAGAACATCATAACACGTGTTATATTTGGTAAGAGAATATACTGAATGTTAATAGAAAATATATTTTTTAAAGTTTACAATTTTAAACGATCTGTCACTTTGATAGTAAATATTAGGTACAGTTGCAAGATAATCAATACAATTATTTATTTCTTTGTAACTTTTTGTCACTTCGACAGTAAACTATTTTATTCATTAAAATCATGTGACAGTCAACATGGGTTTGATAAAATTATCACCGATTTTATAGTCTATTCTGCGATTTTGTTTTTGTATTTTAACCAATGAAAATAATCAAAAATGTACCATGTGGCATGTGAATTATAGTCTCAGTTTAATAACAGAAAGAGATTTTTTTAACAATTTCTATTATAACAAGTTAGCCGTGAACAAATGACAGATAGATATTATTCAGTAATAATTAGTAGCTTGTCATTTAACAAACTTCTTTGAGATTGTGTAGTGTTTATTAATTTGTAAACACTTAAATACTGTTCGAAGTGAACTTTCCTGTTGAGGAATTAACAGACATGATATGGGTAATATATAGGGCGTCCCATTAAAAAAAAAGTATGTTTGGTTCACCCTGGTAATATGTAACACCCTGTAAATACGAAGATAATTTTATAATGTGAAGTTTGAAGTTGCCTATAATTTTTGTAAATAACTTTGTTGATATCTCCTTTAATAACGGATATATCGTACTTCGACGCACTAATGCCGCACCCTGTATTTATCTACATAATTTTGGGTGATGAAAGGGGAATAAGGGTAAATCATATAGAAGAAAACATTCTTTTGTCTTACTTATATTAGTTTTAGCTCGATGTATATTTCTGGTAAATAAAATAAAATAAATTTAACCCAAAGATTTTGAACTCTTTGTAGCTTTAGGTGCTGTGTATAGTTTAAGTTAGACATGGCGTCAATTCCATAAATAAAACTCGGAAGCGGCGTTAATTGTTTTTTTTTACACTAACCGGAAGATAAGAAAATACACCGGGGAGGGAGAAAGAAAGTTAGGCAGTAGAACATTAAAAGAATACATAAATTCTCTCCATAATGAATAATGTACAGAATGGTAGTGTCGACATGTTTTTGTTGCTCTGGAGATATGTCAAATTAGAAATAAATCTAAGTGTGGTGTCTCTAATTTTTAAGCTTATTTTTTTAGTACTAGATATCTTTTAGTGTCACGAGGTCGCAACTTTATTTCATGTGACCACAGAACTACAAGGTGTGCGTTTGACATTTAAGTGTAATTTATTTAAAGTTCCATAATTGCACAGAATAATTATATTAGAAAAATTAACACATTCTTTTCAATTACCTAAACTATTATGTTGTAACAATGAACTTAAAGTACCAAATGTTTAGTCATTATCTATATCAAAACTTTCAGAATAATTCCTCACATTAATCACCATGTGTCCCAACATTTCTTCACGTTTGTATCACTGCTTTATAGTATTTTATGTATGCTGCATACGATTTAAGACCAAACAGTTTGGGTATATTGCTGTAACGCTGCGTTCCACATTGCAATAACATTTTCCAGTGGCGGCTCGTGAGTTATGAAAGATGGTGGGCACAAGAAAAAACTATTTTTTGTACATAAAATCCATTCTACTATTTTTCATGCTGGAAAAGACGTCTATCACTTTGTTGTCAAAATCCGGGATAGACTGGACCAACTTCTTTTCTATTGATATGACCGCCAATGCGTTCAGTCGATCTTCTGACATTGTGCTTGTCAGAAAAGTTTTAATGCGTTTGAGGGTGGAAAAACATCGTTCACATTCTGCTGTCGACATGGGCGTTGTACAAATAATATCCAACGGTTTGTATGTTTCCGTCAAAACCCTTTTTATGTTGTTGTCTGTTATAAACACTAAGACTGGCACACGTCACACATGTCATCGCGCTCATAAATTGCTGTTCACTTTTCAATTTTACACTGTCCAGCATATAATAAGATTTCACAGTTTCACCAAAATGTTTTTGTGGAAATGCATGCCTATAAGTTTTAAAATTTTGAGAATCAAATAATTTTGGTGCAGTTGAGTGATCCCTAAAATCAAATCGGTAGTTAATTTGGCTTAAAATAGTGTCACATACTTCCTTTGCAATAACAGCTGTTATCTCCAGCTGTCGTTTTTGTCTTTTCCTTGCTGGTTCTTCATTATTGCGTTCTTGATTGTCATTGTCAGTAGAATTTCTAATTCGAATAATCTGCTGTTGGAATTGTTCAATTGCCTTCTGCAGTTGAGCACTGTCAATCCCGCGCATTTGTGCCTGTTTAAATTATATTTCAACATGTGGAATTGTTTAAATAATATTTCAACATGTGACATGAAATAAATTCCGGGTAATTCAAATGTTTCAATAAACCACTTGATTCACTAATAGTAACTGAATTCATCCCATTCTCGTCACTAGTTTTGTCTAAACATTCTTTGAAAGAATCCTAGTGTTCAAATAATGTGTTCACAGTTCGACTTTTGAAAACTCAGCGTGTAGGAGCAGCGCGCGTTTGACCACGTCATCAAGAACTACCGCTCGTTTTGACGATCGAGAAAAAAAGCTTGAAAATGACTGCAAATTTGCTAAGAAAATTTTTACATTTATATTGCACTGTGCCGCTCGTTCAATAATTAAATAAAATTGATGCGCGTAACAGTAAATATAATGTGCATGTGGAAATGTTCTTTTGATAATGGCTTGGACACCATTTGTCTTACCACTCACCACGGACACCCCATCATAATTTTGAGCGATTCGTTCATTGTTATCAGACCCAGAAGGAGAATTTAAAGTAGTTTGCAACTCATTCAGCAATGTTTTTGCTAATAAATAAGCATTATGTCCACCCGGTTTAAAAAAAGACCAAAAGCGTTCAAAAATATATCCCTTAAACACGTATCGAATAACAATCATTTGCTGATGGTTAGAGGTGTCTGTAGTTTCATCGGGCTCCAAAGCAATGAAATTTGCAGATTTAATTTCTTTTAATATTTCCGGCATGTAAATTTGCAACATTGCATCTAGTAATTCGTTTTTGAGGCGCCTTTATACACTTGTGAACCCTTCATATGTATTGCAAGCACAGCGCCTAATTCAGCTGCAAAGTTGATTAAGCCCACATAAATACCTGGATTTTCCGACGGCAATGTGCTCATCATGGCCTTGTAACGCCAATTCAAAGGCTCCGCAAAATTTTATACACATAATTAACCGGCGCAAAATATGATGACTTTTTCCACATCTTCGTTGTACTTAATTTTGTGTCGCAAATAAGCACTGTTTAACTGTTCACGTATGCCCACTTTGCATAGAACACTAAAATTCATGCATGTATTCATGTTAGTAACGGAATTTTCGTGTTTCTTTGCCCTCTCTGCGATGTGTTTCAAATCGTTCAAATTTTGTGTATTCCACGCACTAACCTCTTTCACGAATGGGCCTTCCTTTCTTGTTAATTAAAAGTTTTTCCTCAAATGATAACGGGTTTTTTAAAAGATTTTGCACTTCCATCATTGATAATAAACGTCACTTTGAATTCACACACGCACGGTACGCGCCGAAATCAACGTACAGTGTACTCTATAAAGGGAAGACGTTTACTGGAGACACGCTGCTCGGTGCCCCAAATCGCCCGTATAAGCGCGTATGGCGAAGATAACCGTAGTTAACTGAATCATACTCGAAATAGGTACACTTCAGATCGTTCCCCTGAACATAGCTTTGAGCGTTAGCACTGCTTGCGCCTGATATGCGGAAGGAAACTTCGATTGCATCGTTATAAAGAAACATAAAAATAATAAAATAAAATACTGGCACTGAATTACATGCGAATTTCTTTCTGTGTTTACCTTGGTGGTTGCGTGCCCTTGTGTCCTTTAGTACCAGCTGCCAATGACATTTTTATCTTTATAGCCATCTCCTCCAATAAGTTTATCGTAGTACCCTTTTGCATGTGCCCATATGAGTTCAATTGCATCATTGGTGATTTTAATTCACCCATTTGAATGATAAGCGTGCAGGTAGCTTGAGAGCTTTTATTAATATTTTAGACTTAAGACAAAGTAACAGTGTACTAAATTCAACTTTTAAAGAGAACTAATTTACCTCAACTGTACTGACTGGTCACATTTAACTAGTGTTAATAAAGTCGACGAAGCCATAACAATATGCTATAATATACCTTACAGCGTTATCCAGCGGAATGTACCGTACTACAGTAGTGTTGCGATAATCCGATCCCGCGATTATCCGTATGCTTTTCATTTACGTGACTTTTATTTTTATAAAAATAAAATTATGCATGTTTTTGCTTGTATGTAAGCGCGTTCGAGTGAATAGGTAGTTATTACATGTCTATAGCATCATTCAGTACACAGCTTCCTCACTGTGCAGGCTCTTTCAACGAAAGTGGCACCTATTAAACGCAAACACAAAACTTTACGACTCAAATAGAAGTCAGCGATTATAGACGAGCTAAAACGCGAAGTTAGTGAAAAATCTCTAGCCGTTAAGTATGGAGTACTGTCTTCAACGAAATATAAAATTAAAAGGTAAGTAACAAAAACAAAAATAAAGGTATCGTAACTTTTTTATTGTTACATATCTTCTTGCTGGAATGCAATTGTGTCATTTGTATTGCATAAATACATGGCGTAAAGTTTTCAGATTTACAGGCTTTTGGGAACTGTTTTGACTTTTATTTAACGCAAGCTTTTTTTCACTTTTAACTGTACTATATTTTCACACTTTCTTTATATGCATGATATTTTACAATAAATAAATGTGTAACATGCACTTAAAATTTGCAAAAAAATGACTGATTTACTTGGATGTAGAAATTTACACCTGAGTGCATGAGTAAGTCAGACTTTCAATTTTTTCCTTAACGTAGATCATTTCACTTTTCTAGCGCAAATTGAACTATTACTCACATTTTTTTAGCTGTAGTAAACATTTTTTGTTTTTGATAATGAGAACTTAAACTGCTTTCAGTCTGCTACGTTGAGCTTTTCTGTGGGAAACAGTTACCACTTCTGGGAAACTGCTACGTATTTTTGGGAAACGGGTACCGGTTTTAGGTCTGTTTTTGAGCTGTTTTCGGAAAACGGGTACCTGTTTTGAGCTGTTTCTGCCTGTTGCTGGAAAAAAAGGTATTTGTTTTTGAGCTGACTGTATCAAAGTTTATACTATTCACATTTTCGGTGTTTACAATGTTCTGCCGAACAATTTACAAATTGTTGTTGGCATCAGCCAACTCACTGCATGAACGTTCAAAATTTTCGCTATACTAAAATTCTATTTGTCTTAATTAATTAATAAAATAAGGATATTTCTATTAAACCACATAAATTGAAACTTGTTATTAGTATAGGTTTATAAAACATAGAAAAAAAACACTCGTAATTATCTCACAAAAAATGAACTGTCCTTGACAATGTTCCGTTTAATAGTATTGAATAAAACAATATCAAATTATTTTCTTGTAAATTCAAGAACTGGTGATATTGATAAATACAACCAACATTAATAAATTGCTAAAATGTCAAATTTTATTAACTCGTGTCAAGCCTGTCAATTATCGTCATCACTGTTTAAGTTATCAAGAGATGGCGGTACCTTACAATTTTAACTAAAAATGTAAAAATAACGTTGTTTTGGACATGTATTTTGTCAGAAAAGGTGTAAAGTAAAGTTCCCTTAAACATATTTTATTATTTATACTTCATATATTTTTTCTATGTTTCTGAAAGCTTCCAATTTACTGACCATTTTACCGCACTGTAGCGGTGTTTTTACAATAGTGTGCGTAAAAATGAAGTTACACTTGACGTTCACAAGATTGTAATATCAATTGTACGTTTCAGAAGGCCAAAAATAAATATTGATGTATTATGAGTGTACAATCAAATAAATGTTATGTGAGGATAAGCATTTGTGTAAAATGAGTTGCATACACCCCTGGTGCTAATGTGCACGGTATGTTTAAGTTTTTGAAATAATGAATAAATATGAAAAGGCATTCACACAAAGTGATGTTACGTTTCATCACTCTCTCTCTCTCTCTCTCTCTCTCTCTCTCTCTCTCTCTCTCTCTCTAGATCTCTCTTATCTAGATTGCTGTATTACAGCCTTATGTAATTATTTTTTTATAAACGTGTATAACACTTGGACAATGTTGAGTTCAGATATTTAAGTATTTAGTTTATGTTTAAAGAATAACCAATTAATTTATTTTAGTTTCAAATAATTTTGTTACATTTAGTATATACAGTAGTTTTTAAGGAACTGTTTTCTATATAGTTATACTTTGTAAGTATCTCGTGAAGATGTAAGAGAGGACTCATTGAGACCTAATCTAAGCGAGACTATAAATAAATAATCAATCAATCTCTCTCTCTCTCTCTCTCTCTCTCTCTCCCTCCTTCCTGTTTTTTTCCTCTCCTTCTCTCCTCTCTCTCCCTCTCTCCCTCTCTCCCTCTCTTCTCCCTCTCCTCTCTCCCTCTCTCCCTCTCTCCCTCTCTCCCTTCTCCTCTCTCCCTCTCTCTCTCTCCTCTTCTCCCTCTTTCTCTTCTCCCTCTCTCCCTCTCTCCCTCTCTCCTCTTCTCTTCTCTCTCCCTCTCTCTTCCTCTTCTCCTCTTCTCCTCTCTCCCTTCTCCTCTCTCCTCTCCTCTCTCCTCTCTTTTTCCCTTCCTCTCCCTTCCCTCCTCCCTCCTCCTCCTCTCCTCTTTTCCTCCTTTTTCCTCCTTCTCCTCTCCCTCTCTTCCCTCTCTTCTCCCTCTCCTCTTTCTCTCCTCTCTTCTCCCTCTCTTCTCTTCTCCTCTCTTCTCTCTCTCTCTCTCCCTCTCTCCCTCTTCCTCTCTTCTCTCCTCTCTTCTCCTCTTCTTTCTCTCCTCCTCCCTCCTCCTCCTTCCTTTTCCTCCTCCCTTTTTTCTCCTCCCTCCTTTCCCTTTTTTTCTCTCTCCCTCTCTCTCTTCTTTTCTCTCCCTTATCTTTTTTTCTTTTCTTCCCCTCTTCTCCCCTCTTTTCTCCCTTGATTTGTATGATTGTAATATGATACCAATAAATTTTAACCTTGAAGAGCTTAGCCAATATATAAAAACCTGCAGACACCATATTATACGCTATATTTTTTTTAGTCTCATCAATAGCAACTCTCTTCATTATGATGTACCTACTCTTCATTTAATCAAAAAATAAAAGACCTTTTTTTGCAATAAAAAATATATAATTTATTTCCAAACCTAGATATATGTTATTAATTTTTTTTACAGAAATGTTAAATTAGTTGTCTTTCCTACAGTTCCGGCGCTGATGATGTACACGTCTTTCTCAGCCAGATATTGTTTAAACTTTTCAATGCGATCTTCTTTTTTGAAGTATTCATAAAATCATAAGGGAAGTATACACTTAAAGTTCTCGGTTTCAATGATAATATGTTTACCATACTTCGTGTCGATAGTATTCATATCTATCACTTTATATTTTGCACCCACCTCCCAGTCTTTTACGTTCGTGAAAGATTTACAGAAAGTGTTATTGTTTAATGCAGACAGATCGATCTTTACTGATTCGAGAACGCTTTTGAATTTTGGGTTGACACTGGAACTGTCCTTGTATATATTACTACATCACGATTTTTGATGGCAGAGGGGAGAGTGTGCTTTGAGAATTGCATCAGTAAGCTAATCTGCATCTGATGATGAATAACTGCTACCATCAGGACATGCTGTCCATTTTTTTATATCGCTCCAGGAATGATATTATTGCTGCTTGAATTATAACGACTTTACTTGCTCGCAATTGTGCTACGACTAGAAATGATTCATGTGTAATTTACATATGGTGGAGTTGTAGATGACCTTTGTCTACTTTAGCATAGACAACAACCTGTCATTCTTTTTGATTCCTTAAACTGATATTATTTTTATATTTCTAAGAAATGTGATATGATACCCCTGCGGGTCTATAATCTTTCAGTTTGAGCACTCTATTTTTAGGTTTCTAAGAATTGTAATATACCATTTGACCTTGGTTTACTTTTTAGCATAGACAACAACCTGTTATTCTTCTTGTTTCGATGCACTGATTCTATTTTTATATTTCCAAGAAATGTAACATGATACACCTGAGCAGGTCATTACTATTTGACCTTGAAAACTCTATATTTAGATTTCTAAGAATTGTAATATGATGGCCTAGCAATGTCTATATTTAGCTTTAAATTTTGATCTAAATGTGTCCTTGATTTGAGTACCCCTTACAACATGTTTAAACTTGTTAAATACCCATCTTGTCCTACTTTTAGTTTAGAAAACTATTTCACCTTCACATAATTTAGTCAACCTAAGTACCATGTGACCTTGATCTACTTTTTAGCATACATACATACATAACCTGCCATTCTTCATTTTTCCTTGAACTGATACTATTTTTAGATTTCTAAGAAATGTTATGATACCCCTGCAGGTCATTACTCTTTGACCTTGAAAACTCTATTCTTAGCTTTCTAAGAATTGTAATATGATCATGATGATGATGACCTTGCAATTTTTATTTTTAGCTTTAAATTTTGATTTTTTTGTTCTAAAAGGCTTGAACTTAGGAAAATTGCTTAAAAAATATTTCTATCACCTACTGGGGGTAGCTGCCCCAATTTGATATATGTGTTAAATACGTTTGAAAAGTCGACAGAGGGTGGAGGGGGGGGGGGGTAAATTTATTTTTGACAAATTCTGGCCCGTTTTCGAGAAAAATTGAGTTTTTTGTTTGAAAAGGCTGGAACTTAGAAAAATCTGTTTAAAAAATATTTCACCTACTAGGGGTAGCTTTTACATTAGGGGTAGCTGCCTCAATTTAATATATGTGTTAGATACGTTGAAAAGTCGACGGGGATGTAGGGTTTTTTTAAATTTATTTTTGGCAAATTCTGGCCCGTTTTCGAGAAACCCCTACTAGGGGTAGCTTTTACATTAGGGGTAGCTGCTTCATGCATTACTTTCGTCATGTTTGCCTATAAAAAGTTTACTGAATCATGCGCACGCAAAGAAAGCCTTTTATTATAAACTAGGAAATGTCATACGATACCCCTACAGGTCAATGATATTTGACCTTGACCACTCTATTTTTAGACTTCTAAGAATTTTAATATGATGATAACATTGCAATTTCTATTTTAGCTTTTGACCTTGACATACAAATTTTCCGCCAAAACGTTTGACCGTAGAGTGACCTTGTAATATGTTGATGATAACATTGCAATTTCTATTTTTAGCGAGCTCCAAAAATTTAAATTTCCCGCTAAAAGTTTGACCTTGATGAGATCCAAAAGCTTACAAGCTACAAGCGACAATTAGGACTTGTTTAAACCGCTACAACTTTTTTGTGTTACACTGCAGGCCCTTTTAGTATGAAACAATAGTTTTCCCTACCTTTTCTTCTTAAAAAAGGTATACTTTCTTGATATCGCTAAGAGCACCGGTTTCCGAGCAAAAGGCATCTAAAGCTCATGATGCATGCAAAGTATCCTAAAGTATAATAATAATTCATAATAAGAATAATTCATGAAGCCGATTTATTGTAAAAAATAAAGAAGAATGAAGTTTTTCAAGAACAATAATTATTGTAGAAAAAACAAAAATAATAATTAACAATATGAAGAACAAAGTTAAACAATTCAATTGCATTATTATCAACCAAAAGCTAAATAAAAATTAAAAAAATAAAATTGTTATGTAAATTTTGTTCAAGTGCAATTGATGGACTTTTCTGGAAGATATTTAATTTGCTAATTCTACAAACGTTCAAAATTTCCATCAGTTTCCTGCATGCACAAGTTAATTCTTTTTAAAAAATTACATTGTGCTCTGGACAATACTTCAGGACTATTCTTCAATAAATTGGCTTCATGAATTATTCTTGCTAACAATTCTTCCTGTGTATTAACTTGGGATACATAAACTTTTGATTTCAAGGCACCGCACAAAAAAAAATCGCAAGGTGTCAAGTCCGGTGATCGAGTCGGCCAGTTCACAGGTGCGCCACCTCCTCTTCCAATCCAGCGCTGTTGATATACCTCATTTAAATGTTGTCATACATTTAAAGTAAAATGAGGAGGTGCGCCATCATGCATAAACCAAAAGACACGACGAAGGAGTAAGGACAAATCTTCCAATAAAATAGATAGTTCAAGTACCTATCTCCATTCTGCCGATTTGACAGTACAAAGGAACCAATAATAAAAGTGTCTACAATTCCGGCCCAGATATTTACTTAAAATTGATGCTGATAATGAGATATTCTCGTTTCATGAGAGTTTTCAACAGCATAAACATGTTCATTATGAACATTGAAAATACCGCATAAAAGTAACTTCGTCCGTGAACAAAATTTTTTTACTAAATTTTGGATTTTCGATTCTTCTATGAATATTAAATCGACAGAAAGCTAAACGTTGATCAGGATTTATGGGCTTTTGAACTTTTCGAATATGAAAGGGGTGCAATAATTGTTCTTGAAAAACTCTATGAACAGATGATTTCGAAATTATCTATTGAAATCCTACACGTCGTGTGCTGGTCTTTGGATTTATTTCAACAGCGTCCAAAATCTCTTCTATTTCCACCGTCCTTATGGTTCGTTTGCGTCCAGAATTTACAGGGCTTGGTTGAAACTTTCCATTTTCGCGGAGACGTTTTTCGATATTAGCGAAAGTGTTCTACGGAAATGATTTTTTCTCTATAAATTCGTACACTTCTTTGACCGTTACAATGGCAAAGTCCATAGACTAAAAACATATCCACCATTTCAGAATTACTGAAACTGTGAGCCATAATTATGGCGACAGAAAAAAACTAACGTTTGATAAATAAATTCAACTGTCGATATGGTAACTAAAAAGCAAAGGCGACTAAGGTTTTTTACCTAAGTAAAAGCGCTTGCGCAAATGTGCAATGCATTAGAAAATATTTTTTCGTTCGTCTTATCCAAATTTTTCACTAGAAAAAAAAGATTCAAAATTAAATGAAATTAATTAAAAGTAATTGTTATTGCTGAAAAAAAGGATAGTTAAATAAGTTATTTTGATATTTTTATATAATTTCATGCATCATGAGTTTTAGATGCGTTTTTCTCTGAAACCGGTGCTCTTAGCGATATCAAGAAGGTATACCTTTTTAAAGCAGAAAATGTAGGGAAAACTATTGTTCCATACTACAGTGTAGCACAAAAAAAAGTTGTAGCGGTTTAAACATGTCCTAATGGTCGCTTGTAGCGCCCTCTAGGAAATACACCGAAATCGATGATAAATTTGAATTTCTCATCACAAGAAACCCCCATATGAGAAATTTTATAAAATTAGCTCAAAGCAGTCGTAGGATATGAAAGAAAATGTGATTTAATTGTTCAACTTTGACACTCTGTAGATTCGTTATTATCAACTTTTGAACTAAGGCAAGTTTAGTTAAATCGGCTTATTTTTACGTAAGTAATATTCCTTATACCTTTGGCTATACCATTTAGGGACACCCTGTATATTAATTTTTTTAATTTAATAAAATAATTATCTTTTTTGAGTTTTTTAATGGTGTATTTTAAATTATACAATCTAAACGTTTCGATAACCCTTACAGTTATCTTAGTAGTAAAATCTATTAAAATTGTTAAAGATGTAAACAATTTTGTCAAAGTTGAACAGTTTGAGAAACGTATAAAGCCAACTATAGAATTAAATTTTAGTAAAGAATAACTAGGTCATTGAAATTAAAATTGTTAAACTGTCTTAAAGATGACAAATCAGAACACCCTTTAACGGCGAAGGCTAGCAATGAAAAATGTCATTTTTCATTTTTGAACTGCATACTTTGATTTATTAAAAAAAATAGTTTCTAAACACAATATGTGTATTTTAATTATTGAGCTGCAACTCCTTTACAATAAAACTAGCCCCAAATCTTTCCAGTACAACAGAAACTATTTGCGACTAAATATTGTTTATCGATTTACGAGCTTAGGAAATATAAGTGTTTGATTATTAAGTTAAAACTCTTTTATAAAAATAATCACCCCGCAATTTCTTCGCATCTGCGAGAACTATACTTAGGTAAAGCTCTGTCTTGTGTGCTGGACAGACGCGAGGTGGTTTTACCGTAAAAGGGTTGCAGCTCAATAATCAAAATAGACGTATCTCGAGAGCTCATAAATCGATAAACAATAATTTCCTACAAAATAGTTAAATTTTTTGTATTTTAATCATAGTTCTCTCTTGCCCGGGAAACGAGGGATAGTTTTACCGTAAAGGGCTTGCGGGTCAAAAATCAAAAAAACGTATTTTGATAGCTCTTAAATCAATAAACGATATTTACCTGAAATTTGAAATTATAATCGTTAGTGTAATTTATAACACCATTCATAATATAATACTTATCTTTTTTGGGTTTTTTTAATGGTGTATTTTAAATTATACAATCTACACGTTTCGATAATACTTACAGTTATCTTCGTTAGTAGTAATATCTATTAAAATTGTTAAAGTAGTTGAAAATAATTTTGTCAAAGTTGAAAAATTACAACATAAACATCAGCCTGCTATTAATATAACAGTTTGAGAAACGTATAAAGCCAACTATAGAATTAATTTTTAGTAAAGAATAACTAGGTCATTAAAAATTAAATATTGTTAAACTGTGTTAAAGATAACAAATCAGAACACCCTCTACGACGAAGGCTAACAATGGAAAATGTCAGCCATGAAACACATTTAACAGAATTGAATCAAGTTATGATGTAAGTGTAAAGTTGTGAAAAACTTCAATTTGAAAATGATAGAAGCATTCACAAATATAAACATGACATCAAACAAAATAATCCAGTTAAATCTAACAAAGAGATATCTTTGTCAATAATTGCGAGTGTTATTAACAATACAAAGCATAATGCAGAACGTTTTTTTATCTTAATTTCAATTACTTATGTTAAATTATAACGCTGTGGTAATTTAATATATAATTGGAAAAGCATTTGCTTCAAGGTCTATGAAAAAACAGCAAAAAACCTTAACATACCAAATGTCAAAATTAAAAACAAAATCAAGACCTATCATTATGCCTTTTTTTAAAATTATAAGATGTCAAAACTTATTTAAACGGAGATTTTCTTCTTGTCTATTAAAATTATTAGGGTGTTTATATATCTCAATAGCTTCACGTTGTAAACGAACATAATAATGATTTTGTCTTGACAATATTTCCATATTCTCAAATTGAATGTTATGATTTAAATTATTTAAGGCATGGCCAGCCACCGCAGACTTCTCTGGTTGACCTAATCTACAAAATCTAATTTTCCAATTCCACATTCCACACAATTATTTGTTGATTTTTGTAGTTTACTATTTATTTAATATTAGTCAAGTTGCTTTGGTATGTGTGAATCCTTGCGATATTGCAGGCTCATATTCCATTAATATAAGTAATTTGATTGTAATCTCATTATATTTAGAATTTACAACAGTTCTACATACATAAAGACAGAATTTGCATCGATTGGGGCTTCAACCTTGATGGCGCAGTTGGTTAGCGCGGTACTCTAGCAAAGTACAGGTCGTAGGTTCAAATCCTACTTGAGGTAAACTTTTTATTTATGTATTTAATAAAATTAATAATAATATTTAATTTACCATTTATTGTTTCTGCTGTCCTCATTTAATATGTACCTTAAATTGTATAATATAAATAAAAATAATTCTTGTGCTGATACCAGATGTCTTGATTAATATTCTTAATAAATCGGCCAATAAAATAATATCATTCTTTAAGAAACGTTTATTTTAACAGTGTGAAGCTCGATTTCGTGCATCGCGCATGCGACGGCATTCGTATTGATTCGTCGATCGGAAGCTCGTCCAACTTAGCCCGTTCTCTATCTCTACTGAGAATTTAATTATTTATTAATTGGGATTTAACTACATTATAAATGCGTGTACTTTAATCCAATACGTACCGGTACCAAAATTAATAATAAAATTTAGAAGATTGTTACTAATTATCAATTATAATCCTATTTTCATTAGATACAAATAATCAGATTTTTTTGGTCGGTTTTGGTTTACAAGAAATTAAGTGTCCTGTATATATATATATATATATATATGTATATATATATATATATAACAGTGGTACAATGTGAGTAGGATTGCACTCCCTATAACAATGAACGTACTACGCTCAATCTGAAATAGTATGGGTTTAACGACTCGTGAAACAAAAAATTATTTTTATTTATGGTAAGGTTCAAAACATTCTACACACAGGGTTACATCGTATTTTGAACAAAAAGTCAAAGGTTTTTTTTGGCAATTTGGAAATTGGCATCTACGCTGTTTTTCCCTCCGTCTTATCCAATGGCTGTTTCCATCATTCCGAACATCACCCACTACGCCATGCACGTTGTGTTTCCGATGGCTAGAATGGCCTTCTTTTAAATAAAATGTGGCTACACTTCTTCGGAAATCTAAACAAGATAAAGAACATGGCCCGTGAATTTTTCTGTACAAAATCCATGCATTTGTTATGGACATGTCGATCATTCTTGTAATTAACGACCAGTACCATGTTTTGCCTCTAATCCTAATAGCATATATTGATTGTACATGTTGATAACATTAGGTTGGGGGACATGAATTTTTTGTTGTTTAGATTTACACCACCTTGAAGCATTACCTAGTGGTTCAATGGTGTCAAAATTTGTACCAATTGTGACACATTTGTTATCGTTCCATTTTAAGATTAAAATTTCACCATTTTTGCCAAACCGGTAATTAAATGTGCCACGCCCTTTCTTTGAAAGTTCTTTTGAATTTAAAAGTGGGCATTTATCTGTTCTGTTTTCACGCATTGTTCCTGTAACAAGTAAGATAAGAAATGTATAGATTATTTCAGTATATACCTGTTGCACGAAATCCAATTGATTGTACATGAATCAGTATGTCACGGTTTGTAAAAAAGTTATCAAAATATACCAAATGGTCATTAGGATTTAAAACAATTACTAAAAGATCTGTAATAACTTGCGAACCCGGAGTTGCATTTTTATCTTTGTCAGTATAAACAGAAAATGTAGCAATATCCATCTGAATTACATACCGCCCATAATTTATATCCAAATCAAATTGGTTTTCCTTGTATAAATTGCTTCATACGATTGTGCTCATAGTATTTCACAATCATTTCATCCATTGATAAATGAGTAGAGAATGTACCCCATTGTTGAAATGCTTGGTTTATTTTATTTATTAGTGAACGAATTTTATAGCACCTGCAATGAAACACATAATGTTAGAATTCTGACATTATTATACGTTATTTTATTTACCTATCAGTCAAATCAATTTCGTCGTTATTACAACAGTGAAAAACTGATTTCAATTTCAAATATCTATTTCGAGACATTGCATCCGCTACAAGTTGTATGCTGGTGTCTTCATCTGTACTCCAATATAGATTTTCAGAAGGTAAAATATGGTCACCAGAAAATATTAAAAATCCAATAAACGTTTTTAATTCATGAACAGTCACAGTAAAATCAGTAAAAATTTTTACAGATTTAGCATATCTTTCCGTTTCTTCTTGCAATAAATTATAAACATCGTCGGAGAAAATTTTTTCAAACAATTGTACAGGAGATAAATCATGTATTTCAGCACTAATAATTTTAATTTCTCATTTTCAGACTGTGACTCTCTTATTGTCTTTGTATAGGATGGCTGAGATTTATGCCAACGGGAAGTAATATTAGTTAATTTCTTTACCCGTACTTGTTGAAGAGCTTTTATCGGGTTTCTTACGAGTACATTGCGTATCGGAGTATAATCACGATTAGATACATTAGCTCCTTATAATTGAATTTCTATATTTCCACGAATATCATTGATTTCATTTTCACCTGTTATGTCTTCGTCGCCTTCACCACAATCACTTAAAACGTCCGGATTCGGTGTCAAAACAGCTATATCTACACTATCCGCATTTTCCAAATGTTTATAAAATTCCTAATCTTCAAATAACGCTTCAATATCTTTAACACTTAAAAACCGCTTAACTGCCATGTTTTACACCACAGTAAATGCACTAAATGAATAAGGGAGCATCGCTTCTACTTTATATACCAAAATCTCTGCCAGAATCATCTAGTCTGGACGTGTAAATTCAAGGTATAAACTTATACGAATTGGACCAGTGTCCTATAAATATGACATCATATTTTGTACTTATTTATTCCTGTTTATGATAAGATCAACGTTTGAAAAAATTATGGAGTTTTAGCAAACAAACTTTCTATTTATGAATTCTGAACAGAAAAGTCATAATTTATTGAATTTAAAAAAAAAACTAAGGAAAACTAAATGCGTGACAAGCGAAGAAAAAACAACCTTTCCTGTAAATTATTTTTCTGTTTATAATTACTAATTTCTTATAAAAGTAAAGGTACAATCTTGCTCCTAAAAGATGACAAAGTAATATAAAACAACCAAGAAATAAAAATAGCTATTTTTGCTGTCCTATATCTATGACACCGGTACATAATGGGTTAATACGGAACGTTAAAGAACGATTAAAACGAAAATATTTGCATTTAGAGCGAAGTTTGCACGTATCGAGAACACGTCATTTTTTTTCAAAATTTAAATATTTTAAAAAATTTGAAATTGCAGTTACCTTTATATTACTTTGATATGCCACTGGTTAAAATTTCGCGCATTCTAAGAGAAAAATAAGGACCGTATGTAAAACACGGGCCGCAAAACTACATTTTGTATGATGATTTAATTTTTAATTTACCACGTTAAGCGTCTACAAAATTTATATTTTCTGAGTGTGATATGTCTACAGGGAAGGTCTGTGCCAAGTTTCACAATTGGGCTTACAATAAAAAAGTTATAAGCTTTCAAACTGACCTATCTAGCTTTTTGAAACCGATCCGTGCAAAGTGGTTTCACAGATTGACGTCAGGAATGCCATCAATTTATTAAAAAAATAGTATGGTCTTAATTTAGAAATTTTAACTTTCATTATTAATATTATCATTGCTCACTTAACTCGTTTGTTTAATCAGTGCCTCAAGGTAGGTATATTACCTAAAGCATTGAAAATTGCGTGCGTTTTCTTTATATGAAAAACGTGATATAAATTCAACTAATAACTATAAACCCATATCAATTTTACCATAGTTGCCTAAAATATTTAAAATTATTAAATAAATCTTTTGGAAAGTAATAGTTTGTTATCCGATTATCAGTATGGCCTTCGAAAAAACTACTCTACCACGTCTGCAATAATTAGCTTTACAAATAATATTAGCAGTTTTGAATCTGGAGTCCAGACAATATTGCACTTCAACTTTTCTTGATCTAAAGAAAACTTTTGATCTTGATAGCCATGACATAGTTTTGAAGAAATTAAAATATTACAATTCCAACGAAAGTATCGTTAAACTATATCTTCGTATCTAAATAATCGGAAACAATTTGTTAGATATAACAACAAAAACTGGCATGAATTGTCTGTTACAAATGAAGTACCACAAGGTTCCATTCTTGGTCCTTTATTATTTCTTGTTTATATTAATGATATAACTAAGTTGGACACAACGCCTACTTTACATTGTACGCTGATGACACTAATATAACTTTTATCTTAAAGGATCTTGTGCAAAATAATAACAATTCCAACAATGCTCTTAAAGCGTTAACTTGGTCATCTCAGGAGGAAAAAGTATGCGCAAAACTCGCCAGTTTAGCGTATTTAATTAAGTCATTGTTTAATTCGGTATCAGTAAGCGTTTTAATTCAATAATTTCCTATTCTATTATTGTGTGGGGACACTCACCAGCTTTGAAAAGTAAATGCTGGTTTTCATAGTGATTGTAGGGACATTTTTCGTAATCTACATATTTTAACTGCCCCTTGCCAATACATTTTGGACAGTTTGATTTTTATACATAAAAATAAATGAGATTACTGTCATAAATTTGTTCATAAGATAATATTTACTGTTGTATAATAACAATCTTTGTAATAAGTTAGTAAGACTAAAACAATGTCAAACTGCTACAAATTATTGGGGCCCAGTTTTCTTTAACGCTCTACCAGAATCTGTTCGTCTGTTAGATATTGTTAAATTTAAAAATACTATAAAAACGTCCTTAAGTAGAAATGTGTTTTACACATTCTTTGAGCACCTAAATAGTAACCTCGAAGCTTTAAGCCAACTTAAAATTTTTTTTTAAATTTGGCCATGTCTTGCTGCTCCTTCAAAATTTCAATTTGTGTTATCGGCGCAGATTGTAATTACCTTGAACTTCCAAAAGTTTTACTTGAATGCCCTTGTATTTCATAAATGTCTTACGAGTATAGGACATTTTTAAGCTCCCGTGATTTGAACAATTGGTATAGATTGTTACAAAATTGATCGTTCCAAGATCATTTAATATAGAGCTCAATGATTCTTTTTGTACAATGTTACACACAATACTTTCATATTTGGTTCTAGCACATGCCAATTTTTGTTGGAAGCAACTTTTTATTAGCTTACTAGTGCAATCCATAGAACGAAAGGACTTGTTGTGAGTCACGTTGTGGTAGTTAGCTTTTGTTCTTCATCTCCAAATGTGTCCTTACGAAAAAAAGATAACACTTTGCTACTACTAGAAGCAACATCTGCCTTTTTATTCTTAGTGTCGACTTGACACTTGACGTTAACCGTATCTAACGATCTGTTTACACTATATGCATTTACACGCACCGCTATATTTATTTTCCACGCGTATAAGACACCGTCGTAAGCAAATTATTTTCACGCTAGACTTGATACTGAATACTGCGCTATTTATTAATGTCGAAAAAGTGCTAGAAAAGTTTCGAAAATTGTAGAAATTGTGACGTCATAATATTGTGTCCTATCTGAAGGTCGGGCTATTTTTTTCGTACTTGCTACACTTTGATTAATTCCTTGTTAACAATGAAACGTCAGAAAAAGGAACTTCTTTATAATTACGAAACATTTACATAATTTATTAAAATAATTACATATACGAAATTATGTGTTTAAAAAAGGGACTGTTCCGTATAATACGGGACGAATGGTCGCCTTACTTTAGAGCAAATCTTGGACCTTATTGTCTGATGTTAATCTTAGAAAAGCGAATCCCCAAGCGCCCTCTAGAAATTTCTTGTTTACAAACTTTAACCAAAATTTGACAGGACCGAGATATTTCAGAAATAATTTTAAATATAAAGATGTATTAGTGTATGTTGTGCAATATGCAAAACGTTCACACATAAATAACATTTACATTACTACAAGAATAGCTCAAATAAATAAAATCAAATTCTAGTTGACTTTATTAAAAAATACAGTAATTACACAATAGTAAATTAGGCTTAGAAGTGGCACTTTTTGTACGGAGTCTGTTCGTTGAATCGCCGAACGAAGTGAGGTGAACACGAACATATCAGCCTCAAAAAGTCAGCCGTATAAATTTTTAATATTTTTTCTGTAAACGCTTGTAACACCGTTAAAATTTTGATTTTCTAACCCAAATATATTGTGTATTTAAAACTTGTTCTTTTTTTTAACATAACGTTTGCGCCATTCCCTTGTAAAACAAACCCTGCCTCGTTTATTTTGAAATCTTTCTCCATGCTTTCCTATCCCTGCATACCTCCCTAGCTCCCGTAAGATTCATACATTGTCTGTGACATACTCTTTTATTTTTAAAACTCCTTACCTTCCTTTCTTCTACCATACATTCTACTGCATTCAGCCAAGTTTTACGCGGCCTACCAGACTCGGGCTTACGTCTAACTTCACCCACATACATTTATTTTGTTAATCTTTCGTTAATTCTTTCGATGCGACCAAACCAACTTAGTGGACTACTTTTATACCTATCATCGTCTTTTCTTCTCCACACTTCTTCATTATACACTCATTCTTCATCTTATTCCTTCTCGTTTTACCACACGCGCTTCTCAGGGATCTCATGCCCACGGCATCTATTTTACTTTCATGCTTTTTTTTGACATACCCTTGTCTTACTTCCATACAGTACTGACGGGACAAATACGCCATTATAGATCGCTCGTTTCGCAGCTACGCTCATGCTTTCGTTTCTCATTATCGTCCGTATACTTCCAATCACTTTCCTTCCAGCATTGACCCGTTGACCAATCTCGCTATCTATTGCACCATCTGTTGGGAACACTACCCAGTCCGGTTACTAGCCAAATTGTAGCATATCTTACTAACGGTACCGTCCTACTACCGGTCAGTGCTTGTACTTATTTGCCTACTGACCCGACATGAAAGGTAGTATATACATAATTGTTTTTAATTTAGAATCTCGATTACGAATTAAAGCTAGTTATATGTGTATTTAATTTATGTTTATTTGCTTTTTTCATACTTTGGATTACGGATTCGATCTAGTTATTTATTTTTATCATTTAAGCTAATGAAATGCATTCTTATGACTTTTGGGTTTGTTATAGAAAGGGGTTTACTACAGAGCTGTACATTTTTATGAATCACGTCTGGCATGTTTTGTATTTTATTCTACTGTTACAAATACGTATTTATGATTGTTTTATACCCCGTGCTATAGTGGGATAAAATAAGTGATTTCCTGAGTACTTTTTCTTAATTGTGTAAAATAACCTAAATTCGCTCGTCAAGATATGATAATGTTTCTATGACGTTTGGAGAAAATAATATGTTATTGTATTAGATTTAGATGTGTCACTTTTCGTCGCCAATCTGTTTGATCACCGAACGAATTGAGACGAACAAGACCATACGGGGCACAAGTAGTCACTTCTAAGCCGTATACTGTTTTTTTCTCCAAACGGTTGTAACATCGTTAAAATTTTCCGTCGTAAATTTAGTGCCCTGTTTTTTTTTTAATTGTGTGAAATAGCCTTCATTTTTTCAGCGACATTAACCTTTTTTACTGAAGCAAGTCACTGTATTCACTGACTAACCTGTAAAAATTTGACTGACCAAGCAACGACAATCTGTGGTAGAAGCTCGAATACGAATTTTTATTAGTTTATAATAGTTATTTACAAGTGAATAATAATAATAATAATAACCATTTATGGCCAATCCAATTTTGAAGACACAAGAGATTATAAATTATACAATAAATGTTAAAACCAGAGTAGAAATTAATGTTATAAACTAACTTACAAGAATTAAATTATGATAAGCATGTTTTGTACAAACTGTGAAACTAAGCCATATATTGATTTGTTGTTTCACAGTTTATGCAGATAACTACTAAACTTTGCTGTGCTATGCTAGTATTTAAGAAGAACAAATAAAACATTCAACACTACACACCAGGTAACGGGTTTTATCGTTCTATCTGACAGTAAAAAACAGTAAGCCGCCTGTGTTTAAAATGTATTGTGTCGCCCGTACCAAGCTTATAGAAGGTTAATAAAAATATAGTTTAATATTAGTAAATATATATATATATATATATATATATATATATATATATATATATATATATATATATATATAGTAGCGAAACAATTTCTACAAATTAAAGGTTAATTAACAGTTAAATAAACATTAACCTAACGAAGGACAATAATTATTTATCGTATTAAGGAACACTATTTATAAAAGTTTTACACGCTGGGCTTTAATTTCAAAAACCGGACAATACAGGTCAAATTATTGGAGCATCAAGCTAATTAATAATTATTATTAATTTATCAAACTAAGTTTAGAGAACTATCTCTCAGCTGAAGGAACTGAAACAGGTAGCGTCAAAATTATTCTTAGTGCAATTAGTGTATTAGGAAAATAACTTTGTAGTTCATTCTGTACCAAATAACCTAAAACTGTTTTTTTCTAAACTACAACTAAAGGGGTGTTTATTTCTTCGAATAATTCTATTCCATTGATACGTTTCTCATTTTTGTCAATTAATATTACTTCTAAGTCTAGGCAGTGTTTCCTCAAGTCTGATTCGAGAATTTTTTCAGTTCAAAGTTTTGCAAATCGTTCTTGCAGTGAATTAATGGTACTATCTAAAATAACCAAATGAAAATTCCGTTTAAAATTCTTTTTTGGGTTATTTTCCACCTCATTTTCATGATCATAATCAAAATCGACGTCTAAAAGTTTACGGTAAACAAAATGCGACATCTTATTTGAAGAAGAACAGCAATTTTTATAGCTTCGATGCTGCCATCTGTTCGTTTTCGCTTGAAATATGCTTTTATTTTATTCAATAGCCATAAGCACTGCGTAATATTATTAGCTATTTTTTGGAACAATTAATTTACTTACTAAATTAATCTGCAATAGTATGTCGTACCATACTACTATAGAACATATAAATTTAAAAGTTTCTGTTTTTTGCACAGTCATGCTGCCTGGTGTTGAGTTTTAATTTCTTTGCCGTTGTCATCTGAGATCGTGGTTAATGCTTCACATATTGTTTTTGAATCGTGCCTCAAGCGGCGTATCGAATTTCTCCTCACCCATCGTGTATCGGATAATGGTTTTTTTGCAGACCATTGTGCTTCCCTTCCACGTTTAATCCATTACCATGTCCCTGGCCCCGAATACTTCATGGTTCTAAATTTAGCGATTTTAAATGTTTATGAAGCTCTTGAAATAGATTTTCGGAGGTTGAGCTAAAAATTCAGCAAAAAAGCCTAAGAAATGCTCACGACTTTCTACAGTCTGTTTGAAAATCCAAATCAACAAAACGTACTATAGCTATTAATTGTTCCCGGCGATCTTTATCTGGATTGTAGTCTAAAATGATTGAATAATATGTAACACCTGCTAGTAAATTTAGTATATAAAGGCACTATAAATCGTATCATTTTTCGACACGCTCGACTTTAAACCTTCATAAATATTTTATTTTCAATGCAAATCAATAAAATTCGAGAATTAGGTAGTTCAATTTAAGTCAATATATTATTTGTTAGTGAGCCAAAATATTAGTTAAATGAGGACATATAAAGGTTCGAACCCAGAGCGGTATTACTGTAGTATATCGTAACAACTTACCAAAAAGAAAAATGCCTAAGCATATGCCCGCCGAGTTTAAACAGATTGTTCTGAAGGTAAAAGCTTTTTTCGAAGCGGAAAAAGATGGCTTAAACGCAATTATTCTTAACCAAATTACAAAGCGTACTACGGAATGCTTGGGGATTAGTGAAAGAACAAAAAACAAAATACACCCACGTACCACACAAAATTAAAAAACACAGAATGCGTTTCAATAGCTACGCTATCATCATCAGCGGTCGAGTAGGAATTAGTGAAAGAAGTTGTGTGTATCAATTGAGGAAGGGGTAAGTAGTACTGGTACAATGTCAGAGGAGAGACCAAGAAGTGGTAGACCGAAAGTAGATATGGATGATTTTCTAAAGGACATACGAATACAAAGTCGAGTTGCACGAAAGATCCACAGACGAGTGTCCGGATTTTCCACAAGTATGTACCACCACATTAAAAAGGTGGATGAAAGAAATGAATTTTACTTATAAGAAATACTGTAATAGCTGCTAAAAGAGCGGAATATTTATATTTGGTTAACAGTTACAGAGAAACGGGATGGAACTTTTTTTTTACTGATGAAACATGGTGCGGCGCAAACCATTCAAGAAAATTGGTTGGGTGGAATTGGTACCCCAGAAAACCGCGCTAGTTTTGATCAATAAAACGGCTTTTTACCAGGTTGTACCAAATGCTTCGTTGGAAAAAAAGGTTCGATTATCATGGCGAAATGAATAAACAGCATTATGAAGAATGGTTACGATGTGTATTCGGAGTGATCGCCGATAAATCGGTGATTTTAGGAAAGTACCAGAGCAATTCAACTCATTTAACGAAATAACAAGGGCTTTATTTTTGGAATTATCTCGTATGTACAATTATAAAAAACAGTATTTGCTTGAAAAAGTGGTCAAAGAAATACGAGGAGACAGTGTTAAAATGTTATAGCTTCCAGTAGCCCACTGTGAATTTTATCCAATTGAATTGATGTGGGCTTATGTCAAACATAGAGTTGCAAGGAAGATAACGTTCAAAATAAAGGACGTTTTGGAACTTTGCAAGTTAACATTACAAACTGTGCCAATTATCGTTTGGAGTAATTGTGTCGATCATGCCAAGAAAGTCGAAGATATTTACAGAGAAAAGGAAAATTTAGTTGACGTCGGCATAGAACCGTTTCATACGTATACCGCAAAAGGAGATAAAACACACGCTTTTGTAGTAAAAGGAATGGAACATGAACCAGAAACCGAAGAGATCGAAACCGAATTAAGCGACACAGACAATGTCACCACCAAAAATATATTCAAAATGAATAACACTAAACGTGTAAGTTATTGCGTAACAACAACAAAAATTACGCTAAAATCACTTCAGATAGTAAAAACGTTGTGCCATACCAAAGTAGAATGGGAACGTTACTTCAACAATAAGAGAATTATACAATGCCATAGCTTGGGGCCACGCGACATTCAACTGACATTCAAAACCTGCTATCAGGACCAGCGCACAGGACCGATCTGTTTTAGTACAGTCCCTCCGGACGACTGTACTAAAACAGATGAGCAATCACCAGCTAAGTGCGTCAACTGCGAAAGAGATCATCCGTCAGATAGCATCGATTGTCCAGAATACAAAAGAAAAATCAAACCTTTGGATGCTAACAAGCAACAAAATAAGAAGATAATAACAACTAATGTACCAGATTTATATAATGAAAAACAGTTTCCGTCTCTAAAACCTGCACTACCCCCCAAGGAGAACCCATGAATTACAAAAGAACTCCATCATAACAAAGAGGACACCGCAAATAGATTAGCAGCGTGAACACAACTGAACGAACTTACCAAAGAATGTAATAAATTAAACGAACTTATTAATGTAAATGAGTGAAAGATTTAAATATCGAGTCGCAAAAGTGTAACAGTGCAATAGAAAAGTTCAGGGCTTTCAACAATGTTACACTAAAACTAAGCAAATATGGATTATATAACCAGAATCGTAACTTGGAACGCTAACGGGTTAAATAACAAAATACCCGAACTAACACATTTCTTACACAAGAATCAAATCGATATAATTTTAAAAAACGAAACGAAGTTGAAGGGAGCACAAACTAAAAATAAAAAACTACACGGTACAAAGATGCGATAGACCGGACGATTCCGGAGGTGGGGGCGTGGCTATAGCGGTTAAAAACACTATACCGTCCACCAAACTGAGAGATACGAATACATCACAAGTGTATAACTAGTATATAACAGGTATAAGCTGGTTATAATAAACCGACAAATATAATAAACAATCTGGACTTACAAACATTGATGATCACTCGTAAAACAATTATTATGGGTGACTTTAATGCTAGACACATAAACTGGGGCTGCAACAGAAACAACCGGAATGGTCACACATTGAATGAATACATAGAAAACAATAACTTAAACCTTCTGTTCACAGACAATCACACACATTTTCCCAACAACAATACCACGCCTTGAACAATAGACCTAATGACAAAAACATAACAATCAATAATAAATTAGAAACTGCAGCGGACATAGAGGCTGCAGTATAGGAATTCAGAAATGCAATACAAAAAACAAAGGACGCATATACTAAAATCATTAAAATAAATCCACTCAAGATCGACCTACATTCCCACGTAACACAACTAATCAATATGAGAAATAAAACAAGAAAGCGTTGGCAAAACACGGCCGGATCAGGTATTAACACTCAAGTAAACAAATTAAAGACGAAATTGACAAATATAAGAATAATAAATGGAGTCAGGTACTGGAAAGGCTCTCTCTGGGGACAATACACTCTGGACAATAACAAAAAGGCTAAAGAAAGCTACCGACACCACACCTTCAATTACACATACTAACAGACAACCAGCGGTCACTATCATGGAAAAAGCAACGGTACTTGCCGATACATTTAAAAAAGTTCACAATATAACAGGTCGCCTGAAAAGTTCGTAGGCTGACCACTTAGTTGGTGTTACTAGAATTAAATCCATATGATTGGTAGCAGTATGAACCTTTAAACGATAAGTGTATAAATAATTGGTTCGTGAGATATAGCAACTTTCGTTTATTTGAAAAAATGGATGAAAAAAGAATTTCGTGTGTTAGTAAAGCATTGCTTTATCATGGAAAAAAATACTGTTGAAGCCAAAGCTTGGTTTGATAAATAAGCATTATTCGGACTCAGCACCAGGAAAATCAACCGTTGAGAAGTGGTTTGCTACATTTAAACGGGGCGAAATCAGCACCGAAGACGGTGCACGCAGTGGACGCCCGAAAGAGGCTGTTACGGGCAAAAACATGAACAATTATGAATAACCGTAAAGTAACGTTTATCGAGATAGCTGAGTCTCTGAAGATATCAAAAGAGTGTGTTGGACATATCTTGTATGAATATTTGGACATGCGAAAGCTGTGTGCAAAGTAGGTGCCGCGCGAGCTCACAATCGATCAAAAGCAACAACGTTTCGATGATTCGGAGCAATGTTGAGCGATATTCAACCGTCGATATGTGACAATGGATGAAGTGTGGTTCTATCACTACACTCCAGAGTCTAATCGACAGTCAACCGAGTGAACTGTACGCGATGAACCGAATCCAAAGCGTGGAAAGACGCAAAAGTCGGTTGGCAAGGTTATGGCATCAGTATATTCTGGAATGCGTGTGGTATAATATACATTGCTAACCTTGAAAAGGGCCAGACCATCAACAATGATTATTACATAGCGTTGTTGGAGCGTTTGCAAGATGAAGTCACGAAAACACGGCCCCATTTGAAATAGAAAAAGTTTTGTTTCATCAAGATAATGCACCGTGCCACAAGTCAATGAAAACTATGGCAAAATTGCATGAATTAGGCTACGACTTGCTTCCCCATCCACCGTATTCTCCTGATCTGGCCCCCCATGACTTTTTCCTATTTGCAGACCTCAAAAGAATGCTCGCTGGAATGAAATTCAGCACTAATGAAGAAGTAATCGCTGAAACTAAGGCTTATTTTGAGGCTAAAGAGTAATCGTACTATAAAAATGGTATCGAAAAATTGCATAACCGCTATAGTCGTTGTATCGCCCTCGAAGGCAACTATGTTTAATAATAAATCGAATTTTACCATTTTACTATGTTAGCCTACGAAGTTTTCAGCAGACCGGTTAAATGTGGACAACGATACATACGAAGAACAAGAAATAATCACAGCAGTTAAAGATCATATCAAAGACGACTTCAAAGCACCGATCAAGACACTACAAAGAATAATCACCTCACCGAAGGAATTAAAGCAAATAGTAAAACACTTACCTAATAATAAAGATCCCGGCTTTAGCCAAACTCACGTTATAAACACAGTTTTCAAGTTAAACTACTTCGCACAATCCTGGAAACGAGCCGTTATAGTACCAATACCCAAACCTAACAAAGATCATTCACATCCTAATAACTACAGACCTATTAGCCTACTTAATACCATAGCAAAGGTAACTGAAAAAATCACATTAAGTAGACTGGATAAATATGACGTCAAACTGAAAATAACAAAAGACTATCAATTTGGATTTAGACAACGACACAACACTACACAACAACTGGCAAGGATAACAAACGATATAACACAAAACTTTTAACAAAAACAAAAACACAGTAATGGTATTATTAGATATCCAAAAAGCATTCGACACAGTATGAATAGATGGATTAATCTGTAAAATGATACAAATGAAATTCCCGACAAATCTAATAAAGTTAACGTGCTCATATTTAATAAATCGTAAATTCACAGTGAAAATTAATAACAAAACAGTGACACAAAAACTATAAATGCAGGTGTACTTCAAGGATGTGCTTGGACCGAGACTATTCAACCTCTTGTTACGGGTTTAAATGGGAAGCTAGAAAAAAACAACAGTTCGCTTCTCATGTGTAATAGATTTATGAAAGAATTAATTTAGCCCGTCCCAAACTCCCCTCCAGCAAGAAAAAGGCCTGGGTATGAAGAAAAGAAATAACCCCGGCGTGGACATTGCGTAACGGATGCTACGCAACGGACGTATCTGTCCCCAACACACCAACCCCATACCCAAAAGAACCCATTCACATTGGATGAGAGGACGGCCTAGCTCCAACTCCCCTTGGGAGCCTTTCGGCATTCGGCCGGTACTCAGGTCATAACTAAATAAGAATAAGAAAAAACACAAACCTACTACGTTTTCCCACTGTACTCGTCGTTCGGTGTTCATAAAACCAGAGCGACCTTCAGTGACATCGACATCGACATAGTTTACTTAAAGAGAAGAGACGAAAGTAGCTCTAGAAAAGATTATTGCACCTCTTACCGCCCCCTTATCCACATTGAAGGGGGAACCGGACAGGCGGGCACGGCAGTGTGGTGTCTTATACCCCTAGAGGCTCAGCATTCTCCCAAAGGGGGGAAATGAAAGGAAGCTAGAAGAGTAGAAGTTAGAAAGGTTTGCCAAAGAGTGACTCGGCTTTATGCTCAGCAAACTTCAAGTACAGTATACCGTGAAGCAGTGTCCCTTTCAAAATTAAAAACATAAATAAACTAGGAAAACTGAAAACAAGTGTATATATACTATGTTGTTGGGATCGCAACGCGGATAGGGATCATGCATTGGTGTAGGTAGATGGTCATCATCTCACATTCACTAATTCAGCTAAGTATACCCGGAAAGTCACGCCCCCTTTTCCCCACCTCAGACGTGATGAAGGTCCGCAACCTAAAAACCTCACAACCCGTCCCCAAAATCCCAATGCCAATCCCCGGCACACAGGGACAGACGTGCAAAGAAATCCATCCGAAAGAAAAAAGGACGTAAATATTGAAGGGCTCTGATGTTTGAGAAGGGTGTTACATCCGTAGAACGAAAAGAAAAGAAGTGGATGCAACCCCTAACCGGTGCCGAAAACCTGCACCCAGCCAAAAAACCCAAGACAGTATTACGTTTCAGAAGAGGAAGACGAAGAAGACATGGTACCAGACCTTTGTCGTTTAGGAGGTCGAAGATAGTTGTCAGGAGAGGATGGGAGAAGAACTGTGGTTTCGGAGGTAGCATCATAATTCGAAACTGTATGGTCATGTTTTAAATGTTTGACGTGTCAAACGCCCGCAAATTTACCATCCCGATCTTCAAGCTCATAAGTACATGGAGAGACAACCGTTTTGGCCCGGTAAGGACCGAAAAATTTGGGCGCAAGTTTAGCATTAAAGAATTTAGCAGCGTCAGACAAAACAAAGTTCTTTTTCCAGACCGAGTCATTTGCCTTATAGTGAACAAACCCACATCACAAATTATGTCGTTTTTGGGCACCTTGATAGGCCAGTTTCATCTTTTTACAATTTCAGTCTGTAGGGATTTATAAAATTGGTCCGAAGTTTTGGGAGGAAGAAGTACGGCCAGGAGCAAATGTAGGAGGAGAAGGATCATTAGAGGACTTAGGAAAAAGATCACCATACATAATATGTTCTCTGCCACAGAACGCAAAGTAAGGCTGGAAGCCACTCACATGTTTAGAAGTTCTTATCGCACAACCTATTCGTGCAAGGTTAACGTCCCAACGACGTTGGTTGTCTTTTACGACAGAAGCCAACATGAACTCTTTACTATGAAATTGGACACCATTGTCAGTAATCAGATAGTGAGGAGTTCCAAACGTTAAAAATATATGTTCTTCTATGCCGAGAAAAAACAGACGAGGCGGTAAAAGATATATGTTCTTCTATGGCGGGAAGAAACAGACGAGGCGGTAGCAGTACGAAGAGGTAAGAAACAACAAAATTTCGTGAAGTAATCAGCCACGACAAGCATAAAGGAATGATCCTTAGAGCATCTAGGAAGAGGTCCTACAATACACAACATAATACTTCCCAAGGTCTGAAAGGAGTAGCGCAAGGAGCGAGAAATCCAGGTGCTGCTTTTTGTTCTACCTTATGAGCGGAGCAGGTGACACATTTTCGGATGTATCGAGAAACATCTGCACGAAGTGCAGGCCATTCGTGCAGGCCAGTAATAGTATAAAGATATTCGAGCAACAGTTTTAGATACTCCACAATGGCCAGAAGCAGGCTTATCATGATTATCATGCATGATCCTGCGTGGCTGATCTTTAGGGACGACCATTTTCCATTCACCCAGTAAAGAGTCAGAAGTCAAAGTAGAGGAATTAGTTCGTTTATACAATAGGTTGTCTTTAACCAACCAGGAAGGAGTCTTTTTAGGAGTGGAAATTTAATTTAAGATACCAGGGATCTACAATCGGGAGAGTTATAAGGGAACAAGGAGAACTGGGATCAGGAGATATGCTATCTATTTTAGGGACAGAACGCGAAAGGGTATCAGGGACAAACAACATGATCTTTACCTTTACGGTGGATAATAGTGAAATTAAATTGTTGCAGTCGGATAGCCCATCTTACTAAACGACCTGAAAGATTTTGTAATCGGTTGAGCCAAATGAAAGAGTAATGATCAGTGATCACAGTGAAATGTGACCCTTCAACACATGGTCTAAATTTCTCTACGGCGAATAAAACCGCTAGGAACTCTTTCTCGGTAATAGAATAGTGTCGTTCTGCTTTAGTTAGTGATGGGCTAATGTAACTAATTACGCTCTCACCTTGAGAATTTGTTTGGGTGAGCACAGCACCAACACCAAAATCGAAGGCATCAGTTTGAGTGGTAAAAGGAGACCAAAAATGTGGACATGAAAGTATAGCACTGGAGAATAAATGTTCTTTGTCAGAGAAAAGCGCGATTACAATCGGAGGACCAAACAAAAGGAGTATTTTTTTGTGAGGGAAGGAGATATAAGGGAGCAGAAATTGGGAATAAACCGACAGTACCAGCCAGCCATTCCAACAAAACAACTTACTTCAGTTACATCTTTATTGACGACGTAACCCAGATATTTTAGTTCCGAACGGTAAATTACATTTTTCCGGTCGTAAAGTAAGACCAGCAGATACTAATCGTTCAAAAATTTTAGAGACCACTTCAAGGTGTTTGTCAAAAGAAGGTGTAGCAATGTTAATGTCATCTAGAATAGGCGAAATAGTAAGGTTCGAGATCTGCTCCTAACACACGAACGATCAAACGTTGAATTGATAATTATGTAACCCAAATGGCATACGAGTAAACTGATATGTCACGATTAGGGACAGTGGAGGTTTCGCGGCCTTGGGCACTGTGGAGAAAGATGACCCGTCCTCGAGCAATTCCGGCCGCGTATAGGTTTAGAACTAGGTTTAGAGGTGTTTAAAGGAGAGATTGCCTGAAGGGAAGGTTCCCGAGACCGAACTGAAGAATGTGAAGAACCGTCACCAGATTGAACGTATGCGATACTAGCTTCAAAGAGTTTAGAAGTTTTTCTAGAAGGAGGAGGTTTAAAAGTTTCGATATTGTGCTTATTTCGTTCTAATTTTTTCCCAAATAAGTGCAGTTGGGATATAGAAGTAACCTGTTTGGTAAAAAGGAGTACGGTTGCGACGGATAAGTTGAAGCTGCTTGTCTTCAGTAAGTGGTTCCAGTAGACGTTGAAACAGAGTCTGCATTACAGCTACATACAGGCTGATAGTTTCAGAAGTCCCCATAGTACGACTCCTAATTTGGACCATAAGACGCTCATCATAATCGACTGGAAGAAATTCGGATTTTAAAAATTGAACTACTTCTTTCCAAGTAGTTAAGGAGGTTTTATACGCGCGAAACAGTAACAGAGCTTTACCTGTCAACAATTCCGGACAATAAGAGTATAATTGCTGGGAGGATAATCCCCGTGAGATACGTAATTCCTCTAGACGAGTAAGAAAATCTAATAAGGTAGGAGTTCCACCTCCGGAAAACGTCAGATTGAATTTAGAAATTGAGAAATGTTTGAAATAAGTGGTAGGAATAGAAGGAGCATTACGAGAGTAGTTGGTTGCTCAGTAGGTTCGTCTGAATCGGAAGATATAAATTCAGATTCGCTCTCATTCGATGGTTTGCCAACGCGAAGACTGGAAGAGGGTAGTTGAAAAAATTCTACATCGTTTAGCTTTTCTAAGTTTGGATTCGGTTACGGACTTGAATGTTTCAAGAGTAAGGGACCTGAAACGTAAAAATGAGACAGAAGAGACATTGCCAGTAATGGCAGAAAGTGAAGTTGAAAGTTCCTTTTCAGCTAGCGTTAAAGCAGAAAGATAATCAGCAAGAGGTATATTATGGTCCACAACAGTAAGAGATTTATTTGAGTCTAATTTCAACGCGTTACGTACTGACTTGCGCAAAAGTTCAACTCCAATATCTCTGGACAAACCCCTAGAGTGAAGCTCATACTGAAGTTCAGATTTAACTAGTCTATTTACATCTAATTTGCACACTACAGCCATACTAAACAGATGAGTCAATGAGAGAAGGGTAACGACACTGAATTAGAGGATAAGAAGAATAATTCGAATGAGATTAAGAAAGATTAATCGGGGCCCGCACGTCAGGGTGCCAAAAATTTATGTTACGGGTTTAAATGGGAAGCTAGAAAAAAAACAACAGTTCGCTACTCACCTGCAATAGATTTGTGAAAGCATGAATTTAGTCCGCCACACTCTACATCAAGGAAACGATCTTTCTCAATTCTCAGAAGTCGGAACGGAACATTATTTCATTCCTCACGTGCTCAATTGTACATACACGTACTAACGAGCTGAAGTTGTTTTTTTGAGGGAAATCGCTATTCAGTTTCAGTACACGTTACCGTATGTACCTAAATATCCAAGTAGTTAGTGTTTAGTTAGGTATTATTAATAAAATTAGAGGGAAGTTTTTACGATGCTCCCATCAGTCCCATCTCATTCATTTATCCGCACAACCGGCGCGGAAACTTTGATGTTTTGATATTTTGATATTTCGATGTTTCGGCGTTTCGACATTTCGACATTTGGTTTTTTTATATTTGATATTTGATAGTAGATATCTGATATTTGATATATCAAATTAATATATTTTTTTAATATCAAACTTTGATATCAATTTTGCGATATCACCCACCTATTGGGAACATTGCGTACGTTGCCTTTTTTTCGTTTTATTGCATTAACGATGTGTCTATTTTTTTAGTTTTTAGGAAAATAACTATTATATTTCACAAGGCTAAAAAGTAGAAAGCAATAACCTGTTAAAAAGCACGCTTTTATTTACGGGTAGAAAGTGCTCTAAAAAGGAGAAAATGTTTTCTTTGCACCAAAATGTGATCAAAAATCTTTACGACTAAAAATAAAAACGTGGGACGCTTATCATAATTCATTTCTCTCCGTCACATTGATATGCCCTTTTGGATTAGAATTTGAAATAGTTTTTATGTTGAAATCTATAAAACAATTATATTTATTAAACATAAAAGAAGGCCAACTGAATTTGTTCATGATGCTGTATTAGTATTAATCTAATTGTGTCACCTAGTTGTTATACCTGGCGGTGATCCTTTATTAAGCGGCTCACGGGAGTTCTTATAGAAGCCGACAGCTCTGGCTACTGAGGTTCCAGTTGGTTTTCTGAAACTTAACATGCCCTTATGCCTCTTCATAAAACCGTAAACCCAGTCCTTTCCAGCAGACTGTCGCGAAAATGAAAATGGATGCTTTAAATTATTTCGTCTAGCCAGTTGAAATGTCATAGTCCTTATATCTTGTCAAGCCAGAATACTTCTGATCCATGGTAAACAAATACCGAACAAGTTCTTCCTCTATTTCCGGCGGTAAAACTGTTTTTCTGCCCAAAAAAGTGTGGCAAAGAGGGTCGAACGAGGTACATTTTACCGCTTTGCGGCAGCTAAATACCCTAAACTTTTACTTCTAACTAATTCTATAACTTTTTGCATATTGTCAGGATCCCATTGTTTCCTCTTCTTATCCGACATGATATCTGAAAATGAAAATTCAGTTGTTAAATAACAGATTTATTCATTTCTATTTTAAATTAAATTTAGATAGGTTAAAAGAACGCATATTGTCGCTAGCTAAAATTGGAGGGTAATATGAGATACCTTTCAGGCGTAAAATAACAAACAAAAACAAACTTCGCCTCAATATTTATTTCTAAAACTACTTCACTAATTTTGCTGTATATCTACCATTTAACACTAACACAAACCTACCTGATGAAATTAACCATATGTACAAACAAATAATAGCACTATAAAAATTTAAACCTCAACGGTCAAAAACTTTGGAATCACAAAATATCTAATTACGCATTCTGTCAACTTGAGAACGGAGAATGGCTGAACTAACTTCTATTACCGGCATTAGGGAGCCTATAATAAGTTAGTATAGCACTCATCCTTGAGATACACGGCTATTCCATATTACCCCACTATTCCATATTACCCGAAATTACTCTACTCTGGTTCTATTTAATAGAGGACTTGATATCAATAATCTACACCTATCTCGTAAACGGAAAGAAACTGGACTTAATACGCGTCGCCATTGGAAAGAGCGGAAACAAAGACTATAGGAACAATCATAGCTTCAAAAAACGAAAAAAGCAGACTTAATACTGTTTGGCTCTGCGGTCCAGATATATAAGCGGTTGAGGTTGAAAAACGTCCAAGTACTTTAAATAAACACACTGATATTTAGACACTTCCATGTATATGGAGTAATATAATTCAAGAGGATCGCAATCGCCCAGATTCAAGTCCTGTTGATCAACTAATTCATCAAGTATCAGTACATATACCATTAATGACATTTCGAGTATTGATACTCCAAATCTAATAGTGATATACAATGAACCTACAACCAGAACTCGTTCTAAAAATGTTTAATTTTAATTTAAATTTTGTAATTGTTCATAGATAGCGTATTTCATTTATACCTTGTCATTCGTATATCAACTAGAAAAAGGAGTAAGAAGTAGTATTCTTAAAAGTTAAATAAAACCTGCACGAGTTGAATCCAGAATGAATTGTTTAAAAGCTAGGATCCCTTCCTTAAGAAACAATAGTTGCGCGTGGTACGTCCACCAAGAGTCTTATACAGTACGCTGATATACATCAAGCACTATTTATATTTTTAGTACACGAAAAAGATAAATGTGGGTTCTTTTGGATGTAAGTTAAGAAATTTTAGGGGATGTATTGCCGTATTGTTGCTTGTTTCATAGTTCGCTATAAGTTAAGGAAATCTGAATTATTACAAACAAAAAATTACGTGATCAGCAAAATTTGTCGTTTTTGGTCAGTTTATTAACCCGAAACATTGGTCTTACAGGCCCAAGTCATAGAATACCTGCTGATCGCGGCAATAGTGTAAGCCTCACGCGCACATCCGTTTAAATACCTTCTGAGCAGTCTAAAACAAGCATAGTCCTACAGTATCGTCATGACTCCTATAGTGTTTGCGTCGTAGTAACAGTAGTTTTGTAAACGTGCAGGTCTAGTAGGCCAGGTGTTTCGGATTACGGTGTTTTTATGACAGGTCTAGGAGGTCTCTTGTTACGGATTGTGTATTGATGAACAATAAGGTATTTCACGGTCTGTATACTACTACGGTTGCCCCATAACCCGGCTTGTAAAATTCAAAAATTCATTTTTAGTATCTTTTGCGTTGCTGCTAAGCAGATAAATTGAAATTGAATAATGAACTACTTCATTTTTAAAATGTACATTTTTAATTAATACGGTTAAATAACATTTATTATTAATCTGCGTTGTTGTTTGTAATATACTTACGTATGTCCTTAATAATAATAATAATGGTTTGCTTTATTGTGTCATTTTCGTTTGAAAACAGCATACCTCTGTTTACCACAATAACATATGAATTACGGAACTGCTACATTTAGATAACATAAATATTGCTTGTTCTTTTAATTAATTAATTATTACTAAGTTGCTTTAACATTAACGCAGTGATAATTTATATACTGGTTATTGTTATTCCCATAACAGTGCTCTAACGCCTAGCTTAAAAGTCGCTGACCGACGTCACACGGTGTTGACCTATAAGAGGGTTCTCAGCCGATGAGGCAACCGTAGTAGTATACAGACCGTGAAGGTATTTTATGTTTTATATTAATAAACATAATTACTTTCATAATTTGTAATTTTATAGTGAGTATGGATAGAGCAGGACCTAGCGGCGCTGACCGTGCCAAGACAGTAAATCTGGCTGACCCAGATTTTGCTAATACAATACAGGCTACTTTCTGAAGATCAAGATTTATATTTATCAGACTGATGAGGAGACTAGAAATGTTATACATGACTCAGATGAAGATCCCGATTATGTAATCCAGCAAAGTGAATCTTCTAGCGGTGAAGAATCAAATTCAGAACTTTTGGAATCAGATGAACCCAGCCACTGAAGTATAATCCAGAATCGATTCTTTATAAGCAGAAGCGGCTCATATGAACATATTCCAAGGAAAAAATGGTTTTCATTGGCAGGGGATGGAACCTCCAAAAAACACAAGGACTCGAAGACATAACATTATCAGAGGATTAACAGTGTTAAGCAGGACTCTGGGAAATAGCCCTTCTAAGTCAGATATTTGGAATTTGTTGATTGATGATGAGATGCTAGAAGAAATTGTAACATGGACAAACCAAAAAATTATTATAATGAAAGAAAAGTTTTCTGATTCGATACTTCAAACTACGGAAGCACAAATATAGTTGAGATAAAGGCTTTGCTTGGACTTTTTATGCTATCTTCAATTATAAAATCTTCTCATGAAGATATGCTTCAACTGTTTTCGAAAGATGTTTTGGTTCGCCCGATGTTTAGAATGACCATGTCTTTGAAAAGGTTTGATATACTGTTATCTTGTCTTAGATTTGACAATAGCTTGGATCTCGAAGAGCGGAAGAAAACTGATAAAACAGCGGCTATTTGTAACATTTTCAATAATTTTATGTCTAATTGCCAGAAGCTATTCATGTTGGGTGATTGTGTAACTGTGGGTGAGAGGTCACTGTGGTTTTCGAGTTTACATGCCTAGTAAACCTGCGAAATACGGCATAAAAGTAATGGTCATGACAGATACTAAGAGCTCGTATTTCTATAATGGGTATATATATATTCAGGAAAGGATTCGGATGGTGTTGGACTTTCAGAAGAAGAACTGAAGCTTTCCAAGCCTGCTCAATGTGTTATCCGACTGTCCAAACCAATAGAGGACTAACCGAAATATAACCGCTGACAACTATTTTTCTTCAATAGAGTTAGTCAATGAGTTGAAAAAACGTAACCTCACTTATGTGGGTACATTAAAAAAACAAGCGAGAAATTCCTTTGGAATTCCAAGCTAACAAAAATAGGGGTATTGGTACAACATTCTATGGTTTTTCTAATGACGTAACCTTGATATATGTACCAAAGCGAAATAGAGCTGTGCTTTTATTGTCCTCTATGCATCACACCAAAGATTATGAATTGGGAAAACCGGAAATAATTAAATACTATAATAGTACAAAATCAGGAGTTGTTTTAGACATGAAATGTGCCAATTATAGTGCAAACCGCAGGACAAGGCGTTGGTCCTTAACCGTATTTTATACAATTGTAAAAATAATTTCAGTCAACAGTTACATCCTTCATCTTTGTTACAAGGAAAATGGATTACTTTCTCGTTTTAAATTTGTAAAAAGTTTGGCTTTTGAAGTACTTCAGCCTCATCTAAGGCAAAGACTGAAAAGAAATCTTCCTAGAGACCTAAGGAAGGATATAGAGATTTTTTGGGGAATAAATTCCGATCTCCCTATTGAGAATATAGGCAACAATGTTCCAGATGATAAGCTTCTGAAAAGAAAATTGTGTAGCATTTGTCCATCATCGAAAATGAGGAAGACAAATTATGGATGTGTCCATTGCTCAAAGGATATTTGTTTGGAGTGTAGCAGGGAGGTTTGCGTTACCTGTCTTCAAAATAAGTATTTATGTCATATTTTTTGTTTTATCTTGGAGTATGTATGTTTCGTTGGTTGTTTATATGTAATAAACCTTGCATTTAAAACAAAATATATTATTTCAGTTTTTACTTATCCTGGTCCAATATACCATATGTTTCACGTTACCATTAAAAGTACTATGTTTCGGATTAAGGGTTAAAACTGGCACGTCACACTTAACTTTAATGGTCATTCTCACACATTTAATTTGTGGCAAATTATTGATACACATTGTATAATAATTTCTGCGAATTTATATTTACTTTGGTTTTCTGTAGAATTTGTTGTTACTAATTACAAGACAAACAATAGCTAATTATACATATGCACATTTTATAAATCCGTAAATTAACAATTGATTGCATATTTCAGATTCCCATATTACCGGATAAAGGTGCTGGTTATTCATTACATCAACTACAGGGGGATAAACATCACGGTGTAACGCGCACGGGTCATTTATTAAAAAAATCGGAAGGAAAAATGCGTCGAGTGTGGCAGAAAAGAAAATGTAGAGTTCAAGCTGAAGGTTTTTTAGATATCTGTCATGCAGATGAAAGTAAACCACCAACTAGAGTTAATTTACTAACTTGTCAAATTAAAATGGTTCCTGACGATAAACGAGGGTTTGACCTAATATCGTGTAAGTATTTTTTTTCAGATGATTTTAGGGCATGTACATAAAAACCTAAAAATACCGCCTAATAATGATGCATTGTTTCATTCACATCTTGAATTCATTAAACTTTGCTTTTCGATGTATTAATAAATAAATAGCTTGAATAATTTTTTAGAGTGTTTTCGTTAGTCATATAAATATGCTTAAATTGTTTTGTAGTCCAATTCTAACCTAAGTTTGGTTTTCTGTTACCATTACAATGAAAAAAACTGTTTCACCGGACCTTTCTAATGTGTTATTCTAAAGTTGGGTGACATATAAAAGATCACCCGTTGAACGACTCTGTCTGAACCTATACTGGTGGTCGTTTAGGAGTTTATAGTACTCGAGGTACGAAAGTAATTGGTGATTGATGACTTTTCCATGATTTTGGATAGAATGGAAGTGATAGCTATTGGTTGATAGTTTGAGGGATCGGTTTTATCGCCCTTTTTAGGTGTAGGTTCTACATTTGCCAACTTGCACTATGAGGGAAACTCTCCAGATGACATGGAGATCAAAAAGAGTTTGGACTAAACCCTGTAACTCTTTATTGCAAAAACCTCTTGTGTATTTTTTGTAACCTATTTCTTCTTTAAAATACTCTTAAATCCATACCAGATCTTTTTTCATTCCGCTGTCTGTAGCTGACATGGTTACAATTAAAAGAATTAATTCACTGTGTTGGTTTTGGGGAAATGAACTAAAATCACCAAGTTCACAAATGGAGCAGACTACATACTACAACGTTATGCATGGAAATGGGAAAATATGTTATTAACAGTGTACTGTAATCTAATGCTATAAGGATTACATATACATAAATAAAGGCAAGTGCAAGTTAATAAGAAATATTTCTATGCAATTCTATAAGGCATTCATTGTTTTATATTGTGTTTGTGTATGCAAATAATTTTAAATTTAGCAAGTAGTCTGATGGTTGATTTAAATCGAGTGAAATCACTGAATTTAAACGACTGATTTAAATGATCTCAACACTGTTTTCAATGAGGTACAAAATGTCTGAAAACTGTTCAATATGGCCACCATTCTGTTCCACACACCTTTGACACCTTGTTCTAACATAGTTGAAAAATCAAAAGGCCACACATTTCATTTCCTCTCCAAGGGGGAGGGCGGGCTGCTCGAGCTTTCCAAGCTTCTTTAGCCACAATCATGGATTCCCAGCATACATGCATACATTACGTATATATGCATCGTGGTCAGGATAGGATCGGAAGGAACGGAGTTAGGGTTCTGAGGGGGAAAATAGTACCCCAGCATTCCCCTAAGTAGCCGCACATCATGTGTATACACGCAGTGACCATGTCGCTACATGTATATGAGGAAAACCCCCTGAAAAAACTGCATACAAGGTATACGGTAACAGGAATCGAACCCATTGCCTCCCGAATGTTAAGCTGGTCGTGTCACCACTACGCTACTAGCTCGGTTAACATAGTTACAAACTCTACATAATGTGTTCCCATGTAATGATGCTAGCACATCTAGCAATCTGTTCCAAAATTTACCGAGTCTCTGTGGTTCGAAATTGAATACTTCATTTTTAGTGGAACCCCACAGATAAAAGTCAAGGGGAATAAGGTTGGGTGATCTCGCAGGCCATTGTACTGGTCCATTATTTGCAATAACTCTCGCATTAAACTTTTCTTTTAAAAAATGTTGCATGTCACGAGCATTATGAGCCAGGCAGCCGTCCTGCTGGTACCAGATATTTTGCACGTTCTCAGGGTTAATAATTTGTCTCAGGGCGAACATTATCTCGTTCGTTAGTAGCTCCATATATCTGTTTTCAGTTAAGTTGTAATCAGAGATGAAAGGACCTCGTAAGTGATCATTTAAAATGAAAAACAAACACTTAGAAGAACAAAAAAAATCTATAAAGGTCCGTACCTACCAAACTACACCAGATATTAAAACCAAATCGAATTTGAAATCTTCTTTGATTTGCCAAATGTGGATTTTCAGTAGACCAATGATGATAGTTATACCTATTGAACACTCCACAATTGGTAAAATGTGTTTCATCAGTACAAAGTATTTTCATAGGAAATCAACATCATCACAATTTTGTAGATACCACCTGCTGAATTGTAAGCTCTGGTAATAGTCGTTATTGCTTAACCCTTATACAATTGTTGGTTTGTATGGGTGGTATTTGTTTTTTTTCCATGTTGTATGCTCACTGGATTTCTGAATACCAGTTTCTTGAGAAAGTCAACTCACTGATGTACTTGCATTGTTCGCAACATTTTGCAAAAATAATATTTTCAGGTATATCAGCATTTTGGTTCTCGGGTCTCTTTTGTTCAAAGTTTCCAATTATTCTATTAAAAATTGTACGGTGTGGTTGTGATCTTTCCGGAAAGTTTTGAATGCAAGCATTTTCAGAGTTGTGATTTGCTTTGAAATAAACTTTATCAACCTTTTGTTCATTTGTAAGTTTATGTGCCATTATCAGTACTTATTAATATTGACGCTTAACGGTGATTACTCATCAATGACTAGTACACAAAGTTCTGCCTCACTCACCACTTTTACCTTTACATGTGAATATTGACAGAGCTTGTCATTTATGGTTATGTCACACTAACGTTTTCTGTCATAACCTACTATAGCCAAATTAATTTTTTGTTGATCATTCGTAGAAATGAAAACTGTATAGACATGTATCTCATTGAAAAGCTCTTGTCAAGGACTATCTAATTAATCAAAAAATAAAAATGGTCCCCATTAGAAAAGCAAAACATAGTGCTGGAACTTGGACACCAATGAAAATCGGAGGTTTCTGTTAACAGCAACGAATTTCTACTAAAAAAGTGTTTGAACAATGTGGAAGTTCACAAGCAGCTGCATAAGGCGTTATTGAGTTATTGAAGAAAATTGAAGTCGGCAAACTTAGTTTTTTCAAAATATCTAGAAATCAAAGAAAGTCAGGATGAATTCGAAATGAGATTTGTTGCGAGCATTGAATTCCACAAAACTTTACTCATTTGGCCGTTGCTCTATTTCTTCTAATAACCGATATACCAATGGTGAGTTTCGAAATGTGGACACAGTGTTTAGTACGCTCTGTAGTCGATCATGTGTAAATTTTTTTTTAACCAAATACCTCATTCTTTGAACACATATCTAACATAATTAACAAAAATTATTTGTGATTATCATTGTCCAGATTCGCAATTAAGAATCAGTATGTAACGTGTATCTAATGATGCAATTAGTATTTTTACTACTTGGCAATATTTTCCATTTGTTTACCCATATAATTTAACAAATTTATCCAATGTTAACACATTTTGTAGTGTGAAGTATTAATTATTAATTTTGTCCAGATTACTTATCATTTTAACAACGGCTGGCGAGTTAGCCCCCCCCCCCACCTTGTAAAAATAAGAAACAAATACATGAAAATTACAAGCTGTTTATGAGCTTTTATATTCCGCAAATTAAACATTTTGAGCTCGTGATACTAGGGAGGAATTTAAAAATTTCAGTGAGGGGGCAGAGTCGACGTCGGCTCAGCCCCATCCCTTACAACTAAAAATATTGAATCGTTATTTGCGGCAGAATTAGGAGCTATTTATGAGCTTTTAAAATAATATAATTTTGATCTTTGACGTCATCGTTTTAATCCCAAAACAACCCTTTAAATAATTTCAGTCAAGTGAGAACTACACTAAAATTGAAAAAGTAACTCTTGTAGGGAAATATCGTTTATTGATTTTAGAGCTCTCAAAATACTTATTTTGATTTTTGACCCGCAACCCCATTACGGTAAAACTACCCCTCGTTTCCCTGGCAAGAGAGAACTATGCCTAAAATAAAAAAAATTGAACTATTATGTAGGAAATTATTGTTTATCGATTTATGAGCTCTCGAGATACGTCTATTTTGATTATTGAGCTGCAGCCCTTTTGCTGTAAAACCACCTTTCGTCTATCCAGCACATCTTTACTTAAAATGAAAGAAATTCTTAAGTCCTAAGTATAGTTCTCTCTGATGCGAAGAAAATGTGGGGTGATTATTTTTATACAAGAGTTTTAACTTTATAATCAAACACTTGTATTTTCTAAGCTCGTAAATCGATAAACAATATTTAGTCACGATATAAATTCTTTTACTTTAAGTATAGTTCTGTTGTGCTGGAAAGATTTGGGATTAGTTTTATTGTAAAGGAATTGCAGTTCAATAATTAAAATACACGTATTTTGTTCAGAAACAATTTTTTTAATAAATCAAAGTATGCAGCTCAAGAATCTTTTCAAATTATAAATTTAAAATAAAATTAAATTAATTGTACAATGTTTTGGCATATTGTGATAATTTTTTTTATATATTCTTTTTATAAATTATATTTTTATGTATTTTATGTATTAAATAACGATTTACTGTATCTGAATTATTATTTATATTTAACTCTTCATCTCAAGTTCTTCATCATTAGTTGCATCACTTAATGTTTTGCTCGTCAATAAACATTTTAATTTCTGTTTTTGAATTTCGCAGCTCCTGCGGGATTATTTCCTTCTGTTTCACTAACAGCAATAGTTAAAATATATGCCAATAATATATTTTCCTCTTCTATATCACGCGCGTCAACATGGCCGTCGTTTCAGGTACAGTAACATTAGTACGCAAAGTCACTATCATAAATATATAACATACAAAACAAACAGGTATTAGTTGGCTAACATGTACAGTGTGTCCCATTTTCGATGATATTTCAGGGTATCTGTCTTACGAGTAAAAATACAGAGTTGCGGTTTTCACAATACCGTGCTACTTTTTTTGTGAGAAGAACGCTGGTATAAACAAAACTTTTATAGCCCGCTACATTTCTGAGATACAGGGCAAAATTGAAAATGTTGCATCTTGGGACCCCCCTTGTATCTCCATTATCCTTTAATGTATGGCAAAGGTAAAAATTAATTCATATACAGTTTTTTTACGTAGAATCCAGTGGCGTAGTCGTATTTTTACTGTAAGCTGTCAATTTTTAGCTATAAATAAAACTTATAGTTTTTAACGGAACACCCTGTATATTTTTCTTGCGTTTGATTGGAAATTTTGTAAGCTTTACAAAAATATATAATACATGATGTATATTTTAAATAATAAACGGCGTAATAACATAGTGTGTATTATATAGCATTAGAATTAGTAGGCCGTGATTATTGGAACAATTAAATGATCATTTTCCAAGTGCTTTTCAAGACTTGTCAGTTGTAAAATTTATATTCTTTGCGTAATATTATATTCGTTATCAACATTTTGAAAAATATGACATGTTAGTCTGTTTTATAGAGAGCAGTGAAAACTCCCGTGGGGCTTCCCAACTATATTTCAACAGGTTTGTTTGAATACTTATTTATCTTTTGACGTATGTGGATTTATTTTTTATTTAAATATCATTTGAATTTATAGATATCCAGAAAGAAGGCAACAAATGTTTTCTCGAATAAAATAAATTTGGTCGAACATGGATCATTTATCCAACCCCGGCCAAAAAATTATAATAGGGAAAATCGCCATACGGATGAAGTCAACGTTTTAGCAGGTATAGAGGCAATGCCTTCACAACCATGCAGAGTTCTAGAGCAGGAGATTGGTGTTCCTAAGACTCATGTTCAAAGAATATTGACCAAATATAAATTTAAGTCATACAAGATTAAAATTGTTCACCATTTGCATCCTGGGGATGCAGAACGTCGTTTACTGTTTTGCAACTGGTATTTGGTACAAATTCGTATTGATAATAACTTTGCTAGATTTATAATATGGTCCGACGAGGCTTACTTTTCAAGTGCAGGTATTTTCAACAGGCATAATACTAGGCATTGGTCCCAAGAAAATCATCATGTGCTATTGGAAAGAGAGCAACAGGGTCGATTTGGATTTACCTTGTGGGAACAGAAATTTTGCAAGATGTTATCCCTCTGTTAATAGACAATGTTCCTTTAGCTCATCTTAACAGGATACATTTCCAACAGGATGGCGCGCCCGCACATAATACTGTAATTGTTCGACCTTTTTAGACAATTATTTCCCGCAAAAGTAGATCGGTACTCATGGACCAATTAGATGGCCTCCACCGTCCATACCAGACTTTTTGGTGTGGAGCTACTTGTAGAATAAGGTTTATAGTACCCATCATCGGACAATAGACGAACTTCTTAATGCCACCAATGCGGCATTTCAAAACATGCAAAGACGTTCCATAATTATTTTAAACGCTTTAATAAGAATAACCACTGTATGTCAACATTGCGTTCGGGGAAATGGCAACCATTTTGAACCGTTATTTTAACCCCAGACCAGGTCCGTTTTCAAATTCGCAGTATTATTCCAGATTTAGTAAAAAAATGAAGTTTTTTTTTATTCAGTTTTTTATCATGTTATAAGTATACTATAAAAAATATCAACTTTTGGAATGGTAAAAAAATGAACTATTCCATAGGCGTGTCTGTAAAAGGGTATTTTTAAATAAACAGAATTTTTTTAAATTACTTTTTCTATTGAAATACTGGTAATGCTCCTAATACTCATCAAAAAGATCATTTATAAAAAATCAAATCTTCCATGAGCGCCGCTATAGGAGCTGCAAAGGGTATTGTTAAATAATTTTAAATATTCTTACCTATCGACTAACTGTGTAAATAGATTCGGTGACACATTATGATAAACTAATTTATTCCAAACAAATACCAAACTTATACAATGTAATATTACAAACATGTTTAGGCGTATCCATGATGCTCATCGAAATGACATTTGGAACACAAATAAATTGGTGCATTAGGAAAGGTACCACAATAATTGCTTGTAAACTTTTTTGTTTTCCTCGCTGATAACATACCCATACAAGTTCCTCTTTTTCGGCGAGTTCCCTGCTCCTTGATGCTGCAAACAAATTCGTGCTTACTTGTGTTTGAAGTGGCTCTAGCAGTTTTTCTGTAACTCTTTTTAAGTGTTGTATATCCTGCAGAATCCTTTGTTAAGAGAGCATCGATTAGGATTTTTGTAATGCTAAGACCGAGATCTCCTTCTAATGGGCATTGGTATAGAGCACCTTTGCATTTAACGGAAAAAACATTATCCCCACCACAAATTTTAATATACACCAGCTTCAAAGTACGTCTACAAAACTATTCCAAGAACATATTAGAAGTTAAAATTTGTAGCCACAGGTGACAATGTGTACTATTATGGAATTTAAATTTGTGGTCACCGTTGGCAACATGGCCGTGAAGGGGTTAAGGTGAAAATCTATTAAGGGGTTACTATCGATTTAATATTATGTTCAGCTTTTCAGTTTTATTCTACCTTAAAATTATTATTATTATTTTTATTATTATTTAAAATACACATCATGTATTATATATGTTTGTAAAGCTTACATAATTTCTAATCAAACGCAAGAAAATATACAGGGTGTTCTGATAAAAAACCATAGGTTCTATTTATAGCTAAAAATTGACAGCTTACAGCAAAAATACGACTACGCCACTGGATTCTACGTAAAAAACTGTATCAGAACCAATTTTTACCTTTGCCATACATTAAAGGATAACGGAGATACAAGGGGGTCCCAAAATGCAATATATTCAATTTCGCCCTGTATCTCAGAAATGTAGCGAGCTATGAAAGTTTTGTTTATACCAGCGTTCTTCTCACAAAAAGTAGCGTTGTATTGTGAAAACAGCAACTCTGTATCTTGACTCTTAAGTGAGATACCCCAAAATATTATCGAAAATGGGACACACTGTACAGTATTTTGTATCCTACGTTAACTATGTGTTTGTTAAAGAAGAAAACATTAACTGAATTTGTCCTTGAAATATCTTTACGAATTTAATTGTAGCCCATTAGCGTACACGATAAGTTTTGTAAAGGGATGAAATACATGTATTAATAAATGTTATGTCTTAATTGAAGAAAAATTGCACTTTAATTGCAAAGTATGTTTAATCAAATATAAATAGCGAAACAATAATTATTTTGATTTTATTTCTTATTTACGCGTTAAAGTGGTACATTGTGTGATTTTTATCATTATTCAATGCAGCAAGTGATTTAGAATGAAGATGAAAATCTTGAAAGTTTGTATAATTACTGCCAAACTTCGATAATTATAATAATTTGTTTTAATTTTTTTTATTTGTTTTTAGTAAAGCTTAATTATTCCATTAACAAATGATGATGATGATTATGATGATAATACTGGTATGATTAATTATTTTTGTATGTATACATACAGCCATACTAATAAATATCTTCTATCTAATTTATAGTTTTAAATAACGTTCTAGTATTACTTATTTTAATATAAATGCCATTTTTCTTTTAATAAGGTAAATAATAAAAAATATTTCTACAATTTTTTTTTTCACTCACTGTAAAACGTTAGTTTTCCTTACTTTAAAATAATGTACTATATAACCAGTAGAAGTTTTAATAAACATCGTAAATAACGTTTTATTTTATACTACCTATAACATAAATTATTTACACCATGCACGTCTCTGGATGTTCCGTTCGCGCGCACTTAATGACATATTTAAACGGCGGCCATATTAACGAAACCTGTTTAACGGTGAGACGAGATATACTTGCTAAATACGCGTAAACGTGAAATTTTTAAAAAGTTTGCGTATTTTTTATATAATGAGCAACATATATACGGATGTAACGAAGAGGTAGTTCTTTATCTTCGCATATGTTATCAGCATAATCTTGCGTGCGTGGGTGCGTACGTGTGTGAGTGGGTGCGTGCGTACGCGCGTGTGTGTGCCTGTGTAAGTATGTATAAGGGGTGCTTGCTACGTAAGTAATGGTCCAAAGTGAAATGTAAGATTCTCGGCCTCAATATTTTACGATCTGGCGCAACTTGCTTTAATAAAATATTGATAATAAAAAAGACAGTGTCAAAGTTAAAAAAAATGTTGATTTTTGAAATATCTCCAAAACGAAAAAAAGATATTTTTCTTATTCTTGGTATAATAAGTGGAGATATAAAGTACATTGATTTTAGCTTATTAATACGAGGGTCGCACCAGAAATAAGGTTTCCAAAGAGCTCCAGCCGCACGGGAAGGTTCAAGTCTAAATCCGGCAACAGCACTAGGCGCGCCAAAGAAGAGGTGAAACGCTTTCTCAACGGGTTGGCGACGGAGTTCTACGACATTTGTTACACGTCCAATCCGCACTAGGTGTCGCGTATGCTTACATTAGTAAGCAGGTTGCCAAGTGGAAATGGGCGGGGTCGAGATAAGGAGTAAAATGATTGAATAACAAGCTCAAATACCTTGCATTTACCGTAAATTCACAACTTATACAGCTCAGTCTGGAAAAGATGTCTCTTGGCGCCACCACAATCTTAAATTTTGCTAAAATAAATCGTTTTAGGCGAGATGGTAAATTAATCCTATCTGATTGCGGAAGACAGGATTGCAGCCTACTCAGTAAATTCATACACTAGCTTCCCAAAGTCAAACACCACTTCCAAACAAAACTTACAAAATTTAGTGTTACACGGGTCGTTATAACTTACTGAACACACCCTGTATAAATGGAAACTCCAATTCATAAAAATAAAACATTAACTTATGCAGTTTTTAAAATGTCCCTCGTATATCTATAAATTTATATTTCTAACTGTTATAAAACTTTGAATTAGATAAATGTTCCCAATTTAGAAAATTCTAAACAAAATAAACGAAATCGGTTTAACAATGAATTGTCATCTCAAACAAAATGTTTAATTGCTGAATAATTTAACGTAAGAATGATTAGTGCTGGTATCATTAATAAAATCGTTATATTTTATTAATAATTTATCTTTAAAATCATTCATTAATGTTCAAACTTTAATACTTCTAAACTGTAGTTTATGCTGAATAAAAAAAAAATTATTCTGTTATTAGTGTTCTGCTTTAATATTGCAAAGCTAAAATGAAATTTTGTGATCGATGTGGCTCATTACGCAATTTCCAATCGATCCTCAAATTCGAAAATATGCAAAGACTAATTTCGCTTATCAGAACGTGTAATCAGTTAGGCAGCCCTTAAAACTAAACACAACAAAATACTTAAAGTTCGATTACCTTTTGAATGAATGAACCGCATTTAATGCAACAATAACAGGCAAGAAAAAAACTGTATACTTAAAAGATAATCGTACTTGTCTTGGTTCAATAAAATTTTTAAATCTAATCATTACTTATTACATTAATTAATCCTAATTGTAGTCAAACCCGAGAGGTAGCCGTTATTCGCCCCACGCACTCGGCTATAGTACTCACTAACGCAATGTCTATGGTTTGTTCACTCGCGTCCTGATGAAGCGGACCTTTAGCCTAACACATCACCTTATACTGTGATGTTTGCCCTTCAAAACGTTCACCACTATAAAGTAATGGTTATTTCCATACATATATATATATATATATATATATATATATATATGTACTTATACATTAATGTTCTTATTTGCATACAAACACTTTGGTATTTTGCTACTGATTGTAGATATTCAATGTCACTGATGATCAACAGTATTTTAAATAAGTTTCGAAAACTTTTATTTCGGTAGCATACATGGTTAACTTCAGTTTTCCTTATAATAATATTAGGTCAGGCGTCTCACAATCGAACACTAATAACACAATATTTGCTGTATTAACTTCTAATCTGCCTAAGCACTTTTTATTTCTTGAAGAGAATCACTAATGTTTTCATTCAACTCACAATGTATTACACTAGTTATTTGTGAATGTCTATACAATTGATCTCCTTATGGGTTAATGCAGTGGCTATACAGGCCCTGCTAAACTCTAATTTTCACAAAGAAACTCCAACAATAACCATTCTGATGGTTATCACGCGCGCAACCCGTACTCAAAACCCCTAACCATCTAACTAACTTACTACTACTCCCTTTTCCTCCAATTTATCACAACTGAGTATTTTGTGCGTTTCCACATTGTGTCACAATGTCCAACATGGACTCAATCACGCTACCCTTATACAACACTCGCTGCCATCTTTATTTTACGTGAAAATTTATAAAATCTCGAAGAAATCGTCTATCCTCACCATATTCATTCAGTATATTCACCAGATTATATCTCAACTTTCCATGCAGATCTTACGTGTGCGCGAATTTTATTTCCGCATCATTTTCGCGAAATCATCCCATCCCAATGTCCCTTTACGTACACATAGACATTCACTTTACCAATATTGCACAACATTACAAAAGTTTCTACAAACAAAAATATGCATCCATATTGCTTACTGTACATTAATGAGATATCAGTAGATCATAACTCACTGACTCATAACCAATTCTTTTGGTTCAAATTCCTTCGTACACGGTAGTAAAAAGATTACCGTTAGTTTTACCAGTGTCCTATCAATAAAAATTTACCCAAAACATTATTTCTCAACTAAATTTAACGCTTTCAACACGAAAATCTTTCTATAACATTCAAATATTCCTTCATACGATAACTTAGGCTTGATTAAAAATCCATTGGCGTATCATTTACACAACTTACATTACACATACACACAAAAAAAAATCTTTTCATGTAAACTCACTTTAGCTCCACTCATAACACGTTACATTCGTTATCAAAATCTTGCGCATACACGGTGCGTCAAAATAACCTTACACATTGGGATACAGAAATTGGAGCACCGTCTACAAAAATGCGAGAAAAACTGGCGATTATGTAGAGAAATAGAGCAAAGTTTCTTCTTTCCAATGATGTAAATTTCTATGAGAATAAACGATGTTGTCTATTTGTAAAATTGATGGCAACCTTATTTCCGGATCGACCCTTGTACGTTTTTATTATGTACTGTGGCGTAGAACGCAAGAGGTAGAGCAATCTTTTAATCCCTAATTTCTACGCCAATGAAGTAAATTGGATTTTTTATTAAAATACGAAACCTTCATGTTTTTCAGATAAAAAAGGTATACTTTGTCTAAATCGATAAGTTTAACAGTTTATACTTGCATTTTTAGGTATTCATTACCAACTGCTTAGGCAACGTGAAAATCAGTGTTTCGGAAAGAATACACGGAACTTCAGGAAATGATAGGTCTAATCATTTTAACACAAAACTTTCACATAAACGTAAGTCCATAGTCGTTTTCGAGGTACAGGGTGTCAAAGTTAAGAAACTGCCTAAGCAGTTGGTAATATATACTTAAAAATGCAAATATCTTAGAAACTGTTTAATTTGTTGATTTAAACAAAGTATATCTTTTTTATCTGAAAAACATTAAGATTTTGTATTTTTATAAAAAAAAATTCAATTTACTCCATTGGCGTAGAAATTAGGGATTAAAAGGTTGTTCTACCCCTTGCGTTCTACGTCACTGCACGTATTAATAAGCTAAAATCAATGTACTTATGTCTCTATTATACCAAGGATGTGAAAAGTACCTTTTTTCGTTTTGGAGATATATCAAATATCAATATATTCTTTTAGGAATTTTGACACCATGTGTCTTTTTTATTATGAATATTTTACTAAAACAAGTTGCGTCAGATCGTAATATGTTGAGGCCGAGAATCTTACATTTCACTTTGGACCATTACTTACGGACCATCCTGTATAAGTATGCATGTATAGTATTTAATATTTGCTTTCATATTTCATACAGTAATACTTATTTAATATATCAAAATATAATTTATAAAATTATCAAATTTATCAAAATATGCCAAAACATTGTGCAATTAATTTAATTCTATTTTAAATTTATGATTCAAAATGATTCTTGAGTTGCATACGACTTAAGAATTTCTTTCATTTTAAGTAAAGCTCTCTCTTGTGTGCTGGAGAGACAAGAGGTGATTTTACCGTAAAAGGGTTGCAGCTCAATAATCAGAATAGACTTATCTCGAGAGCTCATAAATCGATAAACAATAATTTCCTACAAAATAGTTCAATTTTTTTTATTTTAAGCATGGTTCTTCTCTTGCCGGGGAAACGAGGGGTAGTGTTACCATAAAGGGGTTGCGGGTCAAAAATCAAATACGTATTTTGTGAGCTCTTAAATCAATAAACGATATTTACCTGCAAAAGAGTTACTTTTTTAATTTTAGTGTAGCTCTCACTTGAGTTCAATTATTTAAAGGGTTGTTTTGGGGTTAAAACGATGAGTTAAAAAATCGAAATTAGATTATTTTAAAAGCTCATAAATAGCTCCCAATTCTGCCGCAAGGACGATTCAATATTTTTATTTGTAAGGGTTGAGGGGGGGCTGAGTCCACGCCGACTCGTCTCCACCCCCACCCCACTGAAATGTTTAAAATTCCACCATAGTACGACGAGCCCAAAATTTTTAATTTGCGGAATATAGAAGCTCATGAATAGCTCGTAATGTTCATGTATGTGTTTTTTTTTATTTTTACAAGGTGGAGGGACTAGATAGACAGACGTATTTTAACACTAATTGGAGTGTCATTATCATCTCCTTGCTTTCTTATGCGCGAACTCATAAATAAAGTATTGTTTTCGAGAAAAAATCGATGGCGAGGTCTCAACGGATTACGTGTTTTCAGCATGTTTTAAACCATTTTCAACTTGATGTCTGTGTGTATGCGGATGCGCGAGTGTGTACGTATGTGCGCGAGTGTGTACGCATGTGCGCGTAAGCGTGTGTGCTGCGTGCGTATGAGTATGTGGAGTGTCCGTCCGTATATGCAGCAACAACAATTTAAGCAATACGTATATGATTTAAAGTATTTATTGATTGGTGAAATGTCTGGGTTTTATCAAGTTTTGGTTAAAATCGGTTCACAAATGGTACTTTATGAGGGTTTTAACGCACATTTCGCGAATGTCTCGCAAACTAAATTTAGCCTTTTAAAAGTCTAAAACTATGCTCAATGACTCTTGTTGTGGCACTTAACTTAGTATTAAATTTGGTTTTATTTCTAAACAGATTTCTGTAGTTTCCTAAAGCAAGTTAGTAGCCAATCTGTTAAAAGATACGCAGAGTCTGCTATAAATGATATTTGGATTCGTAAAATACCTTTTGTCTGTCACGTTTGATGATTGATTTAAAAAGGCCATTATTTTGTAATACCTTGCATCATGGACGGAAGCAGGAAATCCGGCAAAAATGTTAGTAAACATTTTGTGTTGTGCACAAACACCTAAGATATAACTTTGAAAAAGTTTGTTTTAAACATCATCTGAAAAATAAGTTTACCTTGTAGTGCGTATTATTTTCAAGAAAAAAATCGACGGCGAGATTTCAACGGATTGCATGTTTTCACTTGTTGTCTGTGTGTATACGTGCGCGCGTGTGTCCTTGTGTGTGCGTGTGCGCGTATGTGTACGTGTTTGCGTGTGCGTCCGTGTATGTGATGCGTATTGGTATGTAGGAGTGTCTGTCCAAATAAGTAGCTACGATAATTTAAGCAATATGTGTCTGAGTATTAAATTACTGAACTGTCTCGGTTTTATCAAGTTTTGGTTAAAATCGGTTCACAAATAAATGTACCTTTCTTCATCCTTAATTTATTCTCATCCTTATACTTTCTTCTCGCCCTCGCTGTCTTCCTATCGGATTGGAAGCCCAAATCTAAAAGTTACAAAAATCTTGTCCCATTGGGATGTCCGGGAGGGCAGGGCCCAAGCGACCTTGGTTTTCGAAAGTTCTAACTTTTTTACCACTATTGTAACATCCTCGGTATCAGGTCTAATCTTAATGTTGTTCACCAACATCTTGAATAATTACAACCTGACACTTTGTTTCTATCTGAAACACAAGTCTCCTCTGAAAGCTCCGATTCACCCGACTTTCTATATTCCCAATACAACCTTCACTCTAACTTTCGATATAAAGGAGGCGTGTGCCTATATCAAGGACAGCGTTGCTTGCAAGAGGATTTCTTACTCGGAAAATAAAAGTTTCGACGTGATTTGGTTTAAACATTCTGTTCCTAAATTTGTGAAATTTTACTGTTGCATTTATAGGTCTCCTAATGACAGTTACATTCAAGACTTCTTCGATTACCTTAGTTTGAAAGTTGACTATCTTCTGTCTCAGTTTCCATCATGCAATATCTCAATTGTAGGAGATTTTAATGTTCATAACTTTAATTGGCTTCCATTTTCATCTACTACTAATCTAGCTGGTCATAGTGCAGAAACATTTGCTATTGCTTGAGATCTCACACAAATGATTTCTGAACCCACAAGAATCCCTGATAACCCTAGCCATACTCCACATCTTCTAGATCTCTTTCTTACATCAAACCCACTTGTTTATAAAACTTCCGTTCTTTCCCCTCTAGGTCTATCTGACAATTGTCTAATAGAAATAATTTCTACTGTCCCTAATTCCGCTGTTGTTCGCAACACTAATAGAACCTTGTGGTGTTTTAAGTCAGCTAGATGGAGTGATTTACGAGACTTCTTTGCAACCTTTCCATGGCGTGAATATTGTTTTAAGTCGTCCTCTTCTTCGGACATTGCTCTTTCAGTATCTGAAGTCATCCTCATGGGAATGGAGTTATACATTCCCAAAAAACAGTACCGTATAGGTCATTCACGTCCCCAACCCTGGTTCAATAAGGCTTGTGCTGATGCAATATCTTTAAAAAATAAATATTACATTAAATGGAAATCTAATAAATCGGTCGACAGCCATATAGAATATGTTGGTGCTAGAAATATCTGCAAAAGTGTCATCACTAAAACTAAAAAGTTGTTCGAACAACGAACATGCAATGAACTAGCTACTTCTCGTTTGGGCAGTCGTAAATTTTGGTCTTTAGCTAAAACCATTAGTAAAAACTTTGGTACATCCCCCCCCCCCCCCCCCTGACATCTATTCAAGGATCTGTAGTTACTGAGTCTGTAGACAAAGCCAATGTTTTTGTGGATTTATTTCTATCAATCTCGTGTTTCAATGATTCTGGAAAAGGTGTGCCCCAAGTCAACTCTCCTTCATACGCTATGAAACCGATTCATTTTAGGTACAAGCTCCTAAAAGCGATTATCAGTAAGCTTGATCTCAATAAGGCAACTGGCTCAGACGGTATCCCAGCTATTGTCTTAAAGAAATGTTTCCCACAAGTAGTACCAGTCCTATCTAAGCTCTATTCGATTTCTGTGTCTTCTGGGGAATTTCCTTCATCATGGAAGCTAGCAAATGTTCAACCTATCCCCAAAAAAAGGCGATAAGACCGAACCCAATTTCCATCACTTCCATTTTGTCTAAAATCATGGAAAAAGCCATCAATCAACAACTGCTCTCATTCCTTGAAACGAACAAACTCCGTAGTGACCACCAATATGGGTTTAGGCATTTGACCAGGTTTGGCATACGTGTTTACTTGCCAAACTCACCTCGTTTGGGTTAAATGATACGCGCATCAACTGGATTTCTCTTTTCCTTGATAAAAGACGAATATGTGTCGTAGTTAATGGCTGTTTTTCAAAAGAAGTTAGCATTAACGCGTGCGTGCCACAAGGATGTTATAGCGCCTATATTTTTTTCTGTTATACATAAATGACCTTATTTCTTCAACAACTAATATATAATGGTAATCTACCTTCTAAAGTTTCAAGAAGTTGAAATGGCACATTCAATCAACAACGACATTCAATGTATTCTCGAATGGGGAAGCAATAATCTAGTTAAATTTAATGCTAACAAAACTCAGTGTTGCCTTGTGTCCGCAAAAGGATCGACATTTCCTCTTATAAGTATGAATCGCTCAGATCTTAAGTTTTCAGACTCTATTACTGTTTTGGGTTACACTGTATTCTCAAATCTATCATGGGTTGACCATCTTCTGTCAGCTACCAAAAGAGCTGTTCGTAAAATAGGCTTTTTGTACAGATCTAAGCAGTACTTTACTTCCCGGCAACTCTTTCTGCCGTATAAGGTCCAAATTCGACCTCATCTAGAATATAATTCTCACCTCTGGGTTGGTGCTCCCCAATACGCTCCCGATATCGTTGATCGTATTCAAAAAAGAGCGATTAGGCTTATAAATGACCCGTCCTTAACTTCTAACATACAGTCCCCTGAGCATAGAAGAATCGTTTCAGTTTGTCCTTTGTATTGTCGGTATTCCAATGGCTCCTGCGCTTACGAATTACATTCTTCGATACCATCTCGGGCTACCTTTGGTAGTAATACTCGGTTCGCTCATTCACATTATCAGTATGCCGTACAAATCTCTACTTGTACCAAACGTGCGCAATCCACATTATTCTGCACGACTGATAAACTCTGGAATGATTTCCCTAGTTCCTGTTTTCCTCTCACTTATGATACGAAACATTTTAAGGTAGCTGTTCATAGACGTCTATTTGCAATTCAATGTCCCTCTATCCATCCTCGTAAGTGTTCCTGAGTGCTTTAGCGCGATAGGCCAAATTTAGCCTGTTCAGGTCACAATTATTTAACGAAAAAAACTTTATAGAGGGTTCTAACGTATATTTCAAGTATGTCTCGCAAACTAAATTTAGAGAAAATTAGAGAATAAAGTGTTAGGTCAGTTTTCTTCGTGGTACAGAAATAAGCTTTACGAAAACAAAAAAGTTCTGTAGTGATTTTTGCGAATATTTGAAGAACAATTATAGTGAAATGTAAAGGCATCTTTTTTAAAGATAATTTAAATTTAGGTACTGTACTCACGGAGAAAGAATGTTTCGGTTCGCCCGGATGACGTCACCCGGTCGGCAACAATGGTGCATTTTAATATCTTCAAATTGCATACAGTGGCGGCGCGAATTATTGCAGAAAGATGTTTGGCATATTAAACAAATTGTTATAAATGGTATTTTGTATTAACCATATTCTTTTTGTCAATTGAGTGGTTATTAAAGCAAAAGGAATTAGAAGGCCATACATTAACTAATCTTAAGGACCTAAAAGGAAATATTTACTATTAATTCCTTCTTAAACAAATTTCCTGTATTTGCAATGTATTAGTGGGAATTTCATATTTTAATCGTATTTGTTATAACGAATTTGTTTTTGTGACAGTAATAATAAAAACCGGCTTTGGAATTTCTTTTCCTTACCCTCAAGTAGGTGGCTTAAGTACCCCTAATTTGGCTTAGCAATGGTGTAATTTACACTCTATATTTGCCCCACCAATTATCATGAAGACAATTATAACGTACACCACATCAATAGTTGATCGTTACCACTTGCTACTCACCTCTACTGAATGTCTTAATTTCCTAAGCATATGAGCAGCTAGAATACGTATTTGTTTAATATTCAAGTGACATATACAGGGTGGATCACCGGGAGTGACATGGATCGATTATGAGAAAACTATAATTAGGAAAAATCTGAAAATTTGGTAGTATACTAATGTCGATGGGGGACATACGGCTAACATATTTTCAAGATGGCGGAACTTCCGGTTGTACCGGTAGTCGATAGTAACTTTCTTATGTTAAATGGGACACCCTGTATATTATTACATTTTGGGATTCTACGGTAAATTCTTAATACATTTCATCTATAGTGTCCTATACCTAAGTCCAGCCGTTTTTCACATATGAAACATTTTATGTAAAAAATGACGTTTGCAGACCCGTAAATTATTATTAATTTCTCATATACGGCTGCCTTTGTTACCCAATTTGAGTTTGTTTCCTTATTGAACATGACTTACTTTAGCAGACTTCGTATAATATTTCCATACAGGGTGCTCAAAAAATAACAATAAAAACAAAAGTCAATTTTTTCAAATGGAAACCCCCTATTTTTACAATTTTATCTTATTTGACTTTAAAAACTAGATTACAATTGTATAAGGTTGTCTATGCCTAAAATTTGTACTTTCCCAAATATTGGCAATTTAAGATTTTTCTATTGCTTGAATGCCTTTATAAATTATTGTTAGATGCCCATGACTGCGTTAAACGTTACTAAACAATGAAGCATCAAACAAATGTCACCCTGTTAAAAATTGTTCCGAAAAGAATAAATTATACCAACGAAGATTATTTAAATCTATTTATTATTTACGGACAATGTGATAGAGTTATTTCAAGAACATGTGACACATTTGCGATTCGATCTCCAAAAAAACAGAAACCATTACCAAAAACTGTAAAACGAATTATACTTCACCAGTTTTGGATCCGTAAGGGCATAAGTTCAGAGAAATAAACCAGTCGTTAACTATAAAAATAATATTATAGAAATCACAAATAAGAAACAGAAAAGTTACAAAATTTATTTTAATAAATGTTCAAATTGGCGCCCTTGAACTTCCAGACATTTTTCACACTTAAACAGCAATTCTTCATGGGTGACCCTCCTAATTGACTGAGGATTAAGCTCATCAAATGCTGTTCTAACTCGCCGCATGCAGTCATCCATGGTGGTTACTGCTGTGTTATAAACGTTATTTTTTATTGTTCCTCAAATAAAGAAATCCAGTACTATTAATCTGGGGAGCGGGGTGGCCAAAGATTTGGACCATTATTGGCAATCCATTGATCATAAAATAAGTATTGAAGATGATTGTTAACTGCGTGTTTATTATGCGGGGGCGCTCCATCGTGTTGATAAAGTAGATTTATATGATCAGCAAGTGGAAAGTTTTCTAAATAGTTAACTTCAATATTGCGCAAGATGTTAAGATAGCGCTCACCTACAAGTTAATAAACATGTTTTATATGTAAAAGAATTCATAAATTCCTAACTTACCATTTAAATTGTCATTATAGAATTCTATGACCACGACCCCGTCATTTCTTATGGCACAGTAAACGTTAAATTGCCAGGATTCTTGAAAATTTTGTTCTCTAAATTGATGTACATTTATGTCGCTCCAATAATGGAAATTGTAACGATTAAAAACTACATTTTTTTGTAAATTTAGCTTCGTCCGTCCAAATAATATTATCAAAAAAAAAGAACATTTTCTTGTGACCCAAGTAATATGAATTCACAAAATTCCACTCTTCGTGAAAAATCAGTCTCCTTTAAATGCTGAACTTTGGAAAACTTGTATGGGCGAAACTTCTGTTTCCATAAAACTCTGAATATCGATGATTTAGATATTCCTGATTCTAATGCTACCTGCCCTGTGGATATTGCTGGATATGCGGCAAAATATCCCAAAATTGCGATTTCCATATTTCCATTGTTAACAACGAGTTTATTTCTCTGCACTTTTGCCCTTACGGATCCAAATCTCTTGAAGTTTTCTATAATTCATTTTACAGTTTTTGGAAATGGTTTCTGTTTTTCTGGATATTGACTGGCAAATGGGTCACATGTTCTTGAAATAACTCTATCACATTATCTGTAAATAATAAATAGATTTAAATAATCTTCGTTGATATAATTTAATCTTCCCAGCATGATTATTGATAATTTTTAACAAAGTGACATTTCTTTGATACTTCATTGTATCCTAATGTTTAAATCAGTCATAGCCATCTAACAATAATTTATAAAGGCATTCAAGCAATAAAAAAATCTTAAATTGCCAATATTTTGAAAACTACAAATTTTAGGTATAGACAACCTTATACAAAGTTAGTCTAGTTTTTAAAGCCAAATAAGATGAAATTGTAAAAATAGGGGGTTTCCATTTGAAAAATTGACTTTTGACAGTTTTTTCAATTTTGTTTTTATTTTTTGAGCACCCTCTATTATTGATGGTGGAAATATACGAAGTCTGCTAAAGTAAGTCATGTTCAATAAGGAAACGAACTCAAATTGGGTAACGAAGACAGCCATATAGGAGAAATTAATAATTATTTACGGGTCTGCAAACGTCGTTTTTGACATAAAATGTTTAATATGTCAAAAACAGTTGGACTTGGGTATAGGAAATTGTACATGAACTGTATTAAGAATGTACCGTAGAATCCGAAAATTTAATAATATACAGGGTGTCCCATTTATAATAAGCAAGTTACTATCGACTTCCGGTACAACTGGAAGTGCTGCCATCTTGAAAATATTTTACACTACCAAATTTTCAGATTTTTCCTAAGTGTAGTTTTCTCATTTTCTCATTCCCGGTGAACCACCCTGTACTGTACAGTACTCATATTTACATTATTATATTATGGCTTATTTCATTTTCTCTGTACTTTCAAAGTTCGAAGGTTTTCGTGTACCGAACTTTTCGCATTTTTATGAAAAATGCAAATTTTCAAAATACAGATTGATTTTTTAGTAAACTCAAAACTCACATGCTATCGTATGTTAGCTTGACCAGTCCTGTTAATTGTATATTTATTTGTTGGTTATTTAAACGCGCTCTTTTAGAAGTTGTGGTTTAATAAGTTGGAACGTTTTGCTATTTTTTCCTTTTTTTTTGTTATAAGAATTCAAAATGAAAGTTTATTGTAAAGAAGAACGATTTGACGTGATTCTTGGAGACTGTTTCCAAAATAACTTGCTGGCATCTCGCGCCTACGCTGAAAGATTCCCTAACAGAAATCACCTAAATAAGTCTGCTTTCTAAAGATTGTTAATCCAATTTAAACAAACTGGGAATGTTCAGTACAACAAAATTCGTACAAAGAAACCCCGTTGCAGAAAATGAAGATAATGAGTTTGGCGTGATTATTATCCATCAAAGATTCAGCTTTATTAAGAACTTTCTGAAAACGATTTCAATAGAGCAATTGAATGTAATCGAGTACTGTTTAGTGATGAATACACTTTTACAATAATAGGTCCATTCTGTTTTTTTTTTAAATAATTGTAGTCCTGAACAGGCTAAGTTTAGTCTACTGTGCTAAAGCACTTAGGAACACTTACGAGGATGGATAGGGGAATATTGAATTGCCAAGAGATGCAGCTGAACGGTTGTCTTAATTTTTTTTATATCATAAGTTACAGGAAAACAAGAACTATGGAGATCATTCCAGAGTTTAGAAGCTGTGTAGAAGAATGTGAACTGAAAGATTCTTCTATGCTCAAGGGACTGTATGTCAGAAGATAAGGATGGGTCATTTATAAGCCTAATCGCTCATTTTCTAATACGATCAGCGATGTCGAGAGCGGATTGGGGAGCACCAATCCAGAGGTGAGAATTATATTCTAGATGAGGTTAAATTTCGCTCTTATACAGCAGAAATAGTTGTCGGGAGGTAAAGTTAATGCCAACTTCCTTTAAAATGAAGCCTTCAACTATGACACATAGTCATGTTTTATTAAGGAAACTAGAAACTCAGTTGATGAGTGTATCATTTAATCCAAACGAGGTTAGTTTGGCAAGTAAACACTTATGCAAAACAAGGTCAAATGCGTTTGAGATATTTACAGCGACTGTAACTGTGTCATCGGATTATTCTAATGTATTATTTCAAACTTGGGTCGCATATGAAATAAGATCACTTGATAAACCATGCTGTTTAAAACCATATTGGTGGTCACTAAGGAGTTTGTTAGTTTCTAGGAAAGAGAGCAGTTGCTGATTGATGGCGTTTTCCATAATTTTAGACAAAATGCATGTGATACTAGTTGGACGAATCAGTGTTATCGCCTTTTTTGCTTTTTTACTGATGGTGCTAGTTAAACACCAAAATTTACGACTGGTCAAAGGAGATGAAGCTAGTTCATTGCATTTTCGTTGTTCAAAAAACTTTTTAGTTTTAGTGATAACACTTTCTATTTCTAGCATGCGTGACTCTCGACCGTTTTATTAGATTTCCATTTAGTATAAGGTTTATTTTCCAAAGATGTTGTATCTGCACAAACTTTATTGGATCAGGGTTGTGAACGAGAATGACCTATACAATTTTGTTTTTGGGAATTGTGTATAGCCCTATAACCATAAGGGTGACTTAGGATACTGAAAGAGCAATGTCCGAAGATGAGGACTACTTGAAACAATATTCACGCCATGGAAAGGCTGCAAACAAATCCCCTAATCATTCCTTGTAGCTTACTTAAAACACCACAAGGTTCTAACAGTGTTTAAAAAGACAGAGGAAGTAGGTACGGTAGAAGCTATTTCTATTAAACAATGATCAGACAGACCTAGTAGGGAAAGAACTGAAATTTTATAAACAAGTTGGTTTGGATGTAAGAAAGAGACCTAGAAGATGTGGAGACCAGCAAGATTTGTAGTAGATCAAAATTGTAGCCAATTAGCGTTATGAACGTTGAAATCTCCCAGAATTGGGATATCGCAAGATGGAAACTTGAGTCAACTTTTAATCTAAGGTATTGAAGAAGTTTTGAAAGTTACTGTCATTAGGAGACCTAACGCAGCAGTAGAATTTCACAGATTTAGGACCGGAATAAAATACTTATCTTTTTTGGTTTTTTTAATGGTGTATGTTAAATTATACAATCTAAACGTTTCGATAACATTTACAGTTATCTTCGTCAGTAGTAATATTTTCTATTAAAATTGTTAGAGATGTTGAAACAATTTTGTCAAAGTTGAAAAATTAAAACATGAACATTGTAGCGTCGCCCAGGTATCCTATCTTGAAAAATGTAATTTGAACTTATTTGCTTCCCTTACGTCGACTTTCCTGGAAATAATTAAAACATTAGAATTTATTTACAAGTCTGATATTTAATTACTCGCAAACCTCAAATCTGATCAAACGAATTGGCAGTTACGTTGTGCTATTTGACTGAGATAAGCTGGACGAGGTTAAGTGTTTCATCATTTGGGACAGGTAAACATTGAAACTACTCAAATTAAAATGAACGAGCTTTGCGCAATGGTGGTTCAGCCCGTTAATATACTATTGTGGGAAAGAACCACCAATAAAACCCACTTTATCCATAAATACGTAATTGCACAACTACATTAATAAACCAAAAAAAAAAGCAATGAAAGAGTTAAATATATAACAAAACACCATTAACTCTGGTTAAAGTGCGTACAAAATTATAACATAAAGAGAAAAATGAATAAAAAGGAGTTTAGTTACACATAAACACAATAAAAAACCATGTAGTCACACCCACAATTGTGTCATAAATAATCAAAATAAAAATCGTAATACCAAACATGTGGCCCTTTAAAACCAATCATGCCGGTCTTTAAGTAAATAAGAAAATAATAATGCAGATTACGGTACATATAAAATATAACAAACAGTAACATTAAACAGGTAGTAATAAGGTAACCACAATGCAGTTAAAAAAAAAAGGCAAATTACGGTACATATAACAGACAACAGTAAAATTGCGCAGGTGATAATAAGGTAAAGGCAAGGACAAACAAAAAAAACCAGGTGAGAAATTTACACACACAATTGTTTAGTGACTAATAAAGCACAAAATGCATACGTAAGATTACAATAAATTACATTTAAAGAGAAATTCCGTTCGCAGGCAAACAATTCTACATAAACAAACAAACCAAAGAAAAACTAATTAAAACAAAGCCTTACAAAGGTAAGTTGTAAATAAATCATAACCGTGACCGATGTACAAGTTTGAGTGCGTTAGAAAAATACAGCGCCCCTTTCTCAGGTTACGCATTCATCTAACAATAAAAATAAAATTCGATGCGTTTAATGGTCATCTGGACCCGGGAGTATGTACACACTCGACAATTCCCTCTTACAATTAATAATCAAGCGGTATCCTATACCCCAGCTCTACACAAATATAAATATAAACAGCAAACAACAATGCTAATTCACCCAAATACAAGAGGTACTATACTGTCTTTTATTTTAGGAGATTTCAGCTTAATGAGCCCGCGTGCGAATGAGATACCTTTGCAACGCAATGTTTGATTTTTAATACGTTGCATAGGCTTGTAAAATGATTTGCTGTCAGCTTTCATTTATATAAAAATACCTACTTACACTTGAATATATTCCCTTCACTTCACTTCACTTCACTTCACCACCAACACGACGAGTTAAGATACGCGGTTTAAAACTCGGCGCCGCGACGATTAATTACAGATTAATTTTTGGAAACATTTACATTAAAGCATACACAAAAAGAAAAGGACGAATTAGCGTTTTAGTTTTGCTAAAAGGTACACGACAAAATATTTATAGACCGAGCGGTTTACAACGGGGGTTTCTAATTAAGACAATAAAAGCAATCCGGCTCGATCAAAATTTCAACAGTAATTGCCTTCCCCTCTGGTTTCCAACTAACCATGTCTACTCCCGAAAATCAACCCCCGTCTTTCAAAAGTAATAAAAAAAAAAACAAGAAACATTAATTTACGTTGCAACATCTTAATTTTAAAAATATGCATTCGTCCGTAACAAGCGCTACACTTAGGTCTCAAGTTTCAACTTACCAAACAAAGACCCCTTTGGATTTGCGCTATGTTCAGCCGTAATTAATTATTAAATCATTGGCATTTATGCATCAAGCGCGCGCGTATAGAAATTTTCAACAATTCGTTACGCCAGTTTTGGCATAACACCTGTTTTTCTACCCTAATATTTGTTTCCTTTTTCTGTTCAACCTTTACTCAAGTATCAATTACAAACATTCACACAGTTCTTACATAAAAATACATAAAATAAATTATTTCGAAAACATTAGCAAATTACGACGTATTACAAAGATCAAAAATCCACTAATTATTTTTTCTATCGCTGTAACAATGGCGATTTGACTAACTTTTATTACAATAATAAAATTTTCGCGGTCCGTTACCGACAACATTAGCTTGCTATTAATATAATGTTATTTTAATAGCAGGCTTTGACAAAATTGTTTCAACATCTCTAACAATTTTAATAGAAAATATTACTACTGACGAAGATAACTGTAAGTGTTATCGAAACGTTTAGATTGTATAATTTAACATACACCGTTAAAACACCCAAAAAAGATAAGTATTTTATTATGTGTAACAATGGTGAAAGTTTACATTTTCATGTTAGGACCAGAATGTTTAAACCACACCACGTCGAATTTTTTATTCGCCAAAGAAGAAATCCTCTTGCAAGCGATGTTGTCTTTGAGATTGGCACACTTTCTTTGCTTTGAAAGTTAGAGTGAAGATCATATTGGGGAAATTGCAAGTCAGGTGTATCGAAGCTTTCAGAGGAGACGTGTTTCAGATAGAAACAAAATATCAGGTTGTAATTGTTCAAGATGTTGGTGAACAGTATTATGATTAGACCTGATACCGCGGATGTTGTAATAATGGATTAGAAAGTGAGTTTTATTAACTAGAAAGTAGGTAATAACTTACAATATTGTTAATAAAATTCTATTATCGTTTAGAACTGTTAAATATCAGTTTATTCTTTAATGCGGGTTGACCATTGTAATGCTGACCATAGGTTATTATGTGAATATTGAGTTCAGTCAAAAATCAGTCTGCATTTTGAAAATTGGAAAATGTGAGGAGTTTGGTACAAGAAAACCCAATACAGTTCAAAAACCAATTATATTTTACACTTATGGGTGTCCTAATTATTATTCTGAACGCCCTGTATAAGACAGTTACTTTTTTAAAAACAGAACTTTAATTAATTAGTGCGTTCCAGTATAAATATGCTAAAAAAAAAGGAAGCGTTTGTTCCGAAACTGATCATTAAACTTGTAATCATCCAACCTTAATTTTGAACGTCCTGTATAAAATGGTTACTTTTTTAAAAAAAGAACGTATACTTTAATTAATAAATGCGCTCCAGTATAATATGGTCAAAAAAAGAAAATACTCGAGAAATTTATCACTAAGGTGGACTAAACTCCAATGAAGCTTACTATTATTTTGGTCGTAGAAACAAACATAAGTATGATATGCTCCCCAGCTTATGGGACACCCTATACATTATGAAACTAATTTTACCTCTAGTAAGCCCATATCCATCCAAAAAACAAATTCTTATAGTTTAACCATTATATTTCGTGTTGTATACTATGAATAACTCTGTGTGTAGTGTAATTTAATTCTATACCTTACTGATCATTTTTAGATAATCGTACGTACCACTTTCAAGCAGAGGATGAGGCTGATCAGCATGCATGGATGTCTGTATTAATAAATTGTAAAGAAATGGCACTTATGAAAGCGTTTGATGATAGTAGTAAGACAGGGGTGATAAAGTTAATCACAGTTTAATGGAGCTTCAGCAAGCTATAATTCGATATATTCAAAGAATTCCAGGAAATGATCATTGTTGTGATTGTAATTCACAAAATGGTAAGTTCAATGAATCAGAGAACATTACTCAATTTCTTGTTTCGTAGATGCTACATGGCTATCAACAAATTTCGGTATAATAGTTTGTATTGAGTGTTCTGGAATACATAGGGATTTAGGTGTTCACATATCTCGTATTCAATCATTGACATTAGATAATTTAGGTACCAGTCAACTTTTACTTGCGCGGTTTATGACTAATCAATCGTTCAATGATATTATGGAAGCAAATTTAGTATTTGGGAACAAACCGACACCGTCCAGTAGTATGTAAGTTTCTCAATAAGCAAATGATTAATATGTTTATATTGGTATTTTAGGGAAGAGAGATTTAGTTTTATTAGAGCCAAATATGTAGAAAAACGGTATGCTATGAAAACATGTGAAAATGAAAGAGATAAATTATGTGATTTAGAAGATGCTATTAATAATGGAGATTTAGGTTTACTTTTACAAGCGTTTGCGGAGAATGTGGATTTAACTGCTCCTTTACCATCATCGGTATGCATTGTAATAAAAGTGTTTTGTAATTAATATGAAGTTTTCATTAGGATGTGGGTGGTACTGCGCTACATCATGTTATTACGAAGGAAAATGGAAAATATTTACCAGTTGTAGATTTTTTAGTTCAAAATATGCCGTCACAGGGATTAGATAAATTAACAGCACCTCCTAATTCACCGGATGTTATCGGTTGTAATTCTGCTTTACATATATGTGCGTTGTATGATAAATCTGAATGTATGAAATTGTTATTACGTAGCGGAGCAGATATAACTTTACGCAATTCTCAAGATAAAACTCCATTCGACATAGCTCAAGAAATGGGACATCATAGTTGTCAGGAATTGGTAAGTACGTACAATTAAATGGTGTGATTGATGCAAAATGATAAATCAAGTGTCTCAATATTTATAGATAACTTGCACTTCTGTATTAAGCCCCAGTGTCCTATTCACATGATTTTGAATTACTAATATGATCATGATCATTGTAATAATTACAAAATCTAAATATCAAATATTGCTTGGAGCAGTTCGTAGTTTGCATGCACTATATAACAGGTCAATCTGTCTTTTTAATAAGTTTTTAAAAATATGACTACAAAACATTAGTCATTTTTAGGTGTTGACCAGGTCAAATGAGCAATGAACATTGACTAACCTCCAACACAATGATATAGAAATAATATAGTTATGGCTTAACGCCCTACAGTTAAAGTCGTAGGTCTCCAGTTCGATTAGACATTGTTATCAGTGGTATCAACATTAGACCATGGTTGTGTAAACATCTTATGAAGCTGGTTGCGTAAATTGCTTAATTTTAAGTGGCTTAAATAATTACTGTGATTACAAATCCATCTTGATAAAGACTGCGTTTCACTTTTATTGTATTCATTATCTTATCATAACAGACAGTGCATTTCACTGTAATCTGTGAATAAATAAGATTCAAATGTTATAAGATAACTTTACAGCAACGATGCAAAATTATGAAGATGGTTGCTCAAATTTAAAGGAGAAAAATTGGTTAAACTGGATTTTGACGTTATTTTGATTAAAATTTTTGTGTTTTACATCAATGTTGCAAAGTGTTTCGGATCTTAAAAAATTATCAACAGAAATCTCAGAAAAAATCATGAAATGGAAGCTTGTTCACGTAAAAACTGTGTTATCAGTATATGGAATTCAAGAAAATGCCCAGGAAGATACTGTCAGTGTAATAATAAATTTTATCAATAGCTCACTAAAAATTTCAAATTTTCATTGTGAACCAAATTTAATTGACAATTGGCCATCATCTAGGTAACTTTTATAGAAGTGATAAACGTCCCCGACCCGTAATAATTAAGTTAGTACATTTGGTATCAAAAATACGTGGTTTTTAGACGGGCGTATATAACTTAAATTTCCGAATGATATAAATCGGCGTGTGGCGGAAACGGCACTTGAAGGTTTGAAAGACGGATCCTCGTGTAAAGCAGCTTATAATACTAGAAACTCTCCCAAGACATTGTAATAACTGTTTTGGCATCAGTGATCAGACAGAATTAATCCCTCATTACGAGAAAGTGTGTTGCTATTCTGAGATTATAACGATTTGCCTATATTAAGATTTAATTCTGCTGAATAGAAACAAAACGCATGTACTTAATTGATTTCTTAAAGATTTTCACTTAAAAGGTATTGTCTTTTCTCAAGAAACCGGTTTAGTTTAGTTTGGATGTTTCGCAATTATGAACTGTATCAACTTGTTTATTGTACTGTGTGTAGTGTGGATTATCATTTAATTACATAAACAGAGAAACTTTTTTGTTTCTTAGCGTTTATTTCTTTGTTCAATGAGTTGTAAAAATACATCTGTGCATGAGTTGTTAATTACACATTTTAATGTTCGTCCATTGATTGCAACATTTTCTAAATTGCAAGAATTTGCAAATATTAATAATGCCGATTGTTACGGTAGAGAATGGTAATAGAATAGGGAACAGAGAGGGAAAATAAGGAATGCCGGAGTTGCTCAGTGGTCGAAGGGGGTGTGTTATTAACCTAATTTTGCGTATTTTAAGATAGCTTGTCATACGTATGTCACACTAGGGGGTTTGTCATGACGGAAAGGGCGCCAGAGAATTTGAGATGAACACAATTGGGGTTGAAATGCCTAATTACGAAGGTTCACAGCTCGTCTAAATACCCAAATAACTCCCTTACCTTTTATCGTAATCAAAGGTAGATCCCTAGATAAAACCAATAGATGACTATCTTTGTAAGGAAAACTTGGTGCAAAATGACGCCCTCTTTTAGGGACGAAGGAAGTATAAGGCGTTTGTGATTGGTCTTTCACTAACTATTTTGATTGGTCGCGTAAAAAAGCGGATTATTCAAATCCAGATTGAATAACAATTATTTTTTAATAGTATTAGGCACTTGTCATCCAATATTAAAAATGTGTATTAGACATATGCTCTAATTTATAATTTCATTAAATCATCATGAGACTAAAAAAATGTTCTTTGAATTATAACAAAAATTAATTAAGTCTTTTGATGGGTTTGGAGAAACATGTTAGCTTTCAACTGCACAATAAATAGCAACCACCTACAATAATAAAACATAGAATTTCTTGTTATTACTTCTACTAGCGAACAAATCTTTAAATTCATACGATGCACTGTTGTAAGAAGTACACGTTAAAGATAAATACTAAACAACTCTAACCTAACCACAAAACTAAATGTGACGGGAAACAGTCGGCAATCCAACACAGTCGGATACAATCGAACAGCGAGCACAGTATCACCTACAAAAAAGAACAAACTAAAAACGAATATCCAGAATAGCCCATTCAAGAAAAGTATCTATTTTTTTGTCTAGGGGTAGATCCAGACACCTGCACGTGCTTCGCTAATGCCTGAAAGGCCACAAAATACTATTTGCACGTGTTTGCTAGATAATTACACGCTACAAAGGCAGCTTCTCGGAGAATTTTTTTACCGTTACGTTACTTAATAACCCTATCTTTAAAAGAAATTATATTAACCAAATTAAAATAACTAAACTGATTAAAAAACAGATTCTCTCGCAAATTGTTACGTTACTGTCTAAAAAGAATATTGAAAAATATTCGCAGTTCGTCACTATGAGATCGGGTAATTCAACAATCTTCGTAAAAAAAACTAAAATAATTAAGATCAGTAGACATATGCATACCTCAAATATCTCCTCCTTAAAAATTTCGTATTAATGTAATTATCTGGCAGATAAGGAAACCGGGTCACAGTTTGTTACACCTCAAATTAAAATACTTCCAGTTCATTAACCCATTCATATGTTGTAAATAAACACATCTGCTCGATGTGATAACACCGTGCTACAAAAAAAAAGACAATGTTACACATTTCATAGGATTCTGTCATGAAATGTGGGATGCTCTTGCAAGACCATTAACCCCAAATAATCTAAAGCAACTTAATTGTAACTATCCAAAACGAAGGTTTAGAACGTCGACGCATTTAGTAACATATAACTTTACAAATATTGCGTAAACAGGATAAAATAATCACTGTGCAATGTTACACAATTAAACCGCGGAGGGATATGTTTTATAAACTGAATGGTTTAAATACGCTTACTAAAAAAACATATTCATCCGTTCGATACATACAATAATAAAAAACACTTTTATTCGTACGATCAACAGCACAACTAGACAAATGAACGATAGTGTTTACCTTATTCTTAATCAAACATCAGTGATCTTCCTGAACTATCCCCTTTTCTTTATGCTGCCTACGGTAGGGCTGTGACGATAGTTACTGAACGGTGGTTAAACTTCTGCGGCCTCTGCAAGACCGTAACTACGATCGAGCGCTTCTCAAAGGGAACTACGTAACAGTTCCGAAAGTTATTTAAATCAAGATGAACTGTTTGTTTGCTGTGCCACTTGGTTAATATAATCGCGTAAATTTATTTACACCGCGATCTTGTACTCTAACTACTTATATACAATTTTAAGGAACGAACGTTATAATTACACAAACTAAATTAAGCGGTATATTTACAGCGAGTTTTCTAGTTACTAGCAAGCCGGGAGCCTGAATGTCCTTAATGATTGGGAATTGACGTTTTATTTCCTTCGTACAAAAGGAGACATTAATTCAAAAATATAGGAAACACTAGGTTTTAACACTAAACCCCTCTTTTAAGGACGCTTAACGATGCTGCTCCGGACAAACGGCACTTTACGATATTTTAATCACGTGCTGGTTGAATCTACTCAATATCCCTCAACGGGGTTGGTGGGAAAACTAGTCCTTGCGGAAGTTCTTTCAACACGGATTTTGGTAACACCATTCCCCAATTGAACGCTAACGCACTTCGTACTTCCACCGGCTTCAGTAACTGACTTAACACTCATACATCTAAATTAGGACTGACACACATGAATCTTTCACTTAATAATAATAATAATAATTTTATTTATCCTGGTGAGGTTCAGTTAGTAGCTGTTTATCCCAACAGTCAAAAACATAGTATAATAGAAAACAAGGTAATAGAACAAAGAGCATGAAATTGAAGCCATGTTTCTTTTTTTTAGTATATTATTTTTAATGAGATAAGTTAGAATAAAAAATGTTTACCTTTTGCTTAAAAGAGGTTTTTATAGTTATTTGGAATCGTATTATGTAAAAAAGGTGTCACGTACGAGAAAGATCCTTTAAACGAGGTAGTCTTATGTGCAGGTATTTGTAAACTGTCTTAGAGTGTGTGTCCATAAATTGAAGGTCTTTACGGAACGAAATTTTATCATACAGGTATGTTGGATTTTTAGTATGTAACACTTTATGAATAAAACCTGTGTAATGAATGTTCCTTCTAACATGCATCCAATCCATATTTAATTTTCCTAAGTAAGCTGAAATATGTTCACGACTATTCAAATTAAAAGTAAATCTGACGCATGCATTTTGAATTTTGAATTTGATTTTTATATGAAGTAGCGTTTGCTAAACATGGTCCATATACTACATCACCATAGTCAAAAATGGACAAAATTAACGACTCAACAAGTAACACTTTTGTTTTAATGGGCAATACATTTTTAAATCTATACAGGGACCGTAGACGACCAAAACAGACTTGGATTCTTTTATTTATATGAGCCGTAAAATTCAAACTTTGATCTACGATTATACGTAAGTTTCTATTTTCTGATTTAAATATGATATTATCATTACCCATTTTGATTTAACTATGGAGATTATGTACTTTCTCAACTTGTTTCCTTGAGCCAATAATCATTCCAGTGGTTTTTTTAACGTTAAGAGTAAGAGAATTTTGATTCGACCAGTTTATAATATTTTGAAGATCTAGGTTAATTTTATATAAAGATCTTTGCCCTATATCTATTCTTCCCGTCTTATCAAAAGTTTTAGAAAAAGTAATTGAGAGACAACTTCAAGATTTCCTAAATCATAAATAGATACCCGAAAATCTGTCGCGATTTTGGACTGATTATAGCTGTGCAACTGTTCTTCTTGTAGTCAACACAAAATTCTACTTGCTATTGAACATCATTGTGGTCTATCGGAAAATGCTGTCATTTTCTTTAACCATTTGTATGACAATGTTCTCAAGCAACATCATTTTCTGCAGGCGTGTATGGACATGCAGTTATTCAAAGCAAACATCTAGCAATGTAGCTCTCAGGTAACGTGCTGGTGAAATTCTATATGTAACAAGGAAGTTCAATTTTATTTGTGGTTTTTATACATACAAAATACATTGCCGGTAAGCTACACTGAAAGTTAAAAGGTAGATTGTTACACGTCCAAACCGCACTAGGTGTCGTGCAGGCTTACCGAAGTAGGCGGGTTGCCAAGCCAGCTACAGTAGAAATGGGCGAGGTCGATATAAGGAGTAAATTGATTGAAAGGTAGTTTCAAACACCTTACACTTACCATAAACTACAACTCACATTGCTCAGTCCAGGAAAAATCGTCTTTAAGCGCCATCACAATCTTAAATTTTGCGAAAATAAATAGTCTTAGGCGGGATGTTAAATTAATCATATCTGACTGTGGAATCCAGGATAGCAGCCTACTCGGTAAAACCATTATCCCCACTCAAGTTCACTCACACTTGAAAAGAAATTTATCCAAAAACTTACGAAAATTTTGAAATACACGAGCCGTCGTAAACTTATTGAACATACTCCGTACATATGAAAACTTCAGGTCATAAAACATTAATTTGAATACTTTTTAAGTATCTCGTATACCTATAAATTTATATTTCTAACTGTTATAAAACTCTGAATTACATAAACAATACCCAATTTAGAAAAGAATCAAAATAAAAAAGGCGATTTAATAATTTTTATCTCAACAAAACATCCGTTAATTACTGACAAATTTTAAAATAGAACGGTCAGTGCTTTCATCATAAACAATATCTTTATATTTTATTAATACTTTCTCTTTAAAAGTCGTATTTAGACATTCATCAATAGGTTTAAATTTTAATACTTCAAATCTGTAATTTATGCTTAATAAAAATATTCTGTCGGTAGTGTTGGGTATTTTGTAATCGATCTGGCTCATTACGCAATTTCAATTATCTATATATGTAACCCGTTAGGTAAATTGATAGGTTAATACAACAATTTTATCTCATCTGACACAAACAACAAAGTGAATTAAGTACTGGATATATATTGACAAATTTGCAATTGTAAACGTGTACACACACCTGGCTTAAAAGAAACCATGACGAAAATCAATGCTTATAGACTAAAAATTCCCCAAATTCTTAATACTAAACACATTAAAATAGATAAAGTTTGATTATCTCTTTTACTTACAAAAAAAATAAATTGTTAACTCAAGAAGCAAAAATAAATCTAGAAGATAATCGTACTTGTCTGTGTTAATCTAAAACTAGTTCTAACAATTTATGTTAATTAATCCTTTAAAGGTATAGTGAAGTCCATATGGTCTGCTTTCAGTAATCCTTTTTAAAATTGCAAATGCACTATGCACAACACAGAAAACAGCCGTATCCGTTAATACATTCGGCTGTAACACTTGCGAGCGCAGTAGGGTTCACTCGCGTATCTCACCTGGGCTCTTCGCTTTAACATAACATCACATGTTATGCTTTAATGTTTGTCTTCAAAACGTTTATCACAATGAAGAATATTTACTTTCACTTATTTTTTTTTATATACAGTAGCAAAAGACCAGTAGTCTCTTACCAGTGCCGTCCCAGTAAAAATTGTCACAAAACATTATTTCTCAACCAAATTAAATGCTTTCAACATGAAAATCTTTCTATAACGTTCAAATATTTCTTCATACGATAACTAATGCTGCATTAAATTCCAGTGGCGTATCATTTACATTCAAAATACGTTCCATACGTTATCAAAATACTGCATATAGATAGTAAAAATATGTTTCACTTTTTTTTGCTTATAATGGACGTGAATATTTTTACAGTAAACGTAAAAATATTCAAGTTATTGTATTACCACTAGAAAACCCTGCACTATCAGACGTTGGTTTTATCAGACAATGAAAATGACGAGCTAACGATTTTTGCTGAAAATAGTGATTTTGAAGGTGGGCTGGGATGAGATAATTTACTGGCACACATAATGACGAAATTATTGAAGGGACAGATATGGAAAGTGATGACTGCGATTCTGAGTATGACCTTCCATTATCTGTATTTGTCCAGAAGCACAAAAAAATGTAGATAATGCAAATTTTCGTTTCAAAACCCCCAGATGGCAAAAGATGGTCATCCCACCTGTGGTAGATGACGCCACATTTGAGGAATTTGAAAGCGGAGAAATTACTTAACTGACGTATTTCTACAGAGTATTTTGCAAAAATATTATAACCCTCATTTTGAAACAAACTCACTTGTATTCCGTTGAAGTTAGTGGTGCATCAATAAATACCAATGACAACGAAATTGAGCAATTTATAGGCATCTTGACGCTAATGGGTGTGGTCGAATTACCTTCCTATCCTTTTTTTATTATTGAAGTCAGGAACTACGGTATTCAAAAATTGCTGACGTCATGAGCCTAATAAGATTGCAAAAATTACGAAGATATGTGCATTTTGTAGATAACGCTGGACAAGAAAGTTCCAGAGATAGGCTGTTCCAAGTTCGTCAAAGATCGTCAGAAATAATTGTAGAGAATTAGTCTAAGATCAAAACCAATCAATAGACGAGGTGATGGTGCCACACTCGTGTTGGAAATTTACGGCAATACATACAAAATAAGCTGCATAAGTGAGGGTATAAAATATTTGTCCGTGCAGGAGTATCTGGAATAATTTATGACTTCATAGCTTACACTGGAAAAGGAATGGAAATAAATTTGACAGAAATGGAAAAACATTTTGCACATGGTGGACAAGTTGTTTACCTTTGCAAAAATATTCCCTGACCACTGAAAGCTAAAGTATTTTTCGTTAACTTTTTGGCTCTTTTGAACTTATTGTCTATCTGATACAAGCATTTGGGATTTTAGGCACAGTGAGGAAAAAGAGAATAAAAGATTGTCCTTTCAAAAATGATCGCGATCTTCGGAAAGAAGGCAGAGGAAGTGTGGATTATTGGTACGACCAAAATAATGAATTTGCTACTGTGAAATGGATAGATAACACAGTTGTAACTTTAGCAAGCTCATATCATGACGTGTCATGTTCTGAAATTATTCAGGAGTATAACAAGCACATGGGAGGGAGAGGAAAAGGCAAGCGCAAACGGATGCCTCTAGAGAAAGTTTCGCCAAAAAAAAGTCGTAATTCCAATACCTGTAGCAGATACACGATATAATGGTACAGAGCATTTCCTAATATACGACAGCAAGGGAGGCTGCACACATTGCAAATCAGGATTTTGTATAGTATGTTATGAAAATGTGACTTTTGTGTTTTGTACCCAAAAGAAATTGTTTTGTATCATTTCATAAGGGCTGACGAGAACTGATACAATTCACCGTTATGAAATTATATTCTTACGTACAACTCGCTTATTTTAGTGTTCTCTATTATTGTGCATGTTAGTGAAAATTATATTTTTTTAATTTGTTTTTTGATAAATCCACGTTGGTAATGTAGTTTTCAATCAACACATTTTTTTTAAAACTGGTGGCGAAATTTTTGTTTTGACAGCAAGAAGTCTTCACTAAGACCTAATACAACCATCATTTACAGTTATATTATTTTTATCACAAAAAAATCGATGGTTGCCAAACAAACGGTTAAAAACTTCTTATGGTAACGAAAACAATTTGTTGTATGCCGTAACAAGGATCCGTTTTAAGTCCTATTCGTTTCTCAATTTATATTTCAAACTTTCAAAGCTACTTTAAGCATGAAGTCACGTTTTATGCAGACGATACTCAAATTTATCTTTCATTTTCTCCCCCTATATAGATTAAGTTTGTGTTAAGATTAATCCAGATCTCGCTCTTTTGTCAGAAGTAGCGTCGGCTCGTTGGTTAAAACTAAATTTCGTAGTTTAAGACATTTTTTTAAATATCGGCCCTCATGTATACTACACCATTTATCCGATCGCCATGAAGCTTTGGGAAGTTGTTGAGTACACCCGCGAAGGTTTCTTGCATAAAATTTTGGTAAATATCGGCCCCTCAGGGGGTGCCCCTCATATGTATATTACACCATTCATACGATCGCCATGAAACTTTGGGAAGTTGTCGAGTGCACCCGCGAGGGTTTCTGGCCTACAATTTTGTTAAATATCGACCCCTCAGGATGGATTCTTCATATGCATAGTTTTTGAGTACACTCCTGTGAAGGTTTCTGGTATACCAAATTTTAAATATTGGCCCCTCGGGGGCGGGGGCTTCATATGCATACTACACCATTCATCCGACCGCCATGAAACTTTGGGAAGTTGTCGAGTAAACCCGCAAAGGTTTCTGGAATAAAATTTTTTTTAAATACCGGTTCCTCAAGGGGCGCCCTTCATATGCATACTACAACATTCATCCGAGCGCCATAAAACTTTGGGAAGTTGTTCAGTACACCCGCGAAGGTTTCTGGTATACAATTTTTTTAGATATCGGTCCTCAGGGAGACGCCCATATGCATACTACCCCATTCATTCGATGGCCATGAAGCTTTGGGAAGTTGTTGAGTACACCCGCGAATGTTTCTAACATAATTTTTTTAAATATCAGTCCCTCAGGTGAGGTGGGTCCTCATATGCATACTAGACCATTCATCTCCGAATACGACAAAGTTTAATTAAAAATGACAATGTAAATTGAATGTTATCATAACGAGTTTCCTTGAATTTCCTTCTGAGAAGGACACCGCGGCTATATATATATATATATATATATATATATATATATATATATATATATATATATATATATATATATATATATATATATAAGGAAAAAGAGAAGTTTGGACGCCACGAGTTTTAAGTCAATACACGAAAAGGAGCCTTTTCCTCACAGCTTAAAATAGGAAAGCGTAATTTACAACACGGAGTATTTATACACGACTAGACATGTAGTTAACTAGGTTCCTGATAGAGAGGGTTACACATACACAAGATATACATATGAAAGTAATGGACAACAAAATAGTAGCAAAACTTTTATTAAATAAACACCCTACTGTAGGAAAGAGAACTAAGTGTTTAAATTAATATTTTTTAAATTAAAGTGCAATGGCAAGAAAATTAATGTCACGGTGTATTCAAGAGAATATAGTATAAAGAAATTAATAGTTTGTTGTATTCCATGTAGAGTAATAAAAGCAATTTAAACTAAATGTCTACTTTAAATACAAGGAGGGGCATAATGGAGGGGCGTTTTTAGAGCGGCTAGTACACGCGAACGGGTGGGGGTAGAGGGCCGCGGTTGACATCGTTAGATTCAGACAAGCTTACCGTTTGTTAGTCACAATGGTTATCTGGACAAGAGAGCATCGCGCGTTCGCAGTTGAGGAGTATTTAAAATCGGGCGAGTCCGAACACTTCGCAGGATTTTACACCAAGACCTTCACTTTCACCCCTATAAGCTTATGGTTGTCCAGCAACTGAATGAAGGAGATTTTGCTCAACGCCAGCTATTCGTTGAAAGAATGCAAATGATTTTTGCTGATGAAAATGAACCTGTAATAATGATGAGCGGTGATGCTCACTTTCATTTGTGCGGTTCTGTTAACAAGCAGAACTGCCGATATTGGGCAGCAGAAAACCCCCGTCAACTGCATCAACGCCCACTTCACGGTGAAAAAGTCACCGTTTGGTGTGCCGTGAGCCGTCTTGGAGTAATCGGCCCTTATTTCTTCGAGGATGCATAAGGAGCAACCGCAACTGTAAACTCCGAGCGATATGTTTTTATGTTAGAAAACTTTTACATCCCAGAATTGCGACGACGAAGAATCTATACAAGAAATGTTTGGTTCCAGTTGCCACGGCACATACAGCCAGAGCCTCGATGGATGTCGCATTTTCCCTGAACACGTAATCTCCGCTTCGGTGATGTGCCATGGCCCCCTCGTTCCCCTGATCTCTCAGCTGCTGATTATTTTTTATGGGGATCCCTGAAAGCAAAAGTTTATGCCGATAAGCCTTGAAATCTGCAAGAGTTGAAAGAAGCAATCACAGCACAAATTAGGACAATTGACATCGAATTGTGTACGAGGGTGATGCGTAACTTTGAGGAACGACTAATGCAGTGCATTGCCGAAAACGGTCGTCATCTGCCTGACATTATTTTCAAAACATAATTTCACATTCTAGTTGTTAAATGGTAATATGTAAACTTCAATTTTTTTCATAAATTTTTTTTAGTTAAAATACAGCGGAGCTATTGTTATTTCAAAAACGCGCCTCCATTATGCCCCACCCTGTATAAATAGGAGGAACTCAAAGCTAGACAGTTTTAAATTTAGTATAATTTTTTTTTTTTATAAAATTAAAAATTAATTAAGATAAAATGTATTGTACAATGTACAACAGTAAAACCAATAATAATGTTCAGTTAAACACTAACAGTCAATAATACATCACAGTCTCCCAATCAGACACCAATATTTAAACCTTCTAGAATTAGTAACAATACAGCAATAATACACATAAGACGCAACGAGAATAAATTGTAGATTGTCCTACGTTTACAAAAGGAAATATTTAAAATTAAATCGAAGTACTGTAAGATTGACTTTGTAAAAAAACACAGCAGATAACTAAATTTTAACATAAAGCATTTAAGAAAACAATTTTTCAAATAATTAATTCAAGTTGGCCTATAACACAGTTAGTCAAGGCTGTACATTTAGATAATTTAAAGTGTATCTGCATTCACGCAAAAGGCATATAGGTAATGGTTAACTTAGATTGTGACGCTGTATAATCACGCGGCCCTATAAAGTGTGAAAATTATAAATAAGAATTAATTAGTGGTATAATAGGGAAGAAGTAGAAAATTATCTTCCTTATTAAAATAATAAAAAGTGTAAGTATTGGCAAGTTGGTGATAATACAAAGGATTGCACCATAATTAGAGATTCGCATTAAAGGTGACGTAATAAGAGAAGATAACGCGGTTGTATGTGTCAAAACGGTAATCAATTGTGTTTAAATAGTGAACAATAAATATAAAAAACAGAAATCGGTCCAAATTGGTAAATCAAAGTATAGCAAATAATAACTCAAGGTGTTAATAATGAGTAATACGATTGGATGTTGCAGTTTGTAGCGCAAGCTGTTGTTGAAATTAAATAATTACGTAAAAACTGGATAGTGTAAATATATCAAGCAATAATTTACACAAATCATTAATTTGTGGGAAGAAAAGTAGAAGCGTATTCATCAATAACAAAGGTATAAGAAAAGATAGCGAGAACAAAAGATAACGGTTCCAGAGTGCCGGCAAAGTGACATCATCGGAAAAGCAGTCTATAACCTATTTGAGGCGTCTTGCGATTCAAGAAACGCCGAGTTATATCATCCGCTATCAACAAAAATAACAAGTAAGAACCTTTTTGATTGTGTGAATAAATAAAATACTTCTGTGTTTGATTTCCTCTAAACTTTAAATTTAAACATCATAATTAAACGAAAAATCGTTTAATTCTGATAAAGATTTTATTTGTTATGTTAGTTTTAATAAGGTTATTTTAGAGTATAGATTAGACTTTTGTATATGTTTGTAAACAACGTGTTGATGCGTTTTCGTTCAGATTTGGAATTTAATTAAATGAGTATAACGTTTGATTTACTATTATTGCTAAAGATTATTAATATTAAAAACTTATACAAGTATTGAATATATAAATGCAGGAAGAGGTCAACTTATAGGAATCCAGATAAATAAATAAATCGAAATGAGCATAACTTTGGTTAATGATAATAGTGATCCCTTTATTTTAACTTTGAGCTAGCCTTCGCAACCAATTAAGAAAGGAATTCGCAAACGTAAATCTTAAAATTCATTTACGCAAACTGAAATTAAATAGCAAGCGAAGTAAAATTTAACTAGTAATATCCAAGGGTATTACGCCCGTTGCAAAGAAGAAACGTTCCTTTTTTGGAACTAAATAAATAACTAGAAATTCCATTGTGACCAACTGTGACCAGTGGTTCTAAATTTTAAAAATGTGTTACGTAAGAGTGGCCATCAACAATTTTGAATATTAAACGGTTTAATTTGGGAAAATAACATAATGAAGACAACGTTAAATAAGAAAATAATAGAAACAGCAATGAACAACTGACTTTAATAGCTTAACTAATGTAACATCCAAAATAATGGATGTTACAAAGGATTTGTTTAATGATTTTATCTCCTTTCTGCAATAATAGTGAACATGTACAGAATTACATTCTTTATTGTAAACAATAAAGACTACAGTACAAATGTGGATCATGAGGAAAAAGAATTAGTTATGACAGTGGTAATGTTCATAGTTTATCAATAAACCTTGAGTAATCATCGTTTTACTACAATTTCGCTTATAGGCTTATTGACAAAACTATAGAAAAAGAAAATCTTCTATGTGCATTCATGATAGTGACGAACAGTGCAAGTGCATGTTTATCAAAATGTAATAGTCCTCTCTACAGTAATGAAAGTAACGGTCACTGAAGATAATTTGGAAAACTCAGATAAATGTTTAGTCTGCAGATGTATACATATGGATATCAAGAATCCCTATGAACAAGGAAGAGACTATGTATGCTCCATTAGAAATTTTAAAGGATAATGAATGTCAAGGTAAATTAACTGACAAAAAAACTAAAATAATTACAATAGTTAGACAACTAATGAATAACGGGGATTTGGTTAAAATGATCCCTGAACTTGAAATTAGTACTCTTAAAAAGCAAACATCTATTAACGATTTTGATGCTACATGCAGGGAAAATTTGATTAGTGAATTAAATGAACGAAATAATAGATCTTGAAACATTATCATATATGGTATCGATGAATGCCAAGGTAATAGCGACGGTTGTGAAAATTCAAGATACTACTGAAGTAAAGAAAGTCGTTACACAATACACTTTAAACACACATCCAAAATGTTGAAACCAATTTAACAATAAAATAGATTAAAAATATACCTACTAATGTTACGTTATAAAAACTGACAGTAGCAGATTAGATAACTTAAAATGTTATTACCAAAATGTTTGTGGTTTGCAATCTAAACTTTATTCTTTATACGCGTATGCATTTGATTGTAAATGTGATATATGTGCTGTAGAAACTGCCCTTACCCTTGATATTGTTAACAATGAATTATTACCAGATTCCCTTAATATCTTTATGATCGCAAATTAGACATTATTCAACAAAAATGGGGAGGTGGATCCATGATTGCCATTAAAAATCATCTTTTATGCAAACCGCTTGACGTTTGTACTATAACAACCGCTATTCCGTTTATTGATATTGATATATTTTTAAGTATTACGTTTTGGTTAATATTGCGGTATATATTCCTACAAATACGACATTACATAATTTTCAACTATTTTTTATTCTACTTCTACAACATGAGTGTTGTTTTGGCAAAGTTCTTATTGTAGGAGATTGTAACCCATTAACGCCTACGATATGATATATCATATGCATGCTATGTCATCGTTGTAAGTTGCAACTGGTTTATACCTTTGCATAATTTTGATCGTTTCATTTGCCGTATACGTTCTCTGTGAGTGTATACTCATTTTAGTGTTGGTTACAGTAGTGAATTTTATAAAAAAGCAATAAAAAAAACCGGACCGAATTCAGGCGAAAACTCATTTCCAAACGAATATGTATGTCACTAAGGTAAACCCAAGTTAATAATTTTTGTTACAAATTTTTTAAATTATTGTGGTTGACTAAATTTGTTCCTCAATACTTCAATATATTGAATTTTACATAATCAGTTGAAGTAAAAAATTTCCGTAGAAGTGAGATGAGTAAAAATTTAGCATATGAAAAATCATATCATAGGAAATAATGTTTATTTTTTATATTGCAGTAAAAAGTTCTATCATTTAGAAAATCCTCGCAACACCGAAGAGATTTTAAATTATTTACAAGAATTAACTGATGTTGATGACAATTATAATATCATGCAATAGTGTGATCATCTTGATCTTATTTTTTTGCCACCACAAGATCTGGAAGATACTGATAAAGATGATGCACCGAGTGACGAAGAAGGAGAATTTGAAGTAAGATATATAGGAAAAGGTGTTCTATACAGCCAATGAAAATATATGCTGTTGGCGAAAACAATGAAGATCAAGTAGAACTAAATCTTGGCTTACCTGACGATGAGTCCGGAGAAACTAACGACCAAATACCACTGGCCAGCTTAGCCAAAAGGAGTAGATAAACAAAACAAATTAGACTCCGCTAAGAGTTTATCACTGAAAAGAAAAAAGAGAAGTTGGGAAAGAAAAATACTAACTACCTCATCTGAAAAAATTAAAATTAAAAAAACCCTGCAACCTGATATAGTAAAAACAATACAAAACGAGAATTTGGCTCCTGTTGATTTATTCAAAATGTTTTTTTCTGAAGTATATGTTCAAAGTATTTGCAATGAAACAAATAAGTATGCAATTTTCAAAGGCAACCATAATTTTTCTGTATTCTTCTGTAATGAAATGTACATTTATCTCGGAATTCTTATTCTATCTGGATATTGCAAGTTGCCGGCAAGAAGAATGTACTGGGAAACCAAAAGTGACACATTCAATTCTTTAGTGAGTAACAGCATATCACGTGACAGATTTGAAACAATACATTGTTTTTTGCACTTTAACGATAACACCAAAATAGATCCAAACAACAATCTATATAAAATTCAACCCTTGATTGATAGAATAAACCATGTTTCACAGACATTGGCTTTACCATTAGGAAAAAATCTTTCCTTAGATGAAGCCATGGAACCATATTATGGACATCATCACATGAAATAATTTATAAGAGGGAAGCGCATTTGTTATGGATTTAAATTCTGGTGTCTCTCAACATCGTAGGGTTATCTTCTGAAGTTTGATTCATACTGTGGTGTTGGTGATAAGAAGGAAGGTAAATCTTTAGGTTCATCGGTCACCGAAAATTTGTATCTTGGATATCTACCTGGAAATAGTACTATATTTGTAGACAATTTTTTCAATTCTCTTCTTCTTGATAATTTAAAAAACGAAAACATTAAGTGGATTGGTACAATTCGCGCCCATAGAGTAGAAATAGCGCCACTAAAAGACTTGAAAAAAGAAGTCCGAGGAAGCATTGACAAATATTGACAAATCTATTTGTTTAGTTCGATAGAACGATAATAGCGAAGTTACCATTGGAACTAACGTAGGCAATCATCAAATATGTCTCACAAAAGGCAAATGTAAGCGCTGGTCAAAAAAGAAAAAGCATATGTTTATGTCGACCGACCTACTCTTATAACCAAGGTTTGGGAGGTGTTGACCTTTTTGACAAATTGAGAGGACTCTACCGCATCTGTAGGTATTCAATCCAAAAAGTGGTATTGGCCGTTTATTCGTTTTTGCTAAATGGTTCTTTAGTCAATATGTGGATCATTTACAGATATGCGTTTCCAAAAATGAGTTTATTGGCATTTGTAAGAATAGCGGTCTTGTCACTTTTAACAGCGCCTGAGCACCTTTCTGGTTCAAAACCTAAATGTAGTAGAAGCATATCTCAAGAAATAAGATTTGATCGAATTGAACACCTTGTTGCTTCAATTCCTACCCAAAGGCAATGTATCTATTGCAAAAAATGCGTCAAATTTATTTGCTCTAAATGCAATGTTGGTACGCGTCCAAAAGTATGCTTCCAGGTGTATCATACAGCTTCATAGTTGTTGAAAATAGATTGTTACATTTTACAAAGATGCTTTGTAGTTTCACAGATTTAGTGTTTTTATTAATATTGTTTAAATATATTTTACTTAGCTATTTGTAGTTGAATTTGTCGTTCGTAGGTTATTTTACAATACTAATTGCGTTTAAAATATTTTTAATTAGAAAATAAACTGTAATGCCTATGGTATGAAATATCATATGTGAAAAATCAAAGACTTAGAATAAAATGACTTATTTTTAATAAATTTTTTGATACTTTATACCTTCAAACAATACTAACTTGAAAAGATTAATCATTTAATTGAAAAAAAAATTACTCAGGCATTATTGGGTTAATATAAATAAGTTTAACAAGATTAACATTACAATAAGATACCTGCTTTCCTAGTTAAATATTGTGCACATGTTTTCACTGCTCCTCTGTGCGTTTGTGTCTCTTAACTCGTAATATTTTCCCAAAGTTGTGGAAAATAGCAAATATTTGCCCGGTTTTGAAAGTTGGTAACCGTACTGATATCACCAATACAGACCCATAAATATTTTAATTAATTTTGCAAAAGTATTTGAAGTATTTTATTGGGGTGGATAAGCATGTCTGTTGTGGTTGCCTCGAATGCCATAAGGAGCATGGAAATGGTTTAGGGATGGGCACCGTTCTATTATACGCAACATGGATAGCGCAACGTTTTGGCATTGTGGACACCTCTTGGGCGCTTCTCCTAGAAGTAGGTAGGTGGGTTAATCTTGTGTGCCCTATTCTTAATCTTAAGATTTTTACTTCGTCATCAGCCCTAGAAGATTATCTTTGTTTACTACAGGAATAAATTCCTTTAATTGTTTATAAACGATCTTCCTAGCAATGTGGAAAGCTGTTATTTGCCGATGATATTAAAGTATTTTCCAAAATATTTTAATGACTGTGAATCTCTTCAGCATCAGCTTAATTGTGTAATGGATTGGTGTTCTACTAATTACCTACATTTAACTTCTTTACTGTGAAAGACGAATATTTTCGTTTTCCATTTTAAGTCGCTGCAAAGGCCGCATATTGTTTTAATGGAGTGGGGAAGTAGGCGGCACTTCTTGGCAGCCACATGCAGCATTCGTTCTACCGGGTAGTGAACGCACCAGAGGAAATCCAATGGGAAATCATAGACTCTCGAATTCCTGCTTCCCTAAATTATTTTGGGTAAAAACTCTACAGAAACTTTTCTTTAAAGAATTGAATTCTCTATCAGATGCAACTGTTAAAAATATTTTACAGCTTACGCTAATTTAAAAAATTGCAAAGAGTATGTACCATTCTTGCACAGCATCAGGAAGCAATGAAATGTCAAAAGATACAATCCTTCAAACGTGAAACCATTTAGATAATCAATGAAAAAAAACAGGGTAATAAATAAAGTAGATTTAATTGTCTAAAAAATTAATCAAAACTATTTATTGGAAGAATTACTATCAAATTTGAAAATAGTGGTACATTGCTTCCTTTGTGTAATTGTAACAAAAATTATGAAGCTAACATAGGAATGTGTTTAAAAATGGAAATACTACAAATGTATTAACTGCAGTTGTTGAAAATCATAGTATAAATATCAATAATAATTAACAATTACAAATTACAAAAATTATAGCAAATGCTCAAATAAGCCACCATATCTATCATAAAATTCTTTTCTAACATTGGTAAGAATGCGAGGCGTTATTTTCGAGCATTTTTCGCTGATGCGTGTCTTTACAGCCTGTAAATCTGCACACCTTTCAGAAGTGAAAATTTTCGATTTTAAATGTCCCCAGGGACAATAGACATTTGGGGCAAGATCTCCAGATCTTGGAGTTCACTTAATTGTACAATATGGTCTGATTACACAGTTATTACAACAATTATTAATAAAGTCTTTAACGTCTTGGCTGTTGTGAGCACGGCAACGATCCATTTGAAACCAAATTTCTTCTTCCACGGGAGCTACTTCAGCTAGAGTCGGTAAAATTTGCTCTTGCAGCAAATCCAAAAACCTACTACCCGCGCTTAGATTTGCCTCATAAAGAAATGGTTCAATAATATGTTGTGCGAATATTCCTACCCAAACATTAATTTTTTGACGATATTGAGATCGGATTTCAACAACAATTTCAGGTCTTTTTGTTGACCAAACCCTATAATTTTTTTCCTTTGTAGCTGTAGTTCAAAAACAGAATCATACTTTTGCCAATTGCAATTATTGTATATAATATAAAATAAATTAAAAAGAAGAATATCAACCTTCAAGCTCAGCTGGAAGTATTATACGATAAGATTGGAAAGTTACAGGGCTTTAAATATTTTTTTAAACACACAGTTCTAATCTAACACGGGTGCTTATTTTATTTACTAGTGACGGGAAGTTGAACTTATGTAATGCCCATTTGTAAGGGTGTTTGTCAGTTGCGAGTTACTCTCCTTGAGAGTGCTTTATTTTCCTTTAAATATAAATATGTTTATTGTGTTTCCAATTAACGGTTTTCTCAACTCTTGGGGCGGAATACGGACGTCGACCCATTGATTCCAGGGGTTGACACGGATTGTCTCGAACGCCACCCAAAGAAACGACACAACAACCTCATGGAAGATATCTTCAGAGTTCAAACTGGGGTTGAAGATGTCCCTAAACAAAATTTGTACGGGCGAGGATAGCTTAGGGAAAAGAGAAAAGTCATGATTAGTGAATGATTTTGAGCTGTCTTTAACTAAATTTGTACGGTCAACAATTTAAAACGGACGGTTTCTTATAACCTCACATCTAGTAAATCATTCCTTGTCTCGGAACGGAAGAATTGGTATACAAAAAATTACTAATTCTGTATTGTAAGTGTTTTTGGAACTGTGGTTTATATGTTAATTGGGAAGCGGACTCTGCTTCCGTAATCAGGCTATCCTGCGAAGGAAAAACAGTCCATCCTTTTTGTGAAACCATTTATAAAGGGTAGCATTACTTTTGAATCTCTACATAAAAATGCATGTTTTATTACGGAATACGAAACGTTTATAAATTCTTATACGGTTCTTTTTTTTTTTTTTTAATCGTTTGCTTCTTCTTCGGGATCTTTGTTTCTTTTGGGTTCCATAAGGTCTTCTTTCTTCGGGCAGTTTTAGGGATCTTCTCCTTCAGCCCTGGGCTTTGAGTGTTTCTGGGTGTTGTGTTGTGATGTGTATTGCAAGTGGTAACAATATGTTTTGATATTTGTGTGGAAAAAAAAAGGAAAATTGAATATTTAAATGAAAATATTTATGTGTGCTAGTGTTTGAGTGTTTTGGGTTTGTGTGTTGGGTTTGGGTTGGTTGGAAGGTCCGTTTTCATAGCGGTGGTCGTCGTCGAATTGGGGGGCCTAAGGATGTGTTGACTAATAGGGGGAGGTGGTCGGATGTAATTGTCGTTCCTATGTGGCAGTTGTCGTCAAAGTATTGGGCAATTCGTTCTGTACATATGATGTGGTCGGGTATGGAGTGACCTGCGTGTCCAATGAACGTGGGATGAATGTTTCGTATTCGTATTAATGGTAGTGTTAGTAATTCGTTTATTAGTTTTCGTCCGTTGGGGTTATCAGCTGCGTCTCCGAATTGTGTATGTCTTGCGTTGAGGTCTCCAAGGAGCACTGGCTATGTATTGTAGTAGAGGTGAGGAGAGGATATTGCTTGGAGGGTTGTAATAGCAAAATACTATTATAGGTGCTGAAGGCAGGTGGACCTTCGCGGCTACACACTCGAGGTGTTGTAGGTGCGGCGGCAAGGTGTGGGGAGAGGATTGGTATTTGGAGTGTATCAGGAGTGCTGTGCCACGTTTGCCTCTGTCGGGGTTGTTGTGAAGGTAGGTATTGTAGTGTGATATAATTGGGGTGCCTCTGTTGGTCAGTTTTGTTTCTGTTATCGCTAGCAGTTGTATTCTGTCTGTTTGTAGTAAGTTTTTAATGAGGTGGCGTTTACGACGAACGCCACCTGCGTTTACGGTTCCAATTGTTAGTTCCATTGATGCTGCGGGTAAGGAAGGGAATTTAGAGGGAGGATAGAAGGGTTTAGGAATTTACTCCGGTTTGTAGTAGGGAGTGCTAAACCCGACTTTTGTACCGCTCCATGCGCAGTACAATCGCCTGTCTAGGAACTCCCTGGCTACGTAGTCCAACCTCTTCGTGATAAGCTCGCGCCTATCAGGGAAGATAGTGAACAGAGTAAATGTGAGGGCTTTCAGGAAGGTGTTGATCCTGAGGAAGTGCTCGTGGTCACCGTCATCAGGATCGGAGGAGGTGGTGGAGGCTGTTTCCAGCTTGGAGAGGGGGGCTACTCCGGAAGGAGAGGAAGGGATCTCCCCGCCGTTTCTTACAGTCGAAGCTGTAAGTTGGGTGGGAGCCGCCGCAGTTGTTACACTTTGGCGTGGCTAAGGAAGGGCAGGCTTGGGATTTATGGCTACCGCCACAGGAGGGGCACTTAAGGGATCGGGTGGGACACTCGACTGCTAGGTGGTCACCTGGGTACAGGTGGAGCAGTACTTGGGTATAGGATTGGGGGTGTGAGGAGGCTCGCACAGGTAGCGTCTGCCGAACATACAGATGCCGTTGTGGAGAAGGAAATCGATGGAGGATTTGGAATGTGTTAGGATTCTGACAAAGGAGGTGGGACGGTTTGTGGCTCTGGAAACTATACGGATGGCCTTGATAACGTGAGGGAGATCGATGGCCTGTATAATTTCTTCCTGGGTAATGTCGCGGTCAACCTCGCGGATGACGCATGACAGGGAGAGGGGTTTGGGATCTGGTCGGGTGTGGGAAGGGCCGGGGAGCTGGGAGAAGGTTACTGAAGGGGTACCGAAGGTTGCCTGAATAGATTTCTCTACCTCGGCGGTTGGGATAGGATGGGATGTTTCAACTAGGGCGGTTTGATTGTGGTTGAATCGTAGATTCACCCACGGGAGTTGGAGAGGGCGTAGGATGGTGAAAAGTTGTTTCTGGGAAACAACGGTTTTAGGAATATTGCGTAAGCAATAACGGGATTTAGGAGGTGTCATGGTAGAGCCGGAGGATGAGGATGAGGAGGAGGATGACGAGGATATGGATAAGGTGGGTGTTGCGGTTACGGGTGGGGTCATCGTCTTAGTCATTGTCGTCGTTGTCGTATTCTTAGTCGGTGCTGCCGGTAGCGAAGCTACGGCAGCGTACTTCACCGTCGGGTTCGTTGTTGTCGGGGTCAGGGGAAGGGGACTAGGAGGAGCTGGTTTGCCATGTTTTACCATGGCGGGTTAGTTTAGGAATTGGGTGGTGCAATGTATGCAAATGTATTGTTTAAACGGAAGGCGGACTCCCACCGAGGTGCAGCCTCACACCCCGCTGATTAAGGCTTAGTGTTGAGGGTCCGGTAGAAGATGGAGGGCTTTGTTAGTTAGGAAGGGTATAATGTGTAGGAAATTATATTTACCCTGCTGCTTCCTCTTCGTGTGTCTCGGTTAGGATCCTGGTGTTCTCTTGTGTTGACTTCTTGTGGTTAGTCCTGGATGCTGTTTTCCACGTAGTTCGTCCTCGGCGTTCTTCTTACTTCTACTGTGCTGCTGGTTTCTGCGGTTCAACGACGGACCTCTATTCCTGATAAGGAATGTTTTATTTAACCGCTTTCTTTTATTAGTGGTGTGTACCAGTGACCACTAATTAACTGAAAGCGGTCGAAGAATTCCGTACGCGCCCGGCTCTCGGTAATTAGGTAATTAAGGCGAGTTCTTAATTACCCTGTAATTACTGGTCGACCTGGCTCTAACGATTCAAGACAAGAAGTTATACGGTTCGATTAATCTATTGCAGCTTATGTGGTCAATAATTGGAGAGTTTTTCTAATAACTGCTACCGATTATTTCTTGTCAACGGCTTCCTTCGCAGTGACAAAGCTAATCCACACCGGTACACACCTTAACATTAAATAGTGTTACGTAATGACTTTATTTAGAACTCTATTACAAGCATAATATTAATACAAACATACTATCACATAAGTAAGACGTTAAAGATCTAGGTATAATCTTTGATGTGAAATTAAAATTACTCATGTTGTGAAAATGTAACATGCTTTGTTGCATAATTCGTCATAGTAAGTTATTTACTCAAACGCCTACTATCATTAAATTGTATAAATCATATGTTGTAACAAAGTGTCACTTAGTATTAATTTTATATAAATAAAAAGTTTGCCTCGAGTAGGTTCTGAACCTACTTTGCTAGAGTACTACTCTAACCAACTGAGCTATCGAGGTACAAACCCCAATCGACGTAAATTTTGTGTTTATGTACAGATAAAATTTACATACATACCACCACACAGAACGCCTACCGATCAAACATTTTTTACAAGTTCTAACACACCTTCCCGACTTTCCCTGAAAATCAGGCCAAGATCAACCGGATCATTGACTCAACCTCCCATTCCTTTTTCCGACGCCGTACGTACGTTTGCGTAGCAGGTAACCGTGCAGCAATATATATTTATTCGCACTCTCAATCCTTAAGTTCTCTGGTATGGATATCGTAACGGCGACAAATAATTAAACTCAAATGCACACTGAACTTTGCCAATTATAATTCCTACCTATAGACTAGCACACTAAACGACTAACGTGGTTTCGCTCTATTTGTCAGGAATTTCTTCTCGTCTACCCGATTTTTTTACCTTAGCATTTCGAGTGCGTTGTGGCGGTACACATTCCTGCTTCAATTATATTTTTCCTATTAACCCACCTGGAACACTTGCCTACTTAGGCATCACTATCACATCAGATCACCTACCTCTGCTGGTCAACACATTTCCACACCGACATGACTTCCGTTATAACCGAATCGGCCGAGGTCACAGTTCCACTCAAAACAATAGATATATTCCGCAATCTTCTCCCACAACATATTGTGAACTAGATAAAAAAACGACTCGTCTATTCGTGCTATTCAGATATTCGGTACTAAAGACGGAATATAACCGCCTTAACGCTATAATGAAACGAGACATCAAAGAATCCTGAACACAAGCCACATCCCAACTGTACCGAAAAAGTGAAAATGTCTTTTTCGAACTGTTTTACCAAAGGGCAGGCGTACCGCAAGGTTCTGTTTTATCCCTTATACACAATATTTACATATGCCATTTCTACTTCACAATCCCGAGTCTCCGTGTCGTAGTTTGCGGATGGTACTGCGTTTTCGGTGACGCTTCGGAACAGCAACATTTTTAAAACCCTGTATAACTTCCCCAACTGGTCTAACAGGTGGAGGGTCTCCGTCAACCTTATCAAAACCCAATCCAATTTTGCCATCCCAACTTCCTATACATCTATACCCTCAACCTACTGTAGCAAAATGTTGCAATTACTCTCAATAACGAACAATTTCAATGTGAAGTGACATACCTGGAAATTATTTTCACTAACATTCTAAACTGGCTTCTGGACGTACAAAAAAAACTAGACAGACTACGCAACAGTGACCACTTCCTAGGCGCCCTTCGGGGGTTGAATTAGAGGTTGCCCTCCAAAAACCTTACAACACACATACAAGACTTTCATTCGCCCTCTTATACATTATCGAGCTCCGTTATACAAACATTACACGGAACATCCTTTCCTCTATTGCTACCAGTGAACGTCGAATCCTAAAACAAATGCACATACTTCGCTACACTACACCTACTAAAGAAATCTCTACCATACCTTACAATTAGCAACGTTTTTCTCTGTACTCACGCAAAAACACCTAAACGTAAGTTTAAACATCCTCCTTCCATTTTATAACCCAACTCCTTGACGACTTCTCTGTATAGATAAAAGAATCCCTTGAATTCCCATTATGCACTCCTCCCACTACTTTGGGCTGTTCTTGGAGGGCTCTTTTGTCGCGGGTTATTTTGTTATGGATCATTTTGTCAGCGAGCTGTTTTGACGATGTTTTTCTGTTGCGGACAATTTTTGAATATTTATGTTTTATTTATTTACACAGTTTAACCACAAATAATAATCGGAAATATAAGAATTTGCTAACATTATCGACGCTCCATTAAACACATTAACAATTTGATATGTAGGTATTTCGCGAAACTTCATTTAGGAATCATAAAATCATACTCTCGCGGGTGTTTTAAGTACCACCTGCCCCATTATGAATGTACGCCGGTTATATATGAGATATGACGCATACCATAATATTCGCAAAGACACATATGTAGTAAAAATGTTAAAGGTAAATCCCTAAAAATTATTTTTAAGTTCCTGACTCGACTGCTAGATGGAGCAACACGACACTACATCTTTAAAAGTCGCCATTTTCTCAGAGCTAAATATCTAGTTAGTATATATTCAAAGATAGGCGAGTTATGGATTTAATGGATTTTAATTAGTTTAGTTTTGCTGAAAAAGGCTTCAATTACACTTTTAACAAGAATATTCATTTCAATTATAGTCCCACCATGCATACATACTTTATGTATGTTGGGAATCCATTCCTGTAGCTGAATGAGCTTGGAAAGCTCAAGCAGCCCGTCCTCCTCCTCGAGGAGGGACTGAAAACACGTTGCCTTTTTTTCTTCAATTTTTCTATCCTGCTAAGACCTACGCTCTTTATATTTTTAAGAATATCACCTGCCTATTTTCAGGTTTACTAACTATTCAACTCCAGTTTAGACTTAAACAGGAAAAAACTGCAAAAAATGTTTGTATATTCTAGGCTTCCCCTCTATCACGTTGTGTTAAATCAGACATTGACTGACGATGACTCGACGTACGACTGAATTATTGTCACCGGCTGCTAGAAATGTTAACTAAAGGTCCTCAGCTACTAATGTGCACTGATGAAGCACCGTTTTTCAGAGACGATGGTCTTAACTTTCATGATGTACGTTATGAATCCGTGAAATCTAATTTCAAAGCTTGCTCTTCTCCTAGAGGAAGTGCCACTGGAATGAATTTGAAATTTTAGCATGACAGGTGCCTAGCATATTATACTGCAGCTGTCAGCAAACTTTTAGAAAATGCACATCCTGGTGAATAGGGAGGGAAGTATTTTTGTTTATAGGGAAGAGTAAAAGACTTTGTGTTTCAACCGGAACCTATAACTCAGAAAAATATGATAGAAAGAACCAGAGATAGATACAATTGAGGCAATTGTTAGGGCAACAATCGAGGCTGCAATATTATCCATTCAAGATAGGTTGACTTCGTGTATAGAAGACGACGGAAACCATTTTGAGCATTTAAGAAATCATTAGTTATGATCGGTGTGTTCAGAAATCAAATAGAACATTTATCACTCATTCTATTTGTTTTTTTGCCATGTGCAATGTATTTTGGAAGATATTTCTTGATATTTTGTTTTAATTGTAATATATTGAATATAAATTTAGCTGATGAAAAGTAAAATAATTGATGACCTTATTCAAAATTGTGCAATGTAGTAATAATTCTTTACATTCCTTGGTTATTGTATGATAATAAATTTATGTAGTAACATAAGCGTCCTCCTTGGATGACAGTTAAATTATCAAACATATGTAGGGCTACAGCAGACTTGTCCCAACGTTTGTATTTGATATGAGCCAAATGTTCTTAATAGCGAATGTTAATAGTTCGTAGTGAATCCATAACAATAAGTGAGCCACAAAACCTTATAACACAAATCTTGGGCTCTTACTTTATAATGTCACATTATACCTGCACGCAGGTGGGACATACCGCTGAGGAATGCCCTTCCCGCTCCATCCGTTGCCTAACTGTGGCGAAAACCACATCCTCCTCGTGAAATTTCTTCGGCTAACCCAAGATGTAACAACTCCGGGGAACCACGCCCTTCCTTTTCCTTTAAGTGTCGGAAGCGACGGGAATCTCCCAGTTCCCCGTCGAAGATCGCAACTCTCGAACCCATCCTGTCTTCCGAAGAGTCCGACTCGGAAGACACCGCCTACCTCAAACCTACTCCCAACACCGATCCCCTTACCATTAAATACTTCCTACAAGACTTAACCCACACCCTTTTCCACATGTTCCCCGACCGGCGAAATAGGGTTGCTCGCATCCTAGATTTGCTCTCCCAATCCTTCTTCCAATGGAAAATCGGCGCTTGCGTATCCGATACGCGGATGTAGGTCTCCGTAATCCGACAACCCAATCCTTAACTACCTCCAAAATGGATATCCTAGCAGGGACCGTTAAAGCCAGAGGCGTTCGTCGGAAACGCTTCTTACTTAAACACTTTCTACACAAACACCATATGCACATCATTTCCATCATGGAAACAAAACTCACAAACAGATGCACACTTAACTTCAACACATATCACACCTTCCTAAACAACGGCCAACACGGAACCGCCCTCTTAATTTAAAATTGTTTCCCATCCATTCCTTTTCAACTTTGTGCGCACCTACAGCATCTCGAATGCGTTGCTGTGACGGTGTACTTCCCCACCCCGATAGTATTCATTTCATATTACAACCCGCCCGACCACAACACCCTATCCGATGACCTTTTAATTTACGCCTCCAGCCTCCGTGATGCTGTCATCCTCCTAGGTGATTTCAATGCCCGCCACATCCAATTCGATGGCACCGCAAGTAATCGCAACGGTAACAGGCTATCATCGGCTCTGTTGCAGTTGCTGCTCTTGCGAATCGTTAACGCACAGCCAACATATTTCGAACGTTTAGGTGCTTCAATAGTAGATCATATCATAGTTTCCGAACCCATAGCACACTATTTCGATCGTGAGTGCTTCCTAGGCACCACGATCACATCAGATCACATATCACTACTGGTCAAAACTTCATTTTGTCCAGTTCCCCCTACACCTCAATACACAGTCATTAAAGAGAAGCAGACTGGAAGTATTCTCCGAACACATCTCCAACACCCTTCCAACGCCCGATCTTCTAACGACCCAAGATTTTGAGAGAGCCTTTAGAGACCTAACTTCCGTAATTACGAAAGCGGTCGATATCTCTGTCCCACTTAAAAACATCGACATTTCCCGCAAACCGCTCCCACGCCTTAATCAGGAGAAAAGTAAACAAACACGCTAAATTCTCCTGGACCAAAGCCACCTCCCAGTTAGATTATAGAAATGGAAAACTTCTGGCTACAGTTCGATAGACTGACCATAAGGAAAGTAAACCCTAAATCCCACCTAACCGACCTTCAGGGCAACCTAATCTCCTCCGACCAAGGAAAGGTCGATTTCTTTGGCCACCACCTCCAATCCACTTTCCGATCCCCAGATAATACCCAATTCGATAACCAGTTTAAGGCACTCCTCGAGAGCCGTCTTGAAGAATTCCGTACCCTTAACCTTCCTGAGATCCAACTCGATAAGGAGAATTCGTTCTATGCCCCCATCACGCCCAACCAGGTCAACTCATTTCAAAAAAAGGGAAAAATTTAACCCCAGGTCATGACGCCCTAAATCGAAAAATCCTCCGGCACATACCCGACCCAGTCCTCCGATTACTCTTCTGACATTTACAATAAATGCCTGATCCTATCTCACTTCCCGACGGACTGGAAATCGGCCTCTACCGTCATGATTCTCAAACCCAACTCCTACCTAACCACACCCTCCTCCTATAGACCCATTGCTCTCCTTAGTTGTCTCGGAAAATGCTTTGAGCAGATTCTAGCTAGGCGACTCAGGGACCACCTAGAATCCAACGACCATCTTCCCAACAACCTATTCGGCTTCCGTCTTAACCGAACCTGTCACGATCCCTTGTTGAAGTTGCTTACGGAAACCACCAGAGCATTCAATCACAAGCAATACAATCTAGCTGTGTTTTTGGACATTAAGCAAACATTTGACAGGGACTGGCACGCCGGTCTCCTACTCAAGATCCGAAACTTTAACATACTGAACTCCTCCAAACTCCTGATCTCGTACCTGACTAATTGGACAGTTCGGGTCAAAGTAGGGAGAACCTCCGATCCTTTTCACCTACAGCAGGTGTACCGCAAGGTTCTGCCTTAGCCCCGATCCTTTACACCATCTTCGCATCCGATATTCTCGAAGTTACACAACCCGTAGTTGCGCAGTTTGTGGATGACTCCGCCTTCTGGGCGGTTAATCGGAACAGCGAAACAACCTCCCGCCTTATATCCAAAACCCTCCGGAACTTCTCCAACTGGGCGAGCCGGTGGAGAGTCTCCCTCAATCGCACCAAAACCCAAACAATCCTCTTCCGACATCCTAACTACACCGAAGATAAATTCGCAAAGCTAGCCTCCAGAAATGTTTTCCTCACCCTAAACCAAAAAAGACTCCCACTACGACAAGAAGAATCCCTAGATAATGTTCCATATGCCTTCTGCATCTGTCTATTCGGTAACAACCTAGCATGATACCGGCAAACGAATCGGATTAACCACACTAAGCACGCTTCACCCCACTAAACACGCACACTTAAACCGATTATCACAAATATTCAAATAAATCTAAATCTTTTTTTTTTCTTTTTTACAACAAAAATAACCACATCTCATGATTGTAAACTATACATTAACACAAAACATCGCAACACCAACAAGCATGGGTTGACCAGGGCTGAAGAGGAGAAGGACTCCTGAACAGTCTACGACTAAGATATATATATATATATATATATATATATATATATATATATATATATATATATATGCATAAACTATAAATAAGTAAATAGTAACCATAAGCACGAGCATACTAACAAATAAAAATGATACATCGTTTTATTCAAACAGATTTACCATCGTTCTTTCTACGCCACTCATTCCTTACACTGTCCATGTTCATTTTACCTCATACGCTCAATCTCGTGCCCACAGTATTTATTTTCCTTTCGTTTTTTCAGGCATACCCCTGTGTCACTTCCATAGGGTACCGACAGGAGCAGCTATGCTCATGCTCTCATTTATCATTATGGTCCGTATACTGCCAATCGATTTTTTTCCTAAATTGACGCGCCGCCCAATTTCACCATCTATTCTACCATCTGCAATGAACATTCTACCCATATACGCAAACTAATCAACTTGTACTACAATATTATTGTGCAGGATAAACACGCTGCCGTCTTTTTTATATTCACGATTTAACATCATCAATTTCGTTTTGCCCACGTTTACCTGATATCCATACTTTCACAAACTTCATCCATCTTCCTCAGGATTGTTTTCAGCTCCCTCCCATTTTCTCTTAGTAAATCTTTGTCATCATCATACTCCAGAACTTGTACATTCGCGCCACTAACCATTAAACCATTTGCATCAGCACATGCTTGCCTAACACATTTATCCGTAAATACATTAAACAGTCGCGTTAATATGTCTTAAGTTATTACCGTATTAAAATATTCACTCCATTTACTCTGATACATGCCCGTCTACCGTTATATACTGCCCTTACAATGTTTACTAGATTTTTACTCACTCCATACTTAAAATGACCCAGAACCTCTCTATACACTGGGTCATACGTTTTTGCCAAGTCTATAAACGTACTATACAGCTTTTTCAGATTTAAACCAACGGAGTGTACTATAGTGCATTTCACGAATAATTAGACCTCTATAATATGGCTGCCATTCCACTATGAACAACATCCAATGATAAAATAACTAAAATGCTGTAAGTGTAACATTGTAATGAAAGGGATATTTCAGTTGGATACTCTGAATCGCATTTTCCATCCTTTCCTACAACATTATAATAGCAAAAGACAAATATAATAACAAATACGACCTTCAAACGTCTTAAAATATTATTTGCCAACTCAGAAGCGTATCATGTGGAGAGGTAACTTAGGTTAGTAAAATTGAAAATTTTTCAATTAAATTAATTATTGTTAGAAATAAACATCGTTAAAATAAAAGAATGTTCCAAACAAATATCATTATTGTTAAGAATTTCTGAAAATTTACCATTATTAATTCGTAATTAATGTTGAAACTGCAAAGTACTCCATTAGCATAATGTGAATTAGAAATCATTAATGACCACTTGCTTTACTTATAAATGTGGAATCAATTTTCCATTTTGCCATTATACTGTAAACAATAATTTGTAACGGTTGTAGTGATTGTGTAGTTTTTATACTAAAATGGAAGAAAGTCTTGTTTTAACTGAATACGAGAACTTTTTTGAAAATTTGCACAGTTATAGTGCAACTTCGGTGAGATTATACAATATTTTCTTAATTGTCATATTTTAACTGTTATTATTACAGCGTATTTTAAATGTTTATAATTCTGCGATTTTTAATTACGCAATAATTATTAATAAAAAAATAATTTACTACATACTTGTTCATTTTTTTAAAATTTGTATTAAAATAGTTAAAATAGTATATAATAATAATACTAGGTGAGCGTGGTGATGGCGAATTTATTAATAATAACTTTATTCAAATAAGTTTTTCACTTTTTTTTTTATATGACAAAAGGTACTATGCCAATGAGTGCTCCCGCGCTTTATTTGGTGACAAATTTAAATGGCGGCCATATTGCAGAGGTCTAATTTCTCGTGAAATGCACTTTACTTTTATATCTATCCATCATTATGCACTCATTCTTTATCCCTTCTCGTTTTCACATGCGATTCTCAGGATTCTCATACCCACGGCATTTATTTTTCTTTCGTGCTTTTTTGACATAACCATGTCTCACTTCCATACAATAGTGATGGGACAAACACGCCATTCTAGATTGCTCGTTTCGCAGCTAGGCTCATGCTTTCGTTTCTCATTATCGTCCACATACTTCCGATCGCTTTCCTTCCAGCATTGACCCTTCGTGGAATCTCGCCCTCCATTGTACCATCTGCAGTAAACATTCTGCCCAGATATATCAGCTCGTTCACAATTTCATCTTGCAGAGTAAATACTCTACTCTCCTTTCCACCTTCCCGATTGAACACCACAATCTTAGTTTTGTTCACGTTTACCTTTAGGTCCATGCTCTCACAGACTATATCAAACTTTCTCAGAGTAGTTTGTAGCTCATCCGCACTGTCACTTAATAAGACTGTGTCATCTGCATACACCAGAAGTCGTACATTTACGTCACCAACCATTACACCATTTTGTATCGGTATATGCTTCTCTAACACATTTATCCATGTATACATTGAACAACCACGGTGACATCACACAGCTTTGTCGCACTCCTTGCTCAATATTAAAGTATTCACTCCCACCTCCTCTCACTCTAACACATGCCCGACTACCGTTGTGTACTACCCTTATTCCGTTTATTAGACCTTTATTTACGCCATATTATTTTAATATTTCCCACAGCTTCTCCCTATTCACTCTGTCGTACGCTTTTTCGAGATCTACAAACGCACCGTACAGCTTCCTTTTTACACTTAAACACTTTTCGATCACCTGCTGGAGAACAACCATCTAATCCACACATCCTCTCCATGGCATGAAGCAACCCCGCACATCCCAAATCTTAGTTTGTGTAGTTTCTCGTACTCCATCAATCAGTATTCTTCCAAATACTTACCAGGCACGCTGAGCAAACTTATTCTTCTGTAGTTCTTGCAATCACTCTTGTTCCCCTTACCCTTATACAGTGGTACAATGATCGCGCTCTTCCAATCCCTCGGCAATTTTCCACATATAAGGCATATATTGAATAATTCACACATTCTTCGTATAAGCTTTGCACCCCCATACTTTAGCATTTAACCCGTGATTTCATCTACGCCTGCTCCCTTGCCGTTTTTCAACATTCCTACCGTTATCTCTACCTCATTTATTCCCATATCCTTCTCCGTTTCATTCATCATTCCTTCTACATTCTCCTTATTTAACCTTTCAGTCTCACTTTCCTCACTACTGTTCAGCTTTCCGAAATATTCTTGCCAGCATTTCCTCACTTCACAATCTTCCCATACAATTTCGTTACTCATATTCATCACTCCTGCAGCGTTCTGTTTTGGGCTACGTTTTGTATTTTTGACCCGTTTCCAGAAGAGTTTTTTGTTTCCCTCAAAATCATTTTGCATTTTCTTTCCTTTCACAGCCATCACTTCCTCTTTACTTATTTTCACTGTCTTCTTCGCTTCTTTGTTTCTTAATCTGTACACCTAATACAATCGCTTTTTCTCAATCTCATTTTTTTGCAGCACTCATTGCTATGTACGCATCTTTTTTCTTACATACTGCCTTTTTTACCGCCTCATTCCACAAAGCACACTTTTTCTGTCTACCTACAGTCGCTCTTCCACATGTCCGTACGGCACAATTGACAACACAGTTTTTCAAGCTTATCCATGCACTTTCAACGTCAGTGTCTTTTATTGATTCGTTCCACACTGTTTCATTCACATTTAACTCTTTACTCAAAGAATCTGCGTATTTCATTCTCGCACCATTATCCACTAGTTTGTCTACCCTAGTTCTGGACGTTCGCACTACGTTTGATTTTTTTCTCCAGACCCTAAACACTCGGTACAACCAAAAAGTGGTCCGATCCACACTCTGATCCTCGCATTACTTTTGTTCTTTCACCTGGTTTCTAAGCCATTCACCATACAATATCAAGTATATCATACTTTTAGATTCACTTCTTTGCCTTGTACACATATGCACATTTTTATGTTTAAATCGCGCATTGGATACAAACATGCTTCTCTCCACACAGATGTTCACCAGGCGTTCACCATTCTCATTGACTCTTTGGTCTACGAACTTTCCTAGAACGCGTTCAGTATGTTCTCTCTGTACACCTACCCATCCGTTCATATCCTCCACTATCATCACTCTTTCGTTTGGCTTACATACGTTCAACACGTTCTCTACTTCATTCCAGAAGTTCTCACGCTCCTGGTCTCTTTCTCTATTCATCGGTCCATAGCATGCAATAAGAAAAATTCTTTGAAAGTCCACTTTATTCTAACCCACATTACCCGGGGAGATACCAATTCGTACTGTTTAACACATCTTTTCGTTCTTTCACTTACGATCACCTCAACTCCTTTTGCGCCATGCACTTCAGTGTCAACTCCTGACCATAGTGCTAGGATGCCATCCTCCATTTCCACAGCATCCTTTCCTTTGCGCTTTGTTTCCGATACTTACAGAATATCAAGGTGTCTTTCGTACAATACATTTGCAATTTCAAATTCTTTACCATGCACACCTCTAACATTCCACGTACCGACTCACCATCCATTCTTCCCATAGTCGTCAGCAACGGGGCCTGTCTGTTTCGACCTTGACCGCCCCTTGTAGCCAGGTCGATCCGAAGTAATTGTATTGTTCTCTTGAGTAATACTATAGCGAGCAGACCGGTTACTGGCCAAACCGTGCCCTGGACGATGTAGCATTCCCTACCAACGGTATCGTCCTACTACCGAACAGTTATTTGTCTACTGCCTCGACATGTAAGGAAGTAAGAAGTAGAAATATAGACAGAGTCAAGAAAGATATAAATAATAGATCGTATACTTACTGTATGATTATCTAAATATACATATATACATATACATTTTTTCAGTTACATACCCTTCAATCACATCACCTTTCAACCAGATAGCTTCGCACGCGATTCGTGGCACTCGCGCCACTCACCGGACTTGCTGTTATTTATTTGCGACCAAATGTTTCAATTATTTTTAATTTACATTTCCGAGTTATAGTTAGTTCTTCTATTTTTGATTTAATATTTCTCAATTCCTCCTTGCTTCTTCTTTATAAATCTGTACAATTCATATTACCGCTCTTTCTCGGTCTGATATTTTGCATTATGCCTCGTGGACGTATCGTTTTTTTTTACGTACTGCCTTTTTACAGATTCACTTTACCATGCGTTTTTTTCTGCACACGATTTCAATGTTACCGTTTTTTTAAATAATTAATAATTGAAACGATTGTTTTGTTCAAGGGTCTGTACTTCAGAAGTTAAGGGTAGTACCAACCCAGAGGTGAGATTATATTCTAGATGTGGTCGAATTTGCGCCTTATATAGCAGACAGCGTTGTCGGGGGGTAAAGCACCGCTTAGACTTGATTCACATTCAGACCTCTGCCCAAAGCTTCTGCATACCTCATTCGTACATCGTCAGTTTTTCAACTTCAATTTAACGTTTGCACTAGTTCAACTTCTTTTTCCATACACGGCTTTGTTCTTAGCACACTATAGATACAATCACTAAATAATATTTTTCACACTTCGATCCATTCATTTCTTTGGTATCTGTAGCCAGGTTTATTTCTACACAAATATGCACCAGGCGTTCACTGTTATTATTTTTGAACTTCCGAACTTTTCTAGAACGCGTTCCGTTTGTCCTCTTTGTACACTCACCCATCCATTCAAATCTTCCATTTAAAATCACTCTTTCACTTGGATTGCATATATTCTCCACATAGTTCCAAAAATTCTCACATTCTTGGTCGTTCTCTCCATTTTCCGGTGTGTAACATGTAATTATAATGATCTTTCCAGATTACACTTTTATTCTACTCCGCATTACTCGGAGTCGGAGGGATACCAATTCATACTGTTTAATACACCTTTTCACTCTTTCACTTCAGCTCATTTTGCACCATGCATTTCCGTTTTAACACCTAACCATAGCTCCAGGCTACCATTACCCATCTCCACAACATCTTTCTCTTTGCGCTTTGTTTGTTATAACCAAAATATCGAGCTGTTTTACATTCGTAGTTTCATCCATACGTACTTCTAACATTCCACATACCAACTTGCCATTCCACATTGATGCGGCCATCAACAACGGGACCTGTCTTTCAACCCTGGTCGTCCCTCGTAACCAGAGATTTCCGAAGTCATCATACAAGTGTCGTAAGTAAAACGGTTACTACCCAATTCGTACCTCTGACGAAGTAGCATTCCCTACTAACGGTATCGTTCTACTACCGGTCAGTGTTGGTAACCACCTCTTCGATTATCGCAGACATGCCCAACATAATTCTATATAAGCTAGGATCTCTGGCTTTGCAAGTCAGCAAGTGGTGACCTACGTTATGGCTACTAGGAGAGCTATGCGGTACACTGACCTACGTTTATAAGTATATAAATGATTAAAATATCACGAGTTTCTTAACATTTTTGAGTCTTAGAATAAGTAGATTAGGATTCATTTTCTTTTTTTTTTGTGGGCATTTTCGAGTTTTTGAATTAAAATTTCGTTAAAAACCGGTATGTCGTACAAGATACTTTTCTTTCGTTTTTATTTAAACACAGTTAAGGATTTTGTCAAAAGAACAATAAATTCGCCGCTGAAATGCGTGGTTAACTTCACATAGGTAAATATTGCTTGCACGATTAAGTTAATATATGTAGGTAAATTAACCTTAAACAGAAGATGCTCATTAACCAAATTAATTGAAAATGTTGTGTTGGTTAATCATTGAACAATTTAACTAATTTAGTAAGTGGTAACGAAAGAGTAAAAAGATAAGTTTACCAAGCTATCCTATCTGGAATTGATATACAGTGACAGCGACAGTGACTTAATAAGAACTGCACTTACTAAGTAGAAGTGTTACTGAGAGCAACGATTATAATTAGGAATTAATATATGGTTTTAACAAAATTACTTGGAAGTTTTTGCTATGAACTGTTTAAAACAATTTCTACTACGAGACAATGTTAAGAACTGTGAAATATCTTTAGAATGCTTTTACGTTTGGTGATTTGTATGGTAGTAAATTTTAGCAATATTAACCCAGGTATTTAACAGCTTCTTTGTTTTCCGAGCGATTCGTTTATCCCAAAGATAATAATGTATTTATTGCTCAACATCATTTTCCTCCACAATTTGTGTACGATTGTTTCTAATCTAAATAAATAGACTAAAGTAATTTAAGCCTATATAATACAAAAAAACAAAACAGTAAAATGCAAACGAAAATTAATACTAAAGTACAGTTATTTACTAGTGATAGCAATGTGATATTTCGTTGAAGTTAGCACCCATTTGATATACAGTGCGTCCAGTATAAAATGATGTACATGGGTATATTGAAAACCGGTGGAGATACAAAGTCGGCTAAATAGAAGAACAGTTACATATTTGTCTGCCCAAAAATAATTTAGGTTTATTTTATTTCAAATACCATTACGTAGATACAGGATGAAAAGCAAAAATGCACATTTTCGAAAACCACCATATTTTCTTTATTATGGAAGCTAAGGTCATCCAATTTTCAGGATATTGGTAAGAGGATACGGCGATTTTAAAAGTGGTATCAAAAAAATTCTACGCCTACTATGTTGCGAACGGCCAAAGTCAATTTTTGTGTTTCTTATGGGCGCCATATTGAATTTTTGCGTTTTTAAAGTCTTCGTTAGAAATGTTTTTCAACATGGGTATTTTCGGTCAAGATAAGTAATGAAAACTAATAAAATTAAGATTTCATAGTATATAGACTTTGATATTTTTATTCAGTTTTACTTTAAATTAGCAAAAAATAATATAAGAGTTGTACAAATATTTAAACGCTCTTAATTCATCTGACGAACATTGAAAATGAACAAGCTAGAGCGTTTTAGGATTAAACTAAGTGTGCAACTAAGCCACCAGTACTTCACAGGATTGTCTTATCATTTGCGAAGTGAGACTGCTAACAGCTTCTATAAGAGCTTCTCGTAATGCCTCTGCGGTGTCATGGGACCTACAGTATACTTGATTTTTGAGGTGGCCCTACAGAAAAAATCAAGTGGATCTAGCAGGCCATCTTACTTGCCCCAGGTTGTCTATTCACTTGTGCGGAAATTTGTCATTCAAGAAGTTCGTAATAATTTGTGTATTATGTGGTGGAACGGCGTCTTGTTGAAAAACATGTTCTGCAGGGTAGATAGTGACAGTTCCATAATGTCTTCTGCAACGTTAGTTTGTAAAAGATTCAAATACTACGCGGAATTTAAATTTTCATTGAAAAAATACGGCCCAATCAGGTGGGTACCCAGAATACCTAACCAGTCGTTAAATCCCCACCTAACTTGGCGATCTAGCCATGGATTTACATCTGACCAAAAAACAGCGTTCTTACGATTAAATAGCCCACAGTTAGTAAATCGGCTCTCATCAGACCAAAATGCCATTCTTCTAAGCGCATCGCCATTCACGATAGGGGTGATATTTATGACGATGTAAAATGCTACCCGCCATAGACCAGCGACGCCTGTTATTGGTTCAATCTTTTTTTTTAATAATTGTGGACTTGAACAGGCTAAATTTGACCTATGGTGCTGAGTGATTTAGCAATCCAATCACGTGGTTACTCACAACACCCAACCAGACGTTAAATCCTCACCGAACTTGGTGTCTAACTTGACGAACTAGCCATGGATTTACATCTGACCAAAAACAGCATTCTTACGATTAAATAGCCCACAGTTAGTAAATCGGCTTTCATCAGACCAAAGAACTTTTAATGAAAAGTTTGGTATCTCATAATTTTTTCGAATAAACAACTGAGAAAATGTAATTTTTCCAATCGCATCGCTATTCTGGAGACCCTGACAGAGACGTTCACGATAGGGGTGGTATTTATGATGATGTAAAAATGCTACCCGCCGTTGACCAACGACGCCTGTTATTTGTTCAATCTTTTTTTTTAATAATTGTGGACCTCAACAGGCTAAATTTGGCCTATGGTGCTAAAGCACTCAGGAGCACTTAGGAGGATGGATAGAGGGATATTGAATTCTCAATGAACAGCTATCTTAAATTTTTCCATATCGTAAGTGAGGGGAAAAGTGGGACTAGGGAGATCATTCCAGAGTTTAGAAACCGTGTAGAAGAATGTGGATTGCGCCCGTTTGGTACCAAAAGTGAAGATTTGTACTGCATACTGATGATGTGAATGAGCGAACCGAATATTCTTAGGAAAGGTAGTCCAAGATGGTATCAAAAAATCTAATTCAGCAACGTAATAGCCATTGTCATACCGATAATACAGAGAAAGAATAGACCGAGAGGCGAACAACAAAAAACTGCAAGCATTTATCTAAAGGCAGATTTTTTTGATATTACGTCACATGGGTGAAGTAGAGAAATATCCCGCCACCAGTCCTCCGGTTTCGTTAGCGTGTGGCGCGGGGCGGCTATAATTTTGTAAAAAAAACTATCTACCTCGCAACTATTTTCTAAAACCTGAAAATTAATTTGCGAGCACTATATTAATTCAAAATAAGTTTTACGATCGTCAGTCATGTAAACCTTGTAACCGGGCGCGTCAGTCACGCGTTAAAGTTGTAAAAAATTATACATCGTGCAAGTACTTTCTAAAATCCGAAATTTAGTATACAGGTGAAAAATATTATTATAATTACAAAAAATATAATCAGTCAGTATATTTCTGTAACAGATGTCGTCAGTCGCCGATAAAAGGTGCGCTCGACCAGAACGTATTTTGGTATAATATTTCAATATTTTGAATTAATAGTTTAAAAACATACAGTGTCGGCTTCTATATTTTTCAGAATTTTATATTCCGTAACGGAACCCTATTTTAAAATAAAAGAAGGTGGGTTGTGTGTGCTCCGATACGGATCTATTGATAATAATGCTCGGAAATATGAACAACTTAAAGAGTGATTTGAAGATTTGGATGGAATTTGGCGTGGGAACGCATTACGATGTATCAATATCACTGAAATTCACGAAAAATTGGGACAATCGACTTGTTCTGCTCTTCTAGCTCTGCACGCCTTCAATGGCTGCGATCAAAACCCGATATTTTTCAGAAAAAGGAAAAAAACGTCCATATATCTACCGATTCAGTCCGAAGACTTTCAAGCAGCCTTTGCGAATTTGAGCGCATTGAATGACGATAATCGTTCAGATGTAATTACAAAAATTGAGAAATTCGTCTGCCGATTATACAGTAAAAAAAAATTAAAACGGCTAATGAAGCTCGTTTCGCAATTTTTTCAAAGACGTGTAAAAAGTTACGACCCACCTGTAGATCTGAGGTTATTAAGCACGTTGATCGCAGTGCATACATATCAAGTATTTGGATGAATGCACATCAACCACAAATGTGGCCGTGGAAAACGGTTAGCAGGAAATAGTCGGGCGATATGAGTTCGATTGGTTTGAAAGGCAACAACTTCCAACATTCGTGAAAAACGTTGTCATTGACGAAAATGACGTTTCAGGTAATAGATTATACGTGATAATCATGTTTATCTTACTTATTTAATTATTTTCAAATTAAACTATTGCGCTTATACTAATTAGCTGATGAGTCGCAGACTTAACTGATACAGAACATGATGAGCCGGAAGGAATTTACAACTACAGCAGTGGCCCAGATTAAAATAATATTTTTTGTTTTTTTAGTGTACAATGTTAACACATTTTTTTGAAATATACTTTATTAATATCTATATAAATTCATTAATTTTATTATTTGAATATATAAAATTCAAAGTCCTCTTCAATTAAAATTAGAGACACGTGTATCATAACATTTAAATATCGCCCCCCCCCCCCTCCCCAATTCTGAGATCGCAGCAATTTTATATCTTAATTTTTATTATATGTTTCAATATTTATTATTTAACTTTAATATTATATATTTTAATATTTATTGAATTGAATTTATTATAGAAGGGCAAGGCGTAACCTTTTATCCGCGACTGACTGCATCTGTTACAGAAATATACTGACTGACCATATTTTTTGCAATTATAATATTTTTCACCTGTAGACTAAATTGCAGATTTGCACGATTTACCGATTTTTTACAACTTTAAAGGGCCCCACAGACTTCGCTTTATTTTGAATGGTTTTGAACGAACAGTTAGAACCGTACGGTTTTGAACGAGCACGGCAAATTTCCCTACACTACGTGTTGTTCTGTCAGTTTTTCTTGAGTAATAAACCGAACTGGACATGGATTCCAAAGATACAATTTTAGCAGTGACCGCGGTAATTGCGGTATTAAAAAAAGAAAAAAACTAACAGAAGACAATGGGCTAAAAATCTCAAATACCCAATTGATTTAACTTACCATATCTTGAGGTTCTATATTTGATACATTCTCTTTAGGCATTTCTTGGTTCAATAAGAAATACAGTAGCTCAAAATACCATAACTTCGGTTTGTAAAGCTGTTGTGTTCCTTGTCCTGATTTTTCCGAGGCTTTTACTTTTTTCATTTCTTTTCTGAAACTTCCCCGGATATAATCAATTTTATTAACCACACTGTCTTTATTTGCATTTTCATCAATTTCTTTAAGTTTTTCAATGAGTTCTGTGCATGCTCTATTCTTCTTTACTTTATCATGATACTCAAGTGATTTAATTTTCCGCAAACTGAGGAAATCGCTGCATAATTCGATAAAATCTCGAAGAAATTGTATAAGCGATTTTAAAAATAATAATTGACGAATGCAACCACTACGAATGTTTCTATTAATATTTTCTAATAAATAACAATATTTATTATTCATTTACCGAATCACAGCGCCGCTCGTTTACAAATCCTGAGTGCTTTGCCCACACACTACGTTCCTTGAACGATCGAAAGAAAATAACTGGACCGAACACGCTCACATACTATCGGTTTTGAACGAACGGGTTCGTTCAAAACCGTATAAAATAACCTAAGTCTGTGGAACCCTTTACGCGTGACTGACTCTCCTGGTGACTAGATGTACATGACTGACGATCGTAAAACTTATTTTTAATTAATATAGTGTTCGCAAATTAATTTTCAGGTTTTAGAAAGTAGTTGCGAGGTGTATAGTTTCTTTACAAAAGTATAGCCGCCCCCGCGCTAAACGCTAACGAAACCGGATGACTGACGGCAGGATTTTTTTCTACTCCACCAATGTGACGTAATATAAAAAAATCTGTCATTAGCAAATGCTCCCGGTCTAGAACTGATACGATTCTTCTGTGCTCAAGGGACTGTATGTCAGAATTTAAGGACGGGTCATTTATAAGCCTAATCGCTCTCTTTTCAATACGATCAACGATATAGCGTATTGGGGAGCACCAACCCAGAGGTGAGAATTATATTCTAGATTAGGTCGAATTTGGGCCTTATACAGCAAAAAGGTAAAGTACTGCTTAGATGCATCTGAAGTAAAGACCTACAAGGTGTCTCAACCACGCTTTGCGTAACCAAATTTTCCATGTTTTCGTTTGAACGTTTGTTCTTATTTACCTTTGTAAAACTCTCGTAAGCTACAAGATTGTCTTTAAGACGTCTAAACATAACTGCCAGGTTGTCACCTTTCTGAATATTTATTCAAATAAGTTTCTTTCTGTCTGCGACAGAATAAAACACTCCAACATATCATATTTGCACTATTTGAAAATTTTATAAATTACAATTTATTAACTGCACACAATGGACACTGACAATAAATTCTACTGTGACAGTTAAATAATAATAATAATAAAGGTCTTTATTGTTCAGTCAAAGAATGTGTAGAACAAAGAGCGTACTAATCTTTCTACTGTAATAGTAATAATAGCAAAGTGCTTATACACATATCTGAACAATCACAAGGTGAAGTTCACGAATACAAGAAAAACATCTTGCTTCTTGCTCTTCCACTTAAACCTTGAACTTAAACGACAATAAGTCACTGCATGTTGGTTGCGAACACTAGCCTATTATTAAGTTATTATAAGAGTGAAGTAAGAGAATAATTTACACATGATGTTTCTTAATAAGAAAGTAGTTGAATTATGTAAGGAAATGATATTAATTGAAGATCTTAATGATTTGTTTTTTAAAAGTAGGTAATTTTAAATCTTTAGGTGTGTTAGGAACAGAGTTATACTTTCTAAATTAAACTAAATTAAAAAAGAGACAGCAAAGCAAAACTTACTATGAGAAAATTAAGTAAAAATATCAGCCTACTACCATGAAATCTTAATTTTGTTGTTGTTCATTATTTATCTTGACTAAACATGCACATGTTATACATGGTTGAAGAGCATTTCTAATGGGGATTTTAAAACTGCAAAAATTCAATATAATATAAGAAAAACAAAAGTTGACTTTCACCGTTTGCAACATAATATGCATAGAATTTTTTTTTGCCATTTTTAAAATCACCGTATCTTCTTACCTATATCTTGAAAATGTTATGGCCTTAGCTTCCATAATAAAGAGAATATTGTGGTTTTTCGAAAATGTACATTTTTGCTTTTCACTCTATTGGGGATATTGGTAGCAAATTCATGAGGGCAGTTTTGTAATAAAAAGTGAATGCATTTCGAAAGAAATCTGGCACAAAAAATTTAACAACGATAAAAGCTCCATACAATCTGTTTTGTTGTGAACTAGGTTGTGCAGTAACATGGTGCTAAATAATTTTCGTCATAAGTCTAGTGTTCATAAATTTAGAAATTTAGGACCAGAATGTTTGGATCAAATCACGTCAAATTTTGGATTCTCTTGCAAGCGGTTTGTTTACATATCGCTCTCTACAAAAGAATGTATCATTAAGGAAGGCATTAATGTACGTGGAATATAGTACATAAAATCGAATAACTACCGTCAGTTTTGATTTAATTATTTTCAGTTACTGTTGAGATTTCGGACAGTGTTACAGTGTAACTGAATATTTTAAAGTATACCTAACCCTGAAAATGCCAACATTAGGTGGCGAAAAGGCAGTGCACAGGCAAACACGCGCAGTAGTGTACAAAAATTTTAATTATCTCCTAACACTATTACCAAATAATATAATTGCATCTGAAAATGGTTATTTCCCCTGGTGTTCACCAGAGGCTTTCTGTTGTTCATTAACGATCTGACTGATTACCTATCTTGCATCCAACTCTTATTTGCAGGCAATTTGAAATTATTTCTATCAATTTCTAATAAAACGGATTGTGATCATCTCTCAAAATAAATGTCTCCAAAATGTAAAATAGTTACTGATTCGCATAAATGTTACCACCGACTTAGGCCTCACGTTCAATTATAAACTGCGTTTTTACATTCATATTGACACCATATGCAGATCTGCAATAAGAATGCTTGGTTTTATTATGCGAAATTGTCAAATGGTTAGGGAATTATGTCCTCTAAAAGCTCTGTATTACTGCTTCGTTCACTCAAAACTTGAATACTGTGTAATAATTTGGTGTCCACTATTATAACGTTTAAAGAGATGTTTAGAATATGCGCAGCGTAAGTTTTTGACATATTTACACTCTAAATATGATGGCTTATATCCTTCACGTGGTTACGATCATACGCTTCTCTCTAGATTTAAGATTCATTCACAACACTTACGACGAATGTTATTTAGCATCATGTTACTGTACAACCTAGTTCACAACAAAACATATTGTATGGAGCTTTTATTGTTGTTAAATCTTTTGTTTTTGTTTTTTAATGTAAAACTGCTCTCACGAATTTGTTACCAATATAGGTAGCAAATACAGTGTGTCCAGTATAAAATGATGTAGATGAGGGTATTGAAAACCGTTGGAGATACAGAGTGGGTTAAATGCAAGAAAAGTCTGCCCAAAAATAATCGAGCTTTATTTTATTTCAAATCGATACTGTTATGGAGATACAGGGTGATAAGCAGAAATGTGCATTTTCAAAAAACCACAATATTTTCTTTATTATGGAAGCTCTCATCAAATTTTCAAGATATAGATAAGAAGATACGGCGCGATTTTAAAAATTGTACAAACAATTCTACGCCGATTATGGTGCAAACGGCCAAAGTCAACTTTTGCTTTTCTTATGAACGCCATATTGAATTTTTGCATTTTAAAACCCCCCATTAGAAATGCTCTTCAGCCATATATAACATGTGTACGTTTAGTCAAGATAAATAATGAAAAACAACAAAAGTATGATTTCATGGTAGTAGACTGATATTTATATTCAATTTATTCAATTTTTGCTTTGCTGTCTCTTTTTAATTATCTAACTGTCGCAGTAGAATTTATTGCCAGTTAATAAATTGTGTTTTATAACATGAATAAATTTTCAAATAGTGACAAATATACGTTGGAGTGTTTTATTATTTGATGCATAAATGACGCGAAAGCTGACGAAACTTATTTGAATAAATATCCAGAAGACGACAACCTGGCAGAGTAATGTTTAAGCGTCTGAGTTTTGCAAAGGTAAACAGGAACAAACCTTCAGACGAAAATACAGAAAATTTGGTTATGCAAAGCGTGGTTGAGACACCTAGTAGGTCTTTATGTCACATTGAACAAACAACAGGTGTCGCTCGGTCAACGGTGGGTAGTATTTTCATCGTCATAAATATCACCACTATTGTGAACCGCTCTGCCAGGGTCTCCAGAATGGCGATGCGATTAGAAGAATGGCATTTTGTCAGTGGTTTATTCGAAAAAATTATGAGATACCAAACTTTTCATTAAAAATTTTTTGGTTTGATGAGAGCCGATTTACTAACTGTAGGCTATTTAATCGTAAGAATGCTGTTTTTTTGGTCAGATGTAAATCCATGGCTAGTTCGTCAAATTAGACACCAAGTTAGGTGGGGATTTAGCGTCTGGTAAGTGATCGTGGTACCCACGTGGTTTTTTTTTCAATGAAAATATTTAAATTCCGCGAGATATTTGAATCTCTTACAAACTAACGTGGCAGAAGAAATGATGGAACTGTCACTATCTACCCTGCTAAACATATTTTTTCAACAAGACGGCGTCCACCACATATGCACAAATTATCACGAACTTCTTGAATGACGAATTTTCGAACAAGTGAATAGGCACCCTGGGGCGAGTAAGACCGCCTGTGAGATCCACTGATATAACAACTCTTGTTTTTTTCTGTAGGGTCACCTCAAAAATCAAGTATACTGTAGGTCTTACGATACCGTAGAGGAATTACGACAAGTTGGTATAGAAGCTGTTAGCAGCCTTACTCCGCAAATTATAAGACGCTCCTGTGAACCACTGGTGAAACGATGTGCGTTGTGCGTGTGAGAAAACGGTGGCTTATTTGAACACTTCGTTCGTCGTTCGTCGTTTCAAGATTTGTACAACCCTTTTATTAGTTTTTGCAAATTTAAAGTAAAATTGAATAAAAATATCGAAGCCTACTACCATTAAATCTTAATTTTGTTATTTTTTATTACTTATTTTGACCGAACATACCCATGTTATACATGGTTGAAAAACATTTCTAATGAGTATTTCAAAAATGCAAAATTCAATATGGCGCCCATAAGAAACACAAAAATTGACTTTGGCCGTTCGCAACATAGTAGGCGCACTTTTAAAATCGCTGTATCCTCTTACCAATATCTTGCACATTGACCTTACCTTCCATAATAAAGAAAATATTGTGGTTTTTCGAAAATGCACATTTTGGCTTTTCGCCCTGTATCTACGTAACGGTATCGATTTGAAATAAAATAAACGTAGAATATTTTTGGGCAGACAAATATGCAACTGTTCTTCCATTTAAACGGTTTTCAATTTTCCCATGTACATCATTTTATACTGGACACACTGTATATCAAATGTGTGCTAACTTCAATGAAATATCACATTACTATCACTAGTAAATAACTGTACTTGGTCTTGTGTACCAAAGTAGTAATTGTTTTAAACAGTTGATAACACAAACTTCCAAGTGATTTTTGTTAACACCACATATTATTTCCTAACTATAATCGTTGCTTTCAGTAACACCTTTCTACTTAGTATTTTCCAGTAAGCGCAGTTGTTCTTAAGCGCAGGGTTTGTAACAAGATTTATTTTTTTTATGGATGGTTATTTTTAGTTATTTTTTTTTCAAATAGGTTATTATTATTTTTATTTTTTTTTTACTATTCAAACTTGATGCGATTTTACATTGTAGAATTCTGAAATTTTTGAATTTGTGAACTGCTTTTATTTGAAATACTAACTTCTCGGTAGAAGGATATAATTCTTAGAGACTGTAGGAAAACCACATAGTTACCAATTGGTGTATTTAATTGTTTGCAATTTCTGATAAGGAATACAGTGCATCTGAAAGCTTAGACCACGTATATGTTTCTATGTACACTGTGATGCCTTGGTTAAATTTCCCAATTGGTAAGTATCTTTTCCGATATTCACTCATTATTGAATTTAAAAATTAAAAACTAAAATGGTGTTACGTTTTAATAACGATGGAAACTTTGCGTAATTTATTTAATACAACCACAAAAGTTAACACAAAAATCTTATACACTACGAATAACGATTAAATACAGAACTATAAATAATTAACACTTAAGCTTTTAATTTATCTTAGTACAATTCTAATTTGTATTCAATGCTGCACGACGACTAAATTCGTAATGAATCATCTCTGGATCAGTTCCTTTTTATATATAAACACGCACAAAGGGAATAATCTAGAAAGAATATTTTAAATGCTAAGCGACTCATCGTTAGACGACTGAATAGACGATAACGGCACGCTTTGATGTTTATCGCGTTGGTTATTTTTAGCATACGGGTAGATGCTTATCGCTGGTGCGTTACAATAGTGATACAAATTGTAAGCGGACAAGGCAACGAGCGATACAACGTACAACTGAAATCAGAATCCCGAATATAATATACCTATAATATACCTGTACCAATACTTCTACATCAAAAAATCGTTTTTTTGTAAATAACTCGAAAACGATTAACTTTACAAAAAAAATTATAAGAATGCTTTTCGATCAGAAATTTGATTTTCTATACAACAGCAAAATCTCAAAAAAATCGTGTGGATGGGTTCCAAAATCGAGTTTTTATAATAAAATTTTCGAAAAAATTGCAAAGAACACTTTTGGTGAGAAATTTTATTTCCTATCTAATTCTATTAGATAGGAAATAGATAATTATAACGACAAAAAATACTCACAATTACATTACTAATCACATATTAAAAGGAAAAAATCTAAAAAAATAAAAATTTGCAAAAGGGGTATTTACCCCCCCCCCCCCAGTTTTACCCCTTTTCCCATACCCCACTGATCCCAAAAACAATCAGTCGCTTTGGGTAGTTGACATCTATCTGTATGCCAAATTTCAAGTTGATATGTTAAGTACTTCGACAGTTATGGAGTACACACACACACACACGCGCGCGCGCGCGCGCACGCATGCACGCAAGCACGCACGCACACAGGTACACAGACACACAGACAAAAATTTTTTTGCTCAAATTTTGTTTTTGGACGTTTTCGAACATTTTAAAGCGATTGACCAAATAAAAATATTTGAATTTTTTTTAGCGATACAGTACTTCCCATCCGTTGGATGTGGAAGTAAAATTAACAAGATTATGATTTAAAGTTTTATTTACAGCAATTAATTTTACGTGATTTAAATTTGTTTGTGTCATGTATAAATTTTGGCGTCCCCTAAAACTTAGAGCGCTTTACGCACGTGCGTAATTTGCGGAATGGTAAATACGGCACTGACAATAAATCATACTCTTATACACCAATAGATGAATAGAAGTGATCTAATTTTGATTTTTTGAACTTAGCCCACGAACGTTCTGAAGGTAACAACTAAGGTTAATTTTTCTGCTGAGCGAACTTAGCTTAAGACATGACTTTTGGTATACCACGAATATGTTTAATTTTTATGCTTGTTTCTCCAAATGCTATACGTTCTTCCAGTTGCTTCTTAATCTTGCGGATTGGGTTTGCCTACGTGTTCTATCAAAAGAGATGGCAATATTATTGTATATTTGATGTTTCAGTACTTTGGCATTAAAAAGTATATCTTGAACCAACTTTTCATTATTCAAAGTTACTTTAATCGGTTTAGAACCAGATTTTATAGGGCCAAGTTTGCCCAAAAGGATCGGCAACACATCAATGTTATCAATATTAGGTTCAACATAATTTATTATATTACTGATATTCTGCTTTTTTTCCGAACGATTGTTATCTTTAGAGACGTCGTAGCATATTGCATTTTCTTTGTTGGTGTTCAGTAACCTCAAATATAAGCAAAATTCTGCTCTAAGTTGAAGTAGTAATTGTTTGATTTCGATAAGCTCTACGTTACCTTTACGACATTTATCGCAGTGATAAGTAATATGCCTATCCTTATTCAGAATACATTGAACTTCGGTTCGTGAAAGATTAGGACAGGTGGAATGGAAAGGAATATTGTATTGGTCACGCTTGATTTCCTTATCGGAATTTAAAATATCTTCACCGACAATGCACTCATTATATACTGGCATGTTGCCGAATTAGTTAACACTCTCCACTGAATTAACTATAAAATTCATTACCAATTTTAAAATGCATACAGACCGAAGGCAGTTCTGAAACCGATATGTCAATGAACGATCGTTTAGCTCAACCGGGAGTCGTCAAAAATCTACTGAGTGGTGTTGAACAACCGCAGTCTTTCTCCGATGGTGTGAAAAAATGGTGGAACGTGGGGAGCGCCGACTAAAGCTGGGCGCGCACTACAGCGACTCCGGCCCGACCCAGGTTGGCCCAGCCCTCGTTTAAAAGTACGAATACGTGTAATCAAATTAGCACCCGCGCATTACACCACACTGCACCGACCCATCTTCAACCGGCCTCAACCGTCACCAGCCCGGACCGGCCCCGGTCGACTGTAGGGGCGACTAGGGCCGGAGACGGTCAAGTAGGGGAACCGCGCTTTTCTTACAGATGAGTCATTTCCACCGTTCTGCAGGTGGCTTCTTTATTCAAAGGACATAATCAGTTGTGCGGATAATTAAATAATTCATTTCTGATTTTTGTAAGGATTTTAGGATCTTTACACGATGTCGCCATTATCATTGTAACACTAAAATAGACTTTATATGTAACTTTTTCTTGTCCATTGGTCATTGATACTTGCAGTTTTTTAAATGGTTGATTTTATTAGAAAATGGTTAGAGGAGTTTTATTTTACAGATTAAATTTACTAACACTTTTTTCCTAATTCTCAAAATTTGGTTTTCATAAAAGTTCTAGACTTTAAAATCTATCTAATTCTGTATTATAGTTACGTCCATATTGTGCGTAAATAAAGTTACTTCCCAAATTTCGTTAAAAAAGGGATCCTGGCTAAAGGGCAGGGACCGGGCTGGAGTGGGTCGGTGTAGTGCGCGGGTAAACGCCGGAACACACCGAGCGCGGTCAGTCTAGGGCGGGCCGGAGTCGCTGTAGTGCGCGCCCAGCTTAAGGACCGTACCAGAATTGTCAATTTTCGAAGGGGCGAAAATAAATAAATATGTTTATGTATGAGTATTCAACGGCAAGAAATGTTTAATATGAAGGAACGAAAAGGAAGAAAAAATTGTTAAAAAATTATAATTGAGTGATCTCGAAGAATTATTCTTAAATAACAAATATACTTAGCCGGATGGTTATTGAAAAAAGTTTAAATTATACACATAATTAAAATAATTCGCTTTTTTTTGGTTCTTTAATGGTGTATTTTTATATTTATATTTTACTTAAATGTATACGCTTGGATAATAATTACAGTTGTCGTCCTCAGCCGTGGTGATCCTTTAAGATCTGCACAACTGAGGGCGATAACCGTAATTGTTATCGAAACGTATAGATTTATGTAAAATATAAATATAAAAATACGCCATTAAAAAACCCAAAAAAGCTAAAGCTAAGTATTTTAATTATCTGTAATAATGGTGAAAGTTTACATTTGCATAAATTATACATAAATTATGGTGAAAAGAAATGTAATCTATAAAAATGATATTTAAAACAAATCACTTTGGTAAACAATTAGTCTTGAAATAATAATTTATTACACATTAAACGGCAATAAAGCAAATTGAGTTTGTAAGGAATTAGCTGTGAACGAGAAAAATATTCTTATGATTTGTAATTAAATAAACCTAATGAGGGGAAGTTCTTTAACATCAAAAATAAATTAAAATGTTAATTTAAGCGATATTCACTATCGACCGGTTTTAATTAGACCATGATACTTCAGAATCATAATCATTAATCACAATATTAATTGACCTTTACGAAAGTTCCTAATAATGACATACGAAAAACTACTTCATTTATGTGAACGGTAAACAAAGATTAGATTTTACGTAAAATCGGGTTCCTAAGATATCATAAACAAAAAATTACCAAAAATTGAGCGTAATACTTTACCTATATCAGTCAATGTTTCTAAAACCTCCTCGTAGAGTCGGCGGTTGGAAATACAAACCAATTATTGCTAGCACGGTCGCCGCAACTTTGATAATGGCAAACGAAATCGCGTCGATGCGTGGTGAGAAAACAAACTTTTACTGTTACTACAAACTTATACCCCCAAACGAAAATCGAATCAAGTGGCCTTTAGCGAAATTTTTGTACTGAACATATTTTGCGAATCATTTACTATCGCGGCCAACTAGTTTGGCAGTGTACAATAAGAGCGAGGTCGCGCGGAAACAATTTTGGATTTTAAAAAATGCAGTTTATTGGCAGAATAAATTCCCAGAAAAACAGAATACTCACAAACACCTGATATAAAAAAAAGTGGCGAAATAATTCGTTTAAAAAAACCACTGCAAATTGTATCAATACTTCCACATCAAAAATTTTGTAATTAACTCGAAAACGATTAATTTTACAAAAAAATTACAAGAATGCTTTTCGATCAGAGTTTTTTGGAAATATTTCGAAAATGACAAAATTTTCGAAAAAATTGCAAAAACACTTTTTGTGAGAAATTTTATTTCCTATCTAATGGTATTTTCACTTTTTGAATATGTTAAGTAGTTCCGAAGATATTTAGGACAAATCGGTTTTTTAAAGTGATGACTGTTTGCTAATATCTTGTAAACCGTTTGTTGTACAGAAAAATTATAGGGATAAAAAATACTCACAATTATATTACTTATCACACATTAAAAGGAAAAAAAATATTTGCAAAAGGGGTACTTGCCCCCCGTACCCCACGACCCCAAGCACAATCAGTCGCGCACGCACACACACACACACACGCACGCACGCACGCACACACACGCACACACACACACGCGCACACACGCACAGACACGCAGACACGCACACCCACACACACCCACACACCCACCCACACGCACACCCACACGCACCCACACGCACACCCACACGCACACCCACACACGGACAAGATTTTTTTGCTTAAATTTTGTTTTTGGACGTTTTCGAACTTCTAAAGCGATTGAGAAAATGAAAATTTTTGAGCGATAGCCTTCCTATCCGTTGGATGTGGAAGTAAAAAACGTGAATATTAATTAAATAATTTAATAAAGCGGTGATAGATGTTTCCAGGGAGCACTCAAACTTAAATTCAAGTCAAAGAATGTTTAAGGTCAAATACTACTTTCAAGCAGAATGCTACGTTAGTTTTGATAATGAAATTATTATGGGACTGGCCCCTCATATTAGTATTGTTCGATTAAATTGACGGCGAGTAAAGTTTGGTTTTTATCGTAATAAAATATCTATTTTGGGTTTTACATTGATGCGAACAAAACCAACTTTTAACATTAAGTTAAAGCAGTGGCGGAGCTTGCTGAAAAAATAGGTGGTGCTCTAGATATTGAATTTTTGTTTACATTATTTTTATGAATAAAATAATTAACATTCATTAATTTTGTTTATATAGGAGTTCAATTTTGCGATTTTTAGCTTTGCAAAAATTCCTATTACTTTGTTGTTAAAATCCGGTATGTTGGTGATAAGATCTCGTTCTATAGACAACATAGCAAGCGCAGTAGCCTCTCATTACACATAGAATTTCTTAAAAAGCTTTTTATTCGCTTTAGAGTTGAAAAACAGCTCTCAGCTTCTGCAGATGACATCGGTATTGTGATAATTATCTTCAGCAATCAGATTGTCTCTTGAAAAACAGCATGAATTTAGTTTGAACGTAATAAATGAAAAAAAATGAGAGGGCTCGAAAAATATTGCGAAATTCTTCCCTCTCGTGCACCAGTTCTAGTTCAATTACTTCCACATCCAACGGATGGGAAGTACTGTATCGCTAAAAAAATTTTCAAAAATTTTTATTTGCTCAATCACTTTAAACTGTTCGAAAACGTCCAAAAACAAAATTTGAGCAAAAAAAATCTTGTCTGTGGGTCTGTCCGTGTCCGTGTGTGTGCTCCATAACTTTCGAAGGACTTGACATAGTGTGGCGTCCCACACTTGAAAAGTGTAATTTGAACTTATTTGCAAGAATGCAAATTCAAGAACAAAACAATCGCTAAGTGATTTATCTTGACTTTACTGACAATAATGTTACTATTACTCAAATTAATTGCTTCCCTTACATAGACCATTCTGACAATAATTAAAAGATTAGAATTTATTTACAAGTCTGATATTTAATTACTCGCAAACCTCAAATCTGATCAAACGAAGTGGCCGTCCAGTGGTAGGTAGCTGTGCTATATGAATTAGATAGGCTGGATGAGGTAAGTGTTGCATCATGAGGGGAAGGTAAACAATGAAACTACTCAAATTAAAATTAACGAGCTTTGAGCAATGGTGGTTCAGCCCGTTGATGTACTATTGTGGGAAAGAACTATCAATAGAGCCCACTTTATTCATAAATAAGTAATTGCACAAGTACTTTAATAAATCAAATAACGCAAAAAAAACATGAAAGGGTTAAATATATAACAAACCACCATTAAATCAGGTTAAAATGCGTACAAAATTATAACGTTAAGAGAAAATGAATAAAAAGCAGTTTAGTTACACAGAAACACAATAATAAAAAAACCATGTAGTCACACCCACAATTGTGTTATAAATACTCAGAATAAAAATCGTAATACCAAACATGTGGCCCTTTAAAACCAATCATGCCGGTCTTTAAGTAAATAAGCACATAAAACAATAAAGTAAATTACGGTACATATAAAATACAACAGTAAAATTGCACAGGTGACAATAAGGTAAAGGCAAAAGAAAATAGACAAGGAATTTACATGTACACAATTGTTTAGTGACTACTAAGCGTAAAATACATAGGTACAGTTGCAAGAAATTACATATAAAGAGGAATTAGTTCGCAGGCAAATAATTCTACTTAACAAATTGACAAAAAACCTCATTAAAACAAAACCTTACAAGGGTAAGTTATAAATAGATCAGAACGTCGTGACCGGTAGATACGTTTGAGTGCGTTAGAAAAATACAGCGCCCCTTTCTGAGGTTACACATTAATCTATACCGCAATAAAAACAATATAAATAAAATTCGAGGTGTTTAATGGTTATCTGGCCCCGAGAGTGCATACCCACTTGGCAATTGCTTTTTACATTTAATAACCCGTTCGCCAGGCCCACCTCTACACAAATATACATATAAACAACAAACAACAATGCTAATTCACCCAAATACAAGAGGGAGGGAACGCTGTACTGTCTTTTATTTTAGCAGATTTCAGCTTAATGAGTCCGCGTGCGAATGAGATACCTTTGCAAGGCAATGCTCGATTTTTAATACGTTATATACGCTTGTAAAATTATTTGCAGCCAGCCTTAATTTATATAAAAATACCTACTTACACTTGAATATATATTCCCTTAATTGATCACGGACACAAATCGTTAACATACGCGGTTTAACTTCAAAAAGGGTGACTAGATTAATATTTGAAAAACACATTAAAACTAACACCCGAAAGAAGAGTCAAATTAGCGTTGGCTAATCCAAAAGAAAATGTACACGCAAGAATCATTTTAAAGACAAGCTGTTTACAATGAAGGTATTTAATTAACCCTTTCGATCTGGCTCCATCGACACCACAAATCACTTAACCTTTTAGATGCTAATCCACCATATATTTGACAAGATTGCAGTGACTACACTGCGTCTCGTGTTTTGAATAGTGAATTAAAACTTCTCCCTTCTATTTGAAACTGATTAAATAAGAAATTACCGAACTTAGGCTTGTTTGACACAATACTAAATTTGGTGACTTTTGTTACAAAAATTATTTTGTGTAAAATTATTTAGAACATGTCTTACATAATTTTACACCATAATTATTTTAGATAAAATAAATTAAAAATAATTATGTTAGCAGCAATGTGAAATTATTGTGCACAAATTTTATACCAAATTTAGTATTGTGTCAAACAATCTTAATTATCTTAGATAAAATAAATTCAAAATAATTATGTTAGCAACAATGTCAAAGTTTCTTCACAAATGGTCTAACAAATTTTATAATAACTTTAGTATAGTACCAAACGGGCCTTACATTAAAACATAATGCAAGAATTTGTACAAATAACTGATAAACAGTGTAATGATTTTATTGTAAAATCTATAATACTAATACATAATAAACTATTAATACAAAAACTACTTGGTTTTAAATTGGCACTTTCTTTGATTTATTTTTACAGCGTGAGTTTTAACTATATCATCCTCACCTTCTGGCCTACTATCGTTGCCACCCATAATGTTATTAATGTTTGCACAACATGCATGAAGTAATGTTCGCATAGTAATTTTGATTTTAAATGAAACAAGCTCTTCCTTATGAACACAAGTAATAAAATTAAAATCAAGTTTCTTTTTTAAAGCAGTAACAATTTGTTGTGATAAATTTTGAGTGTAGGGCTTATTTTTTAACAGTTCTGTTATTGTATGTTGTAAATTCCTAAAACACTCCCCAAACTGAAGCGTCGGATAGCACAAACGCTTTGCCCATAAACCGCCATACTCTCGTGCATAGATTAATTTATTACTGGGGCTGTCATTTTTGTCAAACAATGCAGATTTACAATGTGAACACAAAAAACTTTTCTTTTTAAATTTGTTTAAAATACAGCCTGCTACATTATTATTTGTATACACCCAGTGCTTCTGACAGAGAAGAAGCAACAATTTTTGGTTTTTGCTGTCTTATTGGTGATTGTGATGACTTACTGAAAGAGCAAATATTTTTTCATCTATTGTAAACCTATGCTGTTTTGGAGATTTATTTGCTTCTCAAAGTTGCCCTTGAATAAATTGAGCAGTAACAGAATTAAGTTTGGCAAGTGTTTCTTGCAAACATCGGTTTTTTACACATTTTGTTGCATTAAATAATCGACGCTTAAAAGTATCTTTAGAGTTAGTTGTTCTTCTTTCAATTCTCCATAAATTATTCGTTTTTTGGGTGTTAGATTTTTCCTTGTTACACCTGCTGTATGCAGTATTTGTTTTGGCGTTAACTGAACAAGTGGCTTGCTTTCAGGGCTTTCTGCAAAAATTTCTAAATGTTAATGATACGTTATAATGTGAAAGATAATAATCACCAATATCTCTTTCCAACACAATGTTCATGTTTGAAGTACTAGGTACTGATGCCTCTTCAATTAACTGTACAGTTTGTAAATACTGTTTAACTGGAACTTGGTTAGGTGAAACTAAAAAGAAGTGAATCGTTAACTTCAAAGTTAGAATGATATGCGCTCAAGTATAACATTATTGTATACCCATGACCGGTCGTTTAAAGAAACAACAAATTTTTCATGCAAAGGTAGCATTTTCGTTTAATAAAAGCAACTAAATCATCATTCCTGTTTAATTAATACAAAAATCCAAATCTTATACAATGAATTAATAACATTCAACAAGAAAACAAGTTTTTGTGGTTAGATTGACCAAAACAACAGAATAAAAAACAAGTTACCAAAAAAAATCATAGTTACCAAATTGAACTTGCAAATCCGTTGGCAAAAAAAGAGTTGGTATAGCATTTGAATGTAATCGATTAGATCTTTCGCTGAAACAATTCACATCGAAACGTTGGCGATAAATCCTTTTTTTAGTATAAACCGCTTCACGTGTCATATGAGACAAAGATTTGACCTGAATAATGCTCAACCACGTTAAAAATCTCTCCATTTGCTTTTTAGGATTTGGAAACCTATGACAATGTGTTGCAGTGTTGCAATTTGGTATACAGCACTTTATGCGACCCATATCTGTAAATTTGTAAAGATCAGCTGGTATTAGTTGACAGTATAAAATTACAATTAACTTACCTACCTACGAATTAGGCGATTATACGTAACACTACAAATTTAACTATACACACAAAAGTTTATAACGTTTCTAACAACATATCACTCACAGAAATCACTAAACGTTGGTTACTGTTTCTAACCTAGTAAATACAGTATCTCAAATTACTTAACCTTTTATCACACCAAACTTTAAAAATAATTGATATCACCGCCATCAGTAGTTTGGAATCGCAAACTAAATTTTCTGCGCCACTAAGTCTGCGCATTCTAATTTACGTGAAGGCTCTATTTTTTTTAAGTGGTTTGTGGTCGAGATTCTAATTTACGTGAAGGGTATTTTTTTTAAGTGGTTTGTGGTCGACACTAACTGTAACTACTTTTCCCCCGATTTTAAAACTAACTACATTTACTCCCGGAATCAACCCCCCATTTTTCAAAAGTAATAAAAAACAGAAAATTATTATGTTGGAACAGTTCCATATTAATTATTGTTTATTGAACGACATCTTAATTTTAACAATATGCATTCGTCCGTAACAAACCCTACATTTAGGTCTCGAGTTTCCAAATACCAAACAAAGACGTCTTTGATTGCAGTGTTTATCGTTAGTAATTAATTACTAACTAGTGACATTTTTACACGAGCGCGCGTATAGAAATTTTCAACAATTCGCCAGTTTCGGCAGAACACCTGTCTCTCTACCCTAATTTGTTTCCTTTTTTTTCTGTTCAACCTTTACTCAAATATCAATTACATACATTCCTACGTTTCTTACACAAAAATACATTAAATAAAATATTTGAATATTCAAATATTCAAATTACGACGCATCATCACGATGTTAAAAATCCACTAATTACCTTTTCTTCCTATCGCGGTAACAATGGCGATTTGACAAACGTTTATTACAATAATAAAATTTTCGCGGTCCGCTACCTACAATATTAACTTGAAATTTGGCACAAATATAGATGTCAACTACCCAAAGCGACTGATTGTTTTCGGGTCAGTGGAGTATGTGGAAAGAGGTAAAATTGGGGGGGGGGGGGGGTAAGTACTCCTTTGGCAATTTTTTTTTAGATTCGTTTCCTTTTAATATGTGATTAGTAACATAATTTTCGCGGTCCGCTAGCTACAATATCAACTTGAAATTTGGCACACATATAGATGTCAACTACCCAAAGCGACTGATTGTTTTTGGGGTCAGTAGAGTGTGGGGAAAGAGGTAAAATTGGGGGGTTAGTACTCCTTTGACAAATTTTTTTTAGATCCTTTTCCTTTTAATATGTGATTAGTAACATAATTGTTGAGTGTTTTTTGTCCCTATACTTTTTCTGTGCAACAAACGGTTTAAAAGATATTAGCAAAAAATCGTTACTTTAAAAAAACGGTTTTTCCTCAATATCTCCGGAACTACTTAACGTATTCAAAAAGTGAAAATACCATTAGATAGGAAATACAATTTCTCACAAAAAGTGTTTTTGCAATTTTTTCGAAAATTTTGCCATTTTCGACACATTTCCAAAAAACTCGATTTTGAACCCATCCACTCGATTTTTTTTGAAATATTGGTATTATAAAATCAAATTTCTGATCGGAAAGCATTCTTGTAATTTTTTTGTAAAGTTAATCGTTTTATAGTTATTTACGAAAAACCTATTTTTTGGTGTGGAAGTATTGATACAATTTGCAGCGTTTTTTTAAATCTCGTTGCATCCAAATGTGGATATGCCTCTACCGTACTCAACAAATACGACTCAGGAAAATTTTTTTGCGTAGTCCTGGAACTTTGAAGACTGGAAAAGGTTTGATGCAATGACGTGACCTGTGAATTTGTATCTGACTCTTGTTTCACTGATTAATACATCGCAAACTTCTTTGGCTTCTCTGTTTTTTGTTCCTGTGAATGTCTCTGTTCGTCTTCTCTTTCGTGTTTCTTGATTACTCTTGTTTTCTACATCATCTTCTTGAATATTGGCAGTCGAACCAATATTATTTCGTATGTTAGAAATTTCATCCGTGAACTTTTCAATGCTCATAAGCTGTATCGATTTCTCTTTTTTGTAACTGATTGTATGGGATGTCCACATGCGGCATTATTTTATGGAATATCTTTAGCCAAAATAAAAAATCTTCATTTTTTAGCATGCGTTTAAGTCCAGAAGCTTGCTTAATTGTTGTTTTATGTTTTATTTTATCACTATAATCAATTTCTTCCATACATTCAATAAGCTCTTCTATCTACTCAAATACAGTGTATTAACAGTTCTTGAATTAAAGCTCCACCTTGTAGTAATAGCTCGGAGTACTCTTTTGCAAACTACACTGTCCACAACGGCTGTTCGCTGATCAGAGCTTGAAAAAAAAGGAACGAATTCTACTCAAATTGGAAAAAATATACGTAGACTGCGACATAACCAAATTCAACTGATGGGCGTAGCAGTGAATATATTGAGCATTTCAATAACATTTCTTAATTTTAGCTTGAACTCCACTAGATGCCCCACTCATAACATTTGCTCCATCATAAGAAGTTTGCGCTATCATTAAATGACTCATTCTATATATGCCTATCAATCTCAGTATTTATGCATCTCGATAAAGACTCTGCATCATGTTGTTCTCGATTTAGAAAACCCCAAAATCTTTCTCCATCGCATATATACCAATAATTAATGGCCATTTGAAAAGTTGTCGAAACATCAGTAGTTTCGTCCGCAATAATGGACAGATAATTTGTGGATTTAGTTTTCTGAAAAATTGTTTCACGACATACTTCTAACATTGATTGCATCAATTCATTTTGGATAGTGTTGATGTACCTTTAAAAATAGTGGCTTTATCTAAATTCATTTTCATGGCATCGTCTAATTCGGCACTAAAATTTATCAAACCTCAAATACCCTTGGATTTACAGAATCTGCAGTTTCATGGTGACCCCTTAAAGCTAATTCGAAACTGTCACAAAAGCGAATACAGTTGATTAAAAAGTATGCACAAATTGTTTATTTTTGCTTTTTACGGCGACTTCTATAATACCTGTTGTTGGTCTTTTTTCAAAATAAATTGCACCGAATTCGTTTTAAAATTCACACTGTTACGTAACCACTGTTATGAACAACCTCTCGCTGCGAATGCGAACGTGCGATGCAAACTAGCGCACCGTCGCCTGGTTAAAAACGCATTTGACGGCTAGCCCGAATCCGCCCGAGTATGTAATTAGAAGCCGATAGCTAAAGATTCCCGTGCTCCGACTGCTAGGGCACGCTGCGCGATACTTCGATACTTAGCGGTGCATACTTTAAGTACGATTTACTTGCTATGCGTTATAAAGCATGATATAATAGGCGAAAAATAAATAACATCGGTGAATTAATATTTTTAATTTGTTACATATTTGTTACTTATTGCAGTCTGCAGGAATATATTTCATATTTTACTTTATTCAGGTGGTGCGCGAGCACCGGAGCACTTTAATAGTAACCGTCCCTGAGTTAAAGCACTTTAATGAACTATATAGTTATCACTAAATTAATATATGTACGCCGTAGTGATGCACTTACTAAATTATAATAACAAAATTATTTCCCAGATATATGTACGCATTACTATACAGGGCGCTTTAAATTTTATGGTTACGGATAGACAATAAACGGTTTTAATTCCGCGGCACATTATAGCGGTAAACTTTGATTCATTTACAGAATTTTTAACAGCCAACTACATAGTTACATTCAAAGCAATAACATACTACCACCTGTACACCTGGACTCCGGTCAGGATATATCTGTTCAACGGCACTCTTCAGCGTTACCGGCGCACTTTTCGGGCTTTTGATAATAATGACCGTGGATTTAGTTTTGATAGATTTTTCTAAAGCTTTCAACATGATCAACCATACCCTTGTTATATCTATTCTTCACTACATTGGATGTGCTGATATTGTGACTTCTTTTTTCAATAGCTGTCATACCGAGCGATTTCAAAGAGTGAGAATTGGAAATAATGTACTTGAAAACCACCCACAAGTCACGGAGTTCCACAAGGATCTATTTTAGGTCCTACTTTATTTGCTATCTATACTTCTTTACTATATACCAATATTTCATATTGCAATTTCCATTTTTACGCAGATGATACTCGATTGTACAGCTGGTGTTGATTTTGCCTCCCACTTCTTCTAATCATTGCTTAACGATAACTCATACAAAATCTGCAGTGCTTGTTTTTGGCAATCGAAAACGTAGAGCTCAAATTATGAGTCAACTTAAAATTATGATCCAAGGTGTAAATGTTAGTTCAGCAGATGTTTCAAAAAACTTAGAGCTGTACATAGACACTAATTTACGTTTTAAACCACATATCACAAAACTACTGCAGAGATCTTGCGGTAAGCTCTCAGTACTTTATGCAAATAGAGATGTTTTAAGTCGCGACTTAAAAAAATGCTGTGTGACGCGTTAGTTTTTATCACACTTCAATTTTGGAAAATTTTGGTAAATGTTTAGGCAACCTTGATGTAAATAGAATACAACGGGTACAAAATTCATGTTGATGATTTATTTTTGGTATTAAGAAAAGAGAGAGAATCATGCATAGGTTAGATGAGATTGAGTAGTTAGATATGTCCAGTCGAAGGTCACTACAACCCAGGTTGCTTTATTCTAAGATTATTACCTTACCACTGTAATCAGTTAACCTTTTGGACTGGTGTACACAATCTAAACTTAAGGTTTAAAGGGTTACTTTCTCCTCCAAAGCACAGTATTGCACGTTTTGAAAGGTCCTTTACATACAACATCGCTAAAGTTTACAATGGTGGGCTATGTAACATCTTGGCAACATCCTTCATATCCTTTAGAAAAAAGTTAGAACAATTTATTAACGTTGCATTAATTGATGTATGTACCAATTAATTATTCTATACATTATATATATTATATATATATGTATAGAATAATTAATTGGTACATACATCAATTAATGCAACGTTAATAAATTCAAAATAAGTTTCCATATATTTCGATTTCGTTTATTTATATAATTTATATACCTTAGTCTTCATTTGAATTTTTTTCCTATCTGTCTTCGTTATGGAGTTATTGGCCTTCAAAGTCAGAAGTTAAAAATTGAATTTCAATGATAATTTTTAAACTGCCTCTTTCATTACCATGAAATTTAGACACCCTAACTACCTCATAGAAAGGCATTTTTTGACACTTAACTGGAATTCATTGTACCTTTATTGTACAGGTAAAGCCAAAATTAAGATTCTAAATTAACACAATTTTTGACAGTATAATTTTGGAATTTTACTGTAGGAGTTTCATTCCCCTATCATTTAGCAACAAAAAAGGTACTCTTGTGCGAAATCTATATCTCTTACCGTTTTCGAGAAAAATGCATTTTAGTGAATCCATGTAAATTGCGAATTAAGTCAAACAAAAAAATGTACTATCATTCTGCTAAGTTCATTAGAATTTGAAAATGAATACGAAACGAAAAAATATTGAAATAGTAAACTGCTTTTCCTGAACACTTACATTTTTGAGTTAGGTATACTTATTGCAAACTTGCACTAAAGCAGCTAACTAATGTCTTCAACATTATTATAAACAACACAATAAAAGTAAAGCAACGAAAATAACTGGGATTGCACTAAATGTCTAAGAAAATTGTTCAATATGAGCACCTCGTCTCATTACACATTTTCTAAAATTACTAAAGGTATGCTGCTGTACTCGAAACAGCATGTTTGGATCATTTCTAATAACGCTACATTTTGTTAATACCCTGTCTAAAAGTTCTTCTCTGCTATTAACAGGTGTTGAATATACCAATATACCAATTTTGCAGATGATAAGGATATAATAATTGCTCTCGCAGGATGTTGTGAACTGTAGATTTTGAAATATTCGTTTCCATAGTGATACATCTAGTGCTTTTTGTAGGATCTGCTTCCACTATTTCCAGTACCCGTTCCTCAGCATGAACTGTTCGCACTTGCCTAGGCCTTCCATTATGGTGTTTGGTTTTAAATCATCCTGCGAAGTACATTGTAAAGTAAGGGAGATTTAATTGTGATACAGCTTAATTTCATCAAGTACCTATTTCTCGTAAATTCCTATGAAGTCTTATAAAAGTTCTACGATTTGGGAGCCTCCTATTAGGAAAGCGATTGGCATAAAATCGAACTGCTAAAGAAGGATTTCCTTCTGACAAACCATACATTAAATGCATGTCTGCACACTCCTCATTAGTAAATGCCTCCATATCTACTACAGTTTTAGCGGTATTAACTTTTTTCAGTTTTTATTACCCGATTTACATCAACAATCAATAATGACAGTCATTTCCATAACAACAGAGAAACGTCACTTACAAAATGTTTACAGATTGTTTTTTTATTTAGAATTTACGTTTTAAATAAAATAGTATTTTCGAAACCGTTCGAAAGTTAATTTTGACTTTACCTGTACAATAAAGGTGCAATGAATTCCAGTTAAGTATCAAAACATGCCTTTCCATGAGGTAGTTAGGGTGTCTAAATTTCATGGTAATAAAAGAAGCGGTTTAAAAATTATCATTGAAATTCAATTTTTAACTTCTGACTTTGAAGACCAATAGCTACATAACGAAGACAGATAGGAAAAAAATTCAAATGAAGATTAGGGTTATTTTGAGCCCCTCTATACGTCCTAGCAGTTTTGACCACACCTTTTTGGACACCTATATATATATATATATATATATATATATATATATATATATATATATATATATATATATATATATATAGGGTGTTCAAGGATTTGGGGTGGAAGACTACGCCTATACTGTTGATTTAAAAAAAAAGTCCTATAACATATTGTAGTCTACAACGAGGAGCATCTTGTAAAAATATGTTTGTATATACAGGATGGTCCATTTTCGAGCACTACACTAAACTTGTGTTTTTTTAATGGAACACCCTATATATTTTTATATATTTGAATTCCCTGTTAAATTCTGAGCAAAATAATATAAGGTACTATGGGTCTACCACTAACGCTTCCTAAGTTATTTACATTTTTATTTTAAAAAATTAGTCTATTAAATAGGCTCCTGTTACGCCATCTTGAAAGATATCGGAGTGAAATTTTGGAATTTGTTTTTCTAGTGTCTAGTTTTAACATTTACATTCAGATAGCACTTTTCTCTACATATACTGGGTGGTCTATATTTCTTAATGTTACTTTTTTAATTTTTTTTAAAGGGCACACCCTGTATTTTGTTACCAATTTGAACAGCATTTTTTACCAGCCTTCAACAGATACTCACTTTTTACTATCTATTCTTCACTGAAAGTTGAAAATTGTAAAATTTTGTTGCTTTTTTTGAATTTGACCAATAGAGCCTAAAATACATTAAGACAATGCGATAATTCACAGCAAAACAAAAATGAAATAATGCTAATTGAAATAAAACTGTGAAGCTGTAGGTTTTTTGACACAATACAACATTTTGGACTATAAAAGAGCAACGCTTAATAATTATTCATTCGTAGAACAGCATAACTGTAAACTTTAAAATGGAATTAAATAATAACATGAATTAAAAATTTTATATGAAATGTACAAAAATGTTTCCATTTGCAGCAATGCACAGTGTCAACCGCCTAGTAAAAGTTGTTTTGACGTTTTAAAGGGTGCTTCTTCGAATACTTCGTAAAGCCTCACTAATTCGAAGTTTCATATTGGCCGGTGTAGTAGGCAAATTCCTATCCTGTTTCACATATCCCCACAGAAAAAAAAAGTCTAGGGGAGTAAGGTCGCGTGATCTCGCTGGCCAAGCAATGGGCCCACCGCGACCTATCCAGTGATCTTCGCGCCAATTTTAAGAAAACCGACGTTCTCGATTATGGATGTGCGGCGGGGCCAAACGTTGTAAAATGAGCCGATTTAGCGATAGTGAAAAACAAGTCGATTTTATAACCTTCTATATCTACAATGCATATGTAGGTTGGAAGGTAAAAAAAAGTAACAAAATTTCAACTTTATCACTAAATAATTCAAAAACACTTAGGAATAGATAGTACAAAGTGCGTATCTATTGAAAGCTCGTATATGTAGAGAAAAGAGTCTGCAATCGGAATGCAGAAGTGAAAACTAGACACATTGAAACAACAAATCCCGATATCTTTCGAGATGGCGGAATAGGAGCCTATTTAATTTACAAGATGCTCCTCGTTGTTGACTACAACAATAATCTGTTATAAGATTTTTTAAATCAGTATAGACGTAATCATCCACCGAATCGTTGGGACACCATATGTACAGGGTGAGTCTTGACGAACTTTACATACTTATACCATATATAGAGTTCCTTATAGGGAATATCATATGACCATTAAAAAGTTTCAACTCCGCTTTTTTATTAATATACAGAGTTATTTATCAATTTTGATAAAAAATTCATTTGGCTATAATATCTACACGGATCATTTGATTTTTCTGATTTTTTGGTGAAACATTACACTATTATGTAGTATTCGATCGGCGTTCTCAAATCTTAGAAATTCCAGGACCGGCTTCGAAAAAATTAATTAGGTCTGATCATATTAAAAAGTTCACCCTGTATACGATTTTTTAAAATTGTAATTAGTGATTTTCAAAGTACGCAAAAAGACAATGAAAATCAAGTGTGTGACATTTTTGTCACACTTTTATTTCATTTTTAATAAACGATCAAATTTGGGCGAAATTGTAAATCCGCCATGGCTTATCACATAATAATGTAATAATTGAACAGAAACATTGTCAGTGGCAGATATTTTAACTAAAGTAAGTACAGAATATGTGAACATTGCTGTATCTACATTGTTACTGTCCCTTTGCGTTGTTTCCAGGAGCGGATTAAACAATTTTTAAAATTCTCATTTTTTAAAGAGAACCACCCTGTACATTTTTATAGAAGGTAGCTGGAATAATCAAAATACTCAAATAAATTGAAAATTGCTTCATCTTCATTAGAAATATTTTATTATTAAATATCAGATCAATAAATGATAAATAAACTGCAACGCATAGTAATAACAAGTAATAAGAAACGACTCTAAGAAATTTTAATATTAAAACAACATAACATGAAAAAGTAAATAATTTGAAAACACAAATTCACAATAATTTATAAATAATTACAATTGCTAATAATTATTAAGCTCTAAAGATCACTTCTCATTTTATTTTTGCAAATATAATAGTTATAAAAAATACATATGTATCAAAGTAATCACCAAGAACAATAACTAAATTGTAGCCAATAACAATAACAAATATTTTGAAAATGAAACTAAAACTGAACCATCTCCATAGCTACTAGAATGTAAACAAGAAAATGGTAAATTATGGTAAACTTTCGAAATGAAACCCAGCAGCCTCTACGCATTTTTGTTGCCAGATTGATAAATGTCTTATCGATTTGCGAATTGTCAGAGGATCATTTCTAACAACATTCGTACACAGGAGAATTTTATTAATTAGTTGTTCTCGGGAATTATTTTCCCAATAAACTAACTACGAAATTATAAATCCGTCATGGCTTATCACATAATAATGTAATAATTGAACAGAAACATTGTCAGTGGCAGATATTTTAACTAAAATAAGTACAGAATACGTGAACATTGCTGTATCTACATTGTTACTGTCCCTTTGCGTTGTTTCCAGGACCGGATTAAACAATTTTTAAAAATCTCATTTTTTAAAGAAAATCACCCTGTACCTTTTTATAGAACGTAGCTGGAATAATCAAAATACTCAAATAAATTGCAAATTGCTTCATCTTCATTAGAAGTATTTTATTACTAAATATCAGATCAATGAATGATAAATAAACTGCAATGCATAGTAATGATAAGTAATAAGAAACGACTCTAAGAAATTTTAATATTAAAACTACATAACATGAAAAAGTAAATAATTTGAAAACACAAATTCACAATAATTTATAAATAATTACAATTGCTAATAATTATTAAGCTCTAAAGATCACTTCTCATTTTATTTTTGCAAATATAATAGTTATAAAAAATACATATGTATCAAGGTAATCACCAAGAACATTATTGTAGCCAATAACAATAACAAACTATTTTGAAAATGAAACTAAAACTAAAGCATCTCCATAGTTACTAGAATGTGAACAAGAAAATGGTAAATTATAGTAAACTTTCGAAATGAAACCCAGCAGCCTCTACGCATTTTTGTTGCCAGATTGATAAATGTCCTATGGATTTGCGAATTGTCAGAGGATCATTTCTAATAACATTCGTACACAGGAGAATTTTATTAATTAGTTGTTCTCGGGAATTATTTTCCCAATAAACTCTTTCAATCGTCCCCAAACATAATTGGCTGCAGGGTTGAAATAAGGGGACCGTGGAGGCTATCAAATAGGACCTGCACATCCGATCCACCTGTTCCCATTAATATTGTTTAAATGATTTCCTACTGCAATTAAAAAGTGAGGCGACGTCCTATCATGTTGAAAATACATCCCTCGTATTCCTATGTGGACAAGTAAGTTAGGCAAACTATTTTGTAAAAAGTCTAAGTAAACTTGTCCTGTTAGAGGACCATCAAAAAAGTGAGGCCCAATCAGTTGATCATTTATTAGACCAATCCACACGTTGACAGAAAACCTGACCTGGGAACGGAACTCTCGAACTGCATGGAGATTTTCTTCTGCCCGCACATGTGCATTACGAGAATTATTTACCCCATCCCTTGTAAACTGTGTTTCTTCTGTGAACAATGTCCTGTATAGTTCTACTCTATGATTTGCAATCTACCTACAAAATTGCAACCTATGGATTTCATCTCCAGGATGTAGCCGCTGCAGTATTTGGATATGGTATGGGTGTAAACGATCTTTTCATAAGACCCTACTTACTTTTGATTGGGTAACATTAAATTCTTGAGTTACTTTCCTGGTGCATTAGAAAAAAAGGAAATCATTTAAGAATGCGACCCCTTCTCACATTATTTTGCAGCAAAATAAAGTGAGAGTGTAAATGATTACAAAACGAAATAGAGAAAGTGTATTAATTACTAGCATTTGTAATTATTTATAAATTATTGTGAATTTGTGTTTTCAAATTATTTACATTTTCATGTTATGTGTTTTAATTTTAAAGTTTCTTAGAGTCGTTTCTTATTACTTTTTATTACTATGCGTTGCAGTTTATTTATCATTTATTAATCTGATATTTAATAATAAAATATTTCTAATGAAGATGAAGCAATTTTCAATTTATTTCAGTATTTTGATTATGCTAGCTACCTTCTATAAAAATGTACAGGGTGATTTTCTTTTAAAAACTAAATTTTTAAAAATTGAACAACACGAAGGGACAGTAACAATGTAGATAAAGCAATGTTCACGTGTTGTCTACTTATTTTAGTTAAAATATGTGCCACTGACAATGTTTTTTTTCAATAATTACATTATTATGTGATAAGCCATGGCAGATTTACAATTTCAAATTTGATCGTTTATTAAAATGAACTCAGCCTATATATATATATATATATATATATATATATATATATATATATATATATATATATATATAATAAATGTTAATTTTCCTCAAATTTACCATAATGCAATGTGTTAATGTGATTCGCAAGGAAGAACAGAAAGCGAATATTGTCGGACATTTCTAATTGGTTAAATGTAGATTCTCTTTAATATGGCTATCAAAGATACTATCATTATTCTTATTTTTATCAATTTAAATTAGTTAATGAATATGAATTATTAACTCTTTTTACCATATTCCTTTGTAACCAATAACCACTACGTGGGGTAGAGTAACAATAATAATTCAACTTGGTGGTTTTCTTAAATGTAAATTTGAAAATGGGGAGGAATGCAATGGTGGGGATGCAGTAAATGATAGAACGAAATGGATAGAGGATAGAGGAATTGGAGTGGCGAAATTTTGATCAAAGTACATTAGAGGTATAGTGTGCAATAAATCTTTAAGTATGTTTAACTTGAAAAGTTATTAGATATCGTAAATATCGCAACCAAAATAGAACCATCTCCTTAAAAAGCCTAATTAATTCTACCATGTAAGAATATTTTGGGTCGTTAGGACTATTTTGTATAAACAACATATCTTTCGAATCGTGTAAAGGAGTATTTTTGGATGAGAATTCTTTTAAGTGTATTCGAACTATGTTGTCAAATTCAAAATTATGATGAACTAATAGGGAAAATAATGTATTTTGTAGATTTTGATATATGTGGTTTTATGCCGAAATTTTTATGTTTTTAATGAATATATGCGTGTAAAGTTAAAATAGTTTGAACTCCTTTGTGTACCGAGGACGTCGTGGCATCACTTATTGCATCTGATGTTGCGGGTTCTAGACTTTATTATTGGTTATTTTTCTTAATGGCATCGACAGAGTAGTATAAAAGGAAAATGTTTAAAAGGAATACAGTCTTGAGATTATTTTTACTCTAACTCGTTGTAAATAAAAATGATGGGCGGTTAGTTTAGATAATCCATTCTGACCTATTAAATATTTAGCACAACATTAAGTGACATAGTGAGTTTTTTTAAACTAAGACTGCTTGTTTGGGATAATAAATGTATCGTGTGTATACATTCTTTCGAATTACGTAGAGTACAATTCTTAAAGCTAAATAGACATTTTCCAATTGTCGTTTTCTTTTGAAAACATTTACTGTTATCAGGTTTATTAACCGTGAGTAATAGTGCAGTTCAAACAAAATCAATTTATTAACAGTGACAAGAAGGGAAAATGAAATTTTAACCCCTTTACTAGAATAGTTTTAAGAAAGACTATACACAAAATAAATTTATTTAAGCCGAGAAGTATTCGCGAAATAAAACACTACGAATTAATTATTATTTAGTCATAGGTTTGAAGATGACAGATATGTGGAAAGTAACCTTCATTTATTTTAGTCTTTAAAATTTTTAATAAACATCAAATTATTGTGGAGAAGGTTATTAGTACTTTCTTACACCTTAAGATTTCCGTCCATAAAAACTATAGCGACGTACTTTAAGGACCATACTGCATATAGTATATATTTGCAATCTTCGTTCAACATTCGATCAGTTTGGAATGACGTCTTGAAGGTTATTTCAAGGTGAACTTAGTTTCTTGAAACGCAAAACCCATGTTTTTTTTACTGACTCGTATTTTACGCCAAAAAATACGCCTCTCGCTTTATTTTAAATGCATCCGGATCATATCTCGAGAACTAAGCAAGATAGTGAAAAATATTTTAGACAAAAGTTGTAAAGTTTGATGGATAACGCTTAGATGTATTTTGATTAATAAATATCAAGTTATTAACCATGATTTTCATGAAATTTCTTTTACCGCCGACATGTTCAGCGCAAGGAGTTTGCACGATCGGATTTTGAACATCGTGTGGCCCTGAAAAGGACCAATTAGTATTCTCTAGCACACACAATTTCCATTTTTCGTTTGATATTCAAAAGTCACACCGTTGTTTACAAGGCATAATTCAAGCTATTGTCTGAAATTTCTATTGACGTCTGCGAAAATGTGTGTAGTGATTCTACGACATGTTCAATTTATTCGTTGATCATATCGATTCTCGTGGTAGGAGGATCTTCATAAACTACATTTTTAAAAATCTCCAAACAAAAAAGTCAAGAGGACTAAGATGCGGTAATCTAGGTGGGCATAAAATAGACCACCTCTCCCGATCGAATGTCTTGCCTCTGATTAAATATTATTGAACTCTAAGAGATGAATGGGTAAAAGCATCGTTTTGCTAGAACTACATTACTTGTCTAACGTAAAGCGGAACATTTTCTAAACACTCGGGCTGATTGTTTTGCAAAAAAATTAAATAATATTCACTGTTAACGGTTCTTTCAAAGAAATAAGGACCAATAATCTCTGCCCATTAACAAGAGAAATCGAAGTATTTAGACTCCAGCCATTTTGATTTCTATTTTCTCTCATCCAGTGCGGATTCTCAGAAGATCAATAGTGACAGTTATGAATGTTTGTAACTATCCATGTTATGAAAAGTAGCTTCGTCACTAGACATGACTTTTCAGAGTCAGATTCAGCATTTAAAGGTAATCGTTTGCATTTAATTCTTTCACAAGCGTTATGTGATAAGGTTTGTATCCAACTATCTATAAAAATCGTTGAGCTGTTGACCGACGAATTCCAATTTGGCGGTCTATTCCCGGAGACTGACTGGCTGACACGAGTGATGTGCATTGTTTCTGGAACTGTCAAAAGTTGAGCATTATCTTTATTGATATTTCGATTTCTCATTTGGCGATGGACAGGATTTCTTCTTAAACGATTCTCAATATTAAATGCTTCTGATTGACTTGGATGCAGTCGTACTGCAGCTCGTTAGTTCTTATGGCATTGTAATGACAAATAGAATTTTAAATTTCAATGAATGGGTGATGATAATTAATGAAGAAATGTTACTATGGTTAATTGAAATAATTTACAAGATTTTAAATTTTTCTAACAATATTACTGTTATGAAAACTAATATCAAATGTTAATTAAAGGTTAATAATGTAATAAAATTCTTAGGGTTCTTAGGCCTTGAACAAACATTTTTAGGGGATTTAATTTTTTTAAGAAAGGTTTAATGGTTAATAATAGTTTTTTTTTGCAGTAAAGTGTATTGTATTGTGTATTGTGTATTGTGTATTCTATTTATTTATTTATTTATTACAAGAAAATGCATATAAAAAAATTGCATTGCAAAATTAAAAAGTAATTCAGAATGAATTAGAAAACGTTTGGTGTTTGAGTAAAAAAGTATGACAAATTTTAAAACTTTGATTAATTTTAGTAACTATCAAAAAATGGACCTTTCCTAAAAATATCTTTCCTACTCTAAGTAGAATTAAACGTTTTCAAAATATATTTATTAAAAATATATTAGTTACATTAGTGTTAATAATATAACATTTCGTTGCCAATATCGAGTCAAATGTCCGTATAGCGATAAGTCATGCGTGGCTCTCCACCAGTCAGATTCGTTCAAATCGTGCTGTTCGGACTTTTAAACAAAGGTAGGAAGGCTTGTAGCAGTCATCAACCGGCATTCCTTGCGCGTGGTACCTGCCAACCCTGAATTGACTTTTTCGTTCGTTATTTACAATGCCTCTTTCAAGTTCAAAGCGTAAACGGGTGGTGCTGTCAATTAAGGGCAACGTTGATATTTTGGAGCGTATAAAAAAGGGGATCGGTCCAATCTTTGTCGGTGGTGTACAGTGTGGGCAAGTCAACGATTCCTGCAAGATTTTGACATTGCGATCTAGGATGTTCGAAGCGCAAGACTATTAAGAGATCCACCAACGAATGTTTGGTTGATGCTCCTTTCACGTGGTTTTCTCAAAAACGTTCTTCTAGGCAACTTATCAACGATCCCTTGGCGTGTGAGAAAGCTTTAGACTTCAATAAAAAATTAGGAGTTGGTCCTAATTATGCAACAAGGGTGGTTCGATGACGGCACGGCATCCGTCAACTTGATATTCAGGATGAAAAACACAGTGCTGACTCTTCATCTGCCAATGCTTTCGTGACAAAATTCATTGGCCTATAAATGTACGTTTTAATTAAATAATCACTTGAAAAGCTTTCAGCCGTAATTGTTTTTATTCAAATTAAAACTCAATATAGTGACGTTAATTCAATGAGCAAATTAAAAAATAAACATTAAAAATACGTGTCGCCAGATGCTGTGTAAATCATAGGTTCACATTTAAAAAAAATACAAGTCCAATATCCTAAATAAGTATAATGTAAATAAAATAAATAATAAAACAAAAAAAATCGGATACAATATGGTTTACTATGTGGGTAGCATCATATAGCTTATCTAAATTGGCTGTGACCCCTAGCTAGAGTTTCAATAACGGCCTTTTCTTAAACTTATTGTAATTACGATTTACCAATATGACCAATATGGAAACACTCCAATAAACTTTAGATAATTCTCTGAATGAATGCACAGAGCTTAAAATTTGAACCATAAAGTAATCAAAACGAATCTCTAAAATAGAAAAAAAAACAAGTGCATTCACACATTCGCTGTTACTTATTATCTTTTCATTAATAATGTACAAGTTGTGGATAATTCTTAATACTTCAAATTACGAAAAAAGCTTTATTTAATTACAACAGGTTATTTGTTTAATAGCGCACTGTGAATTTAATAACTTGAAACGAACGTTGTATTTTTCCGCAAAATCAAAGCGGAACCTTCTCCAGAGGAGGGCAAGAGCACTTGGTACTTAAACACTCTACGCCGTTCTGGATCTCGATATATCCCTAAGGACTAACTGCATATACTGATAAATTGGCCTCGTGAGAGTTGATAATTCTATGATCCGTTTTTGGATTGCGAGGGGATGAACACCCTATAACGGAAGTTTTTTAAGCCCCTTCCATTCTAATTAGCTAAAAAACAAAAATTTTCTACCTACGCGCATTCACGAACCCAACTCGAAAATCATCTGGAGAGATTTTCCTGTCAGCAGCCCACTCCTACCTCGAAACCTTATCTAAGTAATTTGATATATGATGAATTGGAATGTTCAGGCAAACTAGTCTGTAATGCTATGTATCTAAAGTTTAAATTCTCTGTTTTGAAACCAAACTCTTATCATGAGAAATGGTGCCTATCTGGCGGCTAACTAAAACTTTTGCAAAAGTACCTTACAATGTAATATTTGAATACGTTCTTATTTAAATTTGTATATCATGCAATCCCAACGTGATTTAAATTATATTTCTCCAATTTAAAATACGAAAGCATTTATTTATACAAAACTATCCCTATTTACAAAGACACTAACGAATGTTTCCTGTCAAACTCTAGTAAGTGGGTTTCCTAAATATCAATACCAAAATGTAAATCCTATTTTCCTCTTTAAACTTCCATATTACTACAATCAACAACAAAAACTTCATTTTCGTTTTAGAAAATACAAAAAAAAAATCATAAACCTTTTAAACACGTAAACCACAAAAGAAAATGTTACAATAGAAAAGCTTCTCCAATCATTAAGGCGTTATTACTTTCAACTACGAGAACCTATACTACATTCAAGATGTTCGGTACTAACAAATAATTTCTAAATTCGAAATTTATCTACAAATCTTGATAAAATCATGGATACATGACAATAATATGGATGAAAGTGGTCTATGGATTCCCATACTTCTTATAGGGGAAATCCAAAAGAGCCTTCAAAAACGGGAAAATTCCTCTTGTTTACAAAAATGAATCAAATGCATGGATGGACTGGAATATTTTTATAGACTAGTATGATAACACGTTCATACCCGAAGGTAAAAAGTTACTTGAGCGAGTGGGTAAGCAAGTAAAGTCTGTGTTACTGGTTTTTGGCAATACACCTTCACATCCAGATGCTGAAAGTTGGATAACGGACGGTTTCAAAGTTATCTTTCTACCTCCTAATGTGCCCTTAATCAAATGGATCAAAGTGTCATTGAGACCATGAAAAGGAATTACCGGAAGCAACTTCTACGTCGACGTTTGTTCAAGGACAATGACGACGAAGAAGGGGAAGCCAATGTACCTAACAATATTATCACGTTCTTCAAGTCGATTCATCTGAAGGACGGTTGCTACATAGTTGTTGACGCCTGGAATTTGGTTTCCCCAGCCACACTAAAAAAAGGTTGGAATAAGTTGTTGAAAAAATACTACAAAGATCTCAATAAGGCTACAACGTTAGCAACGTTATTCTACTAACTACTTCTTGCTTCTGGATATTTATTGAAAAAATAAGAACTGAGGGCACTTTTTAGTTTTCATACTTCTGTGACTATCATCGGGAATTTGAGGTTTATTATCATACAACAATCACTGGCGTGTCTTAAATTGTATTAGCATTGCTCTATGTTAAATATTGTTTAATTAGTATTATGTCAAGGTTATATTTAAGGTTTAATTGAAGTAATTGTATTGTAATAAATCACTTAATCTATCCATATTTCGTTTTATTTGATTATTAACAGCATTGCATCAATATGTATCAACATGTATGTTTTATATCCTTTTTATGACACAAAAAATTATTATCAAAGTTGCTTGTGAGGATAAGTTTACGGTATTTAAATTATTTTGTAATATGGAGACTTTAGTAAATATTTTGTTGTCAGAATTGTAATAGGAATTTAATTTCAGCTGCAAAATGTTGTGAACAGACAGAAGCACTTGTTCGATAACATTAATATTGATTGGAACTTATCTCATGATGATGGTTCGACGGATTTTTCAGATGATGACACCATAATCGATGATAGGGTAAGTCATAATCTAAACTATATTTAGAGAATATCACAATTTTTTGTAATGTAGAATGGGTCACTAACACCTGAAAGAAAGAATCGTTCTAGACCGCCTAGTTATACCGGAGCAGATTCTCCGGTAACGTTACGTTCTAGATCATCTACGTGTGATAGTCTCCAATCTGGTAGCAGTCCTAATAACAATACAAAACAGATGCCTCCACCACCTCCACCTCAATCGCGAAAACCTGTGATAGGTATAATAAAATGAATTCATTTAGAGTAATATTTTTACTTTGATTATTTATTAGTAAATGTTCATGGAAGCTTAAAAAAAAGAGTAGCTCCAATGCCACCTGCTGGTACAGTATTTGGTTCCAGCACCACTTCAATTTCTGGTTCAGCAACTATGTACGGCACCTTACCTAGTAGTCATAGTCGTACACCCTCTGATCCTGCAGTTGCTGCTAGTTACCATACTTTAAGTCATACTCATAAACGCTCACCAAGTAGTGATTCAAATGCCAGTAGATCTGTGATTCATATGGGTACGTCCAAATTATCAAAAATTATTTATTTATTTGATTTTAATTTTAAATCTTAATTAGGTAATAAACTAGTCATATCTTCTGAAAATAAAAATTCAGAAAAATTATTACTTAAAAGACCACAGAATCCACCTCCGCCTGCACCAAATTCTGGAAACAGATTATCTAATGGACGTTCTTCAGAAAGTATTTCATCAATGGCATCTGATTTTGAAGTTACCGGAGAACCTGTACCTCCTCCTCGCAGAGTAAGCATCATTCTTTGTATACTCTCATTTAAGGTTAAAGGTTATAACTTGGTAGTTGTTGTCTAACTAATTCAATATTATGCACTCGATTGTCGTAATGTTAGTTATCAACTGAGCTTGGTCCGTTTGCAGAGGAAACTGATTTATCACTTGAAGAATCGTGCTGAAGGAATTGATGTAACTATTCTGGTAAAAAAAACTTGTAGCTTTGCATGCAATCAGCCTTCAAATATTGCTAATTCATAAATCGATAGTATTAATGTATACTTATCTGTTCTATTTTTGCTTTGTTTATTGAACAATGCTCAGAAGATGCTTAATAATTACATTTTCTATTAATGAGATTTAAATGTTTGTGATTACACTAACTGTTTTGATGTTATCATCTTCTTATAGGAAGATGTGGAATGAAATCTTTCAAAAACGTTCTTTGAAATAAATACAAACATTGAATGCATAACGTAATAGTTACTAATGCTTATTTATGTAGAATTTTTTCTATTCATGCATGCATGCTTTTTATTAAAAGAACGATACATCTTACAATATGGTAGTTTCATGAACTAGCGTAATCTTACACCTATCTAACTACATTGTGTTGTTTTTTATTAGATGAAAATTGGTCTTGTGTTTTTTTATTTTCTAGTGTAAATTTTTATTACTCTTTTGATAATTATACCACACAAATGATGTCAATAAAATGATGTTTTAAAAACGGATTAGAGCTTATATTAATATTTGTTGGGCATTTGGGTTAGAAGGTAAGTATGTATAAAGTTTTTCTGACTGAGGGCGCTTTACGTTATAGGCGTTTTATTTTTACGTGCATACAGAATTGTATATTACATGTATCATTAAAAGGAACTCGTTAATTTGTAAAACCCATATATAATAGTGATTAATAGAGAAAGGATTTAACGAGATTTCAATCATGCATGTGAAAATATGTGATTAATACTTATAATTAACGTAATCCTGTGGCCTACGGACGTCTCTATCAATCGTAATTACGGAATTAATTTCTTATTGTGAAATTATATTTTCAAAAAAGAATAATAGTAGTTCTCCTTTTATAATAAATGAGTAATTTCTTAATTATTCCAAATTATTTTACCTAACTGCAAATATAAATGTGCTTCATAGAGCAAGGGTTTAATATGATTTCAGCATAATGCAATTAGAATGTAACTGCTATGTATATCTAGTTTCTAATCAATTCCAGAGGAATTAAATTCTGATGTAGTGACGGATACACATTTGCGCTTTAAATTTATTTCAAAATGTCCGGAAAATTTTTAAACGAACGTTACCAAGAACCGATATTTAACGTTGTAACGTTGAAGCAGCCTAAGAAAGCGCAGCGGAAGCTTTAAAGTCAGTGTGCCTACATTAAAGAAGATAATTGAGAACAAGAAAAGGAACTTTCCATTACCGAAAACTCTCGAGACCTCGTTAGTTTAAAACAGACCATATATCTGAAGGACTACAACATATAATACGAGGTATAGTTTGCTCGATATTTGGTTGAAAAGGAAATGGTTACATTAGAATCACTCTGAAACAACATTGGAAGAGAAGGAATTGCTAGTAGCATCTCAGCCTACCATACGTAAAATATTGAATAATATTGGTTTTAAATTTAAAAAAAATCATAATCGCGCGTTTTTTAAAAAAAGCAAATATTGCTTCCATCCACAAGGGCGCAATATTTAAAATAACTAATATAACTTGGTCGTGGCCTGTACCAATTATACTCGTCACTAAAACGTTTGTGTAATAGTGAAACTTGGAAAAAGACAATATTGCATACCGAAAAAATAATATCCTAGTGGTGCTATCAAGAAAAGGTATTAGATATAACAGTAGAACCATTAATAATTTCAGTGGATGATGGAAATTCAGATGACTGATACTGAAGATTATTAATAATTTTATACTATTTCTTTGTCATGTTTTTCATTTTAAAATAGTTATATTACTTTGGTTTAATGTTATTTGTTCCTATTTGTTTGTACAGATTCATTTTTGTAGTAATTAGTTTATGTTCTTATGTAAAATAAACGGAAGAAATAATTTTTATTAGTGTTGCCGTCACTAAATCAGAATTCTATTCCTCTAGCATTTATTACAAATTAGATATATTTGCTGATTATATTCTAATTACACTGTTTAAATTACATCACTCTTTTTCTTTTAATCACATTTATATTTGGAGTTAGGTAACATATCTTCAGATAATTATCTAATTATAGAATTATTACAAACTAAAGGACAATCACTATTATTCTTTCCAAAATATAAATCTACAATAAGAAATTAATTTCGTAATCAGTCTAATTAAACACGCCCATACATATGTGTGATTATGTATATATGTGTTATATGTACATAAAAATAAGTAAAACAATTAGGGTGTCGTTGCCTTAAGCTACTGTTATCCTTTTTTGACGCAGGTACTTTAATTTAAAACGTATATAACGTAATTAAAAATTATTATTAATTTTATTAAATACATAAATAAAAAGTTTACCTCGAGTAGGATTTGAACCTACGACCTGTACTTTGCTAGAGTACCGCGCTAACCAACTGCGCCACCAAGGTTCAAGCCCCAATCGATGTAAATTTTATCTTTATGTATGTAGAACTGATGTACATTCTAAATATAATGAGATTACAATCAAATTACTTATATTAATGGAATGTGAGCCTGCAATGTCGCAAGGATTCATACATACCAAAGCAACTTGACTAATATTAAGTTATTAAAAGTTTTTGTTATGAACGAATAAGTTCAAAGTTAAATATGTAATAAAAAATTATTATTAATTTTATTAAATACATAAATAAAAAGTTTACCTCGAGTAGGATTTGAACCTCACATTCCATTAATATAAGTAATTTGATTGTAATCTCATTATATTTAGAATGTACATCAGTTCTACATACATAAAGATAAAATTTACATTGATTGGGGCTTGAACCTTGGTGGTACAGTTGGTTAGCGCGTTACTCTAGTAAAGTACAGGTCGTAGGTTCAAATCCTACTCGAGGTAAACTTTTTATTTATGTATTTAATAAAATTAATAATAATTTTTAATTACATATTTAATTTTGAACTTATTCGTTCATAACACAAACTTTTAATAAGTATATAACGTAAGTTCACCACCCGCGTCCAGAAAGACTGAATACATACTTACCTTCTTATCCAAATGCCATGTGTTAGAACAATAAAGGTATATAACCTCACACGTAGTATTAATATAAGCGCTAATCGGTTTTTTAAACATTTTTTCCGACTATATTCAATAATATTAATTAAATGGGACATAGTGCCTTAATACGTTCTACACATATTAAAATAGAAAGGTAATTTCATAACTGGTACTATGATATGATGTACAGAAACAGTGTTTTACTAAAATCAATTCATTGATAGTTTATAAACTAAAAAAAGTGCTACTAAATTAAGATATTTATTTTTATATCATTGCAAGATTATCTATTATTATACAGTTCTGTTCAATACATTTTCATGTTTATAAATTTCAAAACATCTAATTTTGTTTTAGTATGACTGGATGAGTCAACGACCGATTAAAGTAGATTTGTGCTTTGTAGGTTGTATTTGAGGAAATACTGTATGTGCCATATGATAGGGTACTGTTTAAAAATATTTTCAAATGTACAGTTTGCATATGGGAGTTGATTTTTGAATTTTATATATCTGGTTGCAATAATAATTTTCATGATTTTAAGGGTATATAAGGACCTTAATTTCACGAATTTATTTAGTCAAAATATCGAACAATTAAAAAGCCAAATTTGATTGGTACAACACACACACACACACACACACAACACCTATATATATATATATATATATATATATATATATATATATATATATATATATATATATATATATATATATATAGTGTCCGTGGTATGGTTCTCTGGCTACGACGACTGAAGAGGCAGAGGGGACTGGGCGATTGGAATCCCACCAATGCAACGGTCACGATTAACTTTTGCGCACAAAATGCGTGTTGTGTGCATAACGTTTGTTGTTCGTTGAAAGTTTTATTCAGTGGCGTTTTATGAAAATATACACGCAATTTGCAAACGGAAAAATAATTTTTAATCTTATATATAAAATAACACTACGCACGCCTATGATATCAAGCGTTAGCCGAGTTTTATGCGGAATTTTACCCTCGACCTCTTCAGATGTCGTAGCTCTAGAATTATGAAACGGTCTGTGTATATATATATATATATATATATATATATATATAATATATATATATATATATATATATATATAAGATACGGATATATACTAGCGGATATATATTAAGATACGGAACTTAACTTTCGGTTATTAACGTGAAAATACAATATTCAACGTTTCAGGCTTACTATTTCCCCTTTGTCAACAATGATATTGAATATATAAAATATGAAACAAGGAGTGTACGAGACACCTTGCAACGGCTGCACAAGAAGTTATATTTGACAAACAAACCGAAAATTATATGTGAGAGTTGATAAACACAAGCTGGCTACCAAACAAAAAAATACTTCGTCATCTCTGGCTAATCATTATTAAGATACTGGACACCAAATTAATACCAATAATATTCGATTACTTGCTCCTTTATATGATCTACACGAATGGATTACTAGTGAAGCCATAGAAATTGAGAAGAGGTCTAATGTCCTTAACAAACGTGATGATAGTTCTAGGATACCGCATATTTGGAAGAACCTTATTAAACAAAATTCAAAATTACTAATAACTCAAGATCGTCCCAGCATCCCGGCCAATGTTACATCTACATCATCTTTAAAACCTGATTTAAAATTAGAAGCTACTCAAGATTATATTAACATTCCGGCCTCTAATACAACTGCAAATTCAACGTCGTATCTTAGATCTGCAAATCGAAGCAGAACTCGTTCATCAAAATTATTATAAAATAATTAGTTAGCTTGTTTGATATTTTATATATTCAATATCATTCATGACAAAGGGGACACAGTCCCCCAAACGTTGAATATTGTATTTTCACGTTAATAAACGCAAGTTAAATTCCGGATAATGTCTATATTACACATAATACTACTTGTGGAAGCTTAAATAATAACATATATATATATATATATATATATATATATATATATATATATATATATATATATATATATATATATAGGGTAATTAAAAAGTATGGAAACATCGATGTAGCTCGAAAACCGTAAGTATTAGCGGGATAATATTCTTTTTTTTTCTTCATAAATTTTTGATTGGATGGTCCAGTTACGAGTAAATGGTATTAACTTTTGATTTTTAAATGGCATCATAACCATCTGACCGATATTTTGAATTCAGCAGGAAATTCTGAATACAACGGTTAAAGAAAAAAGAACTTAATTTAATGAATTAATTAAATAATGCTACTATAAAACGCTCGAATTTATGAAATTTTTGTTAGGTATCTCATGTCAATCATTTATCTGCTTACAGCGATCTTCAGTCGACCAACCAACCACAAACCACTTTCTAAATTTGGATTGTACTTATGAATTTTGTCGTAGAAGCAGTGGCGGTGTAGGCTTTTTCTTAAATGGTTTCAAAATGGCTATTCGTTATAAAAATTTTAATTTCGGGTATTAAAAATTATTACATAAATAAAAACTAATATTATTTCACTAATTAAAGAAAGTTCAAAATAAGTACTTAATAAATGTTCTTTTATTGACAGATAGGGATTTTTTTATCATTAAATCTCCTCAATGTACTACTGCGCATAATGACAAGTTAATTACGTTGAAAAATCCCTAACTATCTGTCAATAAAAGAACATTTATAACGTACTTATTTTGAACTTTCTCTAATTAGTGAAATAATATTTAAAGCAAATGTTTCTTTATTATGTTATTTATTCTGCATTAACGTTTGGGGTGATATTGTTTCGAAGTTTTGTAGCAGTTGTTATCAAAAAAAAAAAACCCTACACCGCCACTGTTTCTAAGACGAAATTCATAAGTACAACCCCAATTTAGAAAGTGGTCTGTGGTAGGTTGGTCGACTGAAGGTCGCTGCAAGCAGATAAATGATTGATATGAGATACCTAACAAAAATTTCATAAATTCGAGCGTTTTATAGTAGCATTATTTAATTAATTAATTAAATTAAGTTCCTTTTTCTTTAACTGTTGTATTCAGAATTTCCTGCTGAATTCGTTCAGATGGTTATGATACCATTTAAAAATCAATACCATTTACTCGTAACTGGAGCATCCAAACAAAAATTTATGAAGAATAAAGAATGTCCGCAAATATGTCTAATATACCTTCCCGAAGGTTTCATCCCGCTAATGCTTACGGTTTTCGAGCTACATCGATGTTTCCATACTTTTTAATGACCTTATATATATATATATATATATATATATATATATATATATATATATATATATATATATATATATATATATATATCAAATCTGATCAAAGAATTGGCCGTCTAGTGGTAGGTACGCACTGTGTTATTTGAATTAGATATGCTTGATGAGGTTAAGTGTTGCATCATGTAGGACAGGTAAACAATGAAGCTACTCGAATTAAAGTTAACGAGCTTTGCGCAATGATGGTTCAAACCCGTTAATGTACGATTTTGGGAAAGAACCACCAAGAAAACCCAATTTATTCGTAACTAAGTAATTACACAAGTACATTAATAAATCCAATAACACAAAGAACGATGAAAGTGTTCAATATATAACAAAACACCATTAAATCAGTGCGTACAACATTATAACATTAAGAAAAGAAATGAATAAAAAGCAGTTTAGCTACACATAAAACAATTAAAAAAAACAATATAATCACACCAACAATTGTGTCACAAATAAATCAGAATAAAAATTGTAATTCCGAATATGTGGCCCTTTAAAACCAATCATGCCGGTCTTTAAGTAAATAAGCAAATAGTAATGCTTGTTAAAGTACACATAAAATATAACAACAGTAAAATTGCACAGGTGATAATAAGGTAACTACAAGAACAAAAAAAAGGTAAATTGCGTACAATTGCAATAAATTACATATGAAAAGAAACTAGTTCGCAGGCATACAACTCTACTTAAATAGACTTAATCAAAGACAAAACACTCATTAAACAAAGCTTTACAAGGGTATGTGCAAATAAATCATAACAACGTGACCGATACGCAAGCTGAGTGACTGTTAGAAAAATACAGCGTCCCTTTCTCAGGTTGCACATCCATCTATACAATACAATAAAAACAGTAAAAATAGAATTCGAGGTGTTTTAATGGCCATCTGGACCCGTGCGTACGTAGATCAATCGGTAATTGCTTATTTACAATTATAACCGAAAGCTATCTTTTGCACATTGTCCACGCCAACCTCCACACAAATATAAATATAATCAACAAACAAAAATGCTAATTCGCCCAAGTACATGAAGGAGGGAGCCCTGTACTGCCTGACGTTAGGCCTTTTATTTTAACAGATTTCAACTTAATGAGCCCGCGTGCATAATGAGATACTTTTTGTAGGGCAATGATTGATTTTTAATACGTTACATAGGCTTGTTGATATATTTTGCTGCGATCTTTAATTGATATTAATATTTTTACTATATTTACTCCTGAAATCAACCCCGTTTTCCAAAAGTAATAATATATATCTGTCTGTGTGTGTGTGTGTGTGTGTGCGTGTGCGTGTGCGAGTGCGTGTGCGTGTGCGTGTGGGCGTGCGCGCGCGCGTGCCCGTGCCCATACCCGTGTCCGTGTCCGTGCGCGCGGGCGCGTGCGCGTGCGTGTGTGGGCGCGCGCGTGTGTATGTGTGTATTATATAAACGTTAATTGACTTTTTATTTAAAATTACTAATAAAATATAGGCTCTGATGAAGATTCCTACAGGAATTGAAATATACGAAACTTCGAATTTGTGTGGTGTTTGACTTTTACACTAATCTTTTATTATTAGTAATTTTACGTATGTGTATATATAGTACGCTCAGAAAATAACAGATAAATTCATTATTTTCGAAATCGTTAATTTGTGGTCAAAATCCTGCGACACGTCGATTTTTTATTTCGATTCCGGACTTTATGCTGTGTCGCACATGTAGATGGCGCTGCGCACTTTCGGGATATGACGTCAAAGTTCATATTTTTAAATGGCAACCCTGTATGTTCTTCGCGGAAATCGATACAACTCTTTCTCCTTAGTTCAAAAATTGCCTATTTATTGGGATTATTTCAAACAGTACGCGGGATATTAATTATTAAATGTGGCATAATGCACTTACAGGCGAGCGATATAAAATCAAGGTTTGTGAGCCAGCAAATAAAAATGAAGTGAATTTTATTCGTATTAATAACATCAAGGCTGTAGCCAGAAAATATTTTCTAAATTCCTACATGTCTGAATCAGTAATTGTAACTTAACACTAATAATGTTTTTGTTAAAAGTTTGCTATGATTAATTTGACAACTAAAAAAAGAGTTTATTACTTTAATGTCATTTATACTGAACTCCGTTTAGCATTTAGTATTTTTCTTCTTACGGTTTGTCTCGGAGTCATGATGAATTTTGTTTATTCAGATGCCAAACAAGTAGATATGTTGTTAGTTTATGGGTTTTGTGAATGTAATGGTCACGAGAGTGTTAGAGCTTACAGGGAAATGTTTCATAACCGTATAGTGCCGCATATTCGTGAGAATGGTTGTTTAAAGCCATGAACTTCTGATTGTGGACGTCAGCGTACTACAAGAACAGTAGATATGGAGGAACAAATTTTAGACAGAGTTGAGTAAAAGCCAAAAGCAAGTACTAGACACCTGGGGTTGGAATTGGCGATTCCAAAATCAATTGTTAATGAGGTTTTAAAAGAACAAGTTATACATCCATACCATGTTCAAAAAAATTCAAGACTTATTAACTATTGATCCAGAATCCCGCTTAACGTTTTGGAATTTTATTGAAAATCAGATATCAGAAACTCCGAATTTCCATAGTAGAATTTTATTTACCGACGAAGTTACGTTTACAAGATCCGGTGTAACTAAGTTACATAATGAACATGTTTACTCTGATGAAAATCCCAATGCAACAAATGTTACTCATTACCAACATGCATTTAAATTTAATAAGTGGGCAGGAATTATTGACGAATTCCTTACAGGTCCTGTTATTATACCAAATAACTTAAATGGAAATAATTATTTAATTTTTTTGCAAGAAACACTACCCGCTTTACTAGAGAATTTGACATTAAAACGACAGAATATGTGGTTTATGCATGATGGTGCTCCGTCACATTTTTTTGTTAGAAGTGCGTCAGTATTTAAATACGATTTATACAGATCGGCCAGCAAGATCACCGGATCTAACACCCTGTGATTTTTTTAAGGGGTTCCATGAAAACAAAAATTTACTCCTCCTATTGAAAGCGAAGAAGATTTATATCGCAGAATTTTAAATGTTGCCAACACCCTTCGGAATCCCGCTACGCTACGAAGAGTACCATTTAATTTCCGACGTAGAATTAACGCATGTGTACATCAAGATGGTGGCTATTTTGAACATTTGTTGTAACAGTAGGTAACTAATTGTTCATTATTTCTATTAGTTGCCAAATTTTAATAAAAACATTATTAGTGTTAATTTACAATTACTGATTCAGACTCATATGAATTTTGCTAAACCGTTTGCCCAACTAAGAATTCGTAAGAGGTTTAACGCAATAAATTATAATAATTATTCAAAATGTTTTTCGTTCTTCTGAGTGAATTAATTTAGCTAACTTTTTAATCAAATTTTACTTTTAAAACGTTAATTTACACGATTAAAAATCTGGACCGTTCCGATTTTTTTTTTTTTTTTGCTGCGGCTTTGATTTGTAAAACATTTCTTTTCTAGCCGTCGTTATCTAAATTGAAAATTTGTAAAGAACTTTCTAAAAACGGGCACTGACCATAAAAAGAAAAGACACGAATGACGAAATTAAGTTTAAAGATAGTACTAACTACTAATAACTGTAAGTAGTTACAGTTGTCCGTATTGAAAAGCTAAATTAATTCATTCAAACAAAAAACGGAGAATATTTTGAACAATTATCATAATAATTTATTGCGTTAAACATCCATAATGGTGACTGAAAATTTAAATTTTTATTGAAACTAAAACGTTTTCATGTAATTTGTGTATTTACTTTCTCCGCTTTCCGTCCGAGTAAACAGACAATGATAGGGTTGAGTAAATTATTTTTTGCTAGGAAACTGTACATCTGACCAACATTTTAGAGGAGTACAGAAAGATTGTAAACAAAATGACCTATTGGTACAAAAAAAAAATGAAAGTCATATCTACAGAGAGTAAGAAAATACATCTTTTTTTTTGGACACCATATAGACTTTTTTCATTTTCTACGTATCGAAAAAAGTTCCCATTTACGTCAAATTATGTCAATTTATGTTACAACTCTGTTTCTCAAATTTAGTTAAAATCGGTTGAAGCGTTTAGAAATTATTTCGAAAAAACGAAATTATTTTAAAAACTTCGCACTCTAGCGGCAAAACGAAGCAACTTCGGATATAGGTATGTTTACCCCGATCGCCTTATTTTTGACCAAGGAATCTCTGGTTAAACGTTGTACACGTCATTTCCGGACACCCTCTGTATGTATATTGGATTACTCAGTGGCTCAGTGGTTAAGGTGTCAGACTTGTAAGTGAAAGGTACCAAGTTGGAATGTGAGAGTAGGCAAGTGTTTGAGAAAAGATGACAGTAAATGAATTCGACTCAAGTGCGAAATCAGTCCTTCTCAGGACTAAGCTTGATGCCGAAAGCAGAGTCGGCTTCCGAAACGTCATACTACAAAAGCAAAAACCGTGAAAATAGGCCAATCAACTCAACTAATATGCGACCACAGTTACAAAACACTTATAATAGAGAACTGTTAACATTGTCTTAACTCATGCAAGATGCTTCATTTAAAACTAAATTATTATTATTACCAATTGTCTTACCAGAGCACATTGCAATTTGCTCATATTTATGAAGAAAAAATTAAATATTTAATGTAACTATGACAACATTATTATTAAGGTCAGTAATCTGTAGTTTTACTTTCTTTGATGTAAAGAATGAGTGAATTGAGTTTATACTTTCTTGTAATGTATTTCTTTTATGATACGCTAGTTTGAATATGCATAAAAATTGATTGTAATTTAATGGGCCATAGAGGAAGTTGGGTAAGCACCAGTTTTGTATTCAATATACATAATATATCATTGACGTCCATATTTCATAATTGTTCCAAAATTTGAGGTCTCACTTACATTTTTGCATTATTAATTTTTAGACTTAAAAACACAAATTTTATATATTGTGAAAATAAAATACATTACTTTTTCTTTTATAGGCATCCGATTCTCCTATGCATAAAATATCAACTAGTCCAGCGTCTACAGGGTCTGTTTCATCACCACGTGCCATTCCCAGTCGAACATTATATGTGCCAAACGGTAGCAATGTAAGAAGATGTAGAGCATTATATGACTGCCAAGCGGATAATGACGATGAATTATCATTTCAAGAGGGTGAAATAATCATTGTTATTAATGAGCATACAGATGATGAGAATTGGATGGAAGGTGTCGTAGAAAATCAACCTGATCGTCGTGGAATGTTTCCTATAAGTTTTGTTCACATGTTACCAGATTAGTGTTGTTATAATTTTGATAATAAATTAGGAAGCTGATTTTATAATACAAACTCTTTCAAAATTCTCGGCAATGTATGTACTCAATACATTCATGTCATTCAGTTTTTATTGAAAATTATGTAACGTTTTATTGTTGTGATATTGAAATTTGTTATTTGTTTTTTTTTATATCATCACTGAGCATTACGTTAAGATCAGTATTCAATCCATTTTTATAACTTGCTTACAGGTGCTACATAATCAAGTTCGTACATTGTAATTGTTTTTATTGAAAGAAAATATTTGCATATATTAATGTACATAGCCATATTTTTGTAGATTTATTTTGTAGATTTATTTGTACTGTGTTTGATTTACTAAACCAAAGAAGAAGAGTCTATCTGAAAGAATTAGCAGTAACCAGTTGTAAATAATATTTTTAGTAGATGCATTTTAGATTTACCCTAAAATGTTATATAATTTATTTATGTCGTGCAATTGGCCACATGTTTTCGTTTCATTAATCCAATCCTTACAGTTGTATTAATGAATACATATCCATTTGTGTGCTAAGTTAATTTTACAGTATTTGATGAATGCACAGACAAACTTGTGTGACATAGCTTTTATTGTATGTAATATATTAGTATTCCTGTAATTTGTATGTTACAAATGTATTGTAGAAAAAATTATGAAAATATTGAATACAGATTTTATTAAATTAATATCTGAACTACGTGTAGAAATAGATTGTTTTTTACATATTTTTCGTTTATTTTTACTATTGATTAATTTCAGTGACGGACATTGATTGCAAAATGGATCAAATTGAGGTAAAATGTTTAACTACTGGTTTGAACATTCCTTATGGCAAATACAATCAAACTGTCCATGAACATCATATAATTATCTAATTAGTTCCTTCATCTTAGATTATTTCTATCTCTTTTTCAACCATGTTGACATGTACAATTGCAATATGAATAATTTGTTGTACATGAATGTATAATATGTATTGTTTATTTAGCTATATTTGCTATTTTAGATTATATAACTGGAACTAATTGTGACTTACAAATATATACATTTTTTGGTTTAAAACGGCTGGTACAAAGTGTGCTAAAGGAGCAAAATACTATTTTTAATTGTTTCTTCCAGGAACAGCCAATATGTAAAGTTAAAAAAAATAGTCTATACATACTCAGTTCCAGAATAAACCGGAATCGCTTCCTACACCTGGAACCATTGATGTTATCCATCAACTGGATAGGGAGCCTTCCTCAACAATCTGTCAGCGTTAGATGACATTTCCGTCAGTGGACGCCAAAATACTCTTTAAGTGACAGTAGTTTTTGTGCATCGGTCGCAAAATGTGTAAAGAGCAAAGAGTCAATATTAAATTTTATTTTAAAATTTGTAAAAATACTACCAAAACATTTGAATTGAGTGATAATTGTTTATCCAAAACACAAGTGTTCGAGTGAAACAAAAAAATATCCATTAAGAATTCGTACCCGGTGATACTGAGTATTATCTTCAAGTATTAAAGCATTTCGGTGAGCGTGTTTCAGAAAATATTCGCAAGAAAATCAATATCGCGAAAAACAAAATTGAGAGTTTGTAAAGAATTGGTGTTACCATTGCTATTGTACGGGAGTGAAAAATGGAACCTAACCAAGAAAGACGAAAGCAAACTAGAAATATGGTAGAGAGGAATACTACACAGAATATATAGGGGAGTGAGGCAAGTAGGAAACTGGAGAAGGAGAACAAATAGTCAAATAGAAGAACTATATGGGGAAAATTTAGTAATGGAGATAGTTAGAAGAAACTGATTAAGATGGTTAAGTTACTTAATAAGACTGCCAGAAGAAAGAGCCGTTAAAAAAATTTACCAAGAAAACCTGGGACAGATGTGTAGCCAAAGACTTACAAAAACTTGGACTGGAGAGATGGATATATATGTATATATATATATGAAAGCATTTGCTAGGCCATATTCGTTGTGTTCACCCTGAATATTGAGAACCAGGCAGTTGTAGATTACTGCATGATAATGCAACTTCTCATTGTGTGACAATAATTACCGATTTTTAATTAAACATCCATTTTTTTTACTTCAACACTACCCGTACTCGCCTGATGTGGCTCCCTGCGTTTATTTCCTATTTCATAAACTCTCTCTATGAAAGGAAACCTTTTTCATCAATTGAAGCAATTTAACAGATGACCACCATTCTCGACAACATCCCAATCAACGACATACAACAGTCATTTGATGCACTTGTCAAATGAAAATATCAGTGTATTTGAGTTCAAGATTATTTCGAATAAATAAAATAATTTTTGTAAAGATTAATTAACTATTTGTGTGTTTTTGTAATCCGTGCCTTGTGGTTTTGGGGCAGAGGGTCTATTATTAATTAGGTTTCTATTAGGGGCTCTGATGTCAGAGCCCTTACCATGGACTCCTTAATATTGGTTCTCTGATTTTCTGAGCTCAGTAATGGTTGCCAGTGTCGCCATTCTTGTATCCTAAATCAATTCTTATACTGTTATTTATCTCGTTACAGTAATCTTCCTATTGGATTGAGAGTCCAAAATTAGCCATAAGATGACTGGACAGGACACAAGCTCCCTCATTCAGCAATTACCTGATTTGTTATTCTAACGTTCACGTTATCAGGTGTAATCTTAATGCTTTTCACCTACACCTTGAACAATTATAATTGGATATTTTGTTTTTTCTCCTCTTTGAACTCCGATTCACCTGACTTGTACCAATACAAATTTCGACATGGAAGAGTATGCCTATTTCAAGGACAACATCGCTTTCAGGAGCTTTTCTTCTTTGGAGAATAAAACATACGGGTATTAAGTTTGTAAAATTCTACTGTTGCATTTAGAGGTCTCCCAACGACTGTAAGTTCATAATTAAAATTGGCTTCAATCCACCTGATCATAGTGCAGGAACATTTACTATTTCATTTTATAACATAGAATATCACGAACCGTAATCTTAACTTATTTAGCATTTGATAGAAAGATCATATTCAAAATGACATTTAACACGAAACTAACTAGTAGTTAATAACTACTTACTCTAAACTAGAATAAAACACAGTAGTTTCATGATGTATGAGGTAGAAAATTTATTATGATGGTGTATAATAGCGTTTAAGCTGACATATTTCAAAAACATATGTTTTGTTCCTTCTTCAGACTATCATTTAACATAATTTCAATCCAACAGTCGTTGGTTATATGTTAAATGATATCGAGAAAATGTTTCACATCACTAAATACGTTGTTTATTTAGTTGATATACTATTAGTTTTGTATGTCTTATATATGCTAAATTTACTATTTCATGTGATCTCACACAAATAATTTCTACTGTTCCAAATTCCTCTGTTGTTTGCAACATTGATAACCTTGTAATGTTTTATGTCAGCTAAATTGAGTGATCTACGAGTTTTTTTTGCAATGTTTGTAGTTCTTGTCTTCAGACAGTGCTGATTCAGTATTTAATGGGCATGGAGTGATACATTGCCAAAAAACAAAATTGGGTAGGTCATTCTTGTTCCCAAGCTTGGTTCAATTGAGCTAGTGCGGACCCATTTTTTTGATAAATAAATCTCATCTCAAACGGAAATCCAATAAAATGGTCGAGAGTCGTGCAGACCATGTGGATGCTAGAAATACATACAAAAGCGTTATTGCTGAGGCTAAAAAGTTTTTGGAACAATGAAAATGCAATGAACTAACTACATGTGTGGGTAATCGAACATTTTGGTCTTTAGGTAAAACCATCTGTAACAACTATGGTACATTCTGGATTCACCCTATGACATCTTTTGATGGGCCTGTGGTAACTGATTCTGTAAATAAACCCAATGTTTTTGTGGATTTATTTGCATTAAACTTTTGATTTAATGGTTCTGGAAAAGGTGTACCACTGGTCCACTCCTCAACGGACACATTGAAGCCAATTTATTTTGGATACACATTCCTAGAATCCATCAGTAGGGTTGATTTCAATAAGGTAACTGACCCAGATAGTATCCCAGCTATTGTCTTAAGTTCTATTTACACTATTTGATGTCTATGTGTTCTGCGGAATTTCCTTCATCATGGAAGTTAGCAAAAAAGGTAATAAGACCAACCCTTCTAATTACCGACCAATTGCTGTCACTTCATTTTGTTAAAGTCATGGAATCAGCAACTACTTTCTTTCCTTGAATCTAGCAAACTCAGTGACCACCAATATGGTTTTAAGCAATCTTTCAATATGTGGTCTTTTTTCATATGTGCTGGGGCAATATCTGATCTGATGAAACAGTTATAATCACTTTAGATATTTCAAAAGCATTTAATGTTTTGGCATAAACATTTGCTTGCTGTTTGGCTGTGAGTTTTCACTGCCACAAAAGATCAATTTTGTGTTGTATGTTGTTAAGCTTTTAGATTATATTAAGAATGCTGCTGGTAAAATACGCTTCTGCTATATAAGGCTCATGTAGAATTTCTGGGTTGGTGCTTCCCAATATGCTCTCGATATCGTTGATCGTATTCAAAGAAGAGCCATTAGGCTTATAAATAATTTGTTCTTAACTTTTCATATAGAGTTCCTTGAACAAAGAAGAATAGTTTCAATTCTTTCTGTGTAGTATCAGTATTACAATAGCTATTCATATCATTAATGTGCTGTATGAATTTCAACATACCAAATAAGCACAAATCACATTCTTTTATAAATCACATTCTTTTATATTGCTTCAAAATTCTGAAATGATCTTCCTAGGTCCTGTTTTCCTCACACTTATGATGCGAAAAATGAAAACATTTAGGGTGGCTGTTCATAAGTATGTCTGGGCAGTCCAAAAATCCTATGCATCATCCTACATATTCCTGAGTACTTTAGCATGCTAGGACCAAAATTATTAAAAAAAAATACATTGACTTCAACGTAAAATAAATCAAATTTTAAAACTACACTGACCGGCAAAAAACCGGCCACTCTGAGATGTGTATTAAACCTATACAAATTTCGTTTTTTTTTTTATCTAAATAAAGATTTAAACTGCTATATTTTTATTATTAAACCTTCGTATTGAGCAGTCCAATGTAAAATGTGCCCCACGTTTTAAGTTTAATATTTCCCAGTTTGACAGTAAATAATTTTCACGTGTTGACAATGCAGTTAGTAACTAGTGCAAAAGTTGGACAAATTATTGCATTGATTGAATATGGTAGTAGTCAGCTCTATATACCTCGTACATTAGGAATACCTCGTTCTACTGTGCAGGGTGCTTGGAATCGGTATCTAGAGACTGGAACATGCGAAAGATGAGCAGGATCTGGAAGACAAAGAGCAACTAGTGCAGTTGATAGTGTTGAATGCAGTAAGGGATCGGAAACTAACAGCAATTGAATTCCAACATCGCTTGCAAGCAGTGCGACAAGTTGAAATAAATGAAAGAACAATTGACGACTTAACAAAAGTAGTTTAACTTCACGAAGACCGGCTACAGGACCATAATTGTTACCTGGACATCGAAGAGCTGTGTTCAGTTTGCACGATTCTATGCGAATTGGAATCTTCAGCAATAGAGTGATGTCTTTCTGGATTAGTTGTGCTTTTGTGACGATTACCTGATGGTCGAGAAACAGTGTGGTTGAAGACAATTGTACCATGTCTTTTCATGGTGGTTCTGTTATGGTGCGTGCAGGCATTTCCACAGAAGCACGCACGGAGCTCATATTTGTAGAAAATGGTGCTCTAAACGCTCACAGATACGTGGAAGATATTCTACAAGAAGCTGTTGTCCCATTTTCTCATTTTATTGTAAATAGGTGTGTATTGAATAAAGTTGGAATTAACCGACTTCTTTGGCCAGCATGTAGTCTGGATCTGAATTCAATTAAACCCGTTTGGGATGAACTTCAGAAGCGTATTCGCCGTCATCCAGCAATACTTGCAACTTTGCAAGAGCCTTGATTAGCCCATTTAGAGGAATTCAAAACAATTCTACAAATTTGGTAAATTCAATGCCAAGATGACTAAATAGTGTAATCCAGCCCTGACGAGAACATACAAATTATTAACATTTAGTTTAAAGTTGATTAAAAGTTGATATTTTTAATTTTTGTAAAACTTAATTTTTCAGTTTCTGCTATAATTCTTAAATTAAATAAATTGTTGTTTTTACCTTGTCTCGTTTCTCCCCATTCTGTGCATTTCTTATTGGGAATGTGCACTGCTATAACAAAATTTGAATTTCTAAAGGAATTAATAAACATACCGGAGTTTTCGTAAAATTTTTGAACGCCCATTTTTTTTGTCAGTCAGTGTAGTTTATTTTGTTAATATAAACTTCATTATAATTTGCAAATGTATACTTTTTGATTTTCTGAATAAATATGGTATAGATTTAATTTATTGTGTATACAGATAACTATAAAGTGTTAAACATGCACTACCGGTGATATAGATCATAAGTTAGTATTGTTGGTTATAGACGTCATCGTGTACTTCTGTAAAATGTCACCATTTGATCACTGGTGAACCACATGGTCCATCTTTCCTAGACGTAATATTGTTTTTGTCTACTTTGGGCTTTTTGTTTTGTTTCTTATACCAAGGAATATGTTTATTCTGTGTTGTTTAAAATTAGCACACCAAGTAAAGAAGCAAACAAGGTAAAATTTGATGTTAGAATAAGTTAGGTAAACCAATTACATTATGAAAATGATAATTGGAATAGTTAAAAAAAATCATCACATCTTCTTCAGGCTCCGAGAATACATACCTAGTTTAGAATCAGAGTCATCTGATATCGAGTCTTAACTAGAGCGTGTCAATCCCGAGTATGAAATGTATCTTGTAATCAAATGGAACAATTTAAGTGAAACAAATTAATGGGCTGATACATGTGGAATAAACATCACAATGTTTGATTTCAAATGATATTTTCAGGCTAATTGTAGAACTCAATATTTTGAACCTAATTGTATCAATCAAACTAAATGTTAAGAGGTGCAATGCAAATTAGAATGACAAATCATCAATAAAATGGAGAAATTGTGTGCTGCTTTATTCTATATGTGCCTCGTAACATTGACCATGGGAATGTGGAACCAGTGAGAATAGTTAACATAAGCAACAGGACAGTGATTTTTGAGCCTGTGGGGTTAAGAAACCCTTTCCTCATTCAAGATTTGAAGATAAACCTCACTTGAATCAGAGTTATCTCATACTGAATCTGAAGCATAAAGCACCAATGCAGTGCATGAGCATTCATCTTCTGAACAAATTATAGAAAGAATGAATTAATGTACGCAAACTTTTGATATTTTGAACCTTAGATATCCCAGGATATCTTATTATTAGTCTAAACAAATATCTCTCTTAGTATTATTTTGTTTGCCACTTTTATATAAAGTTAAGACCTCTCAATGATTCTTAGACTCACAGATACAAAACATTAAACGTTGTTTCTATTGTTGAGTATATGGTGTTATTTTTACTAATTAAGCAATACATACCAGGAAGTGCTTCAAAATACGAAGTTAAAATATAGACATGAAATTCAAATTTATACAGCAACACAATTATTAATCTAAGTAAAAATAAGTATTTATAATTATGAATGAAAAGAATGAATACTTGCATTTTCATATATCATTTAAATAGACAGAAGCAGTAATGACGCCTTGAATTTAATAAAGGACACACAGGTGATGCATGGATTCACTTCAAAACAAAAAAATCAAATGTACAATTAACAATTGTGACAAAGAAAACAATGCAATGTAAAAAAAAAATTGTATTGGGTTGTAGACCGAGAGTGAATGATAGCTAAACTTTTTTTGTTGTTATTAAGTATGTGTTAAACCTTGTGACCTTAATACACACGTAAGTGCTATAAAAATGACATATACTAGGTAAGAGGTAAATGAATTATATGCCTTTACAGTTCAGAATCGAATTCTGACCAATGAATGTGGTTTATGTCACTGATTCTGAGTGATTTTAGATTTTTCTAATTAAATAAAATGTCTTGCATCATAAAGACAATACAAAAGAGATAGTAATTGTGAAAGCAGTTGATAAAAAGGTGAATTTTCAAACTTTGTTCATGGGCACCGATTACGAATGTTTACATAGAAGCGAGATGATTGGTGTACGGAAAGGTTTTAATGACAAATTTTGATTCAGGCATTATAATTACTTTTTTTTTAACGTAAAAGAAAATCATTTCAAAAATGGTAACCAGTGCAATAATTTGTCATATTTGACTGATAATTAAAAATATGTATGCAAGGCCTAAATTAACTTGCAACTTATGTACAATGAAAATAAAACTTTTATTTTGGAAGAGACACCTGCGTACGAAAAAGAAACGTTCCTTTCTGTGCAGTATACAAACATGGCAACAAAAAAGTATGAAAAATATTTTTGACATCCCCCATGTTACTTGCCTTTCATGAAATAATGACAATTGTGTTTGACAGTGAAGGAAGTTTCAAAGATTCCGATTTACAGTGTGGGAAGATAGCCGTTTTTTTTTAATAGGTAATGTGATTTAAACTTGTGCATAATTAGGCGCCGTTGAAATTAAATTTTGCGCCCCAATAGGAAATAAGTTGTAGCAAAAATTCTATATACACGATTAACTTAACAGAGGCGCAAACTGTTGAGTAAATTATTATTTTCTTATTCAGTAATTAGGGCGCCATTTTGCGCCCTTATAGGAAAGAAGTTATTGTGTAATTACACTAAAACAGCTAGCTCCCAGCGGTGAACTTTTGCATAAATCAATTTTTCTTATACTTACTAGTTGTTACTAAATAAGGTGCCAATTATGCACCGCTAAAATAAAATTTGGCGCCACAAAAATAAATTATTCTAAAAATTATTTCGACAACACTAACTTCATAACTTGTGAATAATCTTTTCTTGCGCGATAATTAGGAACCCATTATTTGCTGTCTTCGGCACTTAGAATAAAATTTTGCGCCCTTATAGGAAAGAAGTTATTGTAAAATTTTATTCACACGCCCAACTTCACAGTCGTGAACTTCCGCATAAACCAATTTTTTCTTATGCAGCAATCATGCGCCATTTTGCGCAGTTAAAATAAAATTTTGCGCCTCCATACCAAATATTGCAAAAATTAAATATCGAAAATTCGTAAAAATGCAGTGCCATGATGTCTATATATATATATATATATATATATATATATATATATATATATATATATATATATATATATATATATATATATATATATATATATATATATATATATAAGAACCTTGTTGCGCTAACTTCACAGCCGTGAACTTTTGCCTAGATCAATTTCTTTCTTATAGTAAAATTTTGCATCTCTCTTTACATCGATTCGGTTGAATTCACAACCAAGAACTTCGGACTAAATCATTTTTTTCTTGAGCAGTAATTAATGTGACTATCACGTGCTGTTTTGCGCCTGTTTAGGAAAAACGTTATTGTAAAAATTACATCGATACGGTTAACTACACAGCCACGAATTTCTGAATAAATCATTTTTTCTTATGTACTAATTAGGTGCCCACTTTGCCGTATTTATGATGTTAAAATTGTGCGCCTCATAGGAAATAAGTTATTGCAAAAATTATATTGACAAGAGTAACTTCATAGCTTTATAAATGAATTCATCTTTTTTTGCACGGTACTTAGGAACCTATTTTGATTTTTATTGTAATAATTACATTGATACGGTTAACTTCAAAACCACGAACTTAGGAATAAATCATTTTTTCCTATGCAGTAATTAGGCGCCTACTATGCACTGTTTGTGCCGTCAAAATTAAACTTTGCGCCTCTATAGGAAACTAGTTACTGTAAAAATTATATTTACACGGTTAACATCACACAGTTATTACATTCTGCATACATACATTCTTTCTTACGCAGTAATTACACACAAATTGTGCTTCAATGGTGCAAAACGAAATTTTGCGTTTTTTAAGAAGTTTTTGGGAAGATTGCATCAATAAAGCTACTTCACATCTGTGAACTCATGAATAAGTTAATATTTTCTTGCACGATAATTAGGTGTCCATTATGCTCCGTTTAAATTAAATTTTGGGCCGCTATAAGAAACAAGTTATTGTCAAAAATACATCGACACGGCTAACTTTACCGAGCCGTAAACTTCTACGTAAATCAATATTTTGTTATGCTCTAATGGATTTATTTAAATGTGTTGTTGTTTACCTGTTTATTTGCTTAATGTGTATTTTTCTTATTTTTACTGTATTATTATTAAAACTCCACTTTTTCTATTATAGATATATTTAGATTTAATTATATTTAACCCATGATCTTGCATTATGGTTATACTAATTTTTGTCTAATATATTAATTGGATTCTACATATTCTTACTTATCTTAACCCTAAGTGAACTCCAACTCGTAGGAGAACACTCCTTTAAATATGCCTATCGTTATAAATTACTTATGAAATATCCACGGCTGTGAAGTTAGTTATTGATGTAATTTTTACAATAACTTGCTCCCTAAAGGGGCGCATAACGGGTGTCTGATTATGGCGTAAGAAAAGATTCATTTTTTACATAAGCATATGAAATTAGCGTTGTCAATGTAACTTTTGCAATAATTTATTTTCTATGGGGGTGCAATAATTTACTGTAGCGGCGCATAATTAGCGCCCAATTACTGCATAAGAAAAAATAATTGCTTACGCAAAAGTTCACAGCTGTGAAGTTAGGCGTGTTAGTGTAATTTTACAATAACTTCTTTCCTATAAGGGCGCAAAATGGCGCTTAATTACTGAAGACAAAAATAACGATTTATCCAAAATTTGCACCCCTGTGAATTTAGGCGTGTTTATAGACTTTTCGGTACAACTTATTTCCTATTGGGACGCAAAATTTAACTTCAATGGCGCATAATCAGCTAAGTATTAATGACATATCATGCAACAGTCACATTTGAAGTTGTTATCATACCCTTTGCAATATAAGTAGAGGAATTAGCAGATATGTTTGAGGCGATTAACTGATAACAAAGGCGAATTTTCAAACAACTTCATTTATATTGGTGCAATTAAGACATATTACAATTACTGTTTTTTTTAAACAGAAAACACGAATCTTTTGAAAAATAATAATCGGTGCAATAATTTGGCGTATACTAAAAGTAAATTAGTAAGAGCGATAAGAAGTATATATAAAACAGTGAATGTAATAGTCAAATTAAATGGAGAGGAATCAGACAACTTCAAGATGTAGGTACGAATAAAACAAGGGCACAGTCTAAGTCCGTTACTCTTTACAGTAATTATGGACAGATTGTTAAAAAAATACTAGGACAAGAACCAAACAAAGTCAGACAGTGGTAGGGTATAAGAATCTAATACCAATAAAAATTGACTGCCTACTATATGCCCACGATATAGTGTTAAGCAGATAACCACAAAAAGGTGAAACAGTTGACGAAAATATGGAGCGAAGAAATGGAAAAGCTAGGAATTAAAATAAATACAAAGAAATGCAAAACAATGATCATAAAGAACAAAGAAGAAAATAGAGAAATGTATATAAAGAAGAAAAACTAGAAAAGGTAACTACGTACGCATATTTAGGAAGTGTAATAAGGGAAGATAGATGGGGATATAAACAACAGGATACATAAAAGTGTAAGAATCTATTACGCGTTAAAAAAGAGAATCTTCGGAAAACGAGAAATAGACAAGAAAACTAAAATAAGAGCATATAACACAGTGGTGATACCAGTTCTTACATACGCGACTGAAAGTGGTCATTACAAGATAAACAAGAAGTGAAAATAAATGCGGCAGAAATGAAATTTCTCAAAAGGATAGCTGGAAAAACAAAGATGCAACAAGAAACAATACAACGAAGATAGAAAGATAACAGCGGAAATGATATGGCCACATAATACGAATGAATCAGAATAGATTGGTGAAGAAGATTGTAGAAATAGGCAGAGTACGTAAAAGAACAGCAGGATATCCGACCTAGAAAGAGTTGGATGCAAAGAATTGAAGAAACAGGAAGAAGAAGAAGAAAAATGAAAGCAGAAATGAAAATACTAACATTGGATTGAAATGGGATAACAAACCAGAAGAAAATTAATCTGACACCCTTAAGGGTATAAGGAAGATGGAAGAAGAAGAAGAAGTTTCTGATTAGGGTAGCACATAGTGGGTGTGGCTATTATTAGTGTAGGAGAAAGGACTCCAAGCATTAATCCAACATCCACCAAAACATCAAGTAGCATGCCGGATAATATTGAACCTGAACAACTGAGCTTGGTATTTTAAACTTGTTCCTAATGTGTAAATAGTATGAATATCTACTGCCACGATTTAAGCTCTGCACTATTAAAAATAGTGCCACTGTTGCAGAGCTAATATGTAGAGTTCCTTTTTTCATCATCGTGCACCGACAGAATTTGTTCCTGATTCTAAACGAAATTACCAATACCCAAGATATGGTAAAGGGACAGATTGTGATACACTTACACATACACATACACATACACATACACATACACACACACACTACACATACACATACACATACACAACACATACACACACATACACATACACATACACATACATACACATACACACATACACATACACAACACATGCACATGCACATGCACATGCACATGCACATGCACATGCACATGCACATGCACATGCAATGCATGCGCATGCGCATGCGCATACGCATACGCATACGCATACGCATACGCATACGCATACACATACACATACACATACACATACACATACACATACACATACACATACACATATACGCATTTTTCAGACACGCAAAATAAAATAGTCATCCATCGTCCAAAAACATTTTTGCTAGGTAAGCGATATTGAAAACATTTCATTAAAATGAAACATGAAGTAAATATGCCTGTAAGTAAATTTCGTGAAAGAGAATTTTAATTACTTGGCGATATACTCAGAGATGGTAAATTATATATATTTGAACCTTGTATTCAGAATTAACAGTTATTAATGCTTTGAAGCTTTTGAACCATAAAGTAGAGCTCGTGCTCAGGATCTCCATTATAGTTATCTATCCATAGTGAGAGCAAATGGTAGGAAAATGAAGAAAACAAAAATCAAACAGACAGTTCAAGATAAATTAAAGAGCAAAACATAGCGGTCAATGATAGAGAACAAGAGTTTCAAGGGATGCTGAAAAACCACACTGAATGAAGTAATGGTGCAAAGAATGATTAAACAGACCAGCCAAAAAGATTTTTAGAAAGTAAATATTGCACCAAATAAACAGCTGACGTTTCAAATGCAGAATATATTCAGACAGGGTGAGATGACCTCACCTTTTTAAATAAATAAACACATAGTTTGCTATACCTTATCGAGAAGCAAACTTCAATGTCAATGTCATTAGCCGAATTAGTCCTTTTTAATATATTGTAATAATTGTAAATACATTGTTTGTATGGACCATAAACCTTTATAAATTCTGAACATTATAGAGGTCATAGTATTAAATATGTAAAAACATCAAAGTTTGTTTTCGTCTATCTTTAGTTGAAGTCTTTAAAAAACTAAACATAGTTTCCGCCACAGATTTCCGCTATGTTAAATAAATACTGAAATAATCATAACTACTGACGTCAATTCAGTATTTGTCACTTTTTATAAATAATTGATAGTACGCCTAGTTTACTTTGTAGAAATACTGGATACATTGGAGAATTGAGAAGAAAAAGCATTGCAATCATTGGTTTAAATAAACAGATGGGGAACGGATAAACTATTAAATATGGAATTATGTGATAATCTATTATTCATGTTTAACCACTTAGCAATTACTAACGTATGAGATATCGCATTCTTTCATTTACACCGTAAACAAACAAGAGTTATTTGTATATATTTTATGTTATCAAGGTAAACGTAATCGCAATGATTGAATTGGCTTATAATTATAGCGTTAATATGATCCAACTTAATCCTTTTCTAAGTGTATTAGGGGAGACTGGGGAGGGTTGATACATGTAATATACAAAATGTGGTATAAGTGACAAACTTCATATTACGTTGATTTTTGATTCGAGGTTACCTAGGAAATATATTTATTTACTATTGGTAGACACGATGATGTCGTTATATCATTAAACCAATTTATAGTATTAATTAAAAAAAAAGTGTTAATGTATCATGTCTCCCTTAGTAGGGAACATTTGATACATTGACAGGGAGGAATGATACGAATGCTAAATAACGCGTTTCTTGGTTTAGTTTTTTGCACCTCAAGCACCTGAGCAACGTAATACCGTATACTACCATCGTTTATAGCAAACGCACTAACACATAGTCATTTTTTCTGACTTCCCACGAGCAAACAGGTCATCTTCCAAGTGGCAGCTACTTTTTCTGTGATATCTGTTAAATCTGGTGAAAAAGAAGCATCTGATGAGTATGATTTAGATTCTTCTTCCCTGGTTTCAAGCAATTCTGAAACTGTACCCTTATGTATTACAGTCTTTTCCTCGTTTTTCTTCTTTTATTTTATATTTAGGTTTGTTGTTAATTCTGTTGTCAAGTTTTTTTATATTTTCTGTTCTTTAATATTTGGCGTGTCTGTCAATATTTTAATTTTCTTTGTTTTTCTGAGATTTTCAGTGGTGCTTTTGGCAATGGCCTTATCTCTTCAAGCCTTATTAATTTGGAACATAATTCGGATGGGCCCGGTTGATTTAGATCTGCAAATGTTTGCTCAAAAACAATATCAAGCTCGTTTGCATTTGATTCCATATCTGGATTTCCTGGAATGAGCTATGGTGTTTTGTGACGTTCTTCTAAACAACGTGAAGGTTCAGAAAATTTTGCCCTGTCTCTTATACTTGAAGTCATGAAATCTGCATCAGAGAATGTATTCGGATTGAACGGATATATCCCGGTTTTAGAAAAACCTTTTTTGATATTGCTTGAAGTAAAGGATGTATCAAATGCAGCACCAACAAGTTGAGCAATGTGTTTTAAATTTATGGTTTCCTCTGGATGATTAACCATAAAATTGTCCCAGGCATCGTTAAAATAGGTTTTAAATGGACCGTAGGTACATACATACAAAGGTTGAAGACGGTGGCTCGTGTGTGGTGGAATGATTAAGGCTATAATACCATTATCTTTGCAAAATCTGAGCCCTTTACAGACTGTTATGGTTATCAAGCACCAGTAACATCTTCCTTTTTTGTTGCAGTTAACAAATTTAGCGAAATGTTTCAGATACTCTTCAACATTTTCCATGGTCATTCAACCGCTTGGGTGGGTAAGAGCAACGGATCTTGGAGGAGCTTTCTATGTCAAATAATCCTGCTTTTTCACACGCGGAAATATGAAAACTGGAGGAATAAAGTTTCCTGAAGCGTTTACAGCACCGCAGATAGTTACCGTTTGATCTCTTTCAGTAGATCTTGCCTCAGAAACCGGGCTTTGTCCTCGTTAAGGTATAATTTTTCCTGGTTTATGAGCTGTCGGTACTCCAGTTCCGTCACAATTACAAAATGACTCTGGTCCTAATTGCTCGCGCTCCATAATGTGACGTAGGAATTTGAAGAATTCTTCAACGTAGCTCTACTTAGGCTTGTGGCTCATGAATCCCATCGTAAGATGCCTCTTCATTGTGTACCCAGTCTTGTTATTGTGCGCGACTGCGTATTGGTAAGAAATTTTTAGGCTTTCTTTTGGGGATAATCCATAGTTCAATTCTGCTGTAATTAGTAAGTATTTTGCTCGCTTTCCTCTTCATAAGTAAATAACTGTGATTTTTTAAAGTTGGGAACAAATTCCGTCATGTCTTTGTTCTCTTTGTACTTCGTAACATATCTTTTCAGAGTTATTTTATCTATAGAATATTTATTCGCCGTATTCCTAAGTTTACAGTTTCATCCGCCACTTCTTTAACTGCCTCTTTCATTATATCAGCTGAAACCGGCTTACTATCAGTTTTCTCCTTCACCTGAATGGCATCTTACTGCAAAAATTAAATTACCTAATCATAAACGGAGGTTTGAAACATTTGGGAGACTTGATACACGTATGTAGTCTCCCTCAGTAGCATGTACATAACATTAACGCACACTTTACATATAATTATTGTACGAGGGCGTATTTTTATGTTATATATATATAAAAAAAGTATTTTTCTACATAACTCCCATCAACACTAATACACTTATTCCATCTTTTTTCAATTGCCCCATGCCCTCAGAAAAAAATTCCTTCGGTAACCCTGCAAAATATTCTTCAGCAGTTTCAGTTCTTCATCAGAAGCAAAACCCCTGAGATGCTTTTTAAATTTTTTAATAAGAAGAAGTTTGACGGAGATAGGTCTGGGCTATAAGTGGATGCCTTAACTCTATAAACCCACAGTCATTGATTATCTGCTGAACTTTGATTGCCTTATGAACCCGACAATTGTCGTGCAGCAACAAGTTTTTTTGTGGATAAGAATGCGGGCGTTTATCCCCAGAGCAGTTTTTAAATTTTTAATTGTGTTTCCGTAGGACTCTCCATTTATGGTAGATTCCCTCGGCATATATTCCTTCAGCATCCCAGAAAACAGTTGCCATCAGTTTTTCTTCCAGAAAATTGCGTTTTGGCCTTTTTTGGTGATGGAGAGCCCGTATGAACCCACTGCATGAATTCTTGTTTAGTAGGAGGGTCCCAGTGATGTAACCAAGTCTCATTCCCGGTGATAATTCAAGAAAAAAAATGTTTGTCCTTTTCCAACTCGGCCAAATTTTCTTGAGAAGCTTCTTTTCTGTACAGTTTTTGTTCAGGTGTAAGCAATTTGGGTATCCACCGTGCAGACACCTTCATACCCAAATAGTCATGCACAAATTTGAGGACTCTTGTTTAGGATATATCGACTGACTTCATTGGCAATGATAGAGATCTTTACAAGCCGATCTTTCAGTGCCAAATTTTCGACTTTTCGCACAATGTCTTCAGTTCGAGCTTCAACGGGTCGTCCGGACTTTGGTCTTCATTAATTGATTTTCGACCTCATTGAAAGAGTTTAGACCAATATAAGATGGTGCACCTTCCCCATACACAGCAACCATACTTTCATGAATTTATTTCGGACCATTGCCTTCTTTTGTCAGGAAGCTGCGATGTTCAATCTTAGTTTCACACATTTGATCGACAAATAGACTGTCTCAAATCTCTGAAAACGGCACAAACTAAACACAACTTAGCACGTGTACTTCTAACAGTGACTGCAATTTTTTAAGAATTTGTTTGACATTGTCACTTTTTTGCTTCATGGATAGGTAGATAACATAAAAATACGCCCTCGTAACTTCAATTACATCTAAAAGAGGTTAAACATACCCTCATTGACTCACAGGAATAACCAATCTATAACTATTATATTTTCACTCGTATGCTGTTGCAAATAATGATGAAAAATGTATAACTTGTTAGAAGTGAAATTGTCCAACTGTCTGATTTCAAAGTACGTGAACGAATTACCTCTCATTTCATTATAAGATGTAGTAATGCCATCTATGAACCCTTTGATAACGTTTTGGTTCGTTTGAAGCAATGATTGGCGCCAAATTTAACAATGTGTCATGTCTCCTGGTGTATCAACCCTTCCCAGTCTCCCCTACTTGAGATATAGGTGTAATACTGTTAAATATGAACTTGATCTACCAATTAATTATTTACCAATTAAAAGGTTTTGAATCGGAGAGATCTACTTCAACATAACACATTTCCACTATCAACTGCACTGACGATGTAGTACAAATTATGTTATATATTGCGTACATTACTGATTGCAAAATCGACACGTGGCAATAGTGGTCGATTCGGAGTTTGTAATGTTGCGTTTTCTCAAACGCATATAGTTTTCTAATAATTTTCCTGCTCCGATATTTATCTAATCTCATCGTTCTCTTTTCCAACGAAAAACGAAGACATTTAATATGGCGAATCAAAAATTAATTTTTTTAAAATAAAAGTAAGATTAATAACAATTTTTTTCTCATTAGAGAAGAATTAGTGGAAAATATACCTATAGGTACTAAATCTGCCAACGAGATTTTGATTCGCATATCTTGATATGAGGTCTATAAATAAACGCGAAAGAAATAAAAACCATATAATAAAACTAAGGTATACACAAAGCAATTTTCTCAATACCGGAAAAGTAAGCTTTTTGGACAATAATTAGAAAACGTGGTTCGTTTGTTGCTTTCAAGAAGTCACTGACATGGTTAATCATTGGAAGAAGCCGTATAAGTTTGGAATAAGTTCAAAATTAATATATTTTTTAAACTAGTAAATATGCTGAACCTCAAACAATCAAACGAAATTTCAATTACCTACTACGAAGGTTTTACAAGGTGACCTCTATCATTACACGACCTTTAGTATTTTTCAAAAGTGATGGTTCTTACATCCGCAGGTAATTTGATAATTTTTGCTAATCCCAAAGTACAATTAAAGACTGCACTGCGATCGCTAGAGGTTAATGTTGAAAACAGAAAAATTGTCCTGTTTAGGAGAACGGTTGGAATCTAAAAATTTACTTATAAAAGCACATTTGTAGTAAAATCTTATTCACACTTATTTGATTTAAACAGAAATTTCAATCTTCCGAGCAGAAACGAAATAAAAAAAGTCAAAATTAATTCTGCTGTCTTAGATGTCATAAATAAATTTACAACTAATAAATGGGCACACCACCAGTGGTAGTTCCGACTCCCTACTAAGGTAGTGGATTATGGACATTCCCACTAGTTGATTCTGCGCAATACGTACAAGAATAAATTCTTATAACCAGTAATCATTTGAAAATATTTTTGTACAAACGTGCTCTTCAAACAACCTTTACATACGCATGTTCGTTTTTTATTACCTAAAACTCAATTTAGACCGTGGTGAAACACCCTTCATATACAAAAACCTGAATTGCAGTTTTTAGTCAATTGCAACGTAAATATCTTATTGCTTGAAGAGAACGTTTCTCTTGAAAGGCTAAAATTCTGGAAATATTGATAAAACAAAGAAAGCAGATTGGGATTGTTAGTTTTTGTCTGAATGGAATTTAACGATTTCAGTAGCAGAGGAAAAGTGACACCCCATTTGTCTATATTAGGCAACGGAGGGCATCCGTTTCTCGTCGTTTTGTAAGGTTATTGTCAATGATGGTACCAGTTATACCATTGGATCGGTTACGGTTAACTGTACATAAGGTTTTTGCAGCCTTAACCATTATCGTAAGTCAAATAAGAATTTACACATTCAATTATGGATTTATGAACGTAGCGTCGTAAATAAAAGGGGTAAAGTTTTCTACAAAAAAATTATTGACCTTCATAAATATTTAAAACGCTGTGCTTAAAACTTCGGGTAATCAAGTGGATGTATACCGTTCAGTAGTAATATGCACATCATGTGCGGCTACTTTGACGAATGCTGGAGTAGTATTTTCCCCCTCAGAACCCTAACTCCGTTCATTCCGATCCTATCCTCACCACACCCATCCTTTATCCCACCATGCATATATACGTATAGCGTATGTATGTATGCTGGGAATCCATGATTGTGACTGAAGGAGCTCGGAAAGCTCGAGCAGCCCGCCCGGGATTAAATACGTGTCTTTTCCTTTTTCTCAGCAGTAATTGCTAGAGAAACTTGAACTCTTTCTTTGTTGCAATTTTTTTGACAAAACAGTTTTGATACGGATACAAACAATAAGAAACATGCAGCTGTAAACGTAACTAATAGGTTTAGAAAACTACGTTACTTATTTTGGGAATTGGTGTATATTGATCACTAAATTGGAACATCTTGTGAATAATTGCGAAAAAATTGATGATATCGTTTTCATTTCTACGATGGTAATAAGCCATTGTTGATTGTGGAGGAAGAAGTTGTTATTTCGGAACAGAGTGCTGGACGCATTTTTCAGAGATCCTGATCGTTCGGAAATCTATACACGCACAAATTTTGTGCCTGTCGAGGGAGTTATTGAGAAAATGTCTATTTTGTATACCCGAGTTATTAGAACGAATAAAGGTAATAAAATTTTGAAAAATGAAGTTATTTCAAGTAAAGATTCAGTTATACATTGATACGTTGATTTTATCTCTCAACTAATGTACTCATCTGCTAAAAGAACAACGTTTAAGAAGGCAGGCATTTAACCAATTTTTACTATATTAATTTTTTAGAGGTTTTGGTTTAGATTGCAGGGAGACACAACTCAGTAACAAACATTTCAGTAACAGACGGTACCTTAGCGAAATATTGGCCAATGTTCCAAAATATCAGAGTCAATGTATCGCTATGCTTATTGATGAGTTCTCTGCGGATTCACAAATTGCTCGTCCTCCGAGTCGGGTTGACCCAAAAGATGCTACATATATCAACTTTCAGACTAACTGTGTCGAAAATAAATAGAGAAATCGCAATTCCTTGTAAAACTGTTTACATAGTGGTAATTCGAGACAAAATTTTTGTTAGAGTGTGTATATGTAGATCGGATGTTTAAAATAAAGTACTTCGATTCTGGAAACAATCTTGTGAGCTATTTAGTATCTCAAAATAAGTTTGGCATTTTAGTAAAAAAACATTACGTGGGTTTTGAAATTATTTTCAAAAACTTGCAACACAGTATATGCAGTATATGCAGAGAAAGTATGCACTCAAATATACGAAACAAGTAATGTTTAGATTTTATTGTATAACCTGGTATTTGCAAAATTTAATGTATATTATGTGTTGTAAACACATTATGGGGATGACCTGTCCGTTCGTCCGTCAACGTCAGATATAAAAAAAACATATGATTCGTGAAAAGTCTTATAGTTATAGCGCATTGTGTAACGTAATGAATGCATCGATGCCCACTAAGTGAGTGTTATGATTTTTCGGCGGCCACATAAATGTAGACCAGAGATCTTAAAACCGCTATTATTTAGCAATAATTTCGTGGGGAAAACGCCTAAGCGTAGGTACTAGCTCAACGTCCAATAAGTGAATTGTAGCATTTGCAGTGATAAGTTGCATTTTTTCATTCATTTTCGATGATTATGTGCATTTTGGCGAGAGGTGTCAAAACTTCAAAACATTATGCACCAATTTTGATTAAAAAAACATCAAAACGCATAAACTCAATATACGATACGTGAATTTCATGTATTTCTGATGACCAGTGAACATAGATCTTAAAGTCGGCATTATTATTGCTCACTAACGCTCCCTTTTTTTGCAGTTAATTCGCACAGAAAGTTTGTGTAGTTCTTAAACAGTTTCAAAACGAATCCCGAGGTGATGAAGTTAACATTTTCTAAGCTGGTATGTGGCAAAAATCATTTTTTGGGTGACAAACTCAAAAAGGAAACAAAAAAAAAACTGTAAGACATGATTAATCTTTCAGTGTTGAGAAATATTTAAGTGCTTGCTCGTATTTATTCAGGTACCATTTTTTTATGTGTGAAAGGTAAAATTAAAATTTAACGTTTTTTTTACAATCGACAACTGCACGAAACTATGTGGAAAAGCCTTTACTAAGTATGTACATTAATAGAATTACCGTTGGAACGCAGCGCATGAAACGGGTTGGAACAAATTAGATTTTTTTTCATAAATGCTAGATCGCATTTTTTTAATAATTGTGGACCTGAGCAGGCTAAATTTGGCCTATGGTGCTAAAGCACTCACGAACACTTAGGACGATGGATAGAGGGACATTGAATTGCCAAGACATGCCTATGAACAGCTACCTTAAATTTTTCATATCATAAGTAAGAGGAAAACAGGAACTAGGGAGATCATTCTAGAGTGTTGGTGTATTAGGAAGAGAAGCAAATGGATAAATGCAAAGATTTATAAAGCCAACTATAGCCTGTCCGGTAGAACTGAACGGGTATCGGATTAACAAGGAGGATTGTCAATATATGGTTCTATTGTGCTTGAAACCGCCTTAATGCTTTGCTGTCTCGTACTTATTGTACGTGACAAAGAAAGATGGATATATTATGAATAATGCCTCTATTTCTGCCGAACAAAAGCGTTTGCAACTTTCACACATAATGACAAGGCAATAAGAATCAGATGCAGGTAGAATAGAAATTCAATAGGTATAATAAAATGCCAGTGGTTCTCAACACTGCTTTAACATTATATAATTTGTGAAGAAATGCAACTTTTGTATAATAAAAATAATAATCGATTACTAATTACCTATAAGTAATTTCAATTGACACCTTTCACTTATACTTATAACAACAATAACAAATACATTTTTATTATAGTTAGTAAATATTAATTAAATTACAAAGATATACTTTTATAATTAAATGTAAAAATTATAATTGTCATTCGGCTTCAGATTCATCACTTCCTGAGTCATCCAAATCTTGGAAAAGATCATCGTCATCACTTTCTTCAGTGTTAACTGTGAAAATAAGAGGTCTTACTTCATCCACAATCTCTTCATTAACAAAAGTATCTTTAATTATTTTATCCGTATGATCAATACATTTTGCCATATTTCCGCACTAACTGTTTTTAATGCGTCGTTCCACGTATTAAGAACATCTTCGTCTTTTCCGGATGTCGCAATGATACTTTTGTCGTATTTGTTCTTAGTAATGCCCCATACCAACTCAATTGGATTGAAATGGCAATGATACGGGGCAGGCGCAAACTTCATGTCCATATGATAGAGCTAGCTCATCGATTACATATTTTTCGCATTGGTCTACTTTGTTTCTTTTGGCCAATTCCACTAACTCTGCCTTTGTCATAAAATTTTCCCACGCTATTTTTTTAGCGGTTAACCATTGCTGTATTTCTTCTTTTTTCCAAGAAACTTTGACTGCCTTCTCTGCCTTTCGAGAATGATAACTCGCATTGTCAAGGACAATTATTGATGGTTCCTCTAATTATATTATATTATATTATTGGTTATATTAATGGTTAGTTTATATAAACGCTTACTCAAAGAATAATGATAATATAGATATTGCAGTTGTTTTATTTATACCTATATGTACCTACTAAATGGTATAATAATCTATTATTAATTACTTATTGTTACAGTATTGCATATTTATTTGGATTCTTTTGTAATTGGAGTACACTAAAACGTCATTACCATACTTAGGTATACAATGAACTTTCTAAATGTAAATTGAAATACCTATACTTAATCGAATATTCATTATTATGAATGGCTTTTATAAATGTTTATTATAAAAACTTGCATTCTTCCATAAATTTTAAATGTAATGTTAAAGCAGTGTTGAGAACCACTGGCATTTTATTATACCTATTGAATTTCTATTCTACCTGCATCTGATTCTTATTGCCTTGTCATTATGTGTGAAAGTTGCAAACGCTTTTGTTCGGCAGAAATAGAGGCATTATTCATAATATATCCATCTTTCTTTGTCACGTACAATAAGTACGAGACAGCAAAGCATTAAGGCGGTTTCAAGCACAATAGAACCATATATTGACAATCCTCCTTGTTAATCCGATACCCGTTCAGTTCTACCGGACAGGCTTTATCAACTAGGTATTACATAAACAACCTGAAATAATAGTGCCACAAGATTCCTAATGACGAATCGCGCGCCATTTTGCATCAGGGATTTAAAACTCCTGGATGAATTTTGGTATATTTAATGTCGGAATGACAAAAAATAGTATATAGCCTACAGGACTGAAGAATATTTTAACTCCTCGAGTGATTGTAGCCCTCGGATTACAACGTTCACTCCTCAGTCCCATCATATATAACATAATATTACCCCACCACGATTCGTCTAGAGTACAGTTTTGAAGTAGCTTTAATCATTTTATCTGATTGACATTTGTGGTTCAGAATTCGAGATAATACAACCCTAACCCTCAGTTATATAACATTTTACTGACTTCAATTGATTCATCTGGTAATGGTGTCCAGATCGTTTATCCTTTAAACCTAATAAAGTGCCTTAATGCGTATTGAGATTAAGGAATTTGTATTTCTACATAACATAACCTTCACGCCATTCCCTTGCGGGGTAAGCAAAACAATCCCTGCCTCTGATTTATTTTTCATTCACAATCTTTCTCCATGATTTCCTATCTCTGCATACCTCCTCTAGCTTCAGCAAGATTCATGCATTGTCTCTGACATATCCTTCTATTTTAAAACGCCTCGTCTTTCTTTCTTTTATCATACATTCTACTACATTCAGCGAAGTTTTAGGCGGCCTACTAGGCCCGGCCTTACCTCCAATCTCACCCACATATATTTGCTTCGTTAATATTGCGTTGTTCATTCTCCCAATGTGACCAAACCAACGTAGTGTACTACTTTTGAACCTGTCCATCATCGTCTTTTCTCGCCACACTGCTTCATTATACACTCATTGTTTATCTTATCCCTTCTCATTTTACCACATGCGCTTCTCAGGAATCTCATATCCACGGCATTTATTTTTCTTTCGTGCTTTTTTGACATATCCATGTCTCACTTCCATACAGTACTGACGGGACAAACACGCTACTATAGATTGCTCGTTTAGCAGCTAGGCTCATGCTTTCGTTTCTCATTATCATACTTCCAATCACTTTCCTTCCAGCACTGACCCTTCGTCCAATCTCGCCATCCATTGTGCAGTAAAGATTCTACCCAGGTATACCAACTCGTCCACTTGTTCCACAATTTCGTTTTGCAGAGTAAATACTCTACTCTCCTTTTCACCTTCCCGATTAAATACCACAACTTTAGTTTTGTTCACGTTTACCTTTAGGTTCGTGCTCTCAGAGACTGTATCAAACTTCCTCAGAGCAGTTGTAGCTCATCCGCACTGTTACTTAATAAGACTGTATCATCTGCGTACAGCAGAACTCGTACATTTACATCACCAACCATTACACAATTTGTTTCGGTACATGTTTGGCTAACACATTTATCAATGTATGCATTGAACAACCACGGTGACATCACACAGCCTTGTCGCACTTCTTGCTCAATATTAAAATATTCACTCACGCCTCCTCTCACCATAACACATGCCCGACTACCGTTGTATACTGCCCTTATTCCGTTTATTAGACCTTTATTTACGCCATATTTATTTAATATTTCCCACAGCTTCTCCCTATTCTCTCTGTCATATGCTTTCTCCAGATCTACAAACACACTGTACAGTTTCCTTATTACACTAAACACTTTTCGATCACCTGGTGGTGGGCAACCACATGATCAACCCATCCTCTCCCTGGCATGAAGCCACCTTGCACATCCCAAATCTCAGTTTGTGTAGTTTCTCGTACTCTATCAATTAGTATTCTTTCAAATACTTTACCAGGTACACTGAGCAAACTCATTCCTCTGTAGTTCTTGTAATCGCTCCTGTGCCCCTTAACCTTAAACAGTGGTACAATGATCGCGCTCTTCCAGTCACTCGGCACGTTTCCACCCTTAAGGCATACATTTAAAAATTCACACAATTTTCGTATAAGCTATGCACCTCCATACTTTAGCATTTCACCCGTGATTTCTTCTACGCCTGCTCCTTTACCATTTTTTAACATTCCTACCGTTTTATCTACCTCACTTAACCCAATTTCCTTCTCAGTTTCATTCACCACTCCTTCTACATTCTCCTTATTTAACACTTCAGTCTTATTTTCCTCACTACTGTACAGCTTTCGGAAATATTCTTGCCAGCATTTCCTCACTTCACAATCGTCCCATACTATTTCGTTGCTCGTATTCAGCATCCCTGCAGCGTTCTGTTTTGGGCCACGTTTTGTATTTTTGACCCATTTCCGGAAGAGTTTTTTGTTTCCCTCAAAATCATTCTGCATTTTTCTGCTTCCACAGCCATCACTTCCTCTTTACTTATTCTCACTACCTCCTTCGCTTCCTTGTTTCTTAGTCTGTACACCTCTTACAATCGCCTTTTCTCAGTCTCACTTTTTGCAACAATCATTGCCATGTACGCATCTTTTTTTACATACTGCCTTTTTTACTGATTCATTCCACGAAGCACATTTTTCCGTCTACCTACAGTCGCACTTCCACATATCTTAGGATCTCGTATTTCTATGTGCTCAATAACACTTTTTGTTCTGATTAGTGGTTTATAGTATACACTCTTAAGGAATTTCTCAAAAAAGACAAACGCTTGCTAGGTATAACGCGAAGAAATAGTAACAAATCACGCAACCATGAATGCATTAGAAAATAGGATTCGATTGTGATCAATATGAAAAATTGTCAAAAGCAGCCGAATGTTTTCAGAAATTGTGATCTTCATCTAGGCAAGGAAGCGAACTTTCGTTAGCAAAGGTAAAGGTAAATATTGATCCCGATTTGTCTCAAGCAGAAATAGTTAACAGGTTCGTTTGATCAAAACTTAATCATCCCTTATAAAACATCCACTTTTTGATTTTTTTAAACGGTTATCTTAGGCCGTAATCAATCAAATCTACATGTCAATAAGTATAAACATTATATTGTATCGATAAAAAAGATTCTCTCGTCATAGAAATGGTCTTTTACAATGGTTTTTCTACTACTTTTTTTACATCGATTGCTAGAAAATTTAGTTGAAACTTTCTCATCTTAGATAATAAAATGGGAGCGTTTAGGAATTACAAAATTTGAATGAAATCGTGTTTTATAATTTTAGACATTGTGTTACACAAGTAGGTATGTCAAAATTAAATGATATTCATTTTCTAGTTTTTGGGATACTGCAGACGAACAATTATGTACAAAGATTTAGCACATTTTTCAAAATTCAAATAGTTTTTCAGAGGATTCTTTGCTTAATTCTTCATCCTTCGTCCCACTGTTCTTCTACAAGAGTATCACAACCGTCATAAAATCTTTAGATCACCTTCTTCCCTTGTATATATCATTGCTTAGTGAAGTTAACCACAATCAGTACCAGTTACACTGGTATTTCATATACTTCTTATCTTGCTTCAGTTGCTTCATAAATGCAACAACCTCAGTTTCTAAAAGCATGTTACCTATGTTGTATTTCCTTACGGTATTCTTTCCATATCCATTAACTATATTCCATTCGCATCTTCACCTTCCGTTCCACGCTTTTCCGTCACATCACACGTCTCATATTATTATGCACAATATATCGTTCTTCCCTTCATTCAAGCTTCTCCTCTAGACACTTTTTCTTGCTTTATCTGCATCTAGCCTAGGTCCCGAATTTAATCACCTGTACACATTTCTTTCTTTCTCAGTGTTTAGCTGTTTATATTATATCTTACGTTCTCCAGGTTTGTTTATTCATCATTAATCTTCATGATTCCAGACTTAATTACTTCTCATTCTTTACCTATCACGGATTCTTTTTAACTTCATTTATGTCTTCTTTCTCCTTATAATCATATACTTTTCAGTCCCACATTATTTAACTCTTTGCAGTCCTCTCGTTGTTTGAATTTAACCTTCTCCCATTCCACCCTCTTATCTGATTCAACTTATCCCAATCATCTCAAGGTTGCCTTTTATAAATTTTCTTTCTAAATTCTCTATTCTTAACATTCCAAGTTCGTGTGTTAAGCTTTCTTTGTTTATTAGCATCCTTTTTGAACATCTCTGCTTCGTACACCGTTTCCCCCGGAGATCTGACTGGGAAACGATTTACCTCGGGTATTACAGCGAACAATTGACACATCGCTGCCCTTTTCTACGCACGTTCTTGGGATGTTTAATAGATCTTTAACAAGATAGTTTCCCCTCCCATCTCCCATACTAATCTCGTTGGTAATGTCGGGTAAATATATGTATCACTCTAAGGCAACATAGTGTCCCTTCCTTTTTAACTTCGTAAAGGAAAGGTTAACATTTGAGTGGGAGAAACTGTGAGTCGCACCCCACCACCTTTCAACTCGATCATTTAGGTGTGAAAATTAAAAGGGAAAACTATCAGTTATTGAATACTTACTTATCAGAACTTCATCTTGCCACCATATATGTAGGTACCGTAAAGCGGGGTTACGTTGAACCGCGAGGAAACTTTGACTATTATTACTATCAAGGTTATTTTTGCTTGTAAGTTCAGCTATGAGTATAGCATTTTTCTCAAAAGGTATAGTATGGTTAAGCAAACCCAATCGATTTTAGGTTTTAGGATTATTAGAGCATAAAATTAATTTTGCCCAATTAAATAAAGGTTATTTGCGATTTCTAAAAATTACAGTGTTGTACTTTTTTTCTGCAACAGCAATTTTATATATTGTAAGGGCAAATCCATTGTTCCAAATGATACTAGTACCATTTGCACCAATAACTCATTCCAAAAACTAGTAATTGTACTGTTCAATTTTTTTAAATTAAATTATTAATGGAAAATAGTGCATGTGTTTCATGACGTGGGGCAACATTGAACAACATGAATCGACACGTTTGGACAACTGCGTAAATCCCTACTACCTATTTGATTTATTTATGCATTTGAAATCGCATCCAGTTCTTAGTCGTATCTTATACAAAGCGGTGTGTTTCGAAGATAAAGATTGAAATGCGTACATACACCAACAAATTGGGCAGTAGGCCCTACAAGAACAAACCTGATACTCTTCAAAGTGCTCTTTGTGGAGTAGAAGAAAAATAATATCACTTAGTGCAGCTTCTTAGAAGCTGCACTAAGTGATATTATTCCGAAAGGCACATTGAGCCACAAGTTAAACAAGAAACGAAATAAAAGTGTGCCTCCTATATTGAGTCAGCATGAAGAAAAGCTACTAGTAAATGTTGTATGAAAAACTTCTGACTGGGGATTTTCCCTTACTCATGATGACTTACGGCACGTAGTGAAAAGCTATCTAGACAAATTGGTTAAAAAGTGAGTCAGTTTCAAAACAACATGCCCGGCATTGATTGGATCAATAGCTTTTTGAAAAGAAACAGGGAACTAAACAGGAAAATCTGGAAATGTCTGTAGAAGGTGTGTCGCCAGACAGAATATTTCATTTTGACCAGACGAACCTGTCTGATCCGGGTTTCACAAATGCTTTTTCAAAAGAGGGGTGAAATATCCTGAACGCTTACTCTCTCACTCACAATCCAACATTTCTTGTTTTGCGGAAACGCTACTGGTGTTCTACTGCCTTTGAATGTTGTCTACAAGGAAGAAAATTTATGGACATCTTAGACTGAAGGAGGACCCGATAAAACGAGACAATCTTGCAAGTCACTTCTTAGAAGAGGTTATTTACTTATTAGCTCAAAATGATGTGCGTACTACGCATATTGCACATCCGCTCGATGTAGCTGTTTTTGGACCTTTGAAAAGACAATGGCGTATAGTACTCACTGAATATAAATTACAAACAGCATCAATTGGACTTCATAAAGAGAAATTTCCTAAACTTTTGCAAACGTTGATGATAAGATCCTTTGCAACTGGCGAATAAAGTCTTAAAAGCGGCTGTCGGGCCACACGGTATGTATCCCTTGGACAGAAGCCAATTATTAAAGAAATTACCTGAAGGTACAAATACGAGTCACGAGTTTAAATCTCAGCTAAGTGATAGTTCTTGACTATCTAAAAAGCATAAGACATAACAAGACAGCGAAGACACCAAGAAAGAAAAGATAAACATTCAACCAGGAAAAAGCCTAGGACTAGAGGATTTTGAAATCAGGAACATTTACAAAGAAAACAAAAAAGTTCGAGAAGAAAATCCAATAAACCAAACTAGTGTGGAAATGAAACCCATATGGAATTTGATAATGCGCGAAGAGCTTAAGCGCAATACACCTGCGTAATAAGTTACGGCGCAACATGCGCAATAAACTACTACAAAAAATTTAATATACACGTTCTAAAAAATATATATAGGATTACTCAATGGCTCAACGGTAAAGGTCAGACTTGTAAGTGAAAGGTACCTAGTTCGAATCTGAGAGTAGTCAAGTAATTAGGAAAAAAATCATAACATATGAATTCGACTTACGTGCGAAAACAGTCCTTCTCGGGACTAAGCCTGATGACGGAAGCAGAGTCCGCTTCCGAAACGTCGCGCTCAAAAAGCAAAAACTGTGTAAATGGGCCGATTAACTAAACTAATTATTTTTCTAAGCATTTATTCTCTTTGAAATTACTTGGCCTATTTCCAATTATCTTTTGAGCGATTTAGTGATGATATCGGTTTAATTGAAACTCCTCGCCTGTTCTAAACAAAAATTGCTTTTCCCTAAAACGGCCTGTTATGCAAAAAATAGGTCTATTCATATATATATATATATATATATATATATATATATATATATATATATATATATTTAAATTACGTCTAAAGAAATCCAATTCTTTACAATGGGTTAATTTATGTTGCTGGTATGATGAGATTCTAAGATTTCATTGTTGTATTATCACCAACATGCAGCCGCTGAGTAGGTACGGTCACCAAATCTTATTAAACTGTTATATATACTTCTCGTGTAACATATGCTGGTCAGTACTAGTCGCTCCTGAAATATTTGTATATAGTCCTGCGGTACCCTGTATAATCCTTAGGAGAATATCAAATCCTATTTTAAATTTCCGTTTAATGCGTATTGCGGTTATTAAGGTGGGATGTCGCGAATAATCAACGAAGAAAGTTTTCACCAATCATATTTTTATAGCCGAGTGTTTAGTTTGCCGACCGTTCGGTAGTGTAGTTAATCCGTTAATCTGTCGAACGTGCGGTCGGTGGGATAGCGGATAGGTTACACTACCGACCTCGTTGTTTAGAGGTTATGTTTATGCTCCGACACGTTTATATTTTCTTTAGTGTGATGTAACATGTGTGATTTTCGTGTTGGTGATAAATTTGCTTCCTTTCAAGAATTGAATGAAAAATTCCAACCTGACAATTATGTGTACTTATATTTGAGAGACAGTAAGACTTTAGAAGCTGCTTTAGTTTCCATGTTTTACTCTTGATCATACGCAATATTGGAATGTTTTGCTGCCTTTAGCTTCTCGTGATAAGACACTACGTGTTCGGAAGAATAGCGTACTACCCTTCCTGCCGAGAGACTATGCTACCGACCGGTCGGCTGACTAAACACTCCCTTTTTATAAATGTTTCTCTGAACACAATTGTGAGGTAATAACAAATTAAATGACAAACAATGCATACGCGTAATTATAATATCCATATAAACAAAATTTCGATCGATTATGAAATTAAGACATAGCAGTCGACTGCTATTGAGATTCGGCAACGGCGTAAAACTCTCGTGCTGAAATGTGGACACTGTTTCTGTTTTGTGAGGTTAGATCGCTGTTTCACATTTCATAAGTAACTGTGGATAGTTTCTCTTTACTTTAGTTGCTTTCTATTGATAAATTATTCTTATAAGTTGTAATAAATACCAAAGCTTGAAATGAGAAATGATATTATTACGCAGCTGTTTCAGTTTTTAAAAATTATATGTTGCGAAAATCAAAATTTAAAGTATCACTGTGAATAAAACATTCTTATTGAATGTTAGAAAAATGTTTCATTTACAAATAAGTGTTATTGTTCTCTTTTAAAAATAATCAATTATGATTTTGCTTATAGATTGAATTTATTGTTTATTAAATTTATTTCCATTTCTTTCTCTTTAAATTTCTATAATTTATTATTTGTTGAATTTATCAATATTCATTGCAAAATTAATTTTTAATTGTTAAAGTTATTATCTCACTAATCATATCAATAACAATAATAGTGACTGTATTGTCAATCTTAACTACAGTGTTGCCACAGGCAACAGTTCCAATTTCCCGATTGGCGTACTAAAATTTCCCGAAATGGTCCGAAATTTCCCAATATTCGATTGTAGCCATGATCATAGTGGTGTGCATAAATAGTTGCTTACCACGTTGCCAGTTGCCAATTTTATTTATCGTCGTTAGTCGCAGTAATTAGTAATTAGTCACGTCTGTGTGTTTTGTCTTTCTCATTAATTATGATGTATCGAAATACAGACAGGTAGAAATAGGTAACAAATTTTTTTAGATGAGAGCTTTATGTTTTTCGACAAGAAAAATGAGAATAAAAACATAAATATTTTGTTTAATGAACAACGAACATAACATAACACAATAAACATTTATGTAAAGAGAAACAAAAAAAATATTTTAATCACACAAAAATAAAAATAAATAATACTCTTACTTATAGCTAACAACAAACAGAAAACAATAATATAAATAAAAATAATGCAGGTTTACAAAATGATATGATGAATTTAATTTTTTATAAACGTTATCCTTCATCATAGCATCAGGGGGCTCAAATTTTAAGTACCCCTTTTGCTCAAAAATTAGAGTGCCCTTAATGTGTCTATGTGGAGAGTATTTCTGTTATCAGTTTTAATATTTTTTACATGACTAAAAATTCTCTCTACTGATGGATTTGAAAATGGCAAAACCAGTAGAAGAGAGATGACAACTTTTAAGTTAGAAAATCTTGGAATCCCCGCAGGATTCTTTAAATAGAATATTTTTGTCCAATAATATTCGGCGTTCTGAACATCTACTTGGATTCCAAGACTTTCGAGATCTAATAAAGCAAGATTGTCCCATTCATTAATCAAATCTTGACTATTTACAATTTCGTCTAAAACCGGAAATTTGTCTAAAACTAATTTTAATGATCGGGTTTTAAAAAGTCTTGCCTCATCTATAATTAAAATTATGTCAAATATATTATCTGAAAAATCGAAACGTTTTCTTATGTCGTCTACTAAAGTTATAAAAAACTGAAGGCAGGTTTTAAAAAACAATTGCAAGTCATGTTCATCAACTTCTTTTTGTTTTTTTAACTCCGATATGCTGTGGGAGGTAGCAACGCCTAAATAACTATTTTCCAGATTAACATAGTTTTCTGGAAGTTTATGATTTATGGTAAAAATGTTTTTACATTCTCTAATACATTTTATATGTAAAAAATTCGCACATACACTGCTTAAGTTTATAAGGTAGAGAAACCTCTGTTTGAAACAGTATATAAAAATCTGTCAGCAAAGCTAAAGTATAAGACATGAATTCTATATATATATATATATATATATATATATATATATATATATATATATATATATTAATGTAAACTTATTTTTGAATGTGATAACTTCCGTTAAATATGCATTTAGCGGCTCATATTGCTTAATCGTTCTGTCGACACACTGCTTTACAGCAAGCCATCGGGTTACAGATGGTGATAAGATCTTGTGAATATCTACTTGGAAGAATTATTGGAATTCTCTAAAACTTTCTTGCCGAAAGGAACTTCGGCTAAAATGGGGGCCTAAGCTTCTTAGCAGATCTTCTACCGATCTAGGAAGTTCTAAACAGGCCTTACTAGCTGACATGCACATTTGATACATACCAAATTTAACTTTTCTTTTTTTAAGCATTGTTAAGTACCGAATTTTTTGACCCAACCATAACATTGGAAAATCCCACTGTATTTTTAAAAAGAATGTTTTTCGTTTGAAGGAAATTTTGTATTGCATTGTACAGTGCTTCAGCTGTACCACTAGTTCCTTCCAAAATATCAAAAAAACTTGTTACAATTTTATTTGTTTGGTTATCGTAGTAGATAAGAGTCATTGCGCATTGTTTTTTAACACTAATATCGGTCGTTTTGTCTAATATTGTTGAAAAAATGAACCAGATTGTTTCAGGTACAAAATAATTTTCAAACGTTCTGCTAATACAATTTTTTTAATTTTAGTGGCTTTTGTTCTTTTTACTGATATATTTTGGGCTATTTTCGAATTGGGAAACATTTTTGGCACATAAAGGGGCTAAAGTATCCATCACAGTAATGGGCAAATTATTTGTAGCTATTATACTGGGTAAAAGTATTTCAGCGCGGAAAACCTGCGAGTCTATTTCTTTAGGCGCTACAAACTCTGTTAGTTTAAAGTTGGTGTCAATTTTTTTTCAAATTGTTTTGATGATGTAAAGATTTACTGTAATTAGATGTTATTTTTAAGGTAATTCAAATCCATTTGACACACTTTACAAAACGCTTTCCTTTCATTAGCCTTAGATTTAATCAGCCAATATTGAAATTCAGGGATAGTCCACCATTTATCTACAAATGTTTGAGCCGGACGGTCTTTATAAAGTTTTCTTTTTTTCTCTTTCTGTGTAATTCTTCACAAGACGACATATTTACACTGTCATTATCTGCTGATATATCAGCACATTACTGGATTCATCCTAAAATGAACAATAAAAAATTAAAAAGTGACTGGTACTTTGGTAATTTACTTGCAGTACTTAATTACTTTGTATGTGTAAAGCACTACTTACTGCATTTCCTTTAAATGGCTTATTTTCAGTAGAAGATGGTCCAGCATCACAATTTTCAATTGTTGGTTTATGGTTTTGATTAACCAGTTCTTCATAATTCCCTAATATTGTACCAACTTATTGACAACTATGTTACCTTTAGTAAAAAATATAGAAGTTATTTGACCATCTATCCGCATCGGCGACAAACAGACCACTTAAAGGCCGCTGTAAGTAACCGCAATTCTGTGCCGCACTTCAAGTGACAAATATTCGAGCCCCTGAAACACAGATAGCCCAAATTACACGTATACGTATGTATGCACATGAAAACCACGTGTAAATATAGTTGCATTGCATATCCGCTGTAGAACATTAACCCGTTATTGCCCGATGTTCCATAACTGGAACAATCATAGATGCGCCCGGTGTTCCATAATTGGAACTTCAAATATTATCGGTTCCCCACCCTACTTCACTGAACTCATCGTCGCAGTATATGCTTTGACACATTCAGTAGGTGTGTGGAAGATGTGAGGAGCATACTTCGTTACTTTTGGTGTCGTCAGTTAGAGATTCAAAGCAAATTGTGTACGTGTTTGATGTAAAAAAAATGGAGGCTAAAAAGTAAGTAAAATATATTTAATATTTATTGTTTAGTGTTATATTACTGTATGAATTAGATGCCCCATCACGTTGCTATTTTTAGTTTGTATTTTCTAATTATGTTCTAAAATTGGAACATCGGGTACAAGTGCTATATTATTATTTACTGTTATGCTGATAAATATGCTACGTTTACCTATTTACTAGTAAGTAATTACATTTTTTTTAGACTCTTGACAACTAGACAACTAAAGAGTTGATTGATATGGCAGAAGATGAAAATTTCTGGAAAGCAGATATCTATATAACCCCACCCTTGATGGCCGTGAGTCAGAAGAGGATTCAGGGGACGAAGAGTCACCAACAGTCGATATCAATCATCTGAGTGATCGACAGTTAGAAGCACAAGTAGTAAGTCGAATGAGCACAGTTGATGGGCTCGTGTATTTAGGAGAAGAAAGATCTACCTGATAATGTCCATAAGGAAAACTGGGATGCTGAAGATTATCTGTCACTTGCTCAGCTAGCCAGAAAAACAATAAAGAAGCGAACATAGGAAAAGTCAGATCTAATTTCGTCTTTTCCATTGTTTACATCGCTGGAAGTAGCACAACCGGTATATTCTGATGCAATTTTATGTTTCGAGGTCTTCCTAAATTTGGATATAATTACTTTTTTGAAAAATATGTTTGAAAAATACCCTAAGCAAAAGGGAGACCATAACTTTCAAACAGATGTCAATGAATTACGACGCTTTACTACCATTTTATACGTTTCTGGTCATCTTCAAGTTTCTCGTTGGAGAATACTGTGGGAAGTAGACACCGACACATACAATCCTTTGATAGCTACCTCAGTTAGGTGTAATAGATTTAAAACATTAAGACGTTTTGCACATTCTGCAGATAATGATAACTTGATACAAGGTGATAAGTTTGCTAAAGTTAGACCCTTGTTTGATAAGCTCAATAAAATATTTTTGGAACACGTCCCCTTAGAGGAGAAATTAAGTATAGATGAAAGCATGGTATCATATTTTGGACGCCACGGAGCAAAATAATTCATCAAGGGTAATCCACTACGGACACAAGGTTTGCTCTTTATGTAATTAACTTGGTTATCTTATACAGTTTCATCCTTACCAAGGTAAATAAAATGACCTTATATGGAGTTAGGTTTAAGAGGATCTGTGGTTATGACTCTTGTATCAAAGCTTCCGAATGAATGACAAACATCAGCTCCAAAATATGGTTTATGGGTACACTGGAGCTATAAATCCCAATAGAACTGAAAAATATCCTTTACCATCAAAATCAGATGTACAAATAACTGCTCGTGGCACATACGATTACCTTACCGATACAAACACAAATATTACCATAACCTCATGGAATGACAATCGGCCCGTCTTGATTGTTAGTTTATGTGATTCTGTATTTCCCATCAGGGAAGTCAATCGATGGGTATCGAAGGAAAAAAAGAAAGTTAAATGGATCATCCTGTATATTTATACCCTAATCGATTGCCAACGCTTTTCTTAACATAAAAGGTTATTATGAATTTCAGCCTAAAAAAAAATAAAGGAGATATGAGCCTATTTAACTTATCATTTTGGCGGCCATAAAATTTAAAATCAAAACAAAACAAAACGGATCAATTGATTTATTTTTTATTAAACTTATCAGAAAAGCTTAAACTAAATGTTCGAATATATCTCCTCCTTGCTCAATACATTTTTGGGCACACTTAAATACTCTTCTTGTGGCCTTTAAAACCGTACGTCCATCTATGAGACGTATGACATAAGTTATCGCTATCTGAAGATCTTCGATATTATTGTAACGATTTTGGTTACAATTACTTCGTTTCTTAAAAATCCCCAGAAATAAAAATCCATTGGTGTAAAATCTGGAGAACATGGAGGCCAACAAACCGGTCCCCTGGTAGCAATAATGCGATCATGAAAAAATCCACTTAACAAATTATTGACGTTTTGAGTATTGTGTGGAGGCGTCTTGCTGAAGAAACACTCTCTGGTGAGATCAGCTGTATTAAGGTCACCAAAAACTCTTCTAAAATGGTTCGGAGAAAATTTAAGTAGCGATCGCTTGTTAAAATGTCTTCGTAAAACACTGGTCCGACGATTTTAGAGCCAAAAGGCCACACCATACATTTAAACTAAAGCGCCTCTGTGGATTATATGGAACATTTCGCATTAGATTTTCATTACCCCAGTAATTATGATTATGTCTATTATACATGCCTCTATTGTTGAAATTAGATTCATCGCTCCAGAGAATTAGCCTTTCGAAATAGGGTTTGCGTTTTTTGTATTTACAAACCATTGGCAAAATATAATTCTTCTTTCTTGGTCGCCTGGTAAAAGATTCTGAGTATGCCTGTATTTATACGGCACGTGTATATGTTTTTTCAAAATATTCCGTATAGTTCCGAAACATAATCTACAATCTCTCTGCAATCTCGTATGGAATTTTCGCAATTTACTTCAAAATAAGCTAGCACATGTATTTCCATTCCTTCATACATCACAATTTTTTTTAATATACCTTTGGCAAAAACATTACCATTTGATCTAAATTTTCTGTATAATTTCAGAAAATAGTTGAAAAATCTGGAACACTGGAACTGTGGCAGGATCTGTAACAAACAAAATACACCCACGTACCACACAAAATAACAAAAAATTAAAAAACACCGAACGCGTTTCAATAGCTACGCTATCATCATCAGCGGTCGACTAGTCGACTGCCGAAACTTGGCCAAAAGTTGTAAAATGAGCTAATAAATCGATTTAGCGATAGTGAAAAAAAAGTCGATTGCATAACGTTCTATACCTACATATGTATATGTAGGTTGGAAGGTAACAACGACAAGATTTACTGGTTTTATTGTTTCGCATAGCATCTCTAGATGATTTAGAAATAAAAATCGCTAAACACAATTAAGGGACGTACTTTGGTTAAATAATAAATATAGCATATTCTGTATAATATTTCGTTTTTATTTAACTTTTATGGTATCCTATAAGCGAAAAGTGAAACAGACTCATATCTCCTTTACTTTTGGTTTTAGGCTGAAATTTATAATAACCTTTTATGTAAGAAAAGCGTTGGAAATCGATTAGGATATATACAGGGTGTCCCATTTAAGAAAACTACATTTTTTAAAATAACTCGGAAACGCGATGTTCAATTGTTTTTCTGTTACCACCACGTTAATCAGAGGAAGGGTTACTACTACTTCTTTAATTTAACCGACCTCGTAGTTTCTATAATAAAAGTTTTTTTTGTAAAAAAAATATAATTTTTTTAATTTAACTTGAAAACCCCAAAAAATAACCTGGTTATTACAATTTATAAAAACTCAGGCTTTTAAGGGCACGAAAAAAATAAATACTTGAGCAAAAACGGATTAAATCCCATATAGTTTTGTTACAATCGTATTAACTTTAATATAGATTTGCATGAGAAAGTTTTGTTAGTTATGTTTACCGAAAATTTCTCGATTTATATCAAATCCCGGCATATTTCCCAAATGACAAGTTATTTCCCGGTAATCGGGAAATTTCCCAGCAAGTGGCAGCACTGCTAAGGGAAGCATTTCGGCATGCTTGAACTGACCGCGCTTGCGAAAGTCATTTTATCTTTTCCCTATCCGATTCGTATTATCTCAAATAATATTGTGTCAAATTTCTAAACAAAACTGACTATTAGATTACAAGCTTATCAAAGAATGAGTAAATTATTTTAAGGTTTTCTCCGCGACGGCTATAAGAACTCAAATCATGCCAACTTTGTCACTTAAGATCTCGTCTTAGAGACTGTCAATCGTCTCGAAATTTTAGAGTTATACGTAAAACGTTTAATTAAACAAGTTTATCGAATTTAAAGAAATTCTGACTATTTCCCGTTTCGCGATGTCCCACCAAATATTACAAGCGTTTGTATAAGTAGAAACATATAGTTTCTATTTTACACGCAGTTTTTCATACATGAATTTTTCCAGTTCAATTTGTTATTGATTAAGTTAATAGCGACATCTCTGTAAGGCTAGTAATCGTTGGAGGATGACTGTGAAAACAGACAGGAAACTAAATTCAGTTCATTACAAAGATTGCATTAGTAAACTGCTGTCTATTTCTGAAAATTTAGACACAGGATGTCACGCCTTCGTAGTGTTTTCATAAGTATTTATTTACTATTTTTCTATAATACATAGGGTATAATACAAATGTTTGTACACGAGTTATAATTATTGTAAAACTAATAAAATTTCATGAATCTTATTTAAAAGTTTTAGTTTAAATTAAAAGTAGTTATTTTAATATTAAAACTGTTTCTATAGAACTGATGTTGAATCATAGTCTAAAATCCCAATAAATGTTTAAATACTTATCTAACGATAAATATATTTCCGGTTGTAAACTTATAGAACTTAACAACGGGGTATGTAAAACTCTACATGTAGGTCACTAGACTTAAGTTTGATCTTCATTAATAGTCTTACCTATGCATACTTGATGCTACCTTAGGAACACGAGTTAGCCATAAAACTAAATTAAAAATAACTTTATTCTTATAAGTTGCTGCATAATATTTATATAATATACATTAAGCTATACAATGTAGACTCTAAGCGTTTTTTCAAGAAGTTATAGTAACTACATGAACTTTGAACGATAAAAAGTACATTTGGATGTGAGTAACATGATAAGATAAAATTTAAGATAAAACACTTTCATGAAATAATTTTCCTCTGAACATTTATCTATTTCTACCTTTACACTTTAATCCCTTAATTTCAGTGAGAAAGTAAAAAAAATTAAGTACAGTTTTCTGAACATAACAATTTTTGTGACAAGCTAAAGTCTGTATATATAATTTACTAACTACATATTCAACAATTAAGTCTTTTAAGTTTAAAAATCTAGAATAAGTCTAACAAAAGTCAAAAATAATTAAAAAAGCTGCATTCACACAGACGATTTTGGTGTATGGGTTGGAACATAATCGTTTTTAGTAACCGAACATAAGTCCGGTCTCTCTTCTGACAAAGGCTGGTACACCGAACCGCTGTGTTTTTTTAATCTGTTGTTAGAATTCCAACCAGGAATTTTGATATGCGGAATATTTACGTTTCGAGGAATTGCTCTTGCTCGTAACAAAAGCAGTATCACATTGGCGGCGATTACCAAAACTGATAATGCCGTAAAAATAAACACCAAAGTCGGCCATAAAAATGAATAATTGGTTCGCGTTGCTGCTTCAAGGTGTATGGATTGGTATAAATCGTTATAGTCATATTGAGTGTTGTCATCGTAGTTCTTTCCAATATCTTTTGAATCAAATGTATCATATACAGCATTCTGTATATCAATTATTTTTAACCCTTTGTTTTCTGAGGCAGCAAAGAAATTTTCATCTAAACATCTATCTTTGGTCAAAAACTTCCATGAATTCACATTTTTCGCGTCTTCTTCGAATTCGGTAAGCTCTTCGTGAGTTTTCCATTGAATCGATGTGACAGGTTCAACATTTTTAAAGGATAACCAGGATATGGTGTTGTAGAGTACTTGGTTGCAATGTAAAGGGTTATTGGATATATCAAGAGTTTCAAGGTACGGGATTACTTCCAAATCGCGCGTGCTGACAGAGGTTAACGAATTATTTGCGATATTTAGATTAAGTAAGGAATTAAAAGTTTTGTTGGGCAACTGCTGCCAAAGCTCACGTAAACCGCAAAAACTAATATCCAATGTTTTAAGATTCCGATTATGGTAGAAGATATATGCATTAATGCTCTTCAGGGGATTTCCCGCCAAATTAATTTTGCTTAAGCTGGTCGAGTTTGCAAATGTAAAGGTGTCAATAAAAGAAATGTTATTGTAAGATAAATCTACCTCGATCAAGTTTTTAAGTTGTTGCAAAATAGCGAGGTTAGGACCATTTATTTTATTGTGCGAAAGATGAAGAATGACTAAAACAGGGAACTGTTTGAAACTGTCTTTAGAAATTTTAGAAATTGCGCAATGTTTGCAAGAGAAGTAATAAGTTTTAAAATTAGACGCACCTTGTAGATTGGGAAATTCCGTAAAATTATTATTATCAAGGATTATTTTTTGAAGTCCAGAATTGTGTTGAAATATAAGTGGATCTAAATTTGTTAAATGATTATTAGATAAATCGATGTATTCTAATTCATTCAGGTTATAAAAGAGGTTGGACGACAAGTCAATGGAATTGTTGCTTAAATCTAAATAATTAAGTAAAATTAGGTTTTTAGCTAACGATTCTTCAAACTTTTCTAACTGGCAAGACTTAAGTACAAGTTTTTCTAAATTGGCCTCGAAATTTAGATCAATTTTTTTAAGAGGATTATGACTTAAGTTAATAGAAACTAGGTCGTCGTTACTTTGGAATATTTCACGGGGTAAGTTGGTTATATTATTATTTGAAAGTATGATATCTTGTAAATTTAGTAAGTTTGCAAACGCATTAGGATCGATTGACGTTATCTCGTTTCGTGCTAAATTGATGAATGTGAGACTAGAAAGATTAGCAAAGCTATTTTGGGTGATTGCTGTTAAATGATTTCCGGATAAATCTAATTCTTCTATAGAATCTGATTTAATTGATTCAAACTTGCGTAAAGCGCTGTTTGATATTTGGAGGATCCGTAACCTATTCGCTTTTGAAAATACTAGCGGATTGTTAATACGCGGAATATTGGAATTAATGATATTGAAGGAAGATAATGCGGGAATCGGTTTAAAGGAATTTTCATCAATAGCTAAAATGGACCCGTGTTCGATCGAAATTGAATTTACATGTTCCAATCCGGTAACATTAAACGAGTGTTCTTTAATAATCAAGGGATCGTGTGGTTTAGAAATTTTTAATTTTAAAATAGGTCCTTCGAATGAAGTAAAATTAATTGCTCTACAAACAGCAGAGTTTTCGTTGCAACTGCAACTTTGTGGACACAATTTAGTACCATGTCCTGTCGCAATTGTAAGGATAAGGAGCAGTAGGATGTTGCGCAACATCACTGTAGATCTGCAGCACCCTAAAAATTAGAAATAATAATTGATTTTTGTTTTTATACATTTAATAAAGACGGTAAAGTCGAACAACAAACGTTATCTTTTACTGATAAGGAATATGTTAGTGCTTGAGACAGCTGAATAAAACGTAATTAAAATAAGCAAATAAAGTTAGGTTTATTGAAATGTCATCAATTTAAGAGTTTTGTGGATGTTTTATTATGAAGGATTTATGTTGTGTAAATGTCCTTGGATGTATCTAACAGGTGCGCATTAACAACAATTTTGCTACTAACTATAAGCTTAAATGCGAAAAATTAGGAAACTTACCTTAAAATTTTATAAACACAGCGAATTAAATTAGTCACACTATAACAAAGAACGTTTTCTAAGGTGTATTAGTTAGAAGTCGGAACTTTAATGTACGTGAATATAGAGTCGATTGAAAGTTTCGTCGAATGTCGAGGTGGATGGTCAGGTGAGTCGAGTTGGTACGATCACAGGTAAGTACCGTCATGTGACTACATAATCTAAGCCACCATTTGAAATAACCGCGAAAATTATGATTACTAATTTAGCGCCCTTCGATTAGATTTAAAAAAAAATTGACATAAATCTATTAATGATTAATTTTTTATTAATTTAAATAGGTGTTAAGATTGAGTTGAAAGTATTGCGGATTTTAATTACAAAACGAGTGGCCCTCGTTTTGACCCGGATTTCCCCTCCACGTTCACGGTATTCAAATCAGTGGCCGTGAATCATAGCATTTATTGTTGTCTTTTAGAACCGTGCAATGCAATATTAGGTACTTGCTGATAACGGTGTTCGAGTTCAATCGTAGGAGCAAATTGGCATACGCATATGCATACGAGTGCAGTGCAGTTATCATCGGAGTGAGCTTGTGAGTGGAATTGGTACTCGTGTGGTTTAAAAAAAACGCCGGGTAAGTGCGATCCATATTTTTTAATTTAAAAATTTACTTAGTGAAGTGAAATTTTTATTCTCGGAACTTTCTATCTGTATTTCCCATTATAGTAATAGAAATTTTAAATGACATTGTAATTTTTTTTTCTTTATAAAAATTTTGTATAACTTTTCTATCAATTATTAGTACGAACTCCAAGGCTTCAAGTAAACCACGTGCGCTTAAAGACATAGTTTTTCAACTTTTTTTTCAAAATTTTTTAATCCCATAGAGAAACAAATTTATTGACATTGACACAGTTAATATTTACTATTAGTAAAGTCGTCGTCACTTATCGAATTGTGTGCCGCCGGGAGGCACATGATTATCCCACTAGCAAATGATCTTCGTTCCGGAGATTATCGTTCAAAGTTCTTTTCTGTCCAATACGTCAGAAATGTTAATCTATTCATTCATACGTATTTTTAAAAATTTTTATGTGAACATACATAGTACGTAATCTTATCTTAAACACCGCTCTCTATCTTGTTTGTTGATATACGATACATATAGGTAGTAGTTTTTAAACGACAAATTTAGTTTAATAAAACCTATGTTTTTAATTCCTCATTATTAATTATTAGCCAACCACTTAACGTAAGTTAATTAAATACTCAAAATTCGTTCAATTATAATTAATTTAAAGTGGTAAGGTATATAAACGTGATAAAGTTTAAATTTTCTATTCCAGATAAACATGGTTATACGTGTCGTACTTCTACTGGTCGTAACACCAACAATCCTCACAGCTCCAGCTTCATTGTGCCCCGCAATGTGCAAGTGCACCACTACGGGGATAAACTTAGAAGCCCGTTGCAGTTCACTCAATTTTGCAAAAAAATCTCTTTCACGCGAACAACTTAAATTATTGACAACCCTTGACGTGAGCAATGCTTCTTTAACCAAAATGAATATAAATTTACATATTTTCCCGAATCTAAAACGCTTAAACTTATCTTCGAATAGCATCAAACAGATTTCACCATCCTTATTGCCTGATTCATTGCAAATTATCGATCTATCCCACAACTTTATGAAGCATCCTCCTCATAATTTATATTCGATTATCAACTTAAAAGAAGTTTATTTAAAAGGAAATCCTTTACATTGTGATTGCGATTCAGTTTCGGTCATTATGGATTTATTAAAATATGACGTTACGGTGCATCTTCCTCAATGTGCGTTTCCAAAACAATATAAAGGAAAAGAATGGAATTCAGTTGAGTGTAATGAAAATTTATTCGGTGGTATGCAAGGTGATGCCCCTTACGATGGGTCTGGATTTGGAGAAAACGTGGAGATAGGTACGGAAGAGATTGAACACGAATTTATTCGTCCCGGGTTGGAGCACGAGGTTACTACTCAATCGGCGGAAACTGATGAAGAGGGAAGTGGTGATGTAAGCGAAGACGTGCCCACTACAAGTGATGATTACCATAATGTGCTTGAACCAGTAATTGTGCCTGTAGATAAATCTGACTTACACAGTGCTTTTGTACGACCTTGCAATTTTGATTGTTCTACACCAGGTCCTCTTGATAACGCCAACGATACTGGTGAGTTTCCGGCGCCAAGTTTATATGACGGTATGCGAATGGTTGCTAACGATTTAGGTCTTATTGATGATCACAATAACGAAACGCTATCTTCAACGTCCACTTCTGAAATTACTTCCGAAGTAAGTACTAAGATTACCGTGGACGCGGAAATAATGGATAGTGGCTTAAAAAACAACGACGAATTAAGCAACATTAGCGATAGTTCCGAAAAACAATCAAATACTTCATATATATTTTTAGGATTATTTTTGGTTGCCATTGTGTGTTTAATTGGATATGTAATATTTAAGAAACGCTCAGCTGCTAGACGTAACGCCGAAAGCGAGCAAGAAGAGGAAAATAAAAACGATCAACTCGAAGAAGTAGAATTACTAACAAAACCGAACACTGATACTGGGAAAACAAATGGAACGCCGGAATCAGTTCCATTAATTAATGGAAATAAGGAAAATAAAACGAATGATGAAGATGAAGTACTGAAAAATTTAATTAAGGAACCAGAACCAAATAATGAACAGGAAGTAGAACTGAGGAAACCAGCTGACAATAATTTATTGACGCCTGAAGCCAAACGTGTTACTATTAAGGCGGGCGAAATTCCAAATTCTACACCTAAAACACCCGTTTTAGTGACACGCCATTTAAGTAGTGACGGCAGTATAGTTACAACGCCTAACATCGATCAACGTGTTTAACGAAAGTGTTAAACTTTTAATTTTATTGTATTAATATCCGATTCTGTATGTGTGATAATCTTCAAGAAAGTTTGTTCCTACGGTGCAACGGCGTTTTATCCTCAAGTTTGGCTACGTAGTTCCTTAGAAACTGCCTACTTGCCTTTTTATTATTATTATTATTTTAATTTAGCAAGAGACTGAAATGAACGTTTATTTTCAATAACTGTTAAAATGACAAAGAACAGATTATGTATCTAGTATTACCAAAGGAAACTTGTAGTTTCGTTTTTATAGTAAATATACTTACTACTATTACATGTTATTCGAATAATTTTTTAGTATACGTTTGTACTGAAATTGCGTTGTTTTGTTAGATATTTTATATACTGCGTTATTAATATTATAAATCATTAATATCGTAAATAAATGCATTTCATAATTCGTTACTTATGAAGTTGTTTTTTAATACCATGTACGTAATAAGACAACTTGTGCAAGCCACGAATCACGAACTCTCAAAAAAAAAAGGTAAGAGTTAAAATTACATAAAAAGCTGATCACCTCAACATTTTCTTATTACTAAGCTGCATCTGCAAGGAACAAAATAATTCTAATCCTATATTGATAATCGATTATTTTGCAACATAAATTATTTTCTTTAATTTTTCAGAGTAAAATGATCTAAACAAAACCTAGTGCAAATTTCAAATTTTCAGCAAAGAACGAAATGTGTTTGTATAGGCGTTAACTGAACACATCTGAAGCAAAGTGATTATAATGAACGATTAAACCCATGGTTCTAAAAACAAGATGGCGAATATTCACATTAGACATATTCTAAAGTATGCAGCAGACAGGGTAATTCGAATGGTCCGGTTCTACCGAAAGCAGTTCTAAGTCTGTTGAATATTTCAATTTTCATAAAATTCTAATATAAATACATATGTCATACATGATTTTGCTCAAAAATAAACAGAATTACTAACAGTTAATACGAAAATCAGTAGAGTATCGGTAAACGTGCTACTTCTGGATTATTACTAGTTTATAATTTATTCAAAACATAATTACAAACAAAACACATGGTGTCTTCTAATTGTATGCCGACGTTTCACAGGGCTTTTCATGATATACCGTGTCCCGAATAAGAATGAACAGCATGCGGATCTTTTAAAACGTTAGAGTTACAATGATGTTCAAATTAGGAAAAAGTTGCGCCACTCCGAACCTTGCAAAATGACGTTTTAATTTGGGAAATTCCGAATACTTCCGAAAATATTTGGAAAAAACCGAAAATTCGGGATTCCGTTTTTATTTTTTTCTGACTTTTATTTGAAAAGATATGACAAAATAAATTTCACATTCTTATTGCTACTTTTTCTGCTCTACAAGTTGACGTTTTTGGATTTTCAATCCGACGTTTCGTTTTTTCGCAACCATCATCAACTTTTTTTAAATAGTCCAAAAATTTTGTTTTATTCTTCGCAAACTCTAATTTTAATTCTAAATCCATCGACAAATCACGCTTAATATTTTTCCGACGTTTCAGGCTAAAAAACCACCTGATTTTTTTAAATACAAGCCTGGTTTTGGAAGACTTTTGCATCCCAAATTCATTGATCTATTGCAAGTAGCGATCCTATCTAATTGTGTTTTGGAGTAATTTAATGCACATTTTTTGTTACGGCCCTGTCTTACGATAATTTATTTTTGGTTAGTTTGCAACAACATAAACTGTTTGAGCTGATTCTGAACGTATCTTTAAGGCAACGATTATATCTAGACTGAAGGAAGGATAACTCATTTCGGCCGATCTCTTAGTCGAAGTCACGGAGCGGTCGGAAAGTCGCGACGTCACCATCAGTTCACTTTTGGACGCGTTTCATTTAAAATGTATGACGACATATTACTTAATATTTAAATTATGCTGTTTGGCTTTTTTTTTATTTTTAAAATAAAAGGTATTTTAGTCTGTTCAAATGACCATTTAACCGGAAAGAAAATGAAGTTCGTACAAGCAATACCTATAAATGGAGTAATAAATTAATAGAGTATTAGGTTTACTGGAAATTTGAACTGTTTTGGACAGGGGAAGGCGGGGATTTATACTTCTATAAAAGCAAGCAAACTTGTAGAACTTTAAACTGTATTACCTACTTCTTACAAAAGTTTTATATGACTTATGATATTAATTTTTAACTTGCTTCTGTATCAAAATAAAAAAAATATGGTCACTTATTCACTTTTAAACATAACTACATTAACACACTTAAAAGTGATGGTAAATATTTTTATTTATAAACAGGTGTTCTAATATGTAACACATTATTATTCATAGTAAGAAAATAAGAAAGCTGAAGTATAATTAAGTTTTAATATTCTAAAGAAGTTTTTCTTCCCGATGGATAATTCAAACATAAAAAGAAAAAAGCCCCTATTAATTATTTATGTAACTTATATTAAAGGTAAAAGTTATACACGGTGGGTGTCTACTGCGTGGACGGAGAATTTCTCCTTAACTATTAGAGATATCAAAACCAATGTTGGTGCGGTAATACACGATCATTGACCTACATTCTAAAAATATTTAGGTATATATAGGGTGATTGACAAAAATATGCCAACTCAAACCTGTTTTTTTGTGGAACACCCTGTATATTTTTGTATTTTTGGATTCACTGTTACATTTGGAATAAAAGTATAGAAATTTCTATTTGTATCACTAACCGTTCTGTAGATATCGTCACTTTAGTACCAAAATACTTTGGAACCACGATGCGACCGTTGTCACCACGATTTTGTAAATCTGTTTACACCACCGACTATTAATAATAGTTTACTAACAAACTAGGAAATTTTTCGAAAACATGTAAAACTATACAGAATGATTAACTTACGCGAAATGTAATTTTTCTCAATTTTTTCAAATGCAACACCCTGTATATTTTTCACATTTCGATTCCCCGTGAAAAGTGGACACTAATTGATAATAGGTTTCATAAGACGGACCCTTCTTAAGATATTGACGCTTTATTTGAAAATATTGACATACAGAGGAACAAATAAAACAAAATCCAGAGCAAATAAGAAAATACAAATAGCAAATAAATTCTTTAACTGATAGGAAAACTTAATTAATAACTGAACAATAAAATAATTCCCTACACCTAAAAATAAGTTGAACAAGTAAACATAAACGAATAAAACCATAAATTCAAATTAAATGTTCAAAATGCTGACCACGCCTAGCTAAACACTGTAATTCGCTCGGTAAACAAACGGTTCACACGCAACAACATTAGAGGCGAAATAGATTGAAACGCAGCTCTAATTCTATTTTTCATATCTTCGGTTGTGGTGGGAGGATGTTGGTAAACTTTTTCTTTAACGTAGCCCCAAAGGAAGAAATCAGGAGGCGTAAGATCCAGCGATCTGGCTGGCCAGTTTTGTACACCACCTCGTCCTATCCACCTCGTCGGATAATTTCTATCGAGATATTGCCTAACGTTGATTGCATAGTGTGGAAACAGTTGAAACCACATCGTATGAATATTATATACCTCGGTATTTTCCAAAAGCTCGGGTAAATCATTTTCCAAAAACTGTAAATATTTTTCTCCAGTAAGACTCCAATCAAAGAAAAAAGGGCCAAACACATTAAAATTGATTATACCACCTCACACATTAACTGACCATCGATGCTGGTGATCAACAACTCTTAAGATGTGTGAATTAGTATCTGAATAGTGATGATAGTTATGTGTATTAATATTGCCATTATTGTGAAAAGTTGCCTCATCCGTAAGTAGAATGTCATTATCAAAATTGGGTTTTTCATTGACTTTAGTAGTTACCCATTGGCAGAAAGATTCACGATTTTGAAAAACTATTTCACTTAAAGCTTGATGTTGCTCGATATAAGGATGCAATTTTTTCTTTTTTTAATAAAGCCGCGAACTGTATTTCTATTTAGGTCTAGGTGTATACTTAGCTCTCAGGTACTAATTTGCGGATTTTCTATCAGAGATGCCACAACTTGAAACTCAATTTCTTCATTTGGGCTTGTTTTTGCGCGCTTGGAATAACACACACTTCCAGAATTTATAAATCTCTCAGCTACATTAATAAACGAATCTTTCCGCAGCTGTTTTCTCCCTGGGTATAGTTCACAGTACAAACGGGTAGCCAGCAAAGCATTTCTTTGAGCTTCGCCGTAAATAAAGATCATATCGACCATTTCTTCTTTGGAAAAATTCATTTTATACAAAAATTGACAAAACGACAATCCAAAAACACACAAACTAATGGAACAATATTTTAATGATGATGCAAACGTGAAAACAATAGATGCAATTGTTGCTTTTTATCACGAGCGGCTCGCCTACCTGATTTGTATTATTGTATTCTATTGTCATGGTAAATTTGTATTTTAGAATATTTTTACGTAAAAGCGTCAATATCTCAGGACGGGTCCTTCTTGTGGCTATGAAACCTGTTATAAATTAGTATCTACTTTTCACGGGGAATCGAAATGTGAAAAAATATACAGGGTGTTGCATTTGAAAAAATTGAGAAAAATTACATTTCGCGTAAGCTAATCATTCTATATAGTTTTACATGTTTTCGAAAAATTTCCAAGTTTATTTGTTAGTAGACTATTATTAATAGTCGGTGGTGTAAACAGATTTATAAAATATTGATGACAACGCTCGCATTGTGGTTCCAAAGTAAACTTTATTTTGGTATTAAAGTAACGATATTTGCAGAACGGTTAGTTATAGTGATAGATAGTGATAGTGAATCCGAAAATACAAAAATATACGGGGTGTTCTATTCAAAAAAACAGGTTTGGGTTGGCATATTTTTATCAATCACTCTGTATATACCTAAATATTTTTAGAATGTAGGTCCATTGATCGTGTATTACTACACCAAAATTGGTTTTGATATCTCTAATAGTTAAGGAGCAATCCTCCGTTCACGCAGTAGACACCAACCTTGCATATCTACTGATGTTTAAATCAATCTTGAAGGAGATTATTTACCTACTGAGTTATCAATGTACTATTTTTTTAATTTGCGAATTTTGCTTCTTTGGCCTGTTGTTAAAAGCTTTCTTTCAAATCAGGTTGATGGTTTTTTAGCCCGAAACGTCGAACGTGTGATATGTCGTTAGATTTAGAATTAAAATTAGAGTTTACTACAAATAAAACACATATTTTGGACTATTTAAAAAATGAAGTTGATGATGGTTGCGAAAAAACGAAACGTCGGATTGAAAATCCAAAAACGTCAACTTGTAGAGCAGAAAAAAGTAGCAATGAGAATGTGAAATTTATTTTTTGTTATATCTTTTCAAATAGAGCAAAAAAAAAAAATAAATAAAAGCGAAATCCCGAATTTTCGAAATATTTTCGGAAGTATTCGGAATTTCCCAAATTTTAAAACGTCATTTTGCAAGGTTCGGTGTGGGGCTCAACGTTTTCCTGATTTGAACATCTTTGTAACTCTAACGGTTTACAAGATCCCCGTGCTGCTCATTCTTATCCGGGACATACAGTATGTTTAGGAAAAAAGTGTATTAGAAAAATAAAAAATGATCTAGAAGTCTCACTGATTAACGGAACACCTTGTATAATTTTTCCATAGGGTGTACTACGAATTAGAAGCACTATCAGTGGTTACTTTCAAATTACATTCAGAGTAATGAAGGTAAACTTTATAAAAGGTCTGAGGTTTTCGTATGGTAAGGTTATAAAATATCCTAGCTTTTATGTATGTACTCATAGGCGGCTGGTGCAACTGGAAATTGGGGGGGGGGAGCAAACTATACAAATACATAATAAAATACTTATCTTTTGGGATTTTTAATGGTGTACTTTAAATTATACAATCTAAACGTTTCGATAACACAGTTATCTTCGTCAGTAGTAATGTTTGTTAAAATTGTTAAAGATGTAAAACAATTTTGTCAAATTTGAAAATTCAAACATAAACATAAGCCTGCTATTAATATAACAGTTTGAGAAACGTATAACCCAACTATAAAATTGTAGTAAAGAATAACTAGGTCATTAAAATTAAATATTGTTAACCTGCCTCAAAGATGACAAACCAGAACACTCTCTACGACGAAAACTAACAATGAAATTTGCCACAAAACACATTTAACAAAATTTAATCGAGTTATGATGTAAGTGTAAAGTTGTGAAAAACTTCAATTTTAAAATGATAGAAGCATTCACAAATCCAAACATTACATCAAATAAAATAACCCAGTTAAATCTAATTTTTGAATGATGAATATAAATATTTAAGGAAATCCTTACAAGATAATGGATATTCACTTACAGATATTAATAATGTTATTACACCTTCTAGGCGTAACCTTAAAGAAAAACCAGTTCTTAATGTTGGTACTGCTTTTCTTCCTTTTATAGCTAATGTTGCAGATAGAATTGAAACAATCCTAATCAAATATGGCATTAGGACTATTTTTAAACCTACAAGAAAAATTAAAGAACATTTAAGATCACCTAAAGATGTGTCAAACCCTTTATCATCTTCCGGAGTGTATAAGTTATCTTGTTCATGTGGAAAAGTATACATCGGGACCACAAAACGTAGCTTTGATACAAGACGCAAAGAACATATGAGATTTTGTAGATTGAGTCAACCAGAGAGGTCTGCTGTGGATGATCATGCCCTGAATAATCTAAATCATGACATTCAATTTGACAATATGAAAATATTGTCAAGACAAACCCATTATTATGTTCGTTTGCAACGTGAAGCTATTGAAATATATAAACACCCGAATAATTTGAATAGACAAGAAGAAAATCTCCGTTTCAATAGGTTTTGGCATCTTATAATTAAAAAAGAGCATTGTGATACGCCTTGATTTTAATTTGTTTTCAACTTTTGGTATGTCTAGGTTTTTTGCTGTTTTTCCTAGACCTTGAAGCAAATGCTTTACCAATTATATGTTAAATTTCCACAGCACTATAATTTAACATAAGTAGTTGAAATTAAATTGAAATTAAAAATTACAAAGAACGTTCTGCATTGTGCTTTTCATTGTTAATAACACTTCCAATTATTGATAAAGATACCTCTTTGTTAGATTTAACTGGGTTATTTTATTTGATGTAATGTTTGGATTTGTGAATGCTTCTATCATTTTAAAATTGAAGTTTTTCACAACTTTACACTTACATCATAACTAGATTAAATTTTGTTAAATGTGTTTTTTGGCTGGCAAATTTCATTGTTAGCTTTCGTTGTAGAGAGTGTTCTGGTTTGTCATCTTTGAGGCAGTTTAACAATATTTAATTTTAATGACCTAGTTATTCTTTACTACAATTTTATAGTTGGCTTATACGTCTCTCAAACTGTTATATTAATAGCAGGCTTATGTTTATGTTTGAATTTTTCAAATTTGACAAAATTGTTTACTACATCTTTAACAATTTTTAACAAACATTACTACTGACGAAGATAACTGTAAGTGTTATCGGAACGTTTAGATTGTATAATTTAAAGTATACCATTAAAAAATCCCAAAAAAGATAAGTATTTTATTATGAGTGTTAATGGTGAAAGTTTACATTTTCATATACAAATACATAATTGATTAGATTTCTAATTTATTGGAGTAAACCCCAATCAATATCAGATGTTATAAAAAAGACAATCAACTTAAACAAGACAATCGACATAAACGAGGCAATCATAATATGCAAGACAATCAATATAAGCATTACAACTACAAGTTTTGTAAGTACTTGGGATTTGGGAAATTTATAAATACAATAGAAATTTTTAGGAAGAAAAAAAAGAAACAATGCAGAAAATATAAACAAACTAAATTTTGGCACTAATTTAATTTTAATAATAAAAAACATAGACATGTAGAATAATTTTTACCCATTGTTTGATTGTGTGAAACAAAATAGGAAGAATAACGGTTTTATAAGTGCATGCATAAAACATTTTGTGGTTTAATTTTTTTTCTTTAAAACTATAAATGTTAAAAAAGAAGCTATACACACTGTCCCATAATATTTTCTTTCAAGATTAACTTCAGCGCAGAATTTACCTGTGCATTTTCTGTTTCTTTAAATATTTAAAATGAAAATTTTAGCGTAAAGTGGGTGGTCCAAAATCCCCACTTCTCCATAAGTGGGGGGTCTTGACCCCCCAGGCGTCCCCTACGAGCTGCCTATGTATGTACTGTAAGTTGCTTTTTACATCCAAGCTACTAGTGGTAGTTGTGCAAAAGTTGGTAAATATTTAAGCTATACTACTCAGGAAGGCCCAACCTTTTTACCCTTTTAAAGAAGTTGTTTTCTTCATTGATTCCCTTATACATTTCTCTATAGTGTACTGCATGAACCATAATCACAGTACTAATAATTGCACATGCATAACTTAAAGATAACAAATAGCCTAATAATAATAACAAAAATGTTGAAAATAATACTTTATTGGATGTACCTGTTTTATTATTTTTCCTACTGTTATCATTTCTAATTTTCAAGACAAAACAACGGATTGTAACTGCCCAAAAGCTCGATTTTAATTAATGCTGCTCTTGACGCATCGAAACAATTTGTTTCAATGATTGGACAAACATTGGTTAATATAATCATATTTAACAAGATTTAGTTTTAGTTTTACAGTCAGTTTTTCAGTACAATGAACTAATTTAACAAAGAAATGCAAGGTGTGGATTATATGCATTTCATTTACTCCTAAACTGAAGTTGATTGCTCCGATCACACATATAACCAAATAGACCTCCAATGAAAAATACAAATGGACCTTAAGTTGAAATTAATAATTTTTGCCTTGATCTTAACTTCTTAACCTCCCGCCAATGGTTGGTAACAGACTCGTGTGAAGTTAGCAGTAACATTCCATCAATAGCATTTACATATCTATTGTGAAGTTAGCAATAATTTTCCAACATTAAATATGCTAGTGGATGTAGCCCGTAACGTTACGCAGTTTTACCACTTAGATCAATTTTTTCGTCTCTTCTACATGAAATAAAAGTAAATAAAAAACAATAAAGAAGGCACACATTTTCGTTGTAAAAAATTTTTAAAACAAAGGGGGGTGACTAAGATGTTTAATTTGAGGTGCTTAGCGGTCGATATAAATCAAGATTCTTTTCTTCACCTCTTTTATATGAAATAAGGAGTAAATTAAGGCAATAAAAAGGCATATATTTTTGTTTTTTCTAAAAAAAATAAAACCTTCTAATTCGTCTCATATGCTCACGTATAAGTAGGGGTGGCTAAAATGCTTAGGGTCGAGTGGGGAAAATGTAAACAGGGGTAATTGTAAACGCCACAAGCAATCGTTTTAAATATTAGATTGTTGTCTAATATTCCCTCCTTTCCTATTATACAAAGATGTAGGTAAATACGCTATATTAATAATATTAAAAAAGTGTTTACATTTACCCCGAAAAAAAAGTGTATGGGGGGTAAATGTAAACAGACTTGTGGGGTAAATGTAAACGTTAATTTTAGTAAGTACATTTGTTTTAGATGCCCAGAAAATAAATTTCCAAAAGTAGTGGACCAGCTTATACCAAGGAAGACCTCGTAAATGTAGTTCGAGATATCCAGAACCGAAATATCTCTTACAGACAGGTACAAGAATACTACAATGTACCGATATCCGTTATATCCCAGCGGCTTACTGGAAGAAAAATCGCGATTCATTCTGCAGGGCGAGGTAGTAAATTAACGTTTACTCATGACACAGAAAAGAAAATCGTAGATTATTTGTTGGCTCGCGCAAAATCTGGATTTCCCTGAGATAAGGACGAATTATTGGACCTCATTCAGGAGTATGTAAAATCTCGTAATATATCAACCCAGTTTGTTGATGACCGTCCTGGTATAGATTGGTATTACTCGTTTTTAAAACGGCATAAAAATATTTTATCCTTAAAAAAACCCAAACACCTACAAAAATGTCGCATGGACGCCAGAAGTCCGGATGTAATTTATAAATTCTATGAAGATTTAAGCAGCGCATTTGACAGATTGGGAATAATATCTCTAGAACAGTCTTTTGTTTTGAATGCAGATGAGATGGGCTTTAAACGTGACCCAAGTATATTAAGGGCTATTGGACAAAAGGGAAAGCCTTTAAGTTTCTGTTTCTGGAGGATCAGGTCGCGAATCTAATATAGTTTTAGCGTGTGTGGGAGCAGATGGGTCTGTGCTTCCTCCTCTCATTGTATTTAAGGGCGGTGCTGTACAAGCACCTTGGGTGACTGAGAAAGCGTATCCTGGAACTCTGTATGCAGTGTCAAAAAATGGTTGGATGGAAGAACCCCAGTTCTTCATCTGGTTTACTAAGAGTGTTATCCCTCATATAAAAAATTTAAGACAATTAAAGGATCTTCCAAGCCAAACAGCAGTGCTAGTATATGATGGACATGCTAGCCAGATTAGCGTTCGCATAGTTGAAGAAGCTATCTCTAACAATGTTACCCTAATTAAGTTGCCAAGCCATTTGATGGATATGTTACAACCTCTTGACAAATGCGTGTTTGGTCCTGTCAAAAACTTTTTGGGCGAAAAAACTTATCGCGTATGGGAAGAAACAAATGGCTAAGGGAACCGGAAGATTGTCTAAATCGGAATTTGTAGAACTACTAGCTGAAGTTTGGACTCATGCAATAAAACCAAAAAATATTGTATTTGGTTTTAGTAGTTGCGGGATCTTTCCCGTCGATAAAACAAAATTTCCGATAGGCTCCTTTAAGAAACGTGAATTAGAGGAATATCTGCAGAATCAGAACTGACAACCCTATAGGTACTCTTAAAGATGTTCTAGAATCAGAAGAATGTCTGCAGCATCAGAACAGTTCATCTAAAGAACCTAATAATGGTTTACTTGAAACAGAAAACTCTATAGATACTTCTGAAGATGTCTCGCAATTGAAAAATATCTGCAAAATCGAAACATTATATCTAAAGAACCTAATAATGGTCTACAAGAACCAGAAACCTCTATAGATCCTCCCGAAGGCATTCCGCTTTCAAGAGGTGAGTATAGCGACACTCGAACAAAAAAACCATTCTTGTAAACACATTACCACTGAAACTTGTACAGGGTGGCCAACTAAGAATGCGAGGTACTGTATCTGGGAAACTATCCATCGTAGAGGCTTGCGCAAAAAAAAGTTATTACTAAAACGGCCAATACAAAAACCTGGAAAATATTTTCATGTTTCTGAAATGGCCGCTAGGGGGCGTAACTGCAATCTTGAATCTAAAAAAGTGATGTTTCTGTGAATTCTGCTATATTAACATAATAAAAAAATAACTGATCTTTGAAGTCGAGGATAATTAGAACTTTTTTTATTTGGCACTTTTTGACGTATCTATAAAAATAAAGTGGTGGGGGGTATTCAAAGGTTTCCTTAAATCACCCCACGTATTTTCGAAACGGTTAATCCGATTTTAAAAAAAACTTGAGCGCGTTGAAAAGAGCTTTTCTTGGGCTACGAATATTAAAATAATTGAAATTCTGTTAGTTTCACATGTCGTCGCTACAGGGCTTTGTTCGACATTCCGACAGAAACGGTTAATTTTCGCAAAAAAATTAAGTGCATTGGTATGACTTTTTTTCATGAACAAGTAGCTGAATGATGCCTAAACAAGCTCGCGAAAACCTCATCTCGATATCTTGTTCCTAACCTAAAATATCGGCCAAAGAAGACTTTATACGAAAATGCCTTAAATTTTTATTTTTTTTAACTATATTTTTCTGGAATGGTTTCTATTATGTAAGTTGTGGCCCTAAAAAGGACCGGTTTAAAGGAGGAAGGTTTTTAATGCCCCCGTAAATGCTCGAAATGCTGACCATCACTCTGTGCATTGCTGAGGCCTTTTATGGGTAGACAAAACTGCAGCTTCAATTTCGGCTCTGAATAGGTTACCTAGAAATTTCGATTTTAAATGTTTTTGAAATTACTAGAAATTGCGATTTTAAATGTTTGTAAATTTATACACCAGAATAAAATCACCCTTTTTGAAATTACTACGGGCAAGTAAGCAGTGGTAAAAGTTATACAAAGGCCTATTTTTTGTTTGTTTAAATGCATATGCACTATGGATATATACGAAAAATACAATTAATAGAAGCAGGCAATGGAAACAGATACCTAAACAAAACATACATAATCCTCAAATTGTCAATAGTTGTCAATACTTTCGCGTTACAATTTTTGTGCTTTCAAAACGCGTTTTACGAATAATGAAGCTGTTGATATGTTTGCGGTTTATTTTGAATGTCTTCAGAATGCCGCAGTAGCTAAAAGAGTTTACGCGGCTCGATATCCAAATCGGCGTCCTTGCGATGTAAGAGTTTTTTCCCGATTAGTGGCGAGCTTACGAGCCAATGGTAGTTTTCGGCCTACGTTTCAACGGCAAAGAATTGGAAGAACACAAGAAAATATTAACCGTGTACTGGGCTATATAGAAGGAAATTCTCATGTTAGCACAAGAGCATTATCCACTGAGTTGGGCATATCACGGACAACAGTTTAAAATATTTTGAAGGACCATAGGTAAGTCTAATGGCCATCAAAAATATATAGGTATTCGTTTAAACTTTTTTTAATTACTTTAAGAATGCACCCATATCATGTCGTTTTGCATCAGGCCTTGGAAGAGGAAGATTTTGATCGAAGGTTAGACTATTGCCATTGGATGTTAGGCATGATACGCGAAAATAGAGAATTTTTATTTCAAATTCTTGGACCGATGAAGCCACCTTCAGTAGAGACGGGAGAGTCAATCTGCACAATATGCATTATTGGTCTGCAGAAAATCCCCATTGGTTGCGTGAAGTTCAGCGCCAAGGACTTTGGAATTTAAATGTATGGTGTGGCATACTGGGAGGAAGAATTATTGGGCCATATTTTTTTTGCAAACCCTAAATGGCAATGTATTTCTTGACTTTTTGGCCAATCAATTACCGTTGTTGTTGGAAGATGTGCCTCTGGAAACAGGGCAAAAATTGTTTTTGCAGTTGGATGGTTGCCCAGCACATTTGCTATTAATGTGCAGAGCATATTAATGCAGTATTTCAACAGCGGTGGATTGGAAGAGGAAGTCTGTTTCCATGGCCTCCGCGATCGCCAGACTTAACTTGCCTCGATTTTTATTTATGGGGCGCTTAAAGGACATCGTGTTTCGGACTCAACCTACTACTAGAGAAGATATGAAAACCGGATTCGTAACGCAATACGTAACATACCGAGAGCCGAAATTGAAGCTGCAGTTTGTCTAGTCATGAGAGGCTTCAGCAATGCATAAGCGTGATGGTCAGCATTTCGAGCATTTACGGAGGTATTAAAACCTTCCTCCTTTAAATCGGTCCTTTTAGGGCCACAACATACATAATAGAAACAATTCCAGAAAAATATAGTTAAAAAATATAAAAATTTAAGGGATTTTCGTATAAAGTCTTCTTTGGCCAACATTTTAGGTTAGGAACAAGATATCGAGATGCGGTTTTCGCGAGCTTGTTTAGGCATCATTTAGCTACTTGTTCATGAAAAAAAGTCATGCCAATGCATTTAATTTTTTTGCGAAAATTAACCGTTTCTGTCGCAATGTCAAACAAAGCCCTCTAGCGACGACATGTGAAACTAACAAAACTTCAAATATTATAACATTTGTAGCCGTTTCGAAGATACAGGGGGTTATTTAAGGAAACCTTTGAATACCCCCCACCACTTTATGTTCAGATTATCCTCGACTTTAAAGATCAGTTATTGTTTTATTAGGTTAATATAGCAGAATTCACAGAAACATCACTTTTTTAGATTCAAGTTGCAGTTACGCCCCCTAGCGGCCATTTCAGAAACTTGAAAATATTTAACCAGGTTTTTGTATTGGCCGTTTTGGTAAACTTTTTTTTGCGCAATCCTCTACGATAGTTGTATGGCGACTAATATACTAAACACCTCACATACACTTACCAAGCTGTTCTTTCAGTCATTAGAAAAAAGGATAACGTCAGTACAATAGTAAAACAAGTAATACCAAGATTAAGACAACGCACATATGGCGAAATTTTAACAAATCAAGACGTCCTTGATAGGCTAAAACAAGCACAGGAAAAGAAGGTAAACAAACCAAAACAAGAGAAGCAAAAAAGAAAATACTAGAAACCAAAGAAACGCCAACAAAAAAAAAACGAAAAAAGCAAAACCCTCAAACAAAAATAAAGGCAAACAAGACAGTCCAAGTGAAGAAGATAATAATATAGATGTCATTTTATTTTTCTGTCGAAAATATAATAGATAATGATGTTGCTATAGACGATACTAAGCAAAATTTTGCCGTCAATTCAAGCGACTTGAGCTATGTCAGTCATGATCAAATATTAGTTCTTTTGCCTTTCCTCATAATAAAAATGAAAGGAGAAAGGATATATTACCATTTTGAAAAAAATATTCCAGTGTTAGAAGATACTTTTTTGCAATAGTGTCAATCTTTTTTTCATTATTAATAATAAAAAGTTACTAATGTTAAGTTTTTACAGTATTTATTAATAGCTAAATAAAAAAGTAATAATAAAATAATGCATTTTATTTTTTGGGGGTCAATGTACCAACGGAGGTGACTAAGATAATTAATTTTAGGTGTTTAACCGTCCATATTGTAGCGTCCCCTAGGTACCCTATCTTAAAAAGTGTAATTTGAATTTATCTGCAAGAATGCAAGTTCAAGAACAAAACAATCGCCAAGTGATTTATCTTGACTTTAGTGACAATAATGTTACTATTACCCAAATGAATTGCTTGCCTTACATGGACTTTCTTGACAATAATTAAAAGATTAGAATTTATTTGCAAGTCTGATACTTAATTACTCGCAAACCTCGAATCTGATCAAACGAAGTGGCCGTCTAGTGGTAGGTACGTTCTACTATTTGACTGAGGTAGGCTGGACGAGGTTAAGTGTTCCATCATGTGGGCAGGTAAACAATGAAACTACTCAAATTAAAATTAACGAGCTTTGCGCACAAGTACATTAATAAATCAAATAACACAATAAGACAATGAAAGGATTAAATATACAACAAAACATCATTAAATCAGGTTAAAGTACGTACAAAATTATAAATTAAGAGTAAAATAAATAACAAGCAGTTTAGTTACACATAAACACAATAAAAAAAACCCATGTACTCACACCCACAATCGTGTTATAAATAATCAGAATAAGAATCGTAATACCAAACATGTGGCCCTTTAAAACCAATCATGCCGGTGTTTAAGTAAATCAGCACATAAAACAATAAGGCAAATTACGGTACATATAAAATTGCACAGGTGATAATAAGGTAAAGGCATGGACAAAAGAAAATAGAGAAGGAATTTACACGTACACAATTGTTTAGTGACTACTAAAGCATAAAATACATAGGTACAGTTACAAGAAATTAATATAAAGAGAAATTAGTTCGCAGGCAAATAATTCTACATAACAAACTGACAAAAAACTCATTAAAACAAGGGTAAGTTATAAATAGATCATAACAGCGTACCGATATATAAGTTTAAGTGCGTTAGAAAAAATACAGCGCCCCTTTCTCAGGCTACACATTCACCCATACAACAATAAAAATAATAAAAATAAAATTCGAGCTGTTTAATGGTTATCTGGACTCGGGAGTGTGTACCCACTTGGCAATTACCTTTTACAATTAATAACCAGCGGTATCATTTACCCGTTCACCAGCCCACCTCTACACAAATATAAATATAAACAACAAACAACAATGCTAATTCATACAAATACAAGAGCAAGGGAGCCCTGTTGTCTTTTATTTTAGCAGATTTCAGTTTAATGAGCCCGCGTGCGAATAAGATACCTTTGCAAGGCAATGCTCGATTTTTAATAGGTTATATAGGCTTGCAGAATCATTTGCTGCAGCCTTAATTTGTATAAAAATACCTACTTACACTTGAATATATATTCCTTTAATTGATCACAGACACAAATCGTTAACGTACGCGTTTTAACTTCAAAAAGGGTAACTGTTATTTATAGATTAATATTTGAAAAACACATTACAACTAACACCCGAAGGAAAAGACAAATGATTTTTGGCTGGTTCAAAAGAAAATGTACACGCACGAAATATTTTAAAGACAAACTGTTTACAATGGGAGTTTCTAATTAAAACCAATCAAAGCGCCCGGCTCAATCAAAATTTCAACGCAACTGTCTTCCCCTTTGGTTTCCACTAACCACCTCTACTCCCGAATCAATCGCCATTTTTCAAAAGTGATAAAAAACAAAAAATTATTATGTTGGAACAGTTTCATAATAATTATTGAACGACATCTTAATTTTAAAAATATGCATACGAATTTAGGTCTCAAGTTTGCACGTTCCAAACAAACACGTCTTTGATTCCACTGTGTACCGACGTAATTAATTACTAACTAGTCACATCAAGAATGTGCGCATAAGAATTTCCAATGATTCGTTACGTCCCTTCAGTAAAGGCAGTTCCTATCCTAAGATGTGTTTTTTTCCAACCCTTACTCAAATATCAATTACGTAAAATACAGAAAATAGAATATCTACAAAATATTATCAAATTACTCAATATATAAAAAATATATCAAACACCGTTAACCTTCTATCGCGTTAACAAATGCGATTTGAACCTGTTTATTGTAATAAAATTTTCGCGGTGCGCTACCTACAATATAGATCAAGATTCTGTTCCTCGTCTATTTTACATGAAATAAGAAGTAAATCAAGGCAATAAAAAAGACATATATTTGTGTTTGTTTTAAAAAAACGTATAATTTATAATTGCTTTTATATGCTCACGTATGGGTAGGGGAGGCTGAAATACTTAATTTTGGGTGTTTAGCCGTCGATATAGAACAAGATTCTATTGTTCGTGTATTATATATGAAATAAGATGTAAATAAAAGCATTAAAAATAGGGCAAATAGTTTTGGTGTGTTCTAATGACAATTTTAAACTTTCTAGTTACTCTCATATGCTGGCTTATAAACGGAAGTGACTAAGATGCTTAATTTGAGGTGTTTAGATCAAGATTCTATTCTTCGTCTATTTTACATGAAATAAGGAGTAAATCAAGGCAATAAAAAGATACATATTTTTTGTTTGTTCTAACAAAATTTTAAACTTTCTGGTTACTCTCATATACTCCCGTATAAACGGGGTGACTAAGATGCTTAATTTGAGGTGTTTAGTCGTCCATATAGATCAAGATTTTGTTTTTAATCTATTTTACATGAAATAAGGAGTACATCAAGGCAATAAAAAAAGACATATATTTTATGTTTGTTGACTGTACATGAAATAAGGAGTAAATCAAGGCGATAAAAAAGACATATTTATGTTTGTTTAAAAAAAAACATATACTTTTTAATTACTTTTATATGGACACGTATGAGGAGGGATGCTGAAATGTTTAATTTGAGGGGTTTAGCCGTCGATATAGAACAATATTCTTTTGTTCGACTGTTCTACATGAAATAAGGAGTAGATAAAAGGATTAAAGAAGGACAAATATTTTTAGTTTGTTCTAACGAAAGTTTTAAACTTTCTAGTTACTCTCATATGCTGGCTCATAAACGTGGGTGACTAAGATGCTTAATTTGAGGTGTTTAGATCAAGATTCCCTTCTTCGTCTATTTTACATGAAATAAGGAGTAAATCAAGGCAATAAAAAAGACATATTTTTTGTTTGTTCTAACAAAATTTTAAACTTTCTAGTTACTCGAATATAAACGGGGGTGACTAAGCTGCTTAATTTGACGTGTTTAGTCGTCGATATAGATCAATACTCTGTTCTTACTCTATATTACATGAAATGAGGAGTAAGTCAAGGCAATAAGAAGGCGCATATTTTTGTTTGTACTAAAAAAAATTAATTAATTAATTAATTAGTCTCATATGCTCACGTATAAGCAGGTGTGACTTATTTAGCCATCGATATAGATTTGTACATTAATTGTTGTTACAATCTAAATACATATCCCCAAAGTGGAAAATTTATAAATAGAAAAATATACAATTGTCCACAAATATATATATATATATATATATATATATATATATATATATATATATATAATATATATATATATATATATATATATATATATATATATATATATACAGGGTGTCCCAAAGTTTTGGTTTCGGACAATTTCTCAGTTATGGTGGAAGATAGAATTATCAAAATTTGGTGAAAGTTGTACCATAAACGAAGACATATTCTGAAAATATTATTGATTATATATGGTGTTCCAGAATTCTGTGGCTGTATTAACTTACATTTTTTTAAACGGAACACCCTGTATTTTATTATAAATTTGAGTTCCCACGTCCAAGAGAAAAATATATGGTCTTACTAGGTTATACAGGGTATTTTATAAGATATGGCCAATAGTGTTATAATAACAATTTTGTTGTGATGTAGGTTTTAGAAAATTTAAATGGTCTAATAAAGTTCAAGCTTAATAAAAACTCATACGGTGATGTAATTTGAACCAGATAATTAATAAATAAGGAAGTTGGGCAAAGTTTTCCCTAAATACAAATTATTTAACAACTTGAAATACTAACCTTTCACCACTAATTATATGCCGTCTCGTCCACAATCGGTAGATTAAATATAAGGAGGATTCTACTATTTTGACTTGTTAACACACATGAAATGCGGCTTGTTTCTCTCCTGCTTAATTATTTTCCTTTCTCTAATTAATAAAAAAACAATGTAAAAAAATTATAAAAAAAATATATAATTAAATGAATTCTCGAGCGCCATGTTATCTTTGTCAAGGAATAACAAAACCTAAATAATGAACAATAAAAACTTTCTATAAATATCAAAAATTAACAATGTGCAATTAAGTTTATTTACCCAATATATGGATGGTTAAGGAGAGGAAAGAAACGGTTTTAAAGCTAAGCTTAAAAAATAAAAAATCACCACATAAATACCTCAGTATAATGATTTTCTTATAGACAGCTTCCAGTGTTTAATTATGAATGCGGAACGGTCAACCAGTATGAAAGCGTTTCTACATCTTCCTTGCGTATTCTTGTAACAACGCGATCAACTAGGTATTTGAAGGAACTTTCAATCCACTAAACTTATTGTATTCTTGATGTGTTATTTTATTAAAATTGCATTTTAAGATGATATTATTTGAATGAAGAGAAACTTGCGTAAATAAGTAACTTAAGAGCCATTTGAGATTAAAAATATAGTGACTTATAAAAGTACCATATCAAAGTAAGTGAAATATAAGTATGAGTAAGTAAGTAAGTAAATAAGTGCCTTAAGTGAGTATAAGGGAATAATATAAGTACTATAATGAGTGTACGTGAGTGCCTGGAAAGAGCAAATGCTTAAGCTTTAAATATAATGAATTAAAAAATAACTTACCACCAAAATCTGATGGCACCAAATATAAAAATTAAGTAAAAACCATTATAACAATGTCTTCTGCTTTAACATTCACCAGCAAGTGAAGAAAAAAAATAGAGGCTTTCAGAATTGCTTCTGTAAGTGCCCCCCCTCAAGAAGTTGTCACGCATTGCGCGAAATACAATGATCAGTCCAATTTTTAAAGAAAGGAACTATAACTATTTATGTAATATTACACCCAAAATATATGTTCTAGGAAATGCAATTTAAGTTGCCTTTCTCAATTTTACATGTACATAATTAAAAACTCCTCTAATTTTACGCCAAATAAATTAATGATCTTAGATTAACGTATTTTTTAATACAACCACTAAAAAAGGTTGTTACAGTGTACAGAAATTATCCCTAATCTGTCAGTCTAAATCTAGTAATGTGTTAAGATTTTTTCATTTGTTTAATATTGTGAGGTTATTAGATTTTTAGAAAATAGGTTAGATTGGTATTTCGTATCTCTTGTAGTACGGGGCGAAGCAAAATTACAATTAAAGAATATCTCAAAATTTTGTAATGGAACACCCTATATGTTGTATTGTCATTCGTTAGCGATTGCACTAATCTTTCAAACGATATAGGGTTTGTATGGTCAATTTCATTAAGCAGAATGAGAATAGAATGAGAATTTCATTAAAACTATAAAAAAAAAACAACTCAATCATAAATTTGAAAATAAAACGCTCTGTGTAGCTATTGTTTAACAATATAATTTTAGTTATGTATTTTTTTCATTTTAACAAATGTTCAAAATGCTTACCGTTTACTTAATATTATATTAACCAAATGAAAAAATCTTCACACATTATTAGATTTAATAACTGGCGGGGTGACAGATTAGGGATAATTTTTGTACACTATTGGCCATATCTTATAAAATACCCTGTATAACCTAGTAAGACCTATACTTTTGAAAAGCTCTTGAACGTGGGGATTAAATTAAAAAAAAAAGTAAGTTAATATAGCCACACGTTTCTGGAACACCCTATATAGTCAATAATATTTGCAGAATATGTTCGTTTATGGTACAATTTTCACCAAATTTTGAAAATTCTGTCTTCTACCGTAATTGCACAATCGTCCGAAACCAGAACTTTGACACGCTCTATGTATATATATATATATATATATATATATATATATATATAGATATATATATATATATATATATATATATATATATATATACATATACATATACAGTGTCCACATTTCGATGCTCACCATTGGTATATCGGTTATTACAAAAGATAGAGCAGCAACGGTCAAATGGAGAATGTTTTGTGGAAATCAATGCTCGCAACAAATCTAATTTGAAATTCATTCCGACTTCCTATTTTGGAAAAACTAAAAATTGCCGATTTCAATTTTTTTCAATAACTCAATAACGCCTTATACTTTTTGCACATTCACTTTGTTTTTTACGACAAATTCGTTGCTGTTACCAGAGACAGAAATTAATAAGTACTGATAATGGCACTTAAATTTACAAATGAGGAAAAGGTTGATATGTTGTAAGTGTATTTCACAGCAAATTGAGACTTTGAAAATGCTTTCACGAGTTACACAGCATTTTCCGGAAGGGTCACAACCATACCGTACAATTTTTAAGAGAACTTTGAATAAAAGAGACCTAAGTACCAGATAAACAATGCTTATATACGTGAAAATATTATTTTGCAAAACGTTGCGAACAATCCAAGTATATCAGTTCGTCTAGTCGCTTAAGAAATTAGTATTCCGAAATCCAGTGTTTATAAAACATTGAAGAAAAACAAATACCACCCGTGGACACCAACAATTGTACAAGGCTTAGGTGATAATAACTTTCACCCGAGATGACAATTCAGCAAGTGGTATCTGCAAAAATGTGAAGATGACGATGATTTTGCTAGGAAAATACTGTGCTGATGAAACACGGTTTACCAATTGTGAAGTGTTCATTAGGTATAACCCCTATCGTTGGTCTACTGAAAATCCACATTTGGTAAATGAAAGAAGATTCCAAGTTCGGTTTATTGACTTTTTTTTTGTTCTTCTGAGTGTTTGTTTTCCATTTTAGATAATCATTTAATAGGTGCCATTAAAAACGAAATATTCAATTTCAAACCAACCACCAGAGAATCGGGTTAAATAGGTGAAAAAAATTCTGATATAATGTTCTTGTAGCATTTTTAATTACAAATTCACCCACATAGCTCATACATATGTTATCTGCAAGTTTTACCAGAAAAAGCCATTTTATTAGTATTCATATTTTATTCATTAAGTACCAATTGAAAACAGTATTTTTTATAATAGAATTAGTTATAAATAATCTTCCAAAACAAAAATACGTAACATTTATAATACATGTTCAAACAGGTTACCTTAATTTTCCAAATATTAATAACTCCCAGTTTACAGTTTAATCCAAAACAATTACCGCATGATCAAGTAGCGTTTGAAAACAATGTCTACCATACAGTTTTGACATTTAGTGGTATTAATCAATTCCGATTGTTAAGAGTGCACATTGTTACCAATTTTTTGGTCAGTATTTATCTTGTTTCCTATTTAGTGTTTTATTATTTTTATTAACTATGGACGTTGGCAGCTACTCAAGTGAAGAAAAATTTTATATGTTGCAATGCTACTGTTTGTGTCGGCAAAACTGTATTACTGCTGAAAACATGTGTTCTACTAGACACTCAAGGAGAAAACAACCTGGAAAATCTATTTTTAGAACACTAGTAACCAATTTGTACGGATCTTTGAAGAAACCTAGAACGTTCCAATATTGAAAATGAAAATAGTGTTTTGTAAGCTGTTATAGAAAACTCTGAAACTTCCATGAGAGAAATCGCTTGCCAATTTTATTTTTAAAAAAGAAAAATGGAACTCTTACAAATTCAGAATTTTCCAGGTACTTAAGCCAAGTGACGAAGCAAGATGTAGAAATTTTTGAATGTCTCACGACTATGTGAATTTTCCATCAAACGTAATCTGGTCAGATGAAAGTATGGTAACCAATAACGGTATTTTCAATAGGCGCAATATGCATATTGGACAGAAAAAATGTACTTTTAAACAGATCTTCTAGATACCAACATTGTTTTAACATGTGGGTAGGAATTTTTGGTAGGACGCAAATAGTTTGAAAAATCTGGAACACTGGAACTGTGGCAGGATCTGTAACAACCAAAATGCACCCGCGTACCACACAACATTAAAAACACCGGACACGTTTCGATAGCTACGCTATCATCAGCGGTCGACTAGGGCGAAGTAAAGAAAATTTCTAACATATATAGCATCAGCGAGTAACGCTTCGTTGCTTTTCTGGTGAATGTGAAAGTGAAAGTTATGAAAGTGTAATGAGTTCTGAGTAGCCTAAACGTCCTTGATCATCATTATTTACAGCAGACTTGCCCCAAGTTGGGACAAGTCTGCCGTAGCCCTACATATGTTTGATAAAAGTCATGTAGTAGAAAGGTATCATTAATCAAACTTGATTGTTATGAAAGTTTAGAAATCTTCAAAAACAACCAAATTTTAATGAATAATGATGATCAAGGACCTTTAGGCTACTCAGAACTCATTAAACTCTCATAACTTTCACTTTCACCAGATAAGCAACGAAGCGTTACTGATATATATATATATATATATAGTATATATATATATATATATATATATATATATATATATATATATATATATATATAATGTTTATATTGATTTTATTAATTTGTGATATGCAGTGTTGAACTATAGGACCATTTATTTACATGACATGCATACGTACTAAATTTACTAGAAAACAATGTCGAAGAGTTAGATAATTTACAGCTGGCAGTTATTCCGAATTGCTGGTTCCAATAAGATGGAGCGCCAGCCCATAATGCAGCAATTGTTTGTTATTACTTGCCTAATCAACTTCCGGTAATGTTGATTAGTAGTCCAGCAATATCAACTGGCTAACCTCAAGACTTTTTTCTCTAGGGTTACATAACAAACCAAGTACATTCTCAAACTTTTAAAATTGAAGACCAATTATTAAGATTCGTTATGGCTGCATTTAACACAATCACTTCAGATATGTTTTGGATTCCACAATAAGAGGGGCTTATTTATGTTTACAAAGTGACGTTAACCTGGTTGAACATTTATTGTAAATTTTACTTGATTTAATGTTTTGGGTAATTTTTCATAGCTAAGTTTTGTCATAAAAATACTGTTTTCAATGGCTACTTGACGAAAAAATTATGGAATAAAGATAAAATGTTTTTTTTTCAAAAAATTTACAAGAAACATACGCGTGTCTTACATGGACGAATTTGAAATGGAAAATGGTATAAAAAAAATGCTGTACATTTTTTTTGACATATTTAAAAACACAAAGTTGGTGATGGTTGCTCAGAAACGAAACGTTGTACAGAATTTAGTTAACATCGTTTAATAGAGTAGAAACAGTGCTTTTTGTTTTTCAATAACTCCAATAAGAAGCCCAGGAAAAAATAAAATGAAATACTCTAAAAATTTAGTTTTTTTCAAATATCTTCAAAACTGTTATAGGTATTTGGAATTTGTAAACGTCACCAATGTGATCTCCTTATCAGATAACTTTTGTCCCATTCATATCTGTGCGTATGAATAAATAAATGCAAAAGTATTGCCATTAAGAAAAATTATATTGATTTTTCATGTTCAGTTAAGTATTAATGTAACTTATGTTACAATGGGTATAATTACAGGTAGGTACTATACTTTTACAAATGGCTTGTTTACACGGGGACAGTCAACTAAATTTTAACTAAAGTTTAAGTCACTTGAACCTATTTGAACAGCGCGCATGTGGTAAGTAACAAGTTACGGAGCAAGTAAAAATTGAGTACACTGGAACAGAATTTATTCTATTTTTTCGTGCAAGATGATGCGTTGTACTGGCTACTTGACTCGTCTAAACAAGTTCGCAGACGAATTAATTTTGTAAACAAGTTCGTAGGTTGGTTAAGTGTGTAGTTGAAGTATATGTTTTTGAAAATGACATGGAAGTGGACAGAAGAAACCACAGTAAAGTTTGTTTCGCAGTATATAACCCATGAATGCCTCTGGAATATTAAACATTTAGAATACAGGAATAAACAAGCTCGTAGTGCAGGTATCCTAGCTATGTAAATACCCAAGAAGGAGCATGAATATACCCAATTTCAGTGAAAAGGAAATATTATTAAAAATAAAAGGCTAATGTCCACATATTCATAAGAGCTTAAGAAAATAAAAGAATCTAAGAAATCAGGAGCTGGGTTGGACGATATCTATACTCTTAATGTGAAATGGTTTATAATTGTAGATTGCACGCTGAAGTCTGTGAATCTAAACACAAGAGATAGGGAAATAATGTGGTAACTATGAAATATGTAACTATTTATTGCTTAGTTAAATATGTTGTTTAGAATTAGGTGCACTTTTCAAATGAGATTTAACTCAAAAACAAATTTGGCCTAAAAATAAAAACTTCGACACGTGGAATATACCTATTATACTTTGTCTAATTAATGTAAAACCTTGTTTACAAATCCTCTCACGCAATTGTCGTATCCTTATTTATTTAATATATCATTCTTAATTGCCATATTTATCACGAACAGCCTTCGTTTCTTGATTTGAATGGTTTTGTGTATTCCTTTGTACTGAAACTAAACCTTCTGATGGTACTTCCAATTTCCAGACAAAATGCATTTTGTTTTTTGAAATTCTAAGCCAATTGTGCAAAGCACAACATGCTCTTACGATTTTATCCACTTTACGTGTATTATATGGTAAAGGTCTTTCAAAAATTCTAAACCGAGCCACTAATATCCTATACGCATTTTCAACTATACGTCGTGCTCTTGAGAGGCGGTAGTTAAAGACCTTCTGTTTTAACATTAAATTATGTCCTAGATATGTCTTCACCAAGTATGTTTTCAGCGGAAAAGCATTATCGGCCATCAGTAAATGATTTTCTAGTAACATGTTATTCTCTAGAGCGGCATAAAAAGTACTATTTCTGAAAACTCCCCCATCGGAAACTCTACCGTTGCATCCCACATTTATGTATTTGAAACAATAGTCATGATCCACAACTACTAACAGTACAATACTATTCGAATGCTTATAGTTATAGTAAAAACTGTCAGCTTCGGGTGGTGCCTTACTTACGTCTCAAGCGCCGCAGCATCAGGGAAAATTCCATCTCTTGCGAAATCCTTCTTCAATTACATTCCATTTTTCATGGTTAGTAGACGCCTAAAAAGAAAACGTTTTATGTAAAATTTATTATATTTATTGTCACTAAAAATGTCGTATCAGTAACATCGTCAATTCATTTTTAGGTGCTTTATGATGATGACACACCATGTCAATCTGACTCAAACAGATCACAAGAAGATCAACCTCCAATTCCAACGCAACCCAACACACCGTCAAATGCTGGCCAACGTAAAAGAAGACTGAATGATATTCATAAACTTGTTGACAAAGTTATCAGTGTCAGTAACATTGTGAATACAAAAGATACTGAAAACCATGAATTTTATTTATTTGGGAAAAGTGTTGCTGCACAGCTGAAGGCTATGCCTTTTCCATTAGCGTCAGAGGCTCAACAACGTATACAAACTTATTTGTCTCAAGTTCGCATTCAACAAATGAAGAATACAGGTTCCCAACTCGTAAAATGACTTGTATCCCAACTCGCTCCACAAGTTCCCTGGCATATAGTGAAACCCCTTCACCAGGTACTTCGCGGAGCACTCCTACAAGTCCCCAAAATGAAATGGCTTTCAGACTTCAACCCCACTCCTCCTACCTAGTTTATCTGTTCAGTTAGAAAAGTTTCCGATGTCACAAGATTCAAATATTACACTGTCCAGTGGTAGTCAGTAATAAGTGTAAAAAAGTTCAGCTTCATTGGATTATACCTTCCGCCCGCGCAACGGTCCTAACGTTTTGGTAAAAACAGTAAAATTTCAGTTTTTTAAAAAACATTAAAAAAAAATGGAATATTTGAAATCGAAAACTCCACCATACGGAAAAATTGTTCATTGCCTTCGGTAAAAAGCGTAAAAAAATTCAGCTCCATTTGATTATATCTTCTGTCCGCGCAACGTTCCTAAAATTTTGGAAATTTTACAAAAAAAAATTTTTTTTGGTAACAAAAATAAACATTTTATCTGTTATAATTCCTCTTATTAAACTTTAAAACTGTCATATATTGGTAATATAATTCACAAAAAAGCTCAAAATTAAAAATAAAAAAAAACACATGAGCAACCCCACTAAAGATTTGAAAATCGCCTTCAAGTTATGCAGTTTGACAGTCGCATATAATTCAGTCTACGAAGCAAACTGTGACTTTCCGACTTCTTTTCGAATTGTGGCATTACTGCCCTTGGCTCAAGTCGTGCTCTGATGAAGCCGTCCCTAGATTCTACACCGCAAACGGCAGAAGCAGCTACACTTACGACTTTCACCATTCTCTCCACGCTCTGTGTGTCACAGGGGAATTTTTCGATATTGAAATGCCTCCAGGTCTTCGTCAGTTATGTGCCTCAAGATAGGCGCCTCTGTATCTGTAATGTTGATGTCTTGCCACTGGATCAGTTCATAATATTCACTATCATCGAAGTTGAGTTTCGGGACGTCTTTGTCTTTCCTCATTTTTCTTGCTTTCAGAATCCTTCTTATGGCAAGTTCTGGGACGTGTGACCGTTTACCAGTCAACGTTTCCAGAGTCTTCGAGATGTGCGAAATAAGCATTCCTCTGAATTACAGGGTCGACTGTTTTCTTCAATTTTTCGTCCAGGCATCTTGATTGCATATGAACATTACAAGCATTATGAGGTATTCGGATGGATCTCCTGCCCAATGTAAAGGCGGGGAATCCCATTGGCTGTTGTCAACCACCTGGCGTGTGATACTTTACCAGGTTTCCGATTAGATAAGGCAGGGGTACAATGTCCAGTGCTGATAGCTCCCTTTTTGTACATCAATAAATTCCTTGATTTACCAATTTGGATCGATCACTGTCCTTTACATTTATTGTTCACTTTTTAAACACAATTGATTGCCGCTCTGATACATACCAAACGCGTTATCTTCGCTTATTACGTCACTTTTAATGCGAATTTTAAATTGTGGTGCAACCTTTTTTACTATCACCAACTTGACAATACTTGCACTTTTATTATTTACTGTAGTGTTTTATTATTTTAATAAGGAAGGTATTTTCTACTTCTTCCCTATTACACTACTAATTTGATTTTATTCGTAATTTCACAATTTATAGGGCCGCGTGACAATATAATGGCTACTCGTCCTGCGGCATCGATCAACCAACAAGAACTCTAATATAAAAACTGTCAGTCACTTTGACAGCGTCTCATCCCTTCCAACGCATCAATGCACTTGCAACGGCCGCGTACTTTAAATATTTTCAAATTAAATATATAGATAACTTATTGAAACAAACTCAAACTTTTCATCTTAATATTAGTTACATTTAAATACAAATAATCAATAACCATTTCTTTATCTAGAAAAATAATATATAACTATCAAATCTCGTATAATTTAGCGCGAAATTTTGAATTTTTTAAGACTCCCGTTACACGCGCGGTGGCATTTTGGATTTCGAAAATTCAATTTTTTCACTCCACCCTACTGTCCAGTGCACCATCATTAAATGATGTTTTGTCACAAGCTATATCATCAATTATTGGACAAAGTGAAAATGTTTATACTATATCAAATTAAATATAACGTTAATAAGTTTATGTTGTATGAAATCCTTCAGTGCTGTATATATTGCTTCACATACTTCTGTAACCATTATACAAACGCTGGCCTTTGATACTCTAAACAAGTGACTAAGAACTCGGACACTGACTCCTGTTGCTAGGAAATAAAGCACAACCTGTAATTTTAATTTTGACGATAGAGCACTTCGCATGTTGGTGTCTGACTTCTTTATCATAGGGTGAACCTTACTAAGTAGATAACTAAAAGCATTGACTATTGGCTACTTAGTCAATGCTAAAAGATTCTTCTGACATACGCAGAGCATTAAAGTATTCTACTGTATCTTCGTCGGCGACTTCTTTGAAAAGCACCATACTTGCATCGAACTGTTCCCTCCTGCTGATCCACTTTCGCTCCCAAAGACGTTTAGGTCTATTTTTTTCTTCATATATTTCTTCGTTTATTTCTTGTGATATAATATTTAGGATAACGCGTAGTATGTCATTAAATTCCCCATGTAAACAAGCCAAAAGGGACAAGCACACTGCTTGTTTTTTAAAGATCGATATTGATAATCAGCATATAATTTAGAATTAACATAATATTGAATTGGGATGAATTGATAAATTTTTTAATGTTTGTGTTATATTTAGAAGGTTAAACTGGCTATTATTATACGTATAAAATATTATTATATGGAAATTGTACAGATTACCAGACCAAAAAAATACGTTAAGGGGGTTCACGGGGCAAAAAATGAAAAATATTCGAATTTGAGATTTTGCATTTTTTATCATCTGGAATTCTTGTGCTTTAATTTAATTTAAGTTTTGTTAAATTCTGACCAGTACTTTTCTAGAAATTAATATTTTATCAAACGCTTACACTACACAAATTAGCCCACTATTATACAGTGTAAACGCATAATATTGATTTTATTATAGTATGCATACATTATACAGTGCTCATTTATCTTTGTAATTTTTATTTATGTGTTGGCTACACTGCTACTCTGTCAGCTGACAATTAGGTAAACATTAGCTTGTGTTATTTTGACTTTAGACTGTAGTTTGGTGTTTTGAGGTTAGAACTTAGAAGTGCGTTTAGTCAGTGTTTTTCTTGTGAAAATGCCTAGTTATTCTGCAAACATTTTTAAAAAACGAAAACCCGTTTTTAGTGGCGTTAGAAAACAAGTGGTAGCAAGGATTGAAACTGAAAATTCTTCTGCTATTGTGAGTGAAACTTTGAACCAAGCTTTAGAGCCTAGGCCTAGCACTAGTCTTAGTAACAGTAGTAGTACGCCTGGTACTAGTGCCTCAAAAAGAAAACTAAGCCCTAATTTAGGTAAATATGAGTTTTATAGGACTGATGATGAAAATTCTTGTTATGATCTTGTATCCATGGAGACTTTGCAAAGTTTGATTTCAAGTATTGCTGTTTGCTCAAAGTGTCATGGTCAACTTTGAGTTTTCCCCAGTAATAGGCAAGGCATGAGTGTAAATATCAATCTGAAGTGTTCTTCTTGTAGTTTCTTAGTGCCAGAAAGTAACAACAAGAAAGTAGGCGTAACTAATAGGACAGATTTGAATGTACGATGTGCCTTTCGCTGTATTGGAAAGGACCAGGAAGCGGAAAAAAATTGTTTCTCTCTAATGAATATGCCGTGCCCTTCTGAGTTCAGGGGTTACAACCACATTTTACTGCAAGCTGTACAGGGTGTTTGTTTTAAATCGATGAATGAATGTGTACGCTTGCAAGAAAATTAAAACCGTGACATTACTGGAATTTTCGATGGTTCGTGGCAACGCAGAGGTCATTTATCTCTCAATGGCATAGTAACTGCGATAAGTGCACTAACTGGTAAAGTGCTTGATGTTAAAATTATGTCAAAGTTTTGTAGATGTAAAAATAGATTGGAAAACCAACATGAATCAAATTGTATTGCAAACTTTTTTGGTGTAAGTGGTGGCATGGAAGTCGACATGTTTCGTGAGTCACAAACCAAGCACAATATCAGATATAAGTACTTTCTTGGTGACGGTGACAGTGCAGCATACCCTTCCGTTGTTGCTGCTGAGCCATATGGACCTGATTTCTCAATAGAGAAACTCGAATGTGTAGGACATGTGCAAAAACGCATGGGCTCACGCCTTCGAAAGTTGAAATCTCAAGCTGGGAAAAAGAAACTAGAAGATGGGAAAACTCTTGGAGGTCGTGGCCGGCTTACCAATGAAGCAATTAATGAAATTCAAACCTATTATGGCCTTGCCATTAAAAGAAACACTTCAAATTTAGATAATGTGAAAAAAGCTGTTTGGGCCCAATATTTTCATCTGGCTTCTACAAATGAATCTACAGCCCATGAGTTATGCCGTGCTGGACCAGACACGTGGTGCAAGTACCGCAAAGCGATGGAAAAGGAAGAGCCATATGACCACTCTATTCATACCCATTTCCCTAGAATAGTGATGGAGGAAATAAATCCCATATTTAGAGACTTATCTCAGAATGACTCCGCAGATGCTTACACGGTGGAACCCAAAATGCTAGTGAGTCTCTCAATAGTTTGATTTGGGCGCGCATCCCGAAAGCAACCTTTGTCCACAAAAATACCTTGGAACTTGGCGTGTATGAGGCAATCTGTACCTATAAGGGAAATATAGTCAGATGTAAAATCCTAGAAAAGTTAGGTATTGTTCTTGGAGCTTACTGTATCAAGAGAATGAAGTTTGTTGACGCTCTACGAGTGAAAAGGGTAGAAAAGGCATTGGAAGCAATTGAAAAAAAGTGCCGGCAAAAGCTAACAGCATCTAAAAGAAGGCTGGAGGATATGTATTAAGAAGCAGAGGATCCAGACAACCCTAAGTATGGAGCTGGGATGCATTAAAGTAAAAATTTTCAAAAAATATTGCATTTTTAATGTTTTTCTAACATTCGGCTGATTTTTCCGCAAACGAATATTTTTATCACTTAAGGAACATTTTCTCAGGAACGGTAAGAGATAATGAGATGATTTTTTTTTTACTTTGTCTAGTCTTGCTGTGCATTTTAAACAGAGGGTTTTTCAAAATTCGTAGTACATTTTGTAGAAACTTGATTTATATACAAAGTTTTTAATTCAAAAATATAACTTTTTAAAAAAAAAATAATAAAATTCTGGTTTGTGATTGTATTTAAAAACCCTCTGCTCAAAATTTGTGGAAAAAGGCAGAAAAGGCATTGGAAGCAATTGAAAAAAAGTGCCAGCAAAAGCTAACAGCATCTAAAAGAGGGCTGGAGGATATGTATGAAGAAGCAGAGGATCCAGACAACCCTAAGTATGGAGCTAGGATGCATTAAAGTAAAAATTTTCAAAAAATATTGCATTTTTAATGTTTTTATAACTTTCGGCTGATTTTTCCGCAAACGAATATTTTTAGCACTTAAGGAACATTTTCTCAGGAACGGTAAGAGATAATGAGATGATTTTTTTGTCTACTTTGTCTAGTCTTGCTGTACATTTTAAACAGAGGGTTTTTCAAAATTTCTAGTACATTTTTTAGAAACTTGATTTATATACAAAGTTTTTAATTCAAAAATATAACTTTTTTAAAAAAAATAGAAAATTCTGGTTTGTGATTGTATTAAAAAACCCTCTGCTCAAAATTTGTAGAAAAGTGTAAACTTTCAGTGAAAAAAAAATTCAAAGCTCTACCACTTTTACTTTTTATTTAAATGTACTTTAAAGTTGGGCAAATTAACATGTAATAGATAGGACCCCGCGACCTCCCTTAAGCAATTTGGCAAATATATTAGTTTAGGGTGGCAACGTTTGCACAGGACGTTACAGCGTCGGAAAAAACATAATGATTAGCAATTTTTTTCCCAATTTTTAGAAAGTTCAAGGCTTAAATTTGTGCTGTTGATGAATGGAAGTATAAATAAATAATTTAAAATTATTCTGTTCGGTCCCAATGTTTATGCATGCATAGCTCTTGAACGGATGACACTTCTTACTATAAAAATAATTATCCTGCTGTAGTGAGATTGAAAGTGAAACAAAAAATTATATAGTTTTTATGCAAATGTAGTTTATAAATATTAATGTGCATATACGTAATAGTAATAAATGCACTATGTTTCAAGCGTCATGTCATAACCTTGACAATAAAAGAAATTATTAATACCAATTTGTGATTGATTATATTGCTAGGAAAATATTAGGTCAACGGCTCAATACTATTTATATATCGTTTTTTAATTGTTACTCAATGAAAATTTATCAGAATCTCTAAAGATATATAATGTACATTAAACTTATAATTATTGTTTAACTTTAATTAAAAAGCTGGCAATTTGTGGGATGTTACATAATGTGATTTTCCACATTTACAGATTATATTTCTTCTTATGTTCTACAAAATATTACAATAGAAAGTTTAATTCCGCTCTATTTAGCACATGTATGGGCTTCATAACTATAGCAATATGCAAAAAAGAGATGCATATTAATCACTGCTTACACAACATGATTTTGACAGTTGCGAAATTTCCAAGTTGATTATATCCGTTACATCTTACATCTCATACAGATCACTATGTCAACCTCTTTCTATAAAAAATATTGAGAAATTATAAATAAAACTTATCATTGTTATTATTATACATAAATCATTTAATGGTACATGATCAACAAAAAAGAATTGGAAGAGATTTCATTATTCATCTTATATCGGTTATAAGATTATCAAGGTCGTATTAATGATATTTAATTTTTATCTTATTTTCATTTTCTGAAAAATGCAAACACCACTCGGAGTTAATAATGTATTTGTACCGGGTGGACCAATAAACCGATCCTCCGGCTATATCTCAGGAACTGTTTGTTGTACAGCTTCGGGAAAAAATTCCCTAGTAAAAACGGCCAAGGGAAATCGCTTTACAGCTAGAGGGAAATTAATTTCAAGTTTCAAGTTTCTAGCTTTACCGCTAGAGCGCATAATTTTTACAGAAAAATTTAAAAACAATATAAGATATGTCCAATCATAGTAGGTATTAAATAAGTAAATTAGAATGATGCATAATTTCTGCACAAATTTTGTTAAATAATTTTTTCTCTATTTTTTCAAATAAAGGGTGGGGGAGAGTGGGAATTTTTGTATGAATAAATGCCTATAACTTTGGTTTGGATCAACCTATTTTAACGAAATTATTCTCATTCGAAAGGGTGTAGATGAACCAATTACATCTACTATAAACAAATTGCATTTAGTTTTAATTGTCGTAGATAGAGGGCACTTTCGAATAAACCGAAGTATTGTAAATTATAACGGAAATTATGAAATGATTAAATTCGTAACAAAATGGCGCAAACTGCATGTCGATATCTTTTGTCTAACTCGAAGTATAAGTATAAACGCGATACATATTTAAATTTTTTGGAAAACGATTTGCCTACTTTATTAGAAGACATTTCCTTACAAACAAAAAGAGTTCTGATATTTCAGCATGATGGGTGTCCTGCGCACTTTTCCAGGCGAGTTAGAGATTGGAAGGGGAAGTATATTTCCATGGCCAGCTAGATCTCCAGACTTAATATGTCTAAACTTTTATCTATGGGGTAGATTGCAGGAGTTAGTCTTTCAACCACGCGACAAGACATAAAAGAACGCATTAGAAACGCAATACACAGTATATCCATAACTGAGATTGAAGCAGCTGTTATGTCTACCCGCGATAGATTACGTCTTTGTGTGCACAATGATGGAAACCATTTTGAACATTTAATTGGACATTAAGTTTTAATGTGTGTGATCTTCTTTTCATATATTTTGTTATTTTAAGTTATAATACAGAGTGAGCCAATACTAGTTACGTATGTTTACGCGTTTTTACTTATATCTCGAGTTAGACAAAAGATAAAGACATGCCGTTTGCGCCATTTTGTTACGAATTTAATCAGTTTCCGTGTAATTCACAATACATTTAAAAAGTGTAACATTGACAAATTTTAATTTTTTTTATTCGAACGTGCCCTCTATCTATGACAATTAAAACTAAATGCAATTGTTTTATAGTAGATGTAATTGATTCATCTACGCCCTTTCGAATGAGAATAATTTCGTTAAAATAGGTTGATCCAAACCAAAGTTCTAATTTACTTATTTAATACCTACTATGATTGGACATATTTGATAAAAACATTGTTTTTAAATTTTTCTATAAAAATTATGCGCTCTAGCGGTAAAGCTAGAAACTTGAAACTTGAAATTAATTTCCCTTGGCCGTTTTTACTAAGCAAACTTTTTTCGCAAAGCTGTACGATAAACAGTTCCTGAGATATAGCCGGAGGATCGGCTTATTGGTCCACACGGTACAGTCATGTATTAGTAATGATTTTTGTTATAGCTAGTTTTTATTAGATTTATTTTCACTTGCATTTTTAATTTAACTGTTTACTTGAGCAGGTAAGTACTTGACACAATTATTTTTTTAGTAGAATGTTCACCGCATACCGTCTGATTGTACTTGTCGCAACACTGCTTGGAAGTTCTAAATATTTTTGATGGACAAATGTGACAGTGTTTTTTTCTGTTGGTAGGTAATTCTTCTGGTAGAACTGTTGCTGGCTACTGACTTGTCCCCACAATATCCTCTATTGCTGCTGTATGGTATTTAGTTAGCCCTTTCTTCCCACGTCTTGTAATATGAAGCTTTATCAGTTTGGTTGCAATTTCTCTTAAAAAGCTTTTTCTGTGAGAGTAGGGTTTTCGCTGACTCCAAGTAGGTTACAAAAGTTTCCAATGTAATTCCAACAATATCAATAATATTCTGGAAAAATGCTAGTTGCTACCTATTCGTTTTACGTCGGACTGTGTATTCATGCGCCATTTGATCAAGCGTAATACGTATTTAAATAAATTGTAAATAAAACTTATCATTGTTATTATTGTACATAAATCATTTAATGGTACATGATCAACAAGAAGAATTAAAAGAGATTTCATTATTCGTCTTATGTCGGTTATAAGATTATCAAGGTTATATTAATGATATTTAATTTTTATCTTATTTTGATTTTCTGAAAAAGGCAAACACCACTCGGAGTTAATAATGTATTTGTATAGTAATGATGTATGCTGGGAGAGAAATAATTTTTTTAGTGTATTTTTAATATAACAGTACAGCTTAACCCTTAACAAACCAGTATGCGGTTGAACCTTAACTGCCCACTAGTGTCCGACAGACACAGCTCTTTTACTTCTTAATTTTTCGTTGGTTTAAAAGTAAATAACTAGCTAGTTTTTATTAGATTTATCTTCACTTGCATTTTTAATTTAACTGTTTACTTGAGCAGGTAAGCACTTGACATAATTATTTTTTTAGTTGAATGTTCATCGCATACCGTCTGATTGTAATGGTCGGATCACTGCTTGGAAGTTCTAAATATTTTTTATGGACAAATGTGACATTGTTTTTTTCTGTTGATAGGTAATTCTTCTGGTAGAACTGTTGCTGGTTACTGACTTGTCGCAACAATATCCTCTATTGCTGCTGTATGGTATTTAGTTAGCCCTTTCTTCCCACGACTTGTAATATGAGGCTTTACCAGTTTGGTTACTATTTCTCTCAAAAAGATTTTTCTGTGAAAGTAGGGTTTTTGGCTGACTCCAAGTAGGTTACAAATTTTTTCATATTATCAGTGATGTAATTCCAACAATATCAATAATATTCTGGAAAAATGCTAGTAGCCACCTAATCGTTTTACGTCGGACTGTGTATTCATGCGCCATTTGATCAAGCGTAATATGTACTTAAATAAATTATAAATAAAACTTATCATTGTTATTGTACATAAATGATTTAATGGCACACGATCAACAAAAATGAATTATAAGGTATTTCATTATTCATCTTATGTCGGTTATAAGATTATCAAGGTCGTATTAATGATATTTAATTTTTATCTTATTTTCATTTTCTGAAAAAGGCAAACACGACTCGGGGTTAATAATGTATTTGTATGGTAATGTACTTGTAATGATGCATGCTGGCAGAGAAATAATTTTTTTAGAGTATTTTTAATATATAAGTACAGCTTAACCCTTAACAAACCAGTATGCAGTTGAACCTTAACTGCCCACTAGTGTCCGACAGACACAGCTCTTTTACTTCTTAATTTTTTATTGGTAAATAACTAGCTAGTTTTTATTAGATTTAGTTTCACTTGCATTTTTAATTTAACAAGGTAAGACTGTTTACTTGGGTAGTTAAGCACTAGACACAATTATTTTTTTAGTAGAATGTTCATCGCATACCGTCAGATTGTACTTTTCGCAAACACTGCTTGGAAGTTCCAAATATGTTTGATGGACAAATGTGACATCGTTTTTTTTCTGTTGGTGGGTAATTCTGCTGGTAGAACTGCTACTGGATGCTGACTTGTCCCTACAATATCTTCTATTGCTGCTGTATGGTATTTAGTTAGCCCTTTCTTCCCACGTCTTGTAATATGAGGCTTTACCAGTTTGGTTGCAATTTCTCTCAAAACGATTTTTCTGTGAAAGTAGGGTTTTCGCTGATTCCAAGTAGGTTACAATTTTTTCCGTATGATCAGTGATGTAATTCCAACATCAATAACATTCTGGAAAAGTGCTAGGGGGATTTTACGTCGGACTGTATATTCATGCGCCATTTGATCAAGCGTATCCCCACCACCTTTCGTTTCGGTATAGTATAAGTTTACCTCTGATTCATCTTTTTCACTATCTACTTGGTTAGTATGGTGCATAGTAGAAACAAAAATGACAGCTCGATATTTGCGTGGTCCGTAGGAAACTAATGTTATATTTTTACAAAACCCAAATATGTTAGCACCAACGCTACGGTTTGTACTAAGCTGAAACTCTTGAGGTATGCATCGCAAGTTTTGTTTCACAGTACCAACTATTGTTAACCCGTTAGCATATAACAATTTTGTTTTAGTGACTGCAGTAAAACCGAAATTTTCTACCCTGTTATTTTCACCTTTTCCAAAATATGGTATTCCAGACAGAGGATAGCTTGTCTTACTATCACAAATCCACTATAGCTTCATTCCGTACTTATCAGGTGCAGAAGGTAAGTATTGCTTGAACGATATTCGCCTACGAAAAGGAACCAATCATTGATCAATTGTAAGATTCTCTCCGGGTGAGCAAAATTCATTTACTTTGCAATTTTTATCTTCCCACAGTTCTCTGATAGGGACCAATCTGTCTTTTGATTTGCTCTCTGTCCTGGTGGTTTTATCGCCAAACTGTAAGGCGCGTGATATACACGTGTACATATTTTTACCCATAGTAGCACGAAAAGCTGGATTACCAAATATTGAGTTCCAGTACTCTCTAAAATCTACATTACTTTTTTTATTGACACCGATGGTTAGCCATAATCCTGAAAACGCTTGTAGTTCCATTTCCATTTATTTTACAGTATTCTATAAGCTTCAGAATTGGTATGTTGTACAATAAGTCCTGGTACACTTCTGTCAAAGAATACATTGAAGCTATAAATCGGGTCTTGAATTACTTTCCCTAGGGGAAGAACCACTTTATGAATACGTTCACGAATTATATTATGATATGGAGTTTTTCCGGTTCTGAGTTCCATTTGGATCCATCTTTTACTCACGTATTCTATAATGGAAGTATTATAATTACTGTTATTTGACCCATCCTCGTTTTCATTATCGCTACATGCTTGATCATCATCGCTATCTTCTAAAGTTCTTTCTCAGTTAGATATTTACGTTTGACCATTTTAATACCGATACGTATAAAATCCAATAGCGGCTAGTACTAAAGGGCACAAGGGCATGTGCCCACCCAACCATCAAATTGAACGCAGAAAGAAATTCTTATGTCATTCAGTGCGTTATTTTATTTTATTATTCTTGCGTTTTTTTATAACGGTGGTGTTAAAGTTTCCTTCTGGACATCAGGCGAATACAATGCTAACGCTCAAAACTATGTTTCGGGGAACGATCTGAACTGTACCTATTTCGAGTGTAATTCAGGTGACTACGGTTATCTTCACCATACGCGCTTATACGGGAGGTTTGGGGCACCGAGCCGTGCGTCACCATCTCCACCTCCAGTAAACGTCTTGCTTTGATAGAGCATAGTACATATTGATTTCGGCGCGTACCTCGCGTGTATTTATATATCAAAACTTAAAACATTTTAGCTTAAAATTTAAATTAATTACTGGAGATTCTTGTATTAATTTTAGATTTTTGCAGGTTTTCAAATAATCTAAAAAAATGGTAATGTGAATTAATATTACGAAAGTCAAGTTAGCTTAAAAACATGCAGTAGTTCGGAATTAATAGCAATTAAATGACTGTTCGTAAACCTTTTGAAATTGCATTGAAATACCATTCAGAAAAAAGTTATAAACTCAAATTTGTACGCTAATTTTTTGTTAATTGTTTAAATATAGAAACCGTTTTTTGAAGGAACGAGCTTTCAAGCAGTTTTGCTCCAATTAATGAACAAGAATAATGAACAGGAATATGATGTTGAAAAATAAAAATTGAAAATGGCTAGTCCAATATGGTCGACTTTGTGTACAATTTATTACAAAATGACGAGTTTAAAAGTAATTTTACTAAAATTGATATTATAGGGGTTTTTGAGGTACATTTTTTACACTAAAATAATTATTACATCTTATTATTTGAATTTTAAATTTTATTCATTACAACAAATATACGAAACGATACCTTAAAGAGCGGTAACTGGTAACCCCCTGGCACATTTATTATTCAAGGGTATAACTTTATAGACTCTTTTTATGTAAAATAGTCTATTCTTTCGAATAGCCCAGTTGGTTTTTCAAATATAAGGCTAATTTTTTGAGATATTTCATAAAAAATGGAATTTTGCAACTAATTTGCTTAATAAATAATTTAGCGTACACTCTGTTTTTGATAACTTTTTATACGTTAATCCTAATAAATTCACAAATACAAATATCTGGTGTGGAACACCACACGACCTGCCAACCTACAAAATGCAAATTAAAACAAATGAAATAATTCTAATAACACTCTTTTTAGGATAATTATGCAACCTCTTTTATAATAAGTTTATTAAGAAAATAGGCAGCATTGTAAAAGCAAAAGTAATAATCTATGTCAAACAGACGTTTAAAACTTCATGACAGACAGAGGTTAATAGACATCTAGATACTAACTTAAAGAATTAAAAAAAATGAAATAATTTTTACCTTCCAACCTACATATACTTATGTAGGTATTGATGGTTATGCAATCGACTCTTTTTGCACTGTTGCTAAATCGACTTATTAGCTCATTTTACACCTTTTGGCCAAGTTTCACCAGGATCGGCCATCATGTCTGGATATGTATGTGTGTCTGTGTGGATGTATGTTAGTAGAAAAACTATCCACGATAACTCCAGAACGAAAGTACCTACGTACTTAAAATTTTGTATGTAAGCTTGTTTTAGCTAATTAGATTTTGGGAGAAATGCAGCGGTGGTTTTTATCAAATATTTCTAAAACAGCTGTAAATTTCAAAGGTATAAAAATACTTAGATTTAGACCTTAAACATATTCTATGCAATTCTTTGATTAGCGGCAAAAAAATTCCTAAAGTAGAATTTAAGTGTTAGTTAAATTTTTTTCATTGTCTGAATAACGATTAATTTTGCAAGAAAAAGTGTTGACGTATTTTTTAAAGAAAATTTAATTTTACACAAATTTTCTTTATAAAGTTTTTTGATGTAAAGCGAAATAAATGTAAAAATTAAATAAATATGATTGAAAATGCTTTATAGAAGTGGGCGGGTTTGGAATGTTGTTTATGTTAACATGTATTTATGTCTATTAATCTCTATCTGGCATGAAGTTTTAAACGTCATTCTGACATAGATTATTGTTTTTGTTTTTAGAATGTTGCCTGTTCTCGTTATGAACGTATAAAAAAGAGGTTGCATAGTTATCCTTAAAAAATTGAAACTAAAATTATTTCATTTCTTTTAATTTAAGTTAGCATTTAGATGTCTATTAACCACTGTCTGTCATGAAGTTTTAAACGACTGTTTGACATAGATTATTGTTTTTGCGTTTACAATGTTGTCTATTTTCGTATAAACTTCTTATAAAAGAGGTTGCATAATTATACTAAAAAATGTTATTAAAATTATTTCATTTCTTTTAATTTCTATTTTGTTAGTTGGAAGGTCGTGTGGTGTTCCACACCAGATATTTATTATAATTTTTTTTAGGATAATTATGCACCCTCTTTCATACATCCATAACGAAAACATGCAACATTGTAAAAACAAAAACAATAATCTATGTCAGAATGATATAGAAACTTCATGTCAGATAGAGATTAATAGACATAAATACATGTTAACTTAAAAAAAATCCAAATAAAAATAAAAATATGTAATTATTTTTTAGACTTATCTTGCGTTATATTAAGAAACTTTATAAAGAAAAGTTATGTAAAATTAAATTTTCTTTAAAAAATACGTCTACACTTTTTTTTTGTCGCTAAATTAGTCGTATAAAAAAATTGCATAGAACATGATTAATCAATATATTTAAGGTCTATATCTAGGTATTTTTATACCCTTGAAATATGCAGCTGTTTTAGAAATATTTGATAAAAACCAAATACTCTCCCTAATAAACCCCCTCACATCCATTGGATTTCTTCCAAAATCTAATCAGCTCCAAGCCAAATGAAAACAAGCTTAAATACAAAATTTTAAGTACGGAGGCATTTTCTTTCTGGGGTTATCGTGGATACTAACATATATCCACATAGATACACACAGATACTCATCCAGACATCATGGCCGATCTTGGCGAAATTGGGCAACAGTTGTAAAATGAGCTAATAAATCGATTTAGCGATAGTGAACAAAAAGTCGACTACATAACCTTCTATACCTACATATGTATATGTAGGTTATACCTACATATGTATATGTAGGTGGGAAGGTAAAAATGCAGAAGGGAATGGATTTTATGTACAAAAAATAGGTTTGTTTTTTCTTGTGTCCACTATCTTTCATAACTCACGAGCCTCCACTGAATTAAAATCTACATCCAAAGAGTTGTAGAACTTCCTGTAGTAATAAAATAATAATTGTTATTCCTGGTTATTTCTGTACAAGTCCCCTCACAAGAACACATAACACAAAGCTAAATAACAAACAATAACGGCTGTATAAAAACTTGCCACCCAACAACAGTACGTCTACCACAAGCACAGACAAAATGAACGTTTTTACGATAATACTTCAAGCGCAGCAGAAATATTGCAAGCTGTGACATGTCTACACCACGTATAGATTTGATAAACCACTTGAATATTCCAAGTGTCTAACGGACGCATCTGGGTTTTTGCGCTATATTTTTGAAAAAATGTCTAAAACAAATAATAACATTTTATTTTTAAAGGTTTTACTGAAACAATGACATGTATGAATAAAATACACGAAGCCATGTTACAAGACAACCAGTAATTTCGATTATGAATACGACTAAATTTGAAAATGTGTTGGACACTACTGGATGGTTAAGGGTCAAACCAGAGTGAAAAGGTTGAGGTATCAGCATTGAGAAATCGTGAAAGTCTTCGGAATGTTTTATTTAATGGATTTTAACGCGTAGTACAGACGAGAAGAAAGAATTTTGAAAAAAATGTCATCGCGGCTGGAGTCGTCCTCCTGAAGTTCAATATAGAAAAGTTGGTGTAGTTTTATACTTCGCTACTCGCAAGCAATTATGGAAGAGATCTTTCTAGATTAAATTAGTTACACTGCTTTAAATAAATAAAGAAGGGTATAAAAATATTTCAAAGGGAACGAAATATTCGTTAAACACAACTTTAAGAGCACAATATCTTACAGTATTTATGAATAGGTACGTTCAAACACCACGTGTGGAAAATATGCTGTGGCCACTTGGCTTTGTTACTTGCTTATCCAAGCATAACATAAAGTTGTTTAGCCATTTCAAACAGAGGAGGAACACTTTTTTTGGCTTTTGATAGTGCAAATACAATAAGGAATGTTGACAAGATATCATTTTGTGTGGACAAAATCGCAAAATGTATCTCAAGTAGTTTACAACATAGCTCATATCATGTTGATAGGTTTTTTTTTAATGCAATCTGGTTGGAATGTTACAGTAAACTGTATATGAAACTAACATAAACAGTACATCCAAACGAATACTGAGTGCTTTTGGGGAACACTCTGCAGGACGTTTCTGCTCCACAACACCACTTAATATACACAACAACCTGCTTTGTTTTATTATAATTTGTTGAACACATTTTCGAAATTGTCATCCACTACTTATTATATCCACGTGTTAAATATAAAACATGATCAGCAACAGTTTATGTAACGTACAGTCACAACAAATTTAATGAGCCTTACTCAATATATTTCAAAATGTATCCACAAAGGCAACCAGATAACCATTTATACAGACTTCGGAAAAGCATTCGACCGCACAGCTCGCGTATCTGTAGTTATCTGTAACTTAGGGCGTTAGCATCCGTAACCAACGTGTAATCTGCAATAACTGCTAACCTGCTTCATACGTTACCATCTCACGCATTCCCCAGGAATTAAACGTGGGACCGCTGCTACATTTATTTATACCGTTGTTTAATACAATTTTAGACCGAAAAGAATATAGTGTCTACGCAGATTGTTACTAACATGGTTAACAAAATTTGTGAGAGTATTACTAATTGCATGTATTCTGAACTATTTCATTGTTGCTCAGTTGTTGTTTAATGTTAATTGTTTTGAATCTATACTTCTTTCTCACTACCTTTTTCTAATTGATCAGTTGGTGTGTAGTAGTGCAGGAATAACTTACTTTCGTTTTTCTAATTCACTATTTTCTTACGTTCCTAAGAGATCACATTCTGTTTGTTTAAATGTTGCAAACTGTTCTGGCTTTCTCAAAAAAATTAGAACAGTTTGTAAAGTCCCATATAATGATGTAATCGGGCCAAGATCAATAACTCTTTTCGCATAAATTTTTGAATAATAGAAGTACTACAATTCATAAACATAAATACCACCTAACATTTACTTTGGTTCATGTTGATGGTTGGTGTGATGGTCATTTTCCCTTGTGCTGATTTAGGACTGTGCTGAAATCGTTTCAATGGATGATTTATAACATACCTGGATCGTGTTAGTTTTTGAGTTTTTAAAGACAAAGTAACATAACAATATATCCTCCTATCTTCAAAAAAGCTTTCTGCCGTAAAATGCACACGCCATAAGGAATAAACCATATAAAGAACGTGACAGAACTGAGCTTTTTAACTCTAATTTAGAGTCCTTCGTAACATCCTGACAAGTTCATAGCTTTGACCTCGGCAATAATATGTACTTAAATCTTGAGATTTAATGGTAAAGTAACTTTTTCTCTCCTTTGCATCCACTGTTTGAAAGATACGCTTGAGGACGAGTTATTGGATTATTGCGATGGCAGTTGTTTAAGTCATCTCTCAATACAAGTTCCCTCTAACGTTTACAAAATAAACATATTATTTAGGTCAAATTTCAGACATGTGCTGAAGTAATATACCATAAAAAGCTAAGTGGAAAAACAAGATGAATGGTATTGCATCGGTTTTAATGCATGCAATCAGGACACTGAAATTGTTGAATGTCTTCTGGTGCCAAACTAACTGTGTCTTTATTACACACAGGGAAAAACAACTTTCTTTGGTTTTAAAATTTTTGTTTTCTCTTTACATTTCCTTTTTGTTGCCTTTTGTGCTTTCCTTTGTAACATTTTCTAGTTTCCTCAACTATTGTGATACGTTAGTTTTTAGATTTAAATTTTTGTGTTCTTCCATTAAAAAGTTGTTTCCCAACCATTCTGTTTTAACCTTCCTATCTGCTGGGGTACTCAATCATGTTATCTGAAATTATTCTAATTTTGAGTTTGGAGTTCTTGGCGGGGTACTCTGATTAGGCGTCTTTTTGACTTGGTTCATGCTGATTTTCTGTGTGAACTGGTATGGTATACTTAGTTAAAGAAATGTTCTCCTCTGGGTACACCTTCGTTCCTTCGAAACCTGAACATGAATGTTAATGGCGTAAACGCCGATTCTAGAACAATTTTGGGATTTTCAGTTACTTAGTATAACAGCACTTACAATGTTGGACATTGTGACGCGTGGGAATTTTCGTGTGTAATTTTCAAACGCCTAATACTAGGTGAGGGTGCGCGTGATTGTGAAATTTGTACTCAAAAAGGCCTAGGATCCATGCCGCTGGCCTCACCTAGGATTAGGCAATTTAAGTTCGAACCGATCTTGGGAAGGTTAATTTTGTAGGAAAATACTCAGTGTCAAATGTTTACACTTATTATCTCAGAAATTTTATTTTTGATGAAGGTAAATTTTATCTTTTAATATATTTTGGCGTTTATACGGCAATACATGTTTGGGTTATGGTGCTTAGGGCTACTTTGACGTGGGCTGCTTTATCGGGGACTGTTTTGTTATGTATTTTGTCCAGGCTCTTTTATTACATGCTATTTTGACACGTCACGAAATACAATACATAGTTAACCTACAATTTGACTTTTATTCAGTTAACAACGTTTCAACCAACAAGCTGATGTTACAAAAGTCAAAGTCGGACTGAATTGGACCGAACGGAACGCTAGGAAGCTAGATTAACTTTGGAGCAACGTATGTAAAAACGTTTTTTTAAAGATAATTCAATTTTAGAAGTTTTATGAATGAAAGTTTTCCCTATGGTAATATATTATTATTATATTATTATAAACTCTGAAATATTGCTTGAATTTTCACAAAAGGAACATTAAATTTTATTATAGCCATTATTTTCATAGTTAACAGTTTATTTCTAATTGATATGATTACACCTTAAATGAAAATTGGTATATTCGATTGCACTATATGTTTAAATAACGTACACCACAGAGAGAAAACGGTTAATATATTTTCTTGTCAGGTTTGTGGTCTAAGTAATATTTTTATAATTTTTAAATGAAGTGAATATAAATTAGAAACAAGACTTACTTTTTTGTACATTTCATATAAGGGAAATATTAATAAATTGGAAACAGTCGTACCACGATTTTTTTCTCATACGCTTTTTGCTAATACAGCCAGCTGAAAAATAAGGAAGTTATGTTATGGTCAGATTGGATTTTTTAAACTGTTATTGCAGCTGGATGCTGATCCCAAGGTTTAAGAAGCTCAACATTACAATAATGCCTAAAGGAACAAAACATTGCCTTGTCGAGTGTAACTCGTATGTTCTGGTTGAGAGGAGATAACACAGCTCTATATAAAAAGTATCAATAATTGAAATATCTAGATAACATGTACACTATCAATAACTAAAAGTACAATTGTCATATTTCCTGTCTTCGCCATTTCGACACATCGCATGCTATTGCGATATTGTTATTAGAGGTATAGTATGCGTATTAAACCAATCTTTTGGACGTGCTCATTTGCCAATGTCAACTAGCTTTTTCTTCAGAATACAATGTTTTGACAGTGGTGGAGAGCTAGCCTGCAAATTGTTTAGGGCTACATTTTTTGAAAGCTGAAGATAGTGTTACGAAATAATTTAACAGTTTCTGGGTCTATTTATTGGACTCATGCTTATTTTTATCAAATGTTAGGACGACACCTTAAAAATGGCGCTTTCCTGATGGAGTAAGGAGACTTCTAGTATAGACATCCGTATAATTCTCCGTTCCAGAATGTTCTCGTTCTTGAGATAAAGTACTAAAGGCGTTTCAGTGCTTCCAGTTTTCACGTGACTTCTTATTGTCGCTGTTGTAAACCGTATTTTCTCTCAACGTATCTCTTGATATTTCTAAGAAACCTTTAAGTTTCATCCATTTCCTGTTCCCGCTATGCTCTAATATTTTGGGATACTTTACCCATCTACATACTAAAATTAACAAAAGTATCTACTTAATTCACTTTGATCAGTGAATATGACCAGACTTGAGCGATATCTATCACTGGCCAAGCACCAAATATGTTTTTGGGTCATATTTCATAAAACGCAACGAAAATTTATAATTTTTATATGATAAGGTATAACGTGAGTAAATATTAACAAACATATTTTAAAAAGGTCTTGAGGTTCCAAAATATAGTAAGCAATTTCGCTGGCGGAAATCACACTGATTCTTGTTTACGTTGACAGGATATGTTAAGTCTTGGGGTAGCCTATTACAATTTTTTTAATGTTAATTCTAAAACGTGTCAAACTTGCTTAATACAAGACGTGGACATTCACCTTATTCTCAGTTTTGAAGCGAATTAGTATAGTTTGAGAATAAATTGGACATGCACCTTATTTTAGACGCATAAAAACCTTGAAATTCAAGCAAATAATAGCTATATTCTCTTTTCAGCAAAAGCTCCAAGTTAAACATTGAAATTATCGACTTTCTAGAATGGGTCAAGAATGATTATTAAGTTGAGTGTCATGTTGATTAACAAACTGTGATATAAGAAACTTATCTCTTTACATAATTGTTAATCCATCTTGTATTCAGTCTGAATCCCTGATGTCAAGTATTAATGAATGTTTTATCTGCTAATGTCTAACACTGAAAAGATATCATACCTTAACTAATTAAATGACATTATTGATCATCAATGTCAATTGTATTTTTTATTACCCTAATTAACTGTGTTTAAACTATGCATTCATTAATCCTTTGATAATAGAAAATAACGTGTTTACTAGTTTCAATTCACTGTATTCACTATTCGACGTGAAGTTTTATTTATTTTTGTTAATCCATCTTTATATTGAATTACTGGCTCTAAAAATCGTAATACGTAAAATTGCCTTTTACCATAATTGTCTATCGAGGAATTCTGACGCTCTAATGAATAAACACTGCAAAGGGATACGTTTTTTAAGTTTCTTGTAAACAATCAGAACAGAACAAGATTGTGCCCAATAAGTTTTGCAAATATTCAAATTGCTCCAGTGGATATAGAAAAATGAAAAAAGAAGCAAATTAATTTGTGAGCGTATAACAGTAAAAATCGCAAATTCTTGAAGATTGAAATGTAGAGTCGAGGATTCAGAAATGCGGTTGTGTGACAAGGAAAATGTTATTAAGCGAAGGAGAAGAGAGAGTGGCGATTTCAAATACTATTGCGCGCTTATTAATTTTTACTTTCAACGCTTCAAGGTTGCGTTCAAAACCACACCACGCGCCACTCGCTACCCTATACTAAGACCTATAGCCAGAATGGCTGACGCAGGGTACTGCGTAGGCCAACTCTCTTCAATTTTAGACCAGTCAAACATAACGCTTGGGCTACCCAAGACCAATACTTAAGTTTGGTTATAATCGGAAGTTGGGCTTCAAAATAACATAGTCAGTTTTTATTTCAGTTTTTTGGTCCAGCGAAAGTGAAAGTTACTTCTTCAAATTCACCATAGGTAACATTTAGCAACAGAAGGATAAGAAAATACGATGCTGTTAGAAAAGTTGTTTTTCAAAATACAAAAATGAAATAAACAAATCTAGTTTTATGCTTTGTGAGCTTTCATATTCAATTTTTTGGTCTCGTTCAACGACGTGGCCCTTTGCGTTAATTTTATAAGCTGATAGGTTTGTAGATTTGATACTGTGCACAAACTAACACACATTGTATCATTTTCGTTTAGAAAAAGTTAATTCCATAATATTTACTAGTTAAACATAATTCACATTTAAATATATCTAGTGCAATCAACGTATAGTTGGGACATTTCAAACGAGGTAAACTAATATTGCTATAACGGAAAACTACTGGTGTTTACATTTCTCTTGTCCACCATTTGTTTTTAGCGTGTTTAGGATAGAATAGTGTATGTACACACAACCGGATAATAATAGTACTTCGTTAGCATGCGTTATAATACAAAATCTGATGTGCACCGCACATGTCTTTCTTATGTTGATGTAATGTTGCGCTAGCAAAGAATATCTATATAGCGTGAACATGTCGGACTCGTTATAAAATGATGTTGGTTAATCCAAGAACGATTATTTTTAATTTGTTAATATTTTCGCTTACATGAAATATACTAAGTACAGCTTTATTTTTGACATAGCCACCTAATCTTCTTTAAAGATCATGCATAAGTTAAAACATAGGGGATGGTTGCTTAATTTGTACCGCTTCCTAAAATTGTACGGTTTCAGAACTCAAGAATTCCTTTTGAGTATAGAGATAAATCGTTGTCAAGGGAAGGAGACCATTTTACGTCGCGTCTGCACTTGTCCAGTGATATGTTTACATGTTACAGTAACAACTTCAGACTCCGGGTACATACCTCCCGACTTTCCTTTAAAGCGGTTAAAGTACTTCATGCAATATCAACTCCTGAAGCTTCTGTACTGCTGCTTGTAGACCGCCACTTCATGCACACAAAAAATTTAAATGCTCTATCTTTCGCCAAAGACAATACTCCAGCTCATTACATGCATCTATTGGATGTGGCTTTGTAAGCCGTTGGGAACGTACTACATGCAAGCCCAGGAGAAATGGTTGCGGCAGCATATGGGACAAGTCATTACTATTCACCACGTGACCTTTTTACTATGTATGTATGTAAGGGCTGCAAAAATAGAAATAGCTTTGCTTCTCCAGTTCAACAAAGTTTATTAAAAATTTTAGAAATTAGCAATTCATTTTTATACCTCATATCACACTAAAACTAAATATAATAATAAATGTGTATTGTGTTGTATTGGTGGTGCGCTGCTCAGGAATCTTCTTCCTCTTCAGCGCGTGGATTGTGAAGTTGTTGGGTTGCGTGTCGTGTGGATTGCCTGTTGACAGTGTTGTGCTTTGCATTGTTGGTCGTTCGGAAAAAAAGATGAGTTGTGGAGATGTGGTGATGTTGGAGTATGTTGTGTGGACTGTCCTGTTGTCGCTCGGTTGTGGCTGGTTGCTGATGCCCTGCGTATCTGAAATAAATAGAAACATGTGTTAGTTGTGTGAAACATTGTCGGTTTTAACAGAACAGAATAAATTAAATTGTCGATACTGTATACTTATCTGGGGCACCAGACTTCGCTCCGAACCTTTGTATGATTACCCGAAAAGGGCAACCATCTCTGAACCGTGAGAGAGGAGCACTCTCCACAAGTCCATCGCAGTTTGCGCTCGAGCAAGCGCCGCTGCCACCTTGCGGATGACAGGTAGGGCCTTCTCCGTATTGAAACCTCCGAGGAGGGTCAATACCGAGTCGAATCCTAGGGTGGGCTGGGCTGGCGGGGTAACGATCGCGGCGGGAGCCGCTTTCGGTACTTCCGCCCTCTCAGCACCGCCTGCCGTCGCTCGGGCGTAACTGACGCCGGTCCGGGCTGAAGAAGGCGCCGCCGTCGGTGGTGTCCTCTTCGGTCTCTGATGTGCTTCAGTCTTCTTCCGTTGCGGAGGTCGAGGGAACTTCGGGCATCCCCTGTAGCTGGCGGGGTGGTCCTCACCGCAGTTAACACACTTTGCCCGGTCTGTACGGGGTTTTGTGCATTCACTGCTGTGGTGATCGCCGGCGCACTGGACACTGCGTGATGCCGCCCTGCAGCAACGCTGTGCGTGACGGAAACCTTGACACCGGTGACACTGCCCGATGTCGGATTTCCGCCGCATCTCCTCCACGGTGACTCGGGGGCGGGCGACGTGCTGCACCTCCCGGATCTTATTCCTGTCGTCCTCGGACGGCAACTCCACCATCACAAGGGGAATCGGGCGTCCTCGCCTTGCGTTTTTAGCTCTGAGCTAACGTCGACCTCGGATAGCTCTACGGGCACGCCGCGTATCACCACCTTAGCAAATCGATCGCTCTTTGCCTGGTAGGTGTGATACGGAGTACCACACCTATCCATATACCTAATCAGCCTGTCTCGGTCCTGGAGCGAGGCAGGCTGAATCCGGATTCCCTTGCTGAAGGCCTTGGCCCTCGTGAAGGCAATCCGCTGTCGGTTCATTTCACGGGAGAACGCGATTCAGTTCTCCTACTGACGAAGGATTACCGGAGGCACCTTCTCCCTGGCGTCTTCTGTTGCTGTCTGCTCCATCGCTGCAGGGCTGTCCGTGTAGGGTTCGAGGGCCTCGAACTCGTTGTCGGTAGGCGGCGGCGTAGGCTGGCAAACCTGTGTCCTGAAGTCGTCGTCGGTGGATCCCTGGCTCTGGTCTTCTTCTCGGATCGGTGCGGGTTGTGCGGCGGCGGACGTCGTCGGAGCCGTTAGTGGGACCACCACTAACGGGACGACGTCTCCTTTGCTCCTCTCCTCTTCTGTCGCTGTGGCGGCTAGGCATGGCGGACCATACCAAATCGGCGCGTCGGTGCTGGGTGTCCCTCCGAAGTCCTCCCCCTCGATCCAGATCCCGTCGTCGTCGTCGTCTTCACACAATCTGCGCGGCATCGTGATAACGACGCGGGCAGATAGTTATTTTTTGAGAAAATTAATTAAGCTCAAGCTAAATTATCAATGTGCTCGGAGAGCTAGGTAGAGGCTTACGTTTGAATGTTCAAACTGCTCTGCTTTGCTTCTGGAATTTGGCCTGCAGGTAAACATGCTTTTAAAGACATGATACCAACAATTTTCAAAAAGCTCACAATGTAGAAGAAGGAGGCTGTAGTTGAAGAAGATAAAGAAAGCGACGAATGACTGATCGTCCGTGATTAAAACGTTGCGTTAATTATACGATATAGTATGACATACATTCATCATAAACAAAACAATCACCACAAACGACAAACAACAGAAATTCGATAAGATTGACAAATTCCAATAAAAAAAGTCAACAAGTATGTAAAGGACGGCCAGTGTCTTTATACTAAAAGAATTTAGGCTAACCTTAACAGAAACCTACCTAAATATGAACGGAACCTAAAGCTAATGCAATCAAAAATTGCTAACCCACGAGCCTAAACTAACCAAAACGAAACTAAGTATACAATACTCCAATCATGCTGCTCGTGTTCAGCGTGAGTGTGAGAATAGGGTGTCACCATATAAAATCAAAAATGTCACAAGGACAATCGCTAACAACCAAATTGGCTTACTGGTCTGGTACATTATTAGATAAACGAACACAAAACACTAAAAAACTATAAAGCACAGCAAGTACCGATAAAGTTTTGCCTCTCACATCCAACTCACCGCTTCCATACTTCCACAACTCAACACTCACAAAATCCACCTTCATATCCCTAAACTAACTACCCTACGTATAAGAGCAACTGACCTAACAAAAAAATACCCTAACCTAAAGAAAAAAAATTCATCCAACAAGGATGCGCAACAAAACAACAATGGGAGGCTCGAAAACTTCGATAACCGAACATTTGTACCGCAGCACACGGTAACTTTCATAACTATGCGAAACTATACGGTTCGAAAGCCCTTAACTAATGTATCTAAATAACTAGCAAGTCCCAAATAATTAATAGCAAGTTTACAGCAAACGTCATACATTCCTATCAAAAAGATTCGAAAAAATTGTTCAAAAGTTATGAACATAAACATATAAATTCGCCACAAAAAGTCTTATTCAAGAATCCAAAATCAGTGTCACTAAAATCAACAAATATATGGTATACTAAACGTCAAGATTCAGAAAAACTTCAAAAGCGGCTCCAAGCTATAGTTTTACATACATCGTAACATTACATAATTTGTGAATATCAACAACCAACTGTAATTAAAAAAAAATCATTAAACACGTAGCCAACTACACTGCCCGAAGGCGGTGGTGATTGCTTCAAAATCTACAATTACTTTAAATAACATTTCAAATTCGATAGTTAATGTCATACGGTGCCACTACATCGAAATGTTTCGATAAGACGTCCTTAGGCGAGGTGTTAAAAATGAGGTGCTTACGTGGTAAAATTCTAGCTCCATTTCAAATTTAAAACTTGAAATATTCACATTAAATCTAAACATTTACGTTAAATAAATAAGTAACTATATAAATAAGTTCATTAAAATTTATTTCAATCTAAATAAATGAATAAATAGTCGCACACTAAACTTTAAAACACAAACGGTTGAAAATATTCACAACGCTTCTTGATGGTCGCATCAATAAATTAATGAATTGGCTAAATCATCGAATTTTGGAATGTAACATAGTAAAAACTGTCTATCGTGAATCGACTGTAAATACTTAAATCTAAAATGGAGTATAATGTGGTAACTCAAATGATATTCAAATCTTTATATGTCAAATGTTTTTTTAAATATTCGATATTTCAACTTACATGAATTATTTGCTTAACTTACACTAGATATATGACTGGCAATAAACGATACACATTAATTGAGTTAGTTACTATGCAATATTCATCAACTAATTTGCATAAAACAAGAATGACGTACAACAGGTTACTTGTGAGTTGTCGTTCCTTTAGGCGGGGCCGTTAATAAAACATACATATTCCTGAAAAACGCCAAAAGCCTCAAATTTATTAAATAACCAACTAATACCACAGTCAACAATAACTGCCCTTTATGCATTGATACAAACAAAATAATAATCAGTCAACAAACAGAAGCATCCAGTGCACTACCTGTAATTTTTACCTTTACTTTTTTTCCTAACACAACTCTTTATAATATTTTACTCTAAGTTCAAATATCACTGTTAACGATATTATGTAAGTAGCGTATCATAAGTCACGCTCCGTGAAATATACAAAGAAAATTGTCTCGTCCATAAATACTCATGTACATCATTAAAGCGTTACTGTACCTACACGATATAGCATGACATATGCTCTGTTTCTAAAATATTTTAATATACAATATAATATAAAATAAAAAGGAGGCATTGTAACGGAAAATGGGCAAGATTGATTTTTGGACACATTATTTTAGTCTGTTGAATCATAAAAGAACGATGTATTCTACTTCAATGGTGAGTACAACGTTGTGGTTCCATCTTACAACGTGTTTTTTGTTAATACTTGTTGATGGTTTTGATACCCATTAAAGTCTGAAACAATAGCTCACCGTAATTATTTTAACACAGTCTACCAGTGTTTACTGGTTTGGAGAAAAATAGAGATACGTTTGATCAGCATATCTGTAATTTCGTCGCCAGGGCAACAGAATTCATTTGTCTGTTTTGTTTGTTTAAGTACTAATGGCGCATTTGTCAAAGTTATTTGAATTTAGCTTTTCTCTAATCACTGTTATTCAGACATAAAATGGCATCCATGATCGAAAATCCATACCAAAATAATATACTTGCTGTTGTTCAGTTATGTGGTGACTACAGTTATTCTCATACGGCTGTGGTGGAATGGTGCAGAAGGTACAAGGAAGAGAATCCACTCAAGATTTTGCCCGCCCTGGATATGAACGTTTTGTTGCAAATAGGCGTATGACAGTTAGAGGACTTTTTCAGATGTTTACTATCACCTTTGAATTGTCCATTCCATAATTCATAGTCCTTACCATCACAAAATTGCGTCTCAGTAGATTCAACGAATTCTTACTGATGGACAAAAGAATTTGCGTTCCGTCTTAATACTACAGCATTTGATACACTATCAACAAGAATGTAATTCCTTCTTATATCAAATTATTGCCGTTATCGGTCATACGTCTATCTGAACAGAATCTAAACGCCAGAGTATGGAGTGAAAGCATTCAGAACCTCCGAAGCAAAAAAAATTCCGGTCTCAACCTTCAGCAGAAAAGTACTGGTCATTGTATTTATTGTTACGAGGGTGTGCTAATGTTAAATTTTACAGAACTTAGTGTTAACATCAGCGCTGAGAGATATTTAGATTTAAAACACGTATGTATTAGCATCAAGAATAAACGCCCAGGAAAGCTCACAAATGGTATCGTTCTTCTGCATGATAATAGTACAGGATCTGCTTAGGCGTATAAAATGGGAAGTCTTAGAACATCCGCCTGACAGTTATGATTTGTCACCGTGTGATTTTCTGTGTTTGGCCCATTCAGAGTCTCTAAAAAGGCGTCGGTTCAATTGGGACGCTGAGATAGAGATTGCTGTTAGGGAATGGTTCCGTCAACAACCGAAAACATTTTTTCAGCACAGTATTTATATATTAATTAAACAATAGGACCCAATGTCTTAATCTTAATTCTTTTAGATTTTTTAAATAAAATTTTTTAATGTTTTAAACGTGTTTCTATTCAACAACTGTAGTATAACTCTATATTTTCGAACCCAATGTTGGTCGAATAGAAGTTGTGTATGCCGAACTGTATATCCAAAGATGCCTACCATAGCTGCTTAATTTTATTAACACTTCGTTATGAGAACGACGATAAATATTTTGGCCTGGCCATACTTTGTGCCATTATGACAGAACTCGGGAATGGTTGGAACAGAATATTGTGAATTACGAGCGAAGCGAATACCCCTTCCTCCCAAATGCCCCACAAGCTCCACCAATCGAAGAATTTTGGTTGTTACTGTGTCGAAAGGTTTACAACGGATTGGAAGCCCAAAATGAACAACCTTTGCTGGCGTGACTTTTAGAAAAAATCGGGAACTCAAAAACCAAATTCCCTGCCATTGAAGGCCATAGTCCGATGTGACCTTTGTAGAATAGTCCGTGCTGTCAAAATATGTAAAATGAACCACTAGTATTAGGATTTTAATAAAACCTTGTTATTACAAGATTGCCTGACCATTTGTTGTCACTGATATCACAAAAACTTGCTAGGTAATATACAACCTACATATGAAAAAACAGTGGTAATGAAATCCACAATAGTTTACTAACTGATTCCGTCCTCATGGGACGGGCTATGGCTCAATCAACTTCAATCATGTACTCCCACCATCTACACATTTAGAGAGTATGCGCGGTGTGATTGACGATGGGTACCGTCAGGATGGGATCAAATGGATTGAATTTAGAATTCTGAGGAGGAAGGAATGACAACCGGAATCGAAGCCACTATTTCCAGAATATTACGTAGCGAGTAATACCACTACTACGGGATATTTCTTTATATTTTTGATGCGAGCTCCGTGAAGATTTGCTTATTGTTTTAAGATCAAAAGCGGTAGCAAGCGTTTGCTAACGACAATTAGGTAGCTCTAATCAGTTTTATCTCATTGAAATTGTACCTCTCAAATCAGACAACTTTAGAAGGTACTAACATCTATTTTCTTCCATTTAACCACTGTACAAGTGCAAGGTTTATATAGAAATCTTTCAAACCCCAACTACCGTGAAAACATATATTTCTTAAATTTATGGCGACCGTTACTTTAATTAAGCAGAAATTTTTAGAATGTTTATTCAGTTATTACTTTTTGTTAACGTAGATATGACATTTTTTAAAGGACATTATCTCACGAACTCTGGATCAAAGCAATGAAGCATCCCAGTTGCCCGTATACCTACATCTGATTAAGGGAGACCAGAAAATATTTACGCCTAATACAATTTTTCAAAGTATATATATATATATATATATATATATATATATATATATATATATATATATATATATATATATATATATATATATATATATATATATATATATATATATATATATATATATATATATATTTATATATTGTTTTAAAAATGGAAAATTACGTTACTCAATAGGCAGGACGGAGCCACACCATTTTCATATCTTCCTACTAAACCTTTGTATAAAAAACAAGCAAAAACTCTGTTTTATTAATTTTCAGCAATAAAATTCTTTTATTGCTGTTTATATAAGCTTATTGCATTTACGGCGCAGTTAACTTTTTGTGCGTAATACCTCTTACTTATTCATGGTCGTTTTTTCTTTCACACCTTCGCAATAAAAAAACAAATATTACATACACAAATCATAAATAAAATGTAATATAAATCATTAAATTCATCAAATATGTTATATATTTTTGATACTTGATTTGCCAAGCAGTCACTGAACTTTAAAAAATTACGTCAGATCCAAAATAGATGAATACAGAGATAGAAAACGCTCGCATTCCACCTAGGTAGGTACCTAGTTCTAAAAGAAACTGGTGTAGACGACTATCATATAAGGTAAGTGTTCATACATTTTATTTTTCACACACACGCACACGCACACACGCACACGCACACGCACACGCACACACGCACGCACGACACGCACACGCACAGACACGCACGCACACGCACACGCACACGCACACGCACACGCACACGCACACGCACACGCACACGCACACGCACACGCACACGCACGCACACGCACACGCACACGCACGCACGCACGCACACGCACACGCACAGCGCACGCGCACGTGCACGAGCACGCACGCACACGCAACGCAACGCACACGCACACGCACTCAATATATATATATATATATATATATATATATATATATATATATATATATATATATATATATATATATATATATATATATATATATATATATATATATATAATAAACCAAGTTTTTGTTCTGCTGTTTATAATTATTGATATTTCTGATTTTTCGGGTTTTTCACCAATAATTAGTTAATTTTAAATATTTTTAATTTTTTATATTATTCAAGCTCACGCTTTATATTAAGGCTTCTTCAGGAATATACTACGACTAAAGGATTAAATTAAATACATTGAAAATACAATTATATATACTTACAAATATTTTAAATTCATGGATAAAATGAAATTTTATAATTTTATTGAAAAGTCAGTTTGGCAACTGACATTGAGAATGTATGATTTGATTATTTAATTTGAAAGTAAATAAGTATAAATAATTTTTTGAATTTCTCACACTTTTTAGAAATGTGCGAAATTCAAAAAAATTCTGATTAAATAATTATTTGGCGGCGGCGCTTCGTTTTAGTGCTGCAGTTTCTTTAAGTTTTAACAGAAACGGTACATGATAGCTGGAACTAATGAAACTTGTAGCACTAATATCATGGGTGGCCAATTCAGTGGATCCATTTTTTTCGAAATTGTAAAACAATGGAGAATTCAAGATGCATGTCTTGTGGTGCCCAAAAAACTTGTCGCATATAGCTGAAATTTTGTGAATAATTAATCCTAATTATCGTTAGCAATAATATCAAATTTCACCTTAAAATAATTAGAACTGTAGAAATGGCAGAATTTTAATATTTAATTCGGTAAAAAAAATTAATCGTGTCGTTTGTGTTTAGATGACTCTATGGACCCATAGCAAAAGTCACCTGGAAAATGAATATAATTTTTTGGATATATATATATATATATATATATATATATATATATATATATATATATATATATATATATATATATATATATATATGATTTTAGCGATTTCTGGATTCTATTATGTTAATAGAAATATGGTGAGTGTTTGATGAATTGAGTATCTTTCTAAGTTTCGTTTCCATTCTCCATACAAATTATGCTTCCCCATGCTACCGCAAGAGAGCGCATATGCGACTGTCAGTAAAAAGAAAATCTTAAACAACGGAATGCCTGTGCATGCGAACAGTAAATTGGGTGTTCCACTTTCTACTGCATGAAAAGTCTTGAAAAGGACTGAATTTACACGCTTACTATTGCAGTTTTACAGTAGCGTATGGAAGAGGACGAGTTGTTTTGTGATAAATTTGATTTTAGCGATTGAGTGGTAAAGTGAACAGGCACAATGTGCTCACTGAAAAGCCTCAGTCATTCTCGCGGCATGCCCATAAATTTGCCAAACTCAATCTTCTGCTATTTCTAAATTTAAACTTTAAGGTGACTTCTTCCATGAGATATCTAATTGTAGGAGACATTTACCTGTACATGTTGGAGCATTTATTTCCATCTTAATGTTCGTGACCAGACTTCGAGACTTGAAATTTCTTCAGGAGGAATTATTTGAAAGATACAGTATTCACGCAGCCATTACTGGTTGATATCTACATGCGGGCGCACACTCTCAACGCTATTGGTTAAATTGACGGGGAAGTGATACGTCGAGTGTGGAACAAACTGGATTACAGAGTTAATATGTGTAAAGTCATCAATAGAGTTTTTGCATTGTACTATCGCCGCTTCAATCATTTGTGCGCCCCCTGTTCATTTTATATTTTAGCACATTTTTAAATAATAAAATAATTCCAAACGAGTTATATTTAAAAAAAAACGCAAATAAACGTTACGATTTTCTCAGTTTGGTTAAATTACTACGGCCATGCATGGAACTTGCTCAATTAACCATCAAAACGCACATCAATACATTTTTATTTTCAAGCTTTATGCTTTTCTTATTAATATACACATGCTTTATTCTTTATTCAACCCAGATTCAAATACTGTAATACTCCACAAAAATCTTTCACATTTCTTCTCTAAATCGTTTGGCTGAGCAATCTTCTGATTAACCCGTATTTCTAGGTATAAAACTGAACTTAATATTTAATACTTTTTTAATACTATTCTTTGGCATTTTTGTAATCAGTAGGTACATCATACAATTCATACAGTCATGCCGAAGTTATTTGGAACCTCAATAGAACACCGCCGTAGTTAATCGTTCTTCTCACCTCCTCTTGCGAAGATGACACTGAACGTTAAGAAACTACCCCAGGCACAAGATAGATCAATGCGAAGATAGAGACTGAACAGAGTGTATCTAGTATTCCAAAAATAAACTGGTTTATGCGGTATCACATAAGGTAAGCAAAAGAGTTATAAGAAACGTCATTATAATTGTTTTCACATTTAAAATCTCAAAATTTATGATTGAAAATGATTACAGTAAATATAGGGTCAAGCTGTACTTAGTTTTTAGTTTTAGGTTTAAGCTTTTTTTAAAGGTTGTGAAGAAGTTACCTTGAACGTTTTATTGTAATTACTACAAGAAATATTGTCAATTTTATTAGTTTGAGGTTCAGTAGGATCGTTTGATTTTGATTTTGAAAATGATGTTAGTTCTATTAGTATGTTTTGTCGTATAGTGTTAACCAAAAATTTAAGATAAACCTACATAGGTGAACAGAGAAATATATAAGCACAGTGCAGTTTGCTGGAAAGGTTTTATCAGATCGTCTACTCGGTGAGCCCAAGGCGTTGGAGTTTGGCACTGAGCAAATTTGAAAATCTGTGTGAAAATAGTTGATCTACTTTTGATAACATTATTGAGGATATCAAATGTACATATCCTAGTTGGGCGCTTGCCATTGAAAATGAGTTGAGTGCTGGCTTCGATCTCTGTAACACAAATGCATTTCAAAATTTGTCAAACCTTAAAAGATGAATGTGCGCAACCTTAAAGTGTCACCCACTCAATGTCGTTAGTACAATCAAATTCAGATTTAAAATGCACACCAATTACTTATTAGGAACGAACATTTACAAACTTGTGTTTTGCTTCAAAATACTCTGATCACCACCCCTTTTATCATTTGGTAAACTAAGTTCAGTTATAACTACTCTAGTGCGGTCAAAGAGTTAATTCTTGTCTAGATTCATCAGAATTTGAAGTAAAAGCGGCCATGTTCAGAACATTGTAATAAAATGTCAGTAAATGTTATCAGTTGAAACATTAACAGTGTAACAATGCTGAAAGTTTTTACACTAACACCTTATACGATGTAATGTTTATAACCTAATAAATTAATCGCTTTCAGCAGTAGTTTCATAAAATCTTTAGAAAATTGTTAAGCGGACAGAATTAACAGTACGTTTAATGTTCATTTAGTTGCTATATGCCTTGGTCTTACGTGACTACGTTTTGTGAAATAACTTTGAATTTCCAAATGTAGAAGTGCTCGGTTGAATCCTCCTCCATATTTCCTTAAAGAAGTTTACTTTCAATCATCTCAATACCCATTCCATTGCAAAATCAAGATTTTCATTTATTAAAATTTATTTAAAAAAATGGAAAAAATATTCTATAAATAACTGGAGGTTATTTTATAATTTTGTTTCCTTAAAATGTAACAGGTAGCCAAGGTGGTGCTAAGCATAGGTAGCGAAACTAACGATTACAGAATACATTATACATCATAACTTGACTAAGCCACTCTCAGAATACCAACAAGTAAAAGAAAAACAAAAATCGAATAAAGCAAAATTGTCTCTCCTCGAACGGAATTGGAGTATAAATATGGATTGTGAACAACGTTCGGCAAAAATGCTAACCAACACTCATGGACCACAGAATTTAGATCTTGGTCACCAAGAAAATCCATTTTGTCTGGTCCCAACGAAATTGGTGCATAAAATTTTGGACAACATTCGGTCAGATGAAGAGAAACGACACATGACTATTTTAAGGGATAGGGATATGGTAGGGAAGCAAAGTTTAACATTTACTCTTTTCCGTAACTCTACAATAGTGTACGCACATCGCTGCCTTACCTTTATATCTTTGCCTTATTTTTTATCTGAATGCTATATTACATAGCCAAGGTATACACTATGGAAGGAATTAGCTTTTACTATTGTAGAAGCGACGTAATAGGAAAACGAAGTTAGAAATGCGCTGACGAAATTGGAGGTATAATTTGAGTTCCTGGCGAAGTATGCGCACATATCGTAAAATATTATATTGATAATTTTAGGTTAATGTATAGTAAACAATGTAAAAATCGCGTTTTGCTATCTCAAGCCATTTAGGAGTAATTGCAGGGGCGGGGGGACGGGCAAAGTACGCATAAACTGAATTTTTCCTTAACATTTATTTAGCTTATATGAACGTAATAGTAGCATAAGGGAGTCATCGGACACAATATTCTCCGTTAGAAATTGATTTATACAGAATTATATATATATATATATATATATATATATATATATCAATAGAATTATTATACAACTTGTTTTATTAACTGAAAATATATAATATTCATTTGACAGACATAGTAAGTCAAACGTTGAATATTGTATATTTTCAGTTAATAACACAAGTTGTTCGAATAATGTCTTTATTGAATAATACTACTGAAACTTAATAATAACTATATATATATATAGTATATATATATATATATATATATATATATATATATATATATATATATATATATATATATATATATATATAAGGTGAACAGGTCACAACAATGTTAGTAGTCATAAGCGTGAATCGCTGTAGGAGAAACGGCTGTATTACACAGACCAAAAGGGAAAAAATAAATTGATACTGTATACTTATCCGAGGCACCAGTCTTTGCGTCAGGCTTTGTATGTTTACCTAAAAAGGGCAGACCTCTTGACTGTACTTGAGGACCACTCCCCAAAGATCAATCGCAGTTTTAGCCTGAGTTAACATTGCTTCTCTCTCTCACGGCTTTGGTCGTGGTGAAGGCGATCCCTCGTTGGTCCATTTTTTGAGAGACAGCGATCCCGTTCTCTTTAAAACAAAGATAAACCGGGGACACCTTCTCCCTGGTATCGGTTACGGTCGTTGTCTGTTTTATCGCTTCTGGGCTGTCCACGAATTTCTGCAGTGGCGTGAACGCGTTGTTGATCGGGGAGACGTTCTACGGTGTAGGTGGCGGCAGCGATTTGCGTGGACAGAACTGCTAGCTGGGCCCTTGCCAGTGGGGCTGCATATTCTGGCTTTGTCTTCTTCGTCTCTTATTCTGAGTGATGACATCCTCGCTACATGGTGGGCGAAACGGCAAGCTGATCAGTGACGATATTGCATCATTTACTGAAAACGATAACTGTAATTGTGATAGAAACGTTTAAATTTATATGAAAGATATTAAAAAATACACGATTTAATACCCAAAAAGCTAAGCATTTTAATTAAGTAGTGTCATAACCAGTTTACATTTTCATGTAAGTGTAATTAAATTGTTTATTCCAGAAATGTTTGTATACATAATTATTTGTTTTGGCAACGTTTAAGGTAGCTGTTCATAGGCATCTATTGGCAATTCATATCCCTCTATCCATCCTCCTAAGTGTTCCTGTTCAGGTCCTCAATCATAAAAAAAAAAATTAATTTATAATTTAAAGCTCACAGGAATTATTTGTTATAGATGTAAGTTCTGTAGTTCTGTTATAATTATCCGCATTAAATATTATTTATTGCCATGAACATAACTTAACGTAACCATCACGCCATTCCCTTGCGGGGTAGGCAAAACAATCCCTGCCTCACTTATTTTTCATTCACAATCTTTTTCCATGCTTTCTTATCTCCGCATACCTCCCGAGCTTCCGCAAGATTAATACATTGTAACTGACATGTCCTTTTATTTTTAAAACTCCTTGTCTTCGTTTCTGCTATCATACATTCTATTACATTCAGCCTAGTTTTACGCAGTCTATCAGGCCCGGCCTTACCTCTAACCTTACCCACATTTATTTGCTTCGTTAATCTTGCGTTGTTCATTCTCTCAAAGTCACCAAACCAACGTAATATACTACTTTTCATTGTTTCTGGCATATCCTTTTATTTTTAAAACTCCTTATCTTTCTTGCTTTTTATCATACATTCTACTACATTCACCTAAGTTCTACATACATGCCCTACCAAGCCCGGCCTTACCTCTAACCTCACCCACGTATATTTGCTTCGTTAATCTTGTGTTGTTCATTGTCCTAATGTGACCAAACCAACGTAACGTACTACTTTTATATCTATCCATCATCGCCTTTTCCTCGCCACACTCCGTCATTATATACTCATTCTTTATCTTATCCCTTCTCGTTTTACCATATGAGCTTCTCAGCAATCTCATACCAACGGCATTTATTTTTCTTTCGTGCTTCTTTTGACATACCCATGTCTCACTCCCATACAGTACTGACGGGACAAACACGACATTATAGATTACTCGTTTCGCAGCTAGGCTCATGCTTTCATTTCTTATTATCGTCCACATACTTCCAGCATTGACACTTCGTCCAATCTCGTCCTCCATTGTACCATCTGTACTAAACATTCTACCCAGATATACCAGCTCGTCCACTTGCTCCACAATTTCATCTTGAGTAGGTACTCTACTTTCCTTTCCACCTTCTCGATTGAACACCACAATGTTAGTTTTCTTCGCGTTTACCGTTAGGTCCATGCTCTCACAGACTGTATCAAACCTCAGAGCAGTTTGTAGCTCATCGGCACTATCACTTAATAATACTGTGTCATCTGCATACACCAGACCTCGTACATTTACGACACCAAGCATTATACCATTTGTATCGGTACCTTCTTGCCCAACACATTTATCCATGTATACATTGAATAACCACCGTGACATCACACGGCCTTGTCGCACTCCATGCTCGATATTGAAGTATTCACTCACACCTCCTCTTACCCTAACACATGCCCGGCTACCGTTGTATACTGCCCTGATTCTCTTTATTACACCTTTATTTACGCCATATTCATTTAATATTTCCCACAGCTTCTCCCTATTCACTCTGTCATAAGCTTTCTCCAGATCTACAAACACACTGTACAGCTTTCTTATTACACTTAAGCACTTATCGATCACCTGCTGCAGAGCAACCATTTGATCAACACATCCGCTCCCTGGCATGAAGCCACCCTGCACATCCAAAATCTTAGTTTGTGTAGTTTCTCGTACTCTATTGATCAGTATTCTTTCAAATACTTTACCAGGTACAATGAGCAAACTTATTCCTCTGTAGTTCTTGCAATCACTCTTGTTCCCCTAACCCTTATACAGTGGTACAATGATCGCGCTCTTCCAATCTCTTGGCACTTTTCCACCCTTAAGGCATAAATTGAATAATTCAGACAATATTCGTGTAAGATTTCCACCTTCGTACTTTAGCATTTCACCAGTGATTTCATCTACGCCTGATCTTTACCATTTTCAACCTTCCTACCGTTTTATCTACTTCATGTATCTCAATATGCTTTTCAGTTTCATTCACCATTCCCACTACATTCTCCTTATTTAACCCTTCAGTCTTATTTTCCTCACTACTGTACGGCTTCCCGAAATATTCATGAAAGCATTTCCTCACTTCACAATCGTCACATATTTCGTTGCTCGTATTCATCACTCCTGCAGCGTTCTGTTTTGGGCCACATTGTGTTTTTTTGCCCATTTTAGAAGAGATTTTTATTTCCTCAAAATCATTCTCAATGCCTCTTTCACTTCTTTCTTATGTGTACACCTCATACAATCGCCTTTTCTCAGTCTCATTTTTTGCAGCAATCATTGTCATTTACGCATCTTTTTTCATACATACTGCTTTTTTTACCGATTCATTCGACCAAGCACATTTTTTCTGTCTACCTTAAGTCGTTCTTCCACATATCCGCACCGCACAATTGACAACACAGTTTCTCAAGCTTATCCATGCACTTTCAACGTCACTGTCTTATATTTGTTCGTTCCATACTGTTCATTCACATTTAACTCTTTACTTACAGCATCTGCGTATTTAACTCTCGTACCATTATCTACTACTTTGTCTACCCTAATTCTGAACGTTCGCACTGCGCTTGCTTTCCTTCTCCAGATCCAGTTTTGCCCTAAACATACTCTCGATACAATCAAGAAGTAGTCCGATCCACACTCCGATCGGCTCATTACTGTTGCGTCTCTCAAGGTTTCTAAGTCGATCATCATCCACTATTAACTCAATCATACTTTTAGATTCACCCCTTTGCCATGTATACATTCGCACATTTTTATGTTTAAACCACATATTAGATACAAACAGGCTTATACCCACACAGATGTTCACCAGGCGTTCAACATTGACTCTTTGGTCTCCGAACTTTCAGTATGTTCTTTCTCTCTATACACCCACCCATCCGTTCATATGTCCTACTGTCATCGCTGTTTCGTTTGACTTACATACGTTCAACACATTCTCTGCATCATTCCAGAAGTTCTCACACTTTTGGTCTCTTTCTTCATTCACCGGTGCATAGCATGCAACAAGAAAAATGCTTGGGAACTCCACTTTCACTATAACCCACATTACCCGGGGAGATACCAATTCGTACTGTTTAACACATATTTTCGCTCTTTCACTTACGATCACGACCGGTTACTACCCAATCGTGCCCCGGACGATGTATCCCTACTAACGATATCGTTGTACTACCGGACAGTCATTTCTCTACTGTCCCCGACACGTAAGGAAGTAAGAAGCAGAAATATAGACAGAATCAAGAAATATATAAATAATATCGAGTGTATACTTACTGTATGAATATCTAAATGTGCATATATACATTATACATATACATTTCTTTTTACTTACATACTTTTCAATCACATTATGTTTCAATTTGATTATTCGCTCCGCGTTTCTTGGTTCTCGTGCTACTTACCGGATTTGCCGTTATTTCTTTGCGATCAAAGAACATTTAAACGTCAATCAAGAAGGACTAGAAATTGCAATTTAATTATCATAAAAAGTTCAATTAGGTTATATTATTGGTATAATTTTCATAATTCGTTAAAAATAATTTAATAATGAAACATGCTTATTTATAACTAATTACAGGCAACAAAGATGATAACTCACATCGACTTTTGTGGTTATAATTAACTACTTTCAAAATTAGTAAGATATTGAATCACGTGTCGAGATTCGAACCCGGAACCTTTGCGGTTACAAAAACGTCGTTAAACCGGATATCGCGTCTGCGGTCTTCCAGTTGCTATTATCCAGCATTATAATACACCTCAATTGCATTTGATAAAAATATACGACACAAATAAAGTAGTAATTCTAATACGAAAGTAAGTGGAGATAGATTTAGGTATACAGTTTCCCGTACGTTTGAAAGGTACGAACTTAGCAGAACGTGTAATCATTCTCCATAAAACTATTCATTCAAAACATTGAAAAAACCAATGTAGGCTACATGTTTGAACCCACTTTTATAATTCATCGTTATGTGTTAGTGTTCTAAAGTTATATGTATAATAAAGGAAAGGAAAAGGAAAAGGCCACGTATTTCGTTCGCTCCCCCAAGGGAGAGGGCGGGCTGCTCGAGCTTTCCGAGCTCCTTCTGCCACAATCATGGATTCGCAGCATACATACATACATTATGTAAATGTGCAGGGTGGGATTAAGGATGGGCATGGTCAGGATAGGATCGGAAGGAACGGAGTTAGGGTTCTGAGTGGGAAAATACTAACCCAGCATTCGCCTAAGTACCCACACATGGTGTGCATATACGCAGTGACCATGCAGCTACATGACTATGAGGAAAACCTCCTGAACAAACTTCATACAAGGTAGACGGTAACGGGAATCGAACCCATTACCTCTCGAATGCTGAGCAGGTCGTGTCACCACTACGCTACTAGCTCGGTAATAAAGGAAGTACACCTAGTGAGTAAGTACTTAAGGTTGCACAGTTTTGTGCGAAGATTCTGTGACTTTATTCAACCATTGATTCATCATTTTGCACTAGAATAATGCTCAGTGAATCAATATTGTGTACTGATTAACAACCCCTCTGCTACAAAACTTAGTTATTACTACAGATTACTTGCTGTTTTTTCTAGTATTTTGGTTTTGGTGCGTGTTACATTATATTCAAGAAAGAAGAAGAAAAATCCACATATTTCTTCTCTACTCATGGAAGAAATCAGATTACTGTAGCTTCTTCAGATGCTTCGGCCGCTGTAATTTTCCACATGATATATATATATATATATATAACTGCACATGATGGCATTTTTCGACAGTTAATGGACTGTATAAAGTAAATGATATTTAAAACAAGAACTTACCGTTTGGGTTGTCACTGCACAAATTATTTTTAATTAATGAAGTAAAGGAAGAAGCGTTTATCATAAACGTAAATATCATATAAATCAGATTTTACAGCCGTAACATTAGTCTCTCCATCCTACCCGTATAAGGAGGAGAGACAGGAGGATTCATTCGTCACTCAACACCCAAATGCGTTATTTTTGGGTGAAGTTTGTCAGAAAGCTGAAGAATTTAACATCTAGCGTTGTTGCAGGTTAAATACTCACTAGAGCATCCAGCCCGTAAAGGCAATTTGTGTCACGGCATAGCTCAGTGGTGTGGGCGGGGTTCTTACTTAATGTTGTAAAAGGGACACTCGTCACAACTCCAACAACGTTAAAATCGGGTAAAAATTGTCACACCTGTTAAATATATTTATAGCGGGAAAAACGTCATGAACAAATCTTATATTGGTCTAACAAGAAACCAAAACGTTCACTCAACAATAATCTATCCTACTACTAAAATTCTATTCCAAAATCTTGACGCGCGAAGTTCACCTAAATTCCAATCAAATTCTAAGCTTTATGTATATAAGCCGCACAATGCGAAAGTAAAACAAAAACTCAACTTCAACGAAAAAATTATTATCTCAAATAACCAATAATAAATGAAAATACGATACTGATTTCTTCAATTTAAAACACCAAAATACGTCACTACCAAAAAATTAAGCGAGATGGAAAATTTATAAAAATCTTAAATTTACTAAACGTCGATATCGGGAGGTAATACCTAAATTCCAAAAAAAATTACCCAGCTGCCATAACAAATAACAAATTGCTTACCTGTCTGGCATCATCAGTACAATCAATTCGGTCTATAATCGGTATGTTAATTCCTATAAAAACAGCTTCAAAATGTTGCGAGTATTCGCAAAGCCCTCGTATGCCCCAAACAAAACAAACAGATGTTCGGTTAACGACCCACTCACTACATGGTTACGTTACTTTATATTCTAAAACTTAAAAAGTGACCTATTACCAAAAACACAAAAAAATAAAATAGACACTCAAATCGAGAAATTCTCACTAGTCCTTACGTAAAAGCTTAATGAAACTTTAATTGTATCAACCAGATCAGAATGACTAATTATCTTTCAAGGCTTAAGTTACATAATAAAGCAACAACAAAAATGGCCATCGTAAAGTTATGTAAATCTAGAATTACTGTGAAACCAGTAAATCACTGATAACTGAATGCCATCTAAAACGTCTAAACTTTTAAATTCTGAATTACGTAGCAATGCGAACGTTGTGCGAAAAGATTATGGTTACAAATGTGTACAATAAAAAAAAGTAACATTCACTTAACATTGAACAAAATTTGTATCGTTAAATTTCTAATAAAACTGATGTAAATTGAGTCTTGCAAGCTCAGATAACCAAAATTTATCTACCTTAAACTTTTAAATAAATAACACCAAAAAAATAAATCATAACATTTATAATAATTTCGTTGAACTCATAAATTTGACAATCGATAATATGTAATTTTAGCTAGCGAAATCAAAATCAAATACAGATAAACACCATCAACATAATCTGAATTGATATCTAAACGTTAATTAAATACACAAACAAACATTTTATTAAAATCACCCACACATGTAAATTTGGAAAAACATAGTGCACCAAAATAATCAATAGAACTTCCTTTTCTTTTGCACAACGACACGGCGATGGACCTTTGATATTTAATCGACCAAACTAATGACTTCTTTAATTGATCATTACGCAAGCTTCATTATCGGCAAATTTTAAACCAAAACCATGCTCTGCGGTCACTTCTTCATCTGGTTGATGTATATATATATATATATATATATATATATATATATATATTTATTTATTTATTTATTTATTTATTTATTTATTTATTTATCACACAACTTTATTTACCTAAAACTCATTAAAGCGACACTAATACAGCAAATGTGTTGTTTACCATGGCCACCTATGTACTCGAAACTAACATTATAACTGGAATCTTTTTACAAATAATCCGCCAGAATGGCGATATTCATCCAAAAGGAACGAGGTTCGCACTACCAGTAAACACGTAACCACATTTTTTGAACTCGAAACTGTCGATCCCTGACAACGGTATACGATACGACATTATTTTACCGAGATGGGTGAGTCAAAACACTATCCTCCATGAAGGGTTAACGAGGAAGCTACACTAACGAAAGCTCTTTCACCACGGTACCGAAGATTCCATCTACCACCAACACACCTATTTCGAATACACGGATGTGCCGCGATAACGGGAGTCCATATTGCTGTCTCTTTAACCCTAGACTGACCATAAAAAGCACCAATGTCCCCTTTCCTCTTACCTCATCATCCTGAGCGACACCCGCGGTTATCCAAAACCAAAAAATGCAAGCTAAAAATTTTACACGATGAAAACATGCTACTTCCAAGAACTGATAAGCCCTCAGCTTAATTAAAATGTAACCTAGTTGAGCAACAAAACTTTACGAACTTTATAAAGAACACAATTAATCAAAACGATTTGGTAAACTTTAAAAAAAATTGCGACGTCATCTTAACTACGCGAGTAAAAGCACATTTATATCCACCTCTTATACTTCTCAAATTACGATAACAGATTGAAGAAAGAAATGAAGTCACTAACTGCTCCTGATATACGCCTAATTTTAATTCAACAAGCTATATATCTGATCGTCCCAAAATTAGAATACTAAACGTTAATTTGCAATAAAAGCCAGCTCTCCTCAAATACGTAAAAATGTGACGTAAATGATGTGTACTCTTTTATATTTAATTTTAAATACCTCATTCAAAATATCTTAACCATCGCAAAAAAACTGCTGCTGCTTAAAATTTCCCCATAGCGTGACAGCATACGTAATTTAAAATAATCCAATTTGTTCCTCTACTGGAACATACTTGAAAAGCACCACGCCGTGATAAAAATTTTTTGTATGCTTGTATAAAATTATCCGTAAGCGAACTTACCAGTTCCAAATTGAGCCACACATACGCCTTGTAAACCTTCGAACCTTTAGTTCGTCCCATTGTTATAGTTAAGGGTCTAAAATAATCGACACTTGTCTCAAAAAGTGGTTTAGTCTGAGTGACTCAATTAAAAAATTAACTATACTTATTTGGGTGTTATCTTAAATTGACACGTTAGTTCCACCGTTTAAGCTTAACTTTGATTGACATATTAGCGTACAACAATAGTGTTAAGACAAAATCAATTGTCACCGAACTTCTGTTACTTGTGTACTTACAAGAGCGTAATCCTACACACAACGTGTATGGTTCCGACCTGGCTCAGTGGGAGGGTCGTGATTCTTACCTAATCCTTAAACTTATTGAAACTCAATAAAGATTGAAATCGATAATAAAACAATGTCACTAAACCTCGAGTTGTTTTTAAATTTCCAAGATAAAATGTCATCAACATTATGGAATCTTCGAAATTTCAATCCTAACCAAAACTGTAATAAAGTTTTATCTAACAATAAATACAATAATAAATAAATACGTCCCGCAATATAGTCTCTACACAAAAGGAATTCTGCAACAATCAATATTTATCCTAACAGGTTCATACTACATTTTTCTCTCTAAAAATAAAAAACCGGAGACAATTGTTATGTTCGTTTAGTTTTGAGGCTCTCGTCACGATGAGGCCCCCCAACGCAAGCTTATTGTGTTTGTGCGTTGATCCGTCTCTACATTTCAAAGGTTCTGTCTAATATCTTTGTGGCTATTCATATACTACTTTATAATAAAATTTTAAATGAATTAAGGTAATTATAACATTAACCTGTCAACAATATTTAAAAGAACAAAAATTTAAGACTACAAACATACTCATATCGTGTTAGGATTATATAACTAACAATCGTGAATTTTTCCACCATAACCACATAAGTATTGACTTCTTGAACTCCTTTATAACAGCGAGATAAAAATTATTTTACCACTGTAATCTGGACACTGGATCTCGTGGGTCGTGGAGTAGGCGAAAGTTTCGAAATTGATGAACAGGTGACATTCTGACCTACATCCATGGATCTGGAACAACTTTGTAGTGCAAATGATTAGAAATGTCTATGAACAGGCCACACATTTTATTAGTCATTTATTCAAAATCGCTTAATTGTCCTCCCTGTTAATATTTCCGCGAATGTCTATACTATATCTTCATATCTTTAATTCCCGTATCAGTCAATTATTCCTTTCCTCCTTGGACGGTATCTAGTACTTGGGTTTTGCGCTTACGCGGTTCCTCAGAAAAAGTTTAAAATGGATTATAAAATAATTGCTCTTGTATTGGTTACTCATAATATATGCGTTATTTCTGTTCGATAAAAAAATCATAACTTTATATTATAGACGTTTACAGCCGCGTAAAATGGTCGTAAAATAACAATTCACTATTAATGTTGTGCAAACAATTATTATAAATGCATGTAATTGAACTTAGGTTATAATTTTTCTCAGTACGTTATATAAAAATTATAGTAAACTATGTATGAAAACGTGATAATAATTATTTATAGGTGCTTGAAAGCATAATTCAAATGTATATAGACATTGCAAAGTTTATGCTTAAGTTTACTTAAATTACTGCTGTATTAGAATATCTTGTCAAATTCGTACTGATTTCATGGCAATGAATTTTAAAATGTTCCATAACCCAAATTTTAGTTTTCTCATAATCTGCAACCATTTGCCAATTTTGGATATTAACAGAGCTGTGCCCAATATTGTTAATACTCGTTCAGCATTTAAAACCTTTGTGCATAAAATAAGTGTTTTAGTTTTTAATTACGTATAAAGGAAAACAATTTGAGTCAGCCGACTGGACCAATTTAACCACCGTCTATTTTGTTTGAGTCGATAAAATCAAATACTTATGTCAAATTTGAATGCAATTGCTTTTCAAGTTGTTGAGTTCTTACGAACAAAATAAAATATAATCCACTTCTCTTCTTACCCCATAACCCCATCATCACCAGAAACCACTGGGGCGTAAATATTTAGGTTTTTAATATTTATGCCAAATTTGAATGCAACGGCCATTATTTTTTTTTTTTATGATTGTGGACCTGAACAGGCTAAATTAGGCCTATCGTGCTAAAGCACTCAGGAACACTTAGGAGGATGGATAGAGGGATAATGAATTGCCAATAGATGCCTATGAACAGCTACCTTAAATTTTCTCATATCATAAGTGAGAGGAAAACAGGAACTAGGGAGATCATTCCAGAGTTTAAAAGCCGTGTAGAAAAATGTGGATTGCGCCCGTTTGGTACGACAAGTGGAGATTTGTACTGCATACTGATGATGTGAATGAGCGAACCGAGTGTTTCTCGCAAAGATAGCCGGAGATGGTATCAAAGAATGTAATTCACCAGCACAATAGCCGTTGTAATAACGATAATACAAAGAAAGAACTGAAACCATCCTTCTATGCTCAAGGGACTGTATGTGAGAAGTTAAGGACGGGTCATTTATAAGCCTAATCGCTCTCTTTTGAATACGATCAACGATATCGAGAGCGTATTGGGGAGCACTAACCCTAAGGTGAGAATTATATTCCAGATGAGGCCGAATTTGGGCCTTATACAGCAAAAGGAGTTGTCGAGAGGTAAAGTACTGCTTAGATCTGTACAAAAGCCTATTTTACGAGCAGCTGTATTGGTAGCTGACAGAAGATGGTCAACCCATGAGAGATTTGAAGATACAGTCATACCCAACAGAGTAATAGAGTCTGAAAACTTACGAACTGAGCCATTCATACTTACAACAAGAAATGATCGATCTTTTTTGGCGGACATAGGCAACACTGAGTTTTGTTAGCATTAAATTTAACTAGATTATTGCTTCCCCATTCGAGAATACGTTGAATGTCTTTGTTGATTGAATTTGTCATTTCAGCTTTAATTTCTTAATTTGACATAGAAGGAGGATTATCACTATGAGTAGACTGAGATGAACTACAGTGAAGAAGATGGGGTTAGTTGTTGAAGAAATAAGGTCATTTATGTACAGTAGAAAAAGTGTAGGCGCTATAACGGATCCCTGTGGTACGCCCGCGTTAATGCTAACTTCTTTTGAAAAAAAGCCATCAACTACGACACGTATTCGTCTTTTATCAAGGAAACTAGAAACCCAGTTGATGAGCGTATCATTTAACCCAAACGAGGTGAGTTTGGCAAGTAAACACTTATGCCAAACTTGGTCAAATGCCTTTGAGATATCTAAAGCGACTACAACTGTTTCACCGGACTGCTCTACTGTATTGTTCCAAACTTGGGTCACATATGAAAGAAGATCACCTGTTGAACGACTTTGCCTAAACCCATATTGGTGGTCACTAAGGAGTTTGTTAGTTTCAAGGAACGTGAGCAGTTGCTGATTGATGGCTTTTTCCATGATTTTAGACAAAATGGAAGTGATGGCAATTGGTCGGTAGTTTGAGGGATCGGTCTTATCGCCTTTTTTGGGAATAGGTGGAACATTTGCTAACTTCCATGATGAAGAAATTCCCCAGAAGACATAGAGATCGTATAGAGCTTAGATAGGACTGGTTCTAGTTCGGGGGAACATTTCTTTAAGACAATAGCTGGGATACCGTCTGGGCCAGTCGCCTTACTGAGATCAAGCCTACTGATGATCGATTCCAAGAGCTTGTACCGAAAATGAATTGGTTTCATAGCGTATGAAGAAGAGTTGACTAGGGGCACATCTTTTCCAGAATCATTGAGACACGAGTTTGATGCAAACAAATCCACAAAAACATTGGCTTTGTCTACAGAATCAGCAACTACCGATCCGTCAATAGATGTCAGGGGGGGAAATGAAGATGTTCCAAAGTTTTACTAATTGCTTTAGCTAAAGACCAAAATTTACGACTGCCTAAAGGAGATGTAGCTAGTTCATTGTATTTTCGTTGTTCGAACAACTTTTTAGTTTTAGTGATGACACTTTTGCAGATATTTCTAGCACCAACGTTTTCTACAGGACTGTATTAGATTTCCATTTAATGTAACATTTATTTTTTAAAGATATTGCATCAGCACAAGCCTTATTGAACCAGGGTTGGGAACGTGAATGACCTATACGGTACTGTTTTTTGGAATGTATAACTCCATTCCCATGAGGATGACTTCAGATACTGAAAGAGCGATGTCCGAAGAAGAGGACGACTTAAAACAATATTCACGCCATAGAAAGGTTGCAAAGAAATCCCGTAAATCACTCCATCGAACTGACTTAAAACACCACAAGGTTCTATCGGTTTTGCGAACAACAATGGAATTAGGTACAGTAGAAATGATTTCTATTAGACAATGGTCGGAAAGACCTAAAGGCGAAAGAACGGAAGTTTTATAAACAAGAGGGTTTGATGTAAGAAAGAGATCTAGAAGATGTGGAGTATGGTTAGGGTTATCAGGGATTCTTGTGGGTTCAGAAATCATTTGTGTGAGATCACATGAAATAGCGAATGTTTCTGCACTATGACTAGCAGGATTTGTAGTAGATGAAAACTGAAGCCAAATAGAGTTATGAACATTGAAATCGCCTACAGTTGAGATATCGCAAGATGGAAATTGAGACTGGAGATAGTCAACTTTCATACTAAGGTAATCGAAGAAGTCTTGAAAGTTACTGTCATTAGGAGACCTATAAATGCAACAGTAGAATTTCACAAAATAAGGACCAGAATGTTTAAACCAAATTACGTCAAAATTTTTATTTTCTAAGGAAGAAACCCCCTTGCAAGCAATTGTGTGCTTGATGTGGGCACATACGCCTCCTTTATATCGAAAGTTAGAGTGAAGGTGGTATTGAGGAAATTGCAAGTCGGGTGACTCGGAGCTTTCCGAGGAGACTTGTGTTTCAGATAGAAACAAAATATCAGGTTGCAATTGTTCAAGATGTTGGTGAATAGCATTAAGATTAGACCTGATACCACGGATGTTGCAGTAGTGAATCAGAAAGTTGATACTTTCGATGACCGAGGTCGCTTGGGCCCTGCCCTCCCGGACATCCGAATGGGGCAGGATTTTACGTTCGGAATTTATAACCCTAGAAACCACACCCATCTTATTTTTTAATTTGGGACTTTTAATCTGATAGGAAGACAGTGAGGACGAGAAGGAAGAATAAGGATGAGAATAAATTAAGGATGATGGAAAAGGTAACCGGCAGCCCTTACCGAGCTCAGAAAACCGAAGACCCAATATTAAGGAGCCCATGGTAAGGGTGGTGCTACCTCCTCGGCTGGCATGGAGTATACATGCCTACCACCTGTTAAACCATTTAAGTTTTCGTGTTATAGCGTGTTAACCCCTCTTACTCCTTACACCACAACTCTACCAACATCAAAATCACTTGTCTAGACACTTACGTGTTAAATATTTGTATTAAATTTGAATACAATTGCTTTTCATGTTTTTCAGCTAGTGCGGCCTAAATAAAATCACATTTAGCTCCCTTACTGCTTACCCTGCAAATCCACCTCCACTTAAAGTCACTGTAGGCCTTATTTGAATACAGTTGTTTTTAGGTTATAGCGACCAAAATAAAATTACATTTACCGCTCTTACTTCTTGCCCCTCAAAACGACCACCACCAAAAATCACTGATGTCCTTAGGTCATAAATAGGCAAACCAAATTTAATTCAATCATTTCTCAAGTTTTTTAAGTTATCGCATCCGAAAGATTCATCACACACACACGCACACGCACACGCACACGCACACGCACACGCACACGCACAGGCACACGCACACGCACATGCAAACGCAAACGCACACGCACACGCACACGCACACGCACACGCACACACACACACACACACACACACTCATGGATACAATAATCTTAACATTTTTCAAAACCACTCTTTTAGACTCAGGATACGTCAAAAGGGAATTTCCGGTCTCAGTTCAATTTGAATTTCTTATTTAATATTTAATTACAGTATTAACAACTTACCCCTTTTGTTCGGGCGGTATAGTGTAGTGGGTTAGTCGTTAAACCCTAGATGCGTCGGTTTTTGTTTAGTCATGATTTTTATAATTGAGATTTTTAAATCGTCTACTTTAATATAAATTATACAAATTTTATGTAAACATAAGTATTTATAATCATGAGTTTAAATTGTGAAAGTTGACATTTCATAATCCGCATACTTCCATTAATGGCCAGGACGTTTAAGTATACTTCATACATTACAATAGAAATGAATCCTAAGAAACAAAATGAGTTGAGATGAGATGAGCGAGGTGTTATTTTAATATTAATCTGTTTAATACAGTAAACATAGATTCATAAGAGATGAAATACAGAGATGATTGAGGCAAGAATATGTATTGTCACCTTTATTATTTAATACATACTCCATCGAGTCATCAAGTACAGTTAAGAACAACATCAAAAAACATAAATTGATGGACATGAGCAAAGGATAACTATACTAACGATGTTTTGAGGGTTTAATGTTAGAAAACTGAAAGGGGAATAAACTTACCTAGAAACGCTAATAGACAAACGGCAGAGATGTTAGAATGTACCACCTTTATTGGTAAGAAAAAGTGTTTTGGATGGATGTTGAACGCCAATGAAGATACGGTTAAACATATTATGCTATGTGTACAGTGATATAGCGATGTGGACACACAATATAGAGGCAACAAGAAGACTTAACTCCTTTAAAATGTGGACTTTTGCGAGTATTCTGAGGATGTAGTTGTTAAATTACAAAAGATAATATGCTGGTAAGGACAGGAAAACAATGCATACTTTTAGACAAGAGCAAGATTACTTATACACCTCGAAAGATGGCAATGGATTTGAAACATCTTTATGTGACATTAACTGTTCTTTAAAAACAGTCCTAATGCCATAATCAATGAGGATTTATTCAATCCTCTCTCTAATATTACTTATATAAAAGGAAGAAAAGTAATATCAACATTAGGCACTAGTTGTTCTTTATGGTTATGTCTATCAGGTGTAATAATATTATTAATACCTTTTAGTGAATATCCATTAGCTTGCACTGGTTTTGTTAAATATTTGTATTAATGTTTCAAAAATTCAGGATTTAGATATTGGTATATCTAGAAAGGGTGTAGGACGTTTCGCCGTGGCCGGATCGCCGCGGCTGTTTCGCCGCGGCCGTTTCGCCGAGGGCCAATTCGCCGCTGGCCGTTTCGGCGCGGCCGTTCCGCCGCCAAAAGTGCAGGGTGGCCAAATTTCAATGTTTTAATAGGGAATCTCGTAAACTATAGCTCGTATGAAAAAATGGACCTCGCATCCTCGATCTCTTTTTTTGAGAAAACGCTACGAACTGCCTTGTAAATATGAACTTATTAGAGACGGAATTAACACACTGTATAAAATTTTGTTTTAGTTCGTTTATATTATTTTTTTTTAATATCTATAAATTGTAATATATAAATTACGCCCTAAAAAACTATTTTTTTTCTAAACAGCAGTAAAAATGAGTTCATAAAATGCCCATTCCAAATAAAGATAAATATTTTCGAAAAAGAAATGTTTATTATTTTCTATGTAAATACTACAATACGTCAAATAATTACATTAAATACATATAATACCTACATTATATTAATGAAATTGGTAATTATGGGCGATTGAAAGCAAATATTCTAAAATTGTTCTGTCATTAAATTCTCTCACAATTCTTAAAATTCTGTCGTCATCTAATGAGTGTCCTAATGATAATTATCTCATTAGAAATAATCGTTAATAAGGTTTAAAATTTGGTAGATACGTGACTTTTTATACGCCATATTTAAAAAAATGTAAGATGGTATGTGCTAGTGTTCAATTGAATGCAATAAAATAATGTTGGCGACGAAACGGCTCGCGCCGAAACGGCCAGCGGCGAACTGGCCCTGCGGCGAAACGGCCGCGGCGAAACGGCCGCGGAGAACTGGCCGCGGCGAAACGTCCCACACCGATCTAGAAACGGTCAACTTCCATTAGTTTTCTTCTTGAATTCTTGGATGAATACCATTTTGCATAAAACCAAATAAAAACGATCTCTCGTAATTAATGCATACGTAAAAAAATAAGTTTCCATTAAGTTTTGATAATGCTTACGTATAAATGAGAACAAGCAGCTGGCCCGTAAACATTTACGTAATAAATTGTGTATAAAGTGGATTGTACTTGTAATAAATTTGTTTAAGGATTGCAGAAACAAGATTTTAATTGCAAATATGGCTTTTTTTAAATTATTTCTTAATTCAAAACATTGCTGACGTTAGTAAAAGAACAAACATATTTGGTATTACAACGAACATCTTGAATGGAAAAATTACAAACAAGTCTCTTATTCTTCAATAGATAATTGCAAACACACAGATAACTAAAAAATTGGTTTTTGATGAAAACAATTAAAAGTAGTTAATGATCAAAACAATTAACACGCCGTATAAATTGATTCACCTACATTATAAACATTACATTTTATAATAGAGATTGAACCGCAAAACAAAAAATCAATTAAATTTTATAGAAACAAGAACATAGGTCAACAGAATATTTAGGCTGTCATGAAAACAATGCTTAGTGTTACGTTGATTCTATCCAACTTACCTTTACACACAAAATAAGTTAATGTACTCCAATATTAAATAATGATTAAATTTTTAAGTAACTTGTTCTATAGCATTGAGGCAACTCCATCAAAATAGTACAAAAGAAATATATCTGTTAATCTACCCGCTATTGTAGAAAATACATTTTAAAAATGAAATTCAAACGTATGTACGTGAAATAAGTCATTTGACTTCCCAATTTACAACTTGTAAGTTGACAGAGTCACTGTAATTCCTAATTAAACCGTTATTTAAGTAATTTTTTTGTGTACGAAGTAGTCATATTTTAAACGAATTCCTCCGTTCCGAGATAAGGAATGACTCAACACATTTACATTATCAAAATATCAATAATTTAATTTTTAACTAAAAATAAAATTGCCGCTCTTGGCTGAGCCGAGTGATTGGTTTCCCCGACACGCGTCTGCTAAATTTGTACCGAGTTTTTCGATTTTTCCGCCCCATCTTTTCCGTTTATACTTGTGCTCTTGCGACGTATAACTTATTTTGTATTGTGGGGTAATAGTATTTTAATTGCCTAATTAATTTTTTTATTAGATCCAAGCTCAAAGATTAATTTTCAAAATAATTTAAAATAAAGGGTTAATTGACCGCTACTGAACAACCGCCCGTTTTGATTTTGATTTAAATTTAATAGAGTTAAAAAGAGTATGTATTAAAAAAATCATTTATTAATCATCAATCATTGGTGAAAAACTAGTGTTTGAGAAGAGGGTAACGGTGACCTTTGCCTAGATCCCTAACCGTTCTTCGCCATTATTAGGGTGTTGAAATAGTTTTCACATATCTCATACTTCATTAATATTTTTTTCCAATGTTTGGTACATGCTCAAAAATATATTTTTCATAAAAAATATATTATTTACGTTTACATGTGCGATGTAATAATACTTCTGTCAAGAAAAATGATACGCCACTGCTTGTTTTGGTTTGTTCCAGAAACGGTTTTCGATTAATACATTTTAATGTATTTATTAAGTCGGTTAAGTTTTTATTTGAAAAATATCCTTACCTTACACGTTCCAAACACCCTGAATGGAAAAATAATCGTTTTCTCCTGTACATATTTTAATTATAGACTTCCAAAAATCCAAATTTGGTTAACTCTAAGAGTAATAAAGGGTAAATGTGATTATGTCGATAATACAGATAACCACTTTATCAACCATGTAAGATGTAATAATTAGAAATACTAAATTAATGAATTTTAAAGATTACACAATAAATTAAACTAATTCGTATGTTAATACTTTGCTAAAATGAATAAATACGATAACACTACTGTAGATAGCAGACAGTGAAAAGTTCATTATTGTAATAGCAACCATAAGGAAGAAAACAAGGAATTTAAGCTTCACACATGTTGGAGTATAAACACACGCATTCTCCTACAATTTGTTCGTTAGTTCGTTACTCTATTAAATCGGCACAAATCGCTCGGTGCTCACGTAATTTTTGGGTCAAATATCACCGATTCAAACGAATGTTATTAATTACACAGTTGGAGATACGGCGAAGTCAAAGTTAAGCCTACTTCCGATGAAATTTAATACATAAGGGTTTTCTACGGACGAGTCAGTATTTTTAAACTTAATATTTATTTTACTTCAGAATGTAACAAGAGGCGTAATGTTCCTACATAATCATTCTTCTTTTTTCTTGTTATAACTTAATAGCTTTTGAAAACGGCCCTTGATTCAAAAACGTTAAGCATTGGTATGTAAATTGGGTAGTAGTACCCAAATGCGAGATGTGTTGAAATTTTATTAGACGTTCTTTTGTTACATGCAATAATTATATCCCGTTTGTGGTAATATATGACTGTTCCAGTTTTAGTAAAACCAAATGCGATCATGAAAAAATTCGACCTCGAGATTTTGACGGCTCTTCACGTTTTGAGGGCCCCTGAATCCATTTTGACCATTTTTGGTATGTCGTCTGTGTATAAACACGATAGCGATCAGACCGTTTGAGCTGGAGTTATGAAATTGGGTACACGGATATTATGGGAAAATCGTAGATTCGTATCAATTTTTTTTTAAGTAAACTACTGTTAAAAATGGAGTAAATCAATTTGAAATTTCTTACACACATGAAAAGCACTGAGAAACTATTATATATGAAATTTCAAGATGAAATGTATTTAAAAGAAAAAATATTCTTATATAAATTGAAACTTTCGCCAAGATTTTCGATTGGAATGTTGCAGTATCAATAAAAATCGTGGAAAACACATATATACGTAGTGTCAGCTTGATTACTGTACTAAAAATGAATCAAAATGGTAAAAATTAAAAATCTGCAACAATTTAATAATATGCTAATGACCACATAGTTCAGTGATCGGACTGGTAATGCAGGGAAGGAGAGTTCTAACCCCCGACAAGGAAATTAATTTTTACACTCATAAGGTGGCGTACTAATACCTAATTGTGTACATACGTTAAACATTAGAATCTACCCAAAAATGTATTTTGATTTTTTGTTTTAAATACATGGCGCTGGACATTGCGTAGGATAATATTTGAAAGTGCATCTTAAACACTATTAAAATATGTATTAAACAAAAAGTAAACATCCTTAAAAAAATTGTAACTTTTGTTTTAGAGCAGAATGAAAGTATTGAAGGGCATGTATAACATAAAATAAAAAAAATTGTTTCTTTATTATGTAATTATACAAATCCGCTAGTACGTTTCGGTATACATACTTTGAATGTATACGGGAATGTTGAGTGGAGACACTCCAGATTTTTATAGTTTAATGTAAGTTTCCAATAATAGAGGCGTACAACAAATTTATATCGATATTTAATATACCGGTATACGAAAGGCAATCAAGACGCGCAAGTTACTAATTTCCAGAGTGAGTGACAAATTAAAGAGTTACTACATTCAAGCGTAGGTAGGTACTTTGTAAATGTTAAAGTTTAAACAAGCAATTCAATAATGTGGCGAAAAGTATGACATTGTCCTGCAAGTTGCCATTTACTAATTACAATCTCACAAGTACAATTACTGCATTGAAACCTGTTTAAATAACCGGCGGTGGTACTTACATAGTATTTATGTCATAAGATGATTGGGCATTATCGTTTGTTATTAACTTTTTAGAGAACTCAACAGTGGCGAAACGTGGACATTCATTGTAATTGATAATGCTTGAGGATTATCGATCACGTGACCAGGTAATGGAAAAATTCTCGAACTTCAACATTAGGCCTAACTAATAATTGCGAACTGGTGCCTACGGCTTTATTGATAATTCTGTAATTTAAGCTATGAGGTGATGCGCGGTCATTAAAAATTTCGCGACTGTTTGCCGGATAGGTTACCGATCAACCCAGGTCTCTTCGTGTTATTTTTTTACTTTTTTGCTAAACACTTTTGTTTTAGTTTGTTTGTTTATGAACTGATTTTGTATATATATATATATATATATATATATATATATATATATATATGATATATATATATATATATATATATATATATATATATTATATATATATATATATATATATATATATATATATATATATATATATATATATATAGAGAGAGAGAGAGAGAGAGATCAATTTCCATTTTTTAACGATTGCAATACCTTTCTCTATTTTAGGTGGGAAAAAATTCATGACAATGCTTTTTATTTATTAATTGAGGTTTTCAAGTTTGCTGTAGCGGAACTTTTTCGACGTGAAGCTCAATTCTGGAGTCCAAGGTATATGCCAAAGCGCAGCACGGGAAATAAATTTTTACTGCCGTTTGCAATAAATTGGAAAAACTAATTTTACTGGAAATTGATAGATTGCTATTAACAATGTTGTAGAGTGGTAAAAATATTTGATTTTGATGCGATGATTGCTCACGCACTATATGCACGGTAGTGGACTGCATATGAAATCAGCATCATAACTGCGCCCCTTTTTACCAACTCTGCTGATGAATTTGTTTAAGATGTGATTTGCAGTATCACACATTTATATAAAATACCAGCGTTGCTTTGTTTCAACCACATTTTGGTTTCGTTTCCAAAACTGCCATATCTGTACATATTTAATTCCAGTATTAACAACTTACCACTTTTGCTCGGGCGGTATAGTGTAGTGGGTTAGTCGTTAAACTCTAGATGCGTCGGTTTTGGGTTAGTCATGATTATTATAACTGAGATTTTTAAATCGTCTACTTTAATATAAATTATAGAAATTTTATATAAACATAAGTATTTATAATCATGAGTTTAAATTGTGAAAGTTGACATTTCATATACACCCCGGAAAATGACAATGGATTTAAAACATCTTTTTGTGACATTTACTGTTCTTTAAAAACAGTTAGTTTAAAAACGGCCCTAATGCCATGATCAATGAGGATTTTTTCAATTCTCTCTCTAACATTAGTTATAAAAGGAAGAAAAGCAATATCAACATTAAGCACTAATTTTTCATTATGGTTATGTTAGCAGGTGTAATAACATTATTAATATCTTTTAGTGAATATCCATTAGCTTGCAGTGGTTTTGTTAAATATCTGTATTAATCGTTCAAAAATTCAGGTTTAGCTGGATCCACTAAAGACTTAGATGGTGTTTGATCATTTATGAAGGTATCTGTTGGTGTGTGTCAGCTTTTGATAAACCGTGAAAGATAGTGTATTATTAGTTTTAGATATTACTATATCTAGAAACGCTAAACTTCCATTAGTTTCCTTCTACACGGTAAACTGAATGCTTGGATGAATACCGTTTTGCATAAAATCGCACGTTCTATATATCCTACATGGTTCAATACTGTTCCTATCAATGTTATTAAAAACAAAGCTAATGCACACAAAAAATATTTGAACACTGGTTTACTTTCTGACTACATAGATTTCAAACGTCTAACGTACATTTCTAAGAACGTGGTTAAACGTGCATATTCTGCTTTTGGGACTTCTACCAACAAATCTATTGCAAACAGTCCAAAATAATTCTGGCAGCATATTTACAGAAAAAAAAACAGTACTCGTATACCTGGTGTAGTGTATAACGATGATTACAAGTTAACAAATCCACAGAATAATTTGGACGGTTTTAAATAATATTTCTATAGCGTCTATTAACTCTGATAACTTAAATTATGATTGTTCTATCCTCAACATTACAACTTACTATGCTTCCATCTTCAATTTATTTCTGGCGAAGATTTGAAATCAGCAATACAAAAACTAAAAAATATACCTACCATTGGATCGGATACCGAGATTCCTTGTTAAGGATTGTCAAGACGCTTATGATTCTCTGCAATCTCTGTTTAAAGACTAGTGATTTCTTCAGTATTTGGAAGACAGCGCGAGTTTCCCTAATTCTAAAATCTGGCAACTTTTCATTGGTCTCTAATTACCAACCAATTGCCATTACAATTAATTTTGCGCAAAATCTTAGAAATAATTCTGGCAAGATTCTTATATACCAATACTAAAAAGCCAATATTTCCATTTCAACAGGGTTTTATAGAAAATCGGTCTACCATTGCTACTTTATCTCGTTTTACTGAAGTTCTTGAGGTTCGAAAAACAAACACGGTCAGTTCGATGCTGTCTACACTGACCTATCTAAGGTGTTTGACCAAATTGAGCATAACCTATTATTAATGAACATGCACCACTTTGGATTTAGCCAACAGACCCCACCTTGTAATGTACAATAGTTTTAAATCTTCATATTATCATCCTACATCTAGTATACCAGAGGGATCAAATTTGGGTATATAAATATATAATATCAACAATTTACCTCAAACATTAAATTGTAAGGTGTTGATGTTTTCGGACGATGTGATGCTGCGTTCTGTAAGCAGCACGCAGGACTGCATTACTTTACAGTCAAGTCATGAAAATTCTTATAACTGGTGTTGTTTAAACAAGTTTTTGCCCAACGTAGCTAAATGTAAAAGTGTCACATATTCTCGGAACAAGTAGCTCATCCTTTTTTCCTATAGTCTAAATTGTGAAACAATCATTCAAAGATTTAGGTATTACCTTTGATAGCGAACTCTCGTTTTCAAAACACCTTGATGAAACAGTAACATCTTTGTATAAAATGATGGGTTTTATTATACATAATTGTAAAACGTTTTCCGATAATAATGCCATATTATCTTTATATTTTGCTTTTGTCCACTCAAAACTAGAATATAGAGCTATAATATATAAGATAAAGTTCTGGAAGTACTTATGGTGTAAAATATACGGTATATATCCTCCACAAGGTTTTAATTACTTACTGGTTCTAAAAACTTTCAAAATGCACTCCTGACGAACTAGAAGGGTTTGTGCATCGCTAAAATTTCTTTACCAGCTTCTACACAATCAATTGGATTGCCCATATCTACAAATTCTTGTAATTCCTATACGTTCTATCTTCTAAATGTTCGCACCAATAAATGTTTTAGATCTCCTATTTATACAATGTGTAAAAAATTTCAACAGTATCCCTACCGAATGTGATATCCATTATAGTTGCTTTTAATGAATTACAAAAGTGGTATTAAACATTTAGATTAATACTTCTCAGATACCGAGCTAGTATCGTAGTGGTGACACGGCTTGCTTAGCATTCGGGAGCTAATGCATATATACGTAATGTATGTATGTATGCTGGGAATCCATGATTGTCGCTAAAGGAGCTCGAAAGGCTCGAGCAGCCCGCCCTCCCCCTTGGGGGAGGGAATGAAATACGTGGCCCTTTCCTTTCCCTACTTATCATATTTCATGTTTTCCTTATTGTTAATGTTTGAAATTTACTGATAACAAACCATTTCCTTTTTCTGCATTATTACATATTTATGATTTTCTATAATAGAATTTTGTTTTGTTTTACAATTAATGAATTTTTGTTGGTATGATATGCATTTTTACTGTATTTTGATTATTGTCTTGTAACTGGTAGGACATATTAAAGAAAATGTAAGACCATCTAAAAATGTTTCAAATCTATTGTCATCTTCTGGAGTGTCTAACTTATCTTTGAAATACTTATTTTTGGAATTTTTTATGGTGTATTTTTGTATTTAAGTTATACAAATATATACGTTTCGATAACACTTACAGTTATCTTCGTCATACTATCTTCCAAAATTGTTTAAGATGTGGAAACCATTTCGTAAAATTTGAAAAATTGAAAACGCAAACATAGGCCTGTTATTAATATAACGGTTTGATAAACGTATAAAGCTACTTATGGAATACAAATTTAGGAAAGAATAACTAGATCGTTAATAAATTAAATATTGTTAAACTGCCTTGAAGATGAAAAATCAGAACACCTTCTATCGGTCGAAGGCTAACGGTAAAACATGTCATAACCAAACAAATCAGAACACTCTCTACCGGCGAAAGCTAACAATGAAAAATGTCAGCCAAAAAAAATATTTAACAAAATTTAATGAAGTTATAATGTAAGTGTAAAGTTGTGAAAAACTTTAGTTCTAAATTGATAAAAGCATTCACAAATGAAAACTTGACATCAATTACAATAATCTAGTCAGACCTAACAAAGAAATAGCTTTGGTAATAAATGCAAGTATTATTTAACAGTGAAAACATAATGTAGTACGTTTTATATAATTTTAAATTTTAATTCTAATTTCAACCACATATGTTAAATTATAGTGTTGTGGTAATTTACCATATTATTGATAAAGCATTTACTTCTAGGTCTAGGACAAAAAACTGCAAAAAACCGAGACATACCAAGAGCTAAAATTAAAATTAAGACGTGCCATTATGGGTTTTTTTAAATATAAGATACCAAAACCTATTTAATTTTTTTCTTGTCTATTGTAATTATTAGGATGTTTGTATATCTCAATAGTTTCATGTTGTAAACAAACATAATGAGTTTGCCTTGACAATATTTTCATGTTATCAAATTGAATGTCATGATTTAAATTATTTAAGGCACGGTCAGCTACCGCAGATTTCTCTGGTTGACCCAATCTACAAAATCCCATATGTTCTTTACGTCTTGTATCAAAGCTACGTTTGTGATTCCAATGTATACTTTTCCACATGAACAAGATAAAATATACACTCCGGAAGATGATAATGAGTTTGAAACATCTTTAGGTAACCTTAAATGTTCTTTAATTTTTCTTGCAGTTTTAGAAACATGAACAATTAGGATTTGTTCAATTCTATCTTTAACGTTAGTTAAAAAAGGAAGAAAATCAGTACCAACATTAAGAATTGGTTTTAACTTTATGGTTATGTCTCAGAGGTGTAATAACATTATTAATATCAGTAAGTGAATATCCATTAGCTTGTAAAAATGTTGTTAAATACTTGTATTCAGCTTTCAATAATTCAGGATCACAAATTCGTCTTGATCGATCCACTAAAGATTTAATTACACCCATTTCATGACGTGGATGGTGGTTTGATAATTTATGAAGGTATCTATCAGTGGATGTCGACTTTCAGTAAATCTTAACAGATAGTGAATTATTAGTTGTAGATATTAATATGTCCAGAAATGGCAAACTTCCATTAGTTTCTTTTTCCATGGTAAACTGGATGCTACGATGTATACCATTTATAAAAATTAAAAAATCATGTAGTTCTTCTTCTCTATGTCTCCAAATAACAAACGTATCGTCTACATATCTATACCAAACTAAAGGTTTTTAAGGTGCATTTAACATATGTAATTAAAATTAAAAATAAATCCTATTAAACTTACACATGTTTTCACTGTACAACAAGAATTACAAGGGATTAACCAAAGTTTCTGAATGCTTTCAAGCATTTCAAATTAAAGTTTTTCACAGCATTACACTTACATTGTAATTTGATTAGCTTTTGTCAAATTTGTTCTTTGATTATGACATTTTTCACTGTTAACGTTCGTCTGTTAGAGAGTGTTTTACATCTCAAGTAATTCTTAAAGATATTACCATTTACTGAGGATGATGACTTATTTAAATTTATATAAAAGGTAAATAATAAATAAGATGAATTGGGGTGAATGCAAAAATGGGACAATTGTAATATGTTGATGCAATTTTCTTATTTAAAAGTTTTAAAGTATGCAACCACTGATACGTCCCTTCAATTGATATGTGCCTACTCCCCTCAAAAAATAAATCGCCTAGTCCCATTTCACAATGCGCGCCAACGGATTCCTTTGGGACACAATTTTAAGGTTACAATAGTGTGTTTGTTTAGTTTTTAATTTGAATTAAGGGTACACGTGGCAAAGTTAAACAGACGAAGGGTAGTCCGACCAAATTGCCCGAAGAAGTTGAAGCTAGACTTGTAGAAGGCATTGCAGCGTTTGAGAAGTGGGGATTCGCTTTAACAAGAAAAGAGATTATGGAGCTTGTAGGAAACTATGTGAAGAGAGATAACATCAAGGCATTCAAAAGTGGGATACCTGGTCCTGACTGGTTTGTATCGTCCCTCAAAATGTAGAGTTTGCACGCAAAAAAGCTACTGATCCTTTTCTTATTTACCAATATTTTGAGCTCCTGAAGTTCGTTCTATATGAATCAGATCTACATAATAAACCAGATTAAGTGCGGAATTTAGATGAGGCGTCAATGTCTATTGATCCTTCTAAAGAGAAAGTTGTTGGGGTGCATGGTAAAGTATGTACTCGTACCATCAGTGCGCCTGGTACGGAGAATACAACGGTACTTATATTAGCCAATGCTTTAGGAATAAAGGCACCACCACTAATAATATTTAAAGGGTTAAACGTATGAAACCAATGGATGACACCCGAGAACACTGGGTTCCCAGGTACAGTTTATGCGGCCAGTAAGAAAGGGTGGATGGAAGCAGATATTTTAGAAATTATTTTATAAACACCCTTTCACTGTTTTTGGGAGATAAACGTCCTCAACTTATTATCTGTGATGGACATAGCACACACATCGATATTGAAGTAATAACAAGGGTCATGCAAGATTTTAAAGCTGTCCCCCGCCCCCTAGCAGCCATTTAGTTCAGCCACTAGACCTGTCCGTGTTTAAAGCGTTAAATGGCAAATGAGACTCTAAACTGATAGCTTGGCATCGCCAGAGTGTTGGACAGAAACTATTTTCTCAATTTCTTGGAGAAACCTGGAAATCAATAGATCCGAAAATAACTAAGAATGGGTTTAGAAAATCTGGCGTTATACCTTTTAGTTCTGAGGTGGTTTTCAAAGATACGTTTAACCCAAACGCATTAAATGGGAAGTTGTTTAAACAAGAACTCTACAACAAGAGATCATACCACAACCCTCTAGCATTTCGTTGGCTGCATTTTAACCTACACCAGGCACCTGGTGTCAAACAGACGTTCCAATGGCAAATGTTAGCCCAGTACCAAGTACAAGTAGGTCTAGTTTAAATTTGCCTTTGGAGACGGTCAGACAGAGAAAGTTACCTGAAAAATTAAGCAAAATAAAGGCAGCGACAGGAGCCGAACTTATAACAAGGTCGAACATTCTTCAGCAACTGCAAAATAAAAAACTCTTAAGCAGAAAAAAACGTCCTCAAAAAGAAGGTAATTAAAAGAAAACATTAAACTGCAGATGCAACACCAAGTTCGAGCGAAGATGAAGGGGGAGTTTCGCGCATTTATCAAAAATCAGACAATGATGAAGACTTTTTACAAGAAATAATCGCAAATGGCGAAGATCAAGAAATGAAAGAAGAAAAACGGTATCTCGTTTGCGAGCAAAGATAGAAGGATGCGGTTTTCGCGACCCTGTTCTACTCGTAACTGCTTTGCCTTGTAATTTATTGAAATGGTGAAAAGTGGGTTGTTCACAGAATTTTCTGCAGAATTTAGTGGCGCGCACAGTTTTCCCAACAAAAAGTCAGTTTCTACGCAATAAACCAAAGTTTTGTTGTTTTTTTTAAATGGAACACCCTGTATATTTTTTTATTATATAATAGAGCTTACTCTTAGTTTTCAAAAAATATATAATTGTGTGGCACTTCTTTTGCATTATTAACCTCAAAAATGTTCCCGAACATGACATAGTCAACATAATTCCAGATCCAATAAGGGATCGACGAGGTGGCAAAGTGATCTTTAAACACCTTAAATTTGATAATTATAATTTTTAACTGTGAGTTTTTACACAAAAAGTATTTGTTGTGTAAGTTTTTTTAGTTTTGGTAAATTAAAATTTTTTATGTTACATGTGTGTGTTTTTAAAACAATATTTTATTTTACCTATGTTTACTTAGTTTACTAAAACTTACCCTTGTAAGATTTAACAATATTTTTTAAAAAATAAAACACCATTTTAAAGCAAATTTAAAGGTCTTTTACATTTACCCCATAACCATTCCCTGTCGTACCGTAAACTAGGGTGATGTTGGACACATTTTGACAAATTTGGAAAGTTGAAGTCAAAATATTTTGAAAAGATTTGACGACCTTTGTGCACATCTTCCGCGTCTTATTTTATAATTTAACGAATTTACTGTTATATTTTTGTACAATAGTGGCCACCTCTCTGCGTATACATGGGGTGAACTTGGACGGACCTAAAAATACTGTATTAAAGCAACTACAAATAACTCTATGGGAAGGAGGAAACCTAAAAACGTTTTAATAAAATGTACAGTAATTTTACAATTTTTTAATTATAATTTTTCAATTTTCTTTTAAAGAAAACACAAATAATTTGCTAAAAACAACAAAAGATAATATTTTTAAAAAAGAAACGACAAAAAAATATATTTTTCAAACAAAAAAATAACATAATCAAAAGTACCTACATGAAAATAAAAATAAAACAAGGCAGTCTATTGCACAACTCCCTAAACTAATCAATATTTTCGTACTCCAGTTGTTCATGAAATTGCAAATTGTTTCTTCTTAAATTTTTGGGGTTTTGGAGCACATACAAAATTTGGCTTTTTAATAGTACTACCTCAGCTTTTACTTGAGGGTATACAAACAAGAACCCTATTTCTTCAAAGTGCCTTTTCTCAACAAGTTTACCAAAATCTCACTATTTGAAATTTCTAAAATTTCTCCGACAAAATTGGGTTCAATTTTCTTGCTTTTAAATTGTGCAATAATATACTGACCTTTGCTCAATTTAACATCGTGATTAAAAGTAAGTGGCTGCGGTTTGAGATCAACGTTAATAAGGTTTAATGAATTTTCAGTTTCGGGGTCCTTCAAGAACGTCAAACCAGCAACTTTTGCTTCTATTGTATACGGTTCCCTGTGGTTCGTTTTCAACCATGTGGAGTACATATGCTGCACCTTTTAAACTACATAAGGTGGTAGTAGTTCTCCAGAAGCTGTTGCTCACATCATAATAAAAGTACTAGTCTTTGAATGGTCTATCACCCTATCGCTATAACTCATATTCTTCCCGGATCGTCACAAAAATTCGTCTCATCGTAATTGACTATGTTTTCCGGGAGAACATTTTCCAGAGAATTCTGTAGTTCATCAAAATATTGGTTTATGGTCTCCGAGTTAACCTCAGCTCTGGCTCTGGGCCATTCTTACTGTAACTTCTTTGTGTCTTGATAAGAATAATTTTGACCACTCGTATCTGGGAAGACTATTTTTAAACATCTTTATTCGTTTTCCACCTCTGTCTAAATATGATTGGTCAATTAGCCGAATATCTCTAATCGTCAGTGGAAAATCCTATTGAACAGCAACTAAATAAGATTCTTCCTCTGGCGAAAAAACTGTTTGTCGGCCGTATCCTTTACTGCATTTAACTACACGAACGTGATTACATAAGGTAGATCTAGGTATCTGATATTTTTCGGAAGCTCTTAAACTCTGTTTTCCTTACTTTTCACTTCTCTGATAGCTTTTTCAAGGCTTTCAGGCTTGTAGGTGCAATTTGGCTTAGTACCAATAACTCTTTTATAGTTGCGAACCATTGTCCAACTTCACCCTGCAACAAGCAAACATTTTCCTTTGGCCGACCCTGCCCACCACCTATTTAATTTTATAACATCAGAATCATGCTAAAGTATTTAAAACATTACTTTTTATGAGTTGCTTAGGTTTTTATTTATCTAACAAAACAAAAAAAAAACATATCAAACTTGCCATCACGTAGACCGTTACAAACTGATTAAAATTGAAACCTATCAGTATGTTTCAACTTCCATATGAACAGTTAGTTGATCTATTGTATCACCCCTATTTTAAAAAAATACACTCTGTCTAACTTCACCAAAACTGTCTAACATCACCCCAGTTTACGGTAACTAAATGCATAAACACTGGAGACTATAGTATTTGCCCCCCTTTAAGGGGAAATTGCGATATATTGACAATATTTTAAAAAAATAATAATTTTGAACGTAGCTGGGTTAACATTTATTTTCAACTTACAGCACTTGATAAAGAATACTTTTTTGAAGTAATTACTGCTAAATCCAAATGGTTCTACACTTAAAGGCATTCTTTTTACAGACCATTAAAGTCATACTATTAGAATTTAAGGTCGCATTTACTCCAACTCACCTTACATAATTTAATAAGCCAAAGATAAGTATTTCAAAATAAAGTTTAGTTGTACGAAACAATAATGCAAGAATGTAAAAAAAAACATAAGCAATAATTAGTATTATAATAAGAATTAAAAAAAAAACTATAAATTGTTTTAATTATGATTACAAATCTGAAATTATAAATACTTCAATATGCACTCATACACCGCAGCAATACAAAATTAGGAAAATTTTGGCATAAAATGGTAAAACACTTTTATTACAGTCATGTTAGCATATTCAGAAGAAAAAATTGAGAGAAAAATAATAAAACCATCTCCCCTTCACACTTTATCCAGACTTAGGACTGGCAAGGTTTATGAATATAATATAAACTTTGGTGTGTCTAAAAGATGTTTTTTTAATTATTTTTTTGGTTTTTGTTGTTTTTAAATTTTTTTGTATTGTTTTTTTTATTTTTTTTTGTTTTGGCTATTTTAATTTTTTTTGCTGTTTTTAATTTTTTTTTGTATTGTTTTTTAATTTTTTTATGTATTTTATTATTTTTAATCATATTTTAGAATGTACGTCAATCTATTTAAAGTTTGTTCCAAGTTTATTTCTTGTTGCATAAATGCATGTATGGTATTTTTAATTTTTTTATCTAAACCCAAATATTTTTTTGGCCGTTTCGGCGTAGTCATCATTATTTCTTCTTGTTCAGTGATTACTTTATAATGTAATGAATCCTCGCAAATTAATTTCATGACTTCGTAAATATTTGGATGACTTTTTCCACATTTTTTATTTAGCCTCGAATGTCATCCTTCGACAGCATTGGTAGTACGATGACGACTTTTAAAACAAACCCAATATCTTGGGGGATCCAACCACTGTTCAACGAAATAATCATTGAATTTTACAATTTTCTCTGTATCTGGAGAATTTGCAGCTATGGTTAGCCAATCATCGTCAATAAATTGAGGAGGCAAATGTGCCAAGGCTGCGCACATTCTTAAATGTTTTTTTACATCTTCATCTTCTTTATAATTTACGATAAGCCCAAGTCGTTGAATTTTTCTCCATAGTGCCTGGTTAAAGTGAAAATTGGGTCCTTTTATTTGTGTATCAGGAAAAACTTCCAAAAAACCATTTATGGCAGCTGTTTCAAAATCAACGTGAAACTGTTGAGGTGTAAAATCGGGAACTTTTTCTTTTAAAATTTGAAAAAATCTTTTGTAAGTGTCTTCTTTTTTGTCTGGCAGTAGAGCATAAATAACTGGCACAATACAAGTTTTTTCTTCCGTACTATTCAAATCCATGTGAAGGGTGTACAGTTGATCGAAAAGCTTCGGACAGATTTTAAAAGTACCATCACCAAAAACAAATTTGCCTCTTAATAAGTCTAATATATTTCCAAATACCATAATTCTGTCCTCCGTTTCAGTATCAAAGATAACAAATTTTTTGTAAATTTCTGGAACCACGATCTCCTGTCGATGTTGGGGTAAACTCTGCATTCCTAAACTTGCATGTTTCACCGAATAAAGTTGATGTTTTACAGTATGAAATTTTGGAATTGACATAACGAAATCAAGTCCTTTATCGCCGGCACTTTTTATTACTTCTTCTTCATAAATTTGTGTGAACGGGGCACACTCTTCACGCATTCTTTTTTTGGCATTCGATATACAAACCAGAACTTCGTTTCTTGCACAAAGATAAGCTGCATTATAACATCCTTCTCAGACGAAACCAGAATTCTTAATATATTATTTTTATAATGCGGACGAAACCAGAATAAATAAGGTTCCAACAGGTAAAATTTGCCTATCGGACGAAACCAGAACGGGCGAAACCAGGGTAGATCAAAGAATGAATAGCTTCTCATTTTGCTTATTACTGTGTTAATGGAAAATGTTACCAAACGAAGGATATTTGGCTATTTCTGTAAATTAGATTAATAGTATGTTATTCTTCCAGCATACCTATACAGACTATAAGATTGAAAACAAACAATAAAAAAAACAACAACTTGAGTTGCATGAAAATTGGATTTATTAGTAATTTTAGAAATTCATCTGAAAATTTAGCTTAAATTAGAGAAAAAGGCATTAGATATTTACATAACTAAAGAAAATTTCATTATTGAAAACATCCGTTACAAAAAAGTTAGTCATGTTAAAATCAAAAAATGCATATAATTACATTACAAAAAAATTATAAATCATCAATTTCTAAATCACTACATTCCGGTTGAACTGAATGTCGACAAGACATACCCTTACAAAATTTGCAGTACATGGACAATTACCCTTACCAAAATTTTTACATTTACAAAAAAACGAAGCCATTAAATGATCTGGTCCTGGGAACTCACTAGTAGTGATTGGATAATATTCATTAGCCTGTTTACGCCAACCCCAGTCTTCTGGATTTAAATTATTACCTTTCCAAAACTGCATTTGAAGATATACTCTAAAAATGTGCTCAGCAGCAGTCGGAGGAAGATACGACAAATCAAAATTAGAGCTTAATCCCTGTTTCGATATGATTCTTTTATAACGATAAATTGTATCTTTCTTCGTTTAAAAAATCTTCTCCCTCACGTTGCATAAATCAGATTTTACTGCAGTTAAATATTAAGCAAATTGGTTTCTAATATCTTAAATATACGTTTCTTGCCCATTTTGTATGGATGTGAAGTGTGTCGCAACCAGTAAATGCATGTATAAAGAGCACGTTATTTAATACATAATTTGGCAAAGAATTTGCAATTTTGAAAATATCCAGATATTGGAATATAAATAAACCCTTAGTCTCGCATCCAATTTTATTCACTAAGAATGTTGAATGTTAATTAATTACGAAAACCTAGAAATATACAAACATTTAAAAAACATGGCAGTAACAGTGTTGAACGAGGTTATTACCGATTGCCCTCGAATTCTGGCGAATGCAAGTTGCTCACACCTAATTATTAAGGTTAACTTCCAACCAATCACCACGTTTTTCTCGTTTTAAAAATTTTCTTAGACTTTTAATCTTTTACGAAATCATATTAATTATTTGTACATTGACGCTATCTGTGTGAGGTGGTTTCATAATCCACAAATAATTATTGAGGTAATGCTTAGAGGTTATTAGATAAGTTACATGTTGTGTAAATTATTGTGTTTTTTAGCATTTAAGCTTTGGTAATGGTCTTCCTTTTTGTATTAGACGGAAACATATGTCAGCATCAACATTCTTAGTGAATAAAATTGGATGAGAGACTAAGGGTTTATTTATATCCTAATCATACATCCAATATGAGTTTTGAATCAATGAACGATGTCTAGATATTCATCGGGAGACTTTGCTGAACCAGAGTGTAACATATAAAGTTTGGAATCGTATTTCTTATTTTGGGGCAAGGATAGTAGCAATATAAAAATATCTGTGTCGTCTGCTAGTGTAATAACATTTTTGCCAGAGTTTAAAGTATTAATGGCCGTATTGGCAACCAAAGTATCACAATGATTCTGTGCTTGCAAAACATAAATATTATTTTGAGTAAAGTAATTAATCAAGCCTGCGATGAAGTCGGTTTTATTGTTCTCATTAAAAAAAATCCTATTGTGTGGTAGTCACTTGAGTAGCGTCTGTAAAATATACATTTGGAGTAAAATTTGTTGATGACGACGATGCTCTTCATCTTTTGTTGAGGCTTTATAGTACCCATCGAAAACGACTGCAACGTTGCCTTTATAGTTATTACAAACGTAATTATAGTAATGTCTAAAAAGTTGTCCAAAAGTAAACAGTTTAGGCCATACAAGTTTGTACAAAAGTTTACAACCATCTATGACGAAAGTACATGTATCTGTATGTGGTACATCAAAAGAAAAATTGCCTTCTCCGAGGTAAGATATTAAAGAAGCCTTTTGTCCCTTACGAAGTTTTTCATTGTTAAACAGACACATAGGGTAGCTGCTTAGTTCATATTGAAAAATGTTTTTAGGTCGTTTTCGTCTTTCATAGTGCATAATATTCTATTAAATAGCTGTTGTGAATTGATTTCGTGTATATCTTGTCTAGTGGATACACTTTTTATTTGATCCAGCGTTTAAAATTCCTTTTTAAGTGAAATTCTGAAAAATGTATGCCTGTTGGTTCCTAAAGAGATACAGAAGCTACATCGTACACTGATACACCTGTTGATATTGAATTTAGATGGGCAGGAACATCGTAGAGGGGCGAACGCTATGCTTTAGATCATTCTTTACTCTGGACTCTCTAAGTTCACCAGATTGAGTGGTTACTTGAGCGCTTACTACAGTACAAACCTTTTCGCACACGGGTGTTGATTTAACCCATTTGGTAAGTACACTTGGAGTAATACCTCTTCCATGTGTTAATCCTCCAGATGTCTTCATTGAAGGCATAAGGGTTTGTTCAACAGTCATATCAGACCATGGGTCAGACCAAATTGTTTTTGTGAATACCTTATTGATTGGCGTTTTATTTAGAAAATTAATAAAAGTTTATCTGAGTAAAATGATGTTACAAGTATCGAATATGTAATGTAACAGGTCCATAATTAGTCCGCCTGCTATTATTATTCTCGGACGTCGCGTTATCGTTTAGAATCGTCATTTTTAAAGGTAACCATAACATGAAATACATCAAATTGTTCAGCATAAAATTTTCTACAATTCTTTATAACGCATTTTTTTAATATATCGTACTTATATCTGTGTATGGCAACGAGAAAAATAGTCAATTATCGATAAACTTAAAAAATTGCGTATAGTTTTAACAATATAATGTTTATATGAAAATGTAAACTTTCACCATTAACACTCATAATAAAATACTTATCTTTTTTGGGATTTTTTAATGGTGTACTTTAAATTATACAATCTAAACGTTTCGATAACACTTACAGTTATCTTCGTCAGTAGTAATGTTTGTTAAAAATTGTTAAAGATGTAGTAAACAATTTTGTCAAATTTGAAAATTTAAAACATAAACATAAGCCTGCTATTAGTATAACAGTTTGGGAAACATAAAGCCAACTAATAAAATTTTTTTAGTAAAGAATAACTAGGTCATAAAATTAAATATTATTAAACTGCCTCAAAGATGGCAAACCAGAACACTCTCTACGACGAAAGCTAACAATGAAATTTGCCAGCCAAAAAACACATTTAACAAAATTTAATCTAGTTATGATGTAAGTGTAAAGTTGTGAAAAACTTCAATTTTAAAATGATAGAAGCATTCACAAATCCAAACATTACATCAAATAAAATAACCCAGTTAAATCTAACAAAGAGATATCTTTATCAATAATTGGAAGTGTTATTAACAATGAAAAGCACAATGCAGAACGTTCTTTGTAATTTTTAATTTCAATTTAATTTCAACTACTTATGTTAAATTATAGTGCTGTGGTAATTTAACATATAATTGGTAAAGCATTTGCTTCAAGGTCTAGGAAAAACACAGCAAAAACCTAGACATACCAAAAGTTGAAAACAAATTAAAATCAAGGCGTATCATTATGCTCTTTTTAATTATAAGATGCCAAAACCTATTTAAACGGAGATTTTCTTCTTGTCTATTAAAATTATTCGGGTGTTTATATATTTCAATAGCTTCACGTTGCAAACGAACATAATAATGGGTTTGTCTTGACAATATTTCCATATTGTCAAATTGAATGTCATGATTTAGATTATTCAGGGCATGGTCAGCCACAGCAGACCTCTCTGGTTGACCCAATCTACAAAATCTCATATGTTCTTTGCGTCTTGTATCAAAGCTACGTTTGTGGTCCCGATGTATACTTTTCCACATGAACAAGATAACTTATACACTCCGGAAGATGATAAAGGGTTTGACACATCTTTAGGTGATCTTAAATGTTCTTTAATTTTTCTTGTAGGTTTAAAAATAGTCCTAATGCCATATTTGATTAGGATTTTTCAATTCTATTTGTAACATTAGCTATAAAAGGAAGAAAAGCAGTACCAACATTAAGAACTGGTTTTTCTTTAAGGTTACGCCTAGAAGGTGTAATAACATTATTAATATCTGTAAGTGAATATCCATTATCTTGTAAGGATTTTCTTAAATATTTATATTCATCATTCGAAAAATTCAGGGTCACAAATTCGTTTTGCTCGATCTACTAAAGATTTAATTACACTAATTTTTGACGTGGATGGCAGTTGGATAATTTATGAAGGTATCTATCAGTGTGTGTCGGCTTTCTGTAAACCTTAAAAGATAGTGAATTATTATTTTAGATATTAATATGTCAAGAAATGGTAAACTTCCATTAGTTTCTTTTTCCATGGCAAACTGAATACTAGGATGTATACCATTTATAAAACCAAAACTCATGCAGTGCTTCTTCTCCATGTCTCCAAATAACAAATGTGTCATCTACATATCTATACCAAACTGAAGGTTTTTAGGTGTATTTTGTAACGTTAATGTTTCAAATTTTTCCATATAAAATTGCTATAACAGGACTAAGGGGACTACCCATTGCTACACCTTCAATCTGTTCATAAAATTTACTATTCCACTGAAAATAAGTTGTAGTAAGACAGTGCTGAAAAAGAATGGTTATGTCCTTTGGAAAAAGATGATCAATGTATTCAACAGTTTCTTTTAGAGGTACTTTTGTAAAAAGTGAAACCACATCTAAACTAACCATTATATCACCCTCTTCAATTTTGAAACTATGCATTTTTTCAACAAAGTCGGCAGAATTTTTAATGTAATGGGGTGTTTTTCCTATATGAGGTTGTAATAACAATGTAAGATGTTTTGCAAGGTTATATGTAGGAGAACCAATTGCACTAACAATAGGCCTTAAAGGAATATTAGGTTTATGAATTTTTGGTAAACCATAAACCACTATCTTTTAAGGTTTACAGAAAGCCGACACACACTGATAGATACCTTCATAAATTATCCAACCACCATCCACGTCAAAAAATTAGTGTAATTAAATCTTTAGTAGATCGAGCAAAACGAATTTGTGACCCTGAATTTTTCAATGATGAATATAAATATTTAAGAAAATCCTTACAAGATAATGGATATTCACTTACAGATATTAATAATGTTATTACACCTTCTAGGCGTAACCTTAAAGAAAAACCAGTTCTTAATGTTGGTACTGCTTTTCTTCCTTTTATAGCTAATGTTACAAATAGAATTGAAAAAATCCTAATCAAATATGGCATTAGGACTATTTTTAAACCTACAAGAAAAATTACAGAACATTTAAGATCACCTAAAGATGTGTCAAACCCTTTATCATCTTCCGGAGTGTATAAGTTATCTTGTTCATGTGGAAAAGTATACATCGGGACCACCAAACGTAGCTTTGATACAAGACGCAAAGTGTGAAAGGGGAAAAAACATGTCGGTAAAGTCTCTAGTGGGGAACGAGGAGAACTGGTTACCGCAGTTTGCTGCATGAATGTAGCTGGTTATTATGTTCCACCAGCGTTGATTCTTAAAAGGAAGAGAATGACTCAAGATTTATTCCAAGGGGCACCAACAGGAACTCTGCATGATTTCAGACTCGGGATTTATTAATACCCAACTGTTTCTGAAGTGGATAAGACATTTCCGAAATAATGTTAAACCATCTCTTGAAAAACCGGTGCCACTGCTTTTAGACAATCACTCATCACACAGAAGTCTAGATGTTATTCGGTATTGTAAGGAGTATTTTATACATTTGTTATCTCTCCCACCTCACGCGAGTCACAAAATCCAACCCCTCGACAGAGGATATTTTGGGCCATTTAAAACTGCTTACAGCAAAGTTGTTAAAAACTGGTTAGTATCTAACCCTGGAAAGCCCGTTACTTCAAAACATGTAGCAGGTTTATTTAAAACTGCATATAATACTGTTTCAAATATTGGAAAGGCAGAGAAGGCTTTTGAAGCTACAGGCATTTGGCCCTATAATCCACAAATATTTGATGATGAAGATTTTAGTCCCTCGCTGGTTACAGACAGAGCTATGGAAAGATTGGGTTCCCCAAAAATTAATAACTCTGTGTTGGATACTGACGAGCAAAGTATAGGAAATGTTGGATCTTGCGAAGAATCAAATGGTGATGGAGAAAACGAAGATATTTTTAGTGGTACTATTATGGAAAACCAAAACGAAGATGAGACAGTGATTGTAGAAATGGGTTTTGACCAAAATGGATTACCATTACCATTAGACCAAACCATTCTTCCTGAGAATTTTGACTTGTATCAAGCAGAAATTATCTTTGAAGAAGAAGACACTTTTCTGTCAGGAAATGAAAGTTCAAATAGTAAAACTTGATCTGCCATAAATGATAAAAATATCGACATTTTTAACTTGTCAGAGCTCGAAGATATTATAGAAGAATCCCATAATAGTTCTCCCCAGGTTACTAAAGGTAGCAATGAAAATCAGCTTAAAAAAATACCCATTCTATCAACTCCAGAGAAAAACACCAATTTTACTATTTTACATGAAGATGCAGGCCCAAGTTGTTCCACGAAACCTGAAGAACTTAGACCTTTTCCTACATTAACAGAAAAACAAAGAAGAAAGCTTAGCCAGAAATCAGAAATCCTGACAAGTGCTCCATATAAAGATAAACTAGAGGAACAAACAAAAGCAAAGACTAAAACTATTAAACGAAAATTGCCGAAAACCTTTCTGGAAAGAGGACAATATTAAGAAAAATCAGGAGGAAAGAAGCTGAAATGTGATAAGAAAATAACAAATGCAGGCAAAGGTAACAAATGCAATCAGAAAAGTGAAGACGTTCTCTGTCCTGGTTGTGCAGAACATTTTGTTGAGCCTCCTAACGAAGATTGGATTCAATGCCATCTATGTCAGCAGTGGTGGCATGAAAGTTGTACTGCATATTGTCGTAACCCACATGTACCCTATCATGCAACGTGTAATTTGAACTTGTTCGCATTAATGCAAATTCAAGAGACAAAACAATAGCTAAAGGATGCATCTTAATTTGACTGATAAGATGCTATTATTAATTGCTTAAATTGATGTCACTGGGAATAATGCTACACCGGCTAATGTTAGGCTTACTCCAATTAATAGCTTAAATCTCCCTTACTGGCCGTGATTAAATAATCAGAGTTGATTTACAAATCTGATCTAGAACTAGCAAAATTCTAACCTGATAAAAAAAAACAGTGATCGTCTAGGGGGAAAATAACCTACGTTGTGTAATGTGCATGAGATAGGGTCGGATAAGGTTAATTTGTTGCATAAGGTGGCAAGGTGATTAAATGAAACGAAACTACAATTGAGATGAACGAGTTGCGCTACCTGGTGATTTGCTCGTCATCCTATTTACACAGGGAGAACAAGAATCACCAAGAAAACTCCCTTTATTCCAATAATAATCACACAAAGAAAAAAACAAAGATCAGATAACACAAGTAAATCGCAATCAAAGGATTAAATAGGTATCAACACTACTCAGGTCTACAAATGGTATTCAAATTAAAGCAAAATAAACAGCTAATAAATAACAAACAGGGGATCCCTTTTGGAACCAATTCCTGTCTGCTTTTAGGTAAATAATTACATATAAAGCATTATACAGGGTGTGGGACAACCGGACATAAACAGAACACAAAAAAAAACAAAGGACATCATTAAATCAAGTTAAAAGGGCGTACCTTACAAAATTTAAATATCACCAAAATAAAATGCAAAGCAATTTCAATAACTACACATAAAGGCAGTAAACATAAACAGTGTGATCGTATCCACAATAAGATCGTCAATCAATCACAAAAAAAAAGGGAAGATGGTTATCCCGACCATGTGGTCCTTTTGTTTAACCAATCATGGTGGTTTTTAACACCCAAATACATTAAGCACTCTAGTAATACATATTACAAGTTCAACCTACATGAAAAACTAACAACAGAAAATTAAACAGGTTACAGATTATTTAAGTAGATAAAAATGAAAGAGGGCAAGTACGTTACACATACAAATTTGTGGATACGAGCACAACAAATGATACACATGGACAGTAACAATAAATGATATAATTGCGTACACAGAAAAACCATTCGTGGCCAAACACATTAAATACGCAGTTGAGACAAAGTATAACATCTGAAACAAAGCCCTGCAAAACACCGATTCACCTACATGATTAGTAGGTATTATTACAAATGCAAGATAATAAAACGGGCGATTCCTTCTCTCAATTTTGTCTTACGCATAAAACAAAACACAAAAATATAGACATATAACGGTAACAAGAGAGACGTTTGGATAGAGATATAGATAACTAGATCATTAGGATCAGCTTTCTGATTTTATACCTATGATCGTTTGTGTTTTTATCACTATAAATACAGGTTAGAATTATCAATACACAAGATAGAACACATAAAAAAAAGAGAACGAGCTTCTCTGTGCCTGCATAATTTCAATGAAAACAACAGCTTTGCAAGTCAGTGTTTCAGTTTGGTTTTAACAATTTAAATGAGTAGGTAGAATGACCTTTTCTGTGTAATTTCACAAACCGTAAAATCTTTTCTTTTACATACATTATCAATGTAGGTTATCCTTTTAAGCTTTCACCAGCACAAATGTTTAAATACTCGGATTTATCAATTAACACAAAAGAAAAGACGATTTTACATTGATCAACATAACACAACAGTTTCACAAGGTAACTCTTACAAAAAAAAAGATCTAATTTACCAAACACAAAATCGATGTCAAATCTTAATAACGCACGCTTTGAAAATTCAAATGCAACTCCCCTATTCTAAGCATAACAACCATTTTTATTCCATCACCCCCTATTTTCCATATCAACTAACAAAAGCAATAAAAATATTTCGTGTGAACGCTTTTGCCTTTAATTATGAAAAGCAACATTATTTCTAATTAACATGTGCAATCAACCGTAGAAATCCTGTATTTAAAATATCACATTTCAACCCATGAACAACTTATGCTTTGACCGCGGTGTAATTTTTTGTATAATACTGACATTTTTATTTTCCAAATGCATTTATAAACATTTTTAGCAATTTGTCTTGCCCTTTCGATAAATGCAGTTTAGCCTGCACCTGCAACTTCAACACATCTGGTTGCGGGCCACCCTCAGTTAAAATCCTACACAAATATGTCTTACAAAAAAAAAGAAATACAAACCATTCTCAAATAACAATTATTATATAATAATTTTTAGTAATTATCTTTTGCTATCGCGACAACAATTTTAATGGGAATATTTTCAATGTATTCATCAAATTTTCGTAGTGTGCTACCTACAATATGTGGCTGGAAATTTTGAATGTGACTTATGTGTGTAATTGCGTACTCTTACATTCCACAATGCGCACTCTTGTGAAATTTAGGTCTACAAGAGTGCGCATTTTCATTATTTTAATAAAGTACCTTTTTATGCATTTAATAAGCTTTTGTTAATTTTTTGAAGATAAAATACTTTTGTAAGTATGTGGGTTCCTTTTTTCCCAAATGCAGTCTATTATTTTTGAAATATAGTTTTTTTATAGTAAAAAACCTCTTAGATGCGCACTCTTGTGTACCTTTACCCTAATAATTGTTCATAAAAAGTGTAGGCTATAGTGTTTGAAGATACAAATGAATTAATACGCATATACTCAGCTTAATTACAATACGCTTAACAATGTAGTTTAAATTATAGTTAAATATTAAACAACAATGATTGTTTAAACAACATGCAATATACATCAGACAAATTGGAAGGATAGTTTTAATATTTTCTTGTACAAAAAATTGTTACATAAATAAAACATCTAAATTATATTTTTTGTATCATGTTTATATTATTATGTAAAGTACAATAATTAATGATTCATCCAGCGGTATTTCTTAACGCCCGTACTAGTGATTAAATTAATAAATACCCTGTCGATGGAATAAAACGAATAATGTTTGAAGTAATTAAGTACTATAATTATATTAAGATTGAAAAACAAGAAGCGTCACAACGTTGCTTTGCTTTTTTTAATTATGAATTTACTAATGACGTACCGTTTTTTATTATTTCATTTCAATTACAATTTTTTGTAAATTACAAGTGGATTAATGTTAATTTATGAAATAGAACAATTTCAACCTCTAGACCTTGTTTAACGAATATGTCTGATTCAATTTGCTTCGCTTTATTAAATACAAAAGTTATTTTTAAATATGGACCAAAATCGTATCGATGACTATTAAGGTTAGTGTATTGGAAATAATATATACTGCAATGGTTTTTCCAACTGTATCACAAAATGATGGATAATAGTAGTAACACGTCATTAGCAGTGAATGTTTACATTCTAGCGTCACTTCAGGTATTAAGAAAATACCTACACCCATTACAAGAAAATTACATCATTACTATTTATGTAGTTAAAAATGATCATTACTAATTTTCGCGCATTTCCTTTTAGTTAAAAATTGCAAATGCCCTACATATAATTCAATAGTAATCAGGATGCATGAATATGTTATAATGAGATACAAAGATGATAGTAGGTTAAACCATTTATCACTTAAAGGCAATAGGGCCATTGCATAGTTATGCGTTGCATTTCTACACGTAATTTATTTTCATTAGTTAGAAATTTAATGTTTATTAAAATAACAAAAATAAGATTGTGCAAATTTCGAGAACAAAAAAAATTTCTATATAATGAATGAGATGCAGTTATCTAAAAAAGTAATTTGCAAAGTGAGATTGTGTTTTTATTATCCTATAATAACCACATTTGGAAACCAGACTTGTTATAGAGAAGTAATTGGTGAGCATGTGTGCCTTTGAATAGCAAAATTTATCAGTATAACCTTAGGCGAACAATTACAACAAAATTCTATAGAAATATTTATAGTTTTTTCATTCCTTGATTAATATGAGTAAATGTGAAGTACAAAAATAAGTTAGGAAGTAGAACACAAGAAATTTGGACAATATTATAATGCATTCAACAATGCATTTGCATAGAGAAATGTTCATTAAATTAAACTGAAATTGATTACAATTGAAGGATATATAAAAATAAGTGCTCGTTACATAACAGTCGACATAAATATAATTAACAAATCATTGTCCCATTAAAATCTGCTTCGTCTATGCAATCAAGTCAATCTTACGAAAATGCACACAATTTACTTAAAACACACAAAATAGCTTCAGTTATTAACTTAACTTACTCTCAGGTTTTAATTATCTTTACCGATGCAATTAAGTGAGAGTTTGTGTTAGAATCAGGTGTTTTTGATGCATTCAAAGTATGATCGCTATAATTTTATAAAAACATACAGGAAGCGTGTAACAATTATTTCGGTTAAAATGTATTTTGTTTATATAACGGCTTATAAATTAGAGGAATAGATTAATATAAATTTTAGTAAGTAAAGAAGGCAGAATTACCACACTTCTAAAGCAAACAATGCAAAGTTAAACGAACGTACAATTTACTGAAAAAGTAACAAAATACACTTCAATATATTTCAAACTAGGAACGAGTATAAACATTTTCTTCAACTAAAAAAAAATATAAAAAATAACATTTTCGCGACATCTCTCCTTCGGGGTACGGAGCCCATGTTGGTACGGAAAGGTGCCTCCCTACATTTTCCATAAGTGAGAGATGCCTTTATTTTTTTAAATTAATTTTCTTCAGTTCATCTGTCTTACATGGGTTACACGTATTTAAATACATGTCTGGTGCAACCATTTTTTGCTCTTGGTACAGCAAATCCAATATACCGTTTTTAAGGTGCGACTGTACAGGGTGGTTCATTTTCAATGCTTTCTTATGGGAAGTACCCTTTCTATTACAGATAGACAAAAAGTAATATGGGGTCCTTGTGCTCAATTTTGGTGTTAATTAAGATCCAATTGTCATAATCAATATATCTCTGACCGTTATTGCACAATTAGCCAAAATTGAAAAAATGGCGATTTTGAAAAACTTGAATAACTTTTTTTATTTCTAAATCTATCGACAAACTGTAAAAACATTCTTAAGATCCTATCCGTTACTGCATTCACATTTTTAATACCTCCTTAATTTAAAAAGATATGACATAAAGTTGTATTTTTTTATACGGAAACTATAGTTGGCTATGACGTTTTTAACTGACATTTTTTTGTGCTTTTTAAAAATATATAACACCTCTATGCTATTTTAATAATTAATTGATTTTTTTAAATTTTTCTTAATTGGTATATTTATTAAGGATAACAGTTGGCTTAGAAAACCAGACATGAAATTGAATGAAATGAAAAAAGAAATTCCACTTCCAGCAAAATATTTTAGAGACATTTTGTAATTCAAATTAGTTTAATTTTCTCACTCTGATAATGATAATAATTACATTTATGCAACAGTTGGTATTCTAGCGTGTTTCTGGATACTTATTTTTTAGTGTGATCATTCGTTTGGCCATACTGCATCCCACGTGAACAAGTTCATCTGTCAAAACAGTGTTAATTCTGGTGTCATTTTGTTCATGTGGTGCTCCGCTTATAGTAGTTTTTTCTACCCTAAAGTGACTTTTTGTTGTTTAAAATATGGTAAGTGGCTTAATTTTAAATCGAATTTTTGTTTTTTTTTGATATTGTTTTTACAAATTTTAATAATTTTACGCATGAAAATAGCAAAAATGCTCTTTCCCCTCTAAAATAAGTTAAGGCGCAAGTGCGTTTTTACACTATGGGGTAAGTGCAAACGCACATGTACTTGCCCCGTTACCTACTTTTGGCGCTTTTTAAAAATTAAGTTTATTTTTTAGAGGTAAAATGGTGCGCAATTACCAAAGAAAAATCAATAGAGGAAAAAGTTATACCCCTGAAAACCTTCGCGATGCAGTTGATGCCGTAGAATCTAAAAGACTCACAATCAAAGAGGCTTCAGTGAGATTTTGTATTCCAAAGCCTACCATAGCCCATCACGTTAAAAACAGAAGGGGTGTGAAATCAAAAACGGAAGCTGAGGATCAAGGTGTCGCGACAAATCATAGCGGTCAGTTCACCGCACGACAATTCATCGCGGGCTATTTGTCGTCAGACATTTCATCGCTGAGACAATTTATCGCAACGACAATTCGTTGCATTTTCAATGTAATTGTTACTTTTAAAACTCTACGAGTCTTTCAATGCCAGTGAACCACAGAACAAAGGGTTGCTAATTACGAAATCACCATAATTAGGGAATGTTAATGATACGTGACAATAAGTAAAGATTTGGAATGTTGTTTGTTATATTAATGTAGTATACAAGGATACCTCACGGCGCATTCAAGTTGTTGTGGAAACGTACGGTGACAGAACGGCAGTTGATTTTCTTCGCGGAATTGCACATAATTTTCAACTTCAAGTCTAATTTTAGTTAAATAGTAACATACTGATAATTTACTAGTATAATGTAATAGTACCTACGTTTATATGACATGACCATAATAAACATGGTATTGAACTTTTCATTGTTTTCTTTATAAATATGCTGATTAATGCGATAAATTGTTGTCCGCGATAAATTGTCGTACGTGAGAAATTGTCGTACGCGAGAAATTGTCGTGCAATGAATTGTCTGCGATGAAATGTCGCGCGGGGAATTGACCGCTGAGAATAGTCGTAGACTCGAGGATCAATTGGATCGACTAATAAAATTAATGGCAAAATACGGGTACGGCTTGTCGAAGCAAAACGTTTTGCAGTTGATGAGGGATTAGATCATTGAAGAAAAGATACCAAACCCGTTCAAGGATAACTTTTCTGGAGAAGAGTGGTGGTCAAGCTTCAAAAAAAGACAACGTTTGAGCATTAAAAAAACGCAAAATGTGGAATTGGCCAGAAAAAACGCTCAAGATCCTTTTGTCATATTCAATTATTTTGACCAACTAAAAATATGTTTGCAAGAACTCAATATTAAACAAAAAAATGTATGGAACCTTGATGAATCAGTGTTCAGTCACGATCCTTCTAAAACGAAAATAGTAGGAGGCAAAGGACTACCTGCTACAAGAACTGTAAGTTGACCTGAAAGAGAAAACATCACTGTTCTACTGGCTTGCAGTGCAACAGGAGACAAGTGTCCTCCATTATTTATTTTCAAAGGAAAGAGCGTTTGGAACCAATGGACTCCTAATGAAGATGACGGATTTCCCGGCTCGACATTTCCGGCTACTCAAAACGGATGGATGGAGTCATCAGTATTCATCAATTATTTTGCACATTCTTTTCTAAAAGCAGCAAAGCCGTCCGCTGATAATCCCGTTCTCCGTATCTACGACGGTCATGCAACTCACATTAGTTTAAAATTAGTGGAATTGGCTGTGAAAAACCATGTGACAATTCTCTTACTACCTCCTCATTCAAGTCATTTCCTTCGGCCGCTCGATTTGGCAGTTTTCAAGTCAATTAAATCATCGTGGGATGAGTACCTTTGCAAAAGATTGAGACAACAAGGTTGCCAGAAAATTTCCAAATGATCAATGATAATTCAGGAGAACTATGAAAAAACTTAGACACTGACATTATAAAAAATGGAGCTGTCATCTTTCCGTTTAATAAGGATGTCATTCCTAGAGAACACTTTGACCAACTACCTTTAGAAGGATGGGAAAAATCATTGAAACGCAAAATTGATCAAGCTGCAGCATCCGAAATTAACGAAGCTATAGCAGCCGAAATCGACCAACCAGTTGCAGCACCCGAAATGGATCTAATTGCAGCACACAAAGCAGATCATGTTGCAGCACACGAAATTTATCAGCTTTTATCACCTGAAACTAATCAGATAATTAGATCTGAAGAAGATAAAAACGTCCAGGTTACGACGTTGATATCGATGAGGTTACTACATCAGCGGGTAACCAACAGCAGGTGCAGATCTCTCTGAATACTTTTGAAAAATTTCTACTATCAACTATTTCGTCCCATAACCAGATAGATAAACCAGGTAAGAAAACCAAAGTGTGTTCAGGGTCAAAGGTCATTACATCTCTAGAGTATATGAAAATTTTGAAAGAGAAAGAAGACACAGAGAATCAAAAAATAACTATGAAAGAAAAACAAAGAAAAGCAAAAAAAGAACAAAAAGCCAAAGGCAAGAATAAAAAACCAAAGAAGACAAAAGTGAATCGAAAGAAAAAAGTCGATGTTTGAAGGATCATCTTCCGATGAAGAAAACGTGCAATTTAATAGTAAAATGATGAATCAGATGAAGATTTGGGAGAAGGGATGCCAACTAAAGCAGCGTTTGAAATAAACGACCTACCAATCTATTACGATACAGTAGTGGAAGTTAATGAAGCCGAAAGTAATTTATTTTGATTTTTAAAACCAAACGAATCAATAACTGTGGAAGTTGAAATTGATGTTGGTTCGTTTGAAACAGATGATCAAGCTCTTAGCTCCAATAATAAAGAAAATCCTGCTGAAGGTCCAGTTTTGCCAAGAAAAACAGGTGATTTTGTTTTGGTCAAGTACGAGTCTACCGGAAAAACTGTGCACATTTACTTAGGTGCAGTGAAAGAAATATATGATTCAGAACAGTGTTTTGTTAGATATTTACGCTCTGTAGATAAAGAGAAAAAGATTTTTAAGTTCCATAAAATTGATCAAGACAACGTCCCAATGCATGAGATCATGAATACAACTATTCCGGAGTTTGAGATAGATTATAAAGGTCGCTATGTGTTTAAGAATTCAGTGCCAGTTGTAGAATTGTATTTTTTTTACATACGAAGTGTCTACCGAAGTTCCTATGACAAAGCTACTTATATTGTATTTAAGAGTTTTTAGAAGTTTGTTTTATTTTTTCATACGATTTTTCTAATAAAGCCTTGAAGCTGTAAACCAAAATATTTATTTGACTCATTTCTTCCTTAATATAACAGATATTTAAGTTCTATAAAAACTGGCTGATTCAGAATTGTATATATTGTGTGCACTTGCCTCGGATCACGATATTAAACGCCTAAATAGAAAGATTGAGCTCTGAAATGCACTTACCCCCTACCCTGGGGTAACTGCATTTCTGTGATATGAGCGTTAGTATCTGCCCAGTAAGGTAAATTGTGATTATTAAAAATACCATCACTACTGGTATGCGCCTCGTAATAGAGTTTGAAAAATTAGGTATATTTTGACACTGACATATACCAGTTACAAAACCCAGTACGCCGCTTTCTGTCGTCTATAGCCAAAAAATGTTCTTTCCGAAATCTATAGCAAAGGTATTTGTGTTTCTTTAAAATTCGAGGGGCTTTGCTTCGAGACTCCTAGATTAATCATTTGTTTAGATGTAGTTGTTAGCTCTGTTTCGACTTGTCCTAAGACGACCATTGAATTTTCTTCAGAATTTCGTTTAAAGTAAGTTTTTGAGTTTGAGGTTTTGAGTTTTAAGATATTGTTTTGAGCTAGCAAAAATTTTAATTTCTATTAACTATACCGTTCAGAAATATTTTATTTGGCAGCTGCCTTTCAGAAAAATTTTGTAAATATAATTCCGATGCATCATTCTTATCACCTTCGGATAATATAAAACATTTTAACATGCAAAATTTTTCTGAAATTGTATAATTAGGCATGCTAATAACTAAATTCCAAGATCACTTTGTTGCACACTTCTAATTTTTAATTTATTACTTGACATATAGGTATCATCTGTTTTTACTTAAATAAATCTCAGCCTCCTATACCTACTGTGTATTCTTAATATAAAACGTAAATAAGAAAAACTTAAACAATCAATTAGTTATTAGAATATGCACTCTCCACCAATAACAAGTAACCAACTAACTGGGGTTTCGATTTCGCAATCGGCAAAGGTAAGTTGCATATCGTAAGCGTACCATGTGATCTGTGGTATCTCTCCCCACGCGGCGTCTCTCCGTACTTTACCCTATTAATGTTGCCATTAGTAAAATTTCCTTTAATTTATTAATTATTTGAACATAGAGTTCTACAAAATTTGCAAAATTAATTTAAAATACTCAGCGTTTTTGAGTTTTCAATGGTGTGTTTTTGTATTAATGTTTTATACAAATCTAAACGTTTCGATACTTACAGTTATCTTCCACAGTAGTAATACAATCTTTAACAGCCGTTTACGATGTTGAAAAAATCATAATTAATAATGGCATTAGTACTGTTTTTAAACATACAAGAAAAATTGAAAGAACATTTAAGGTCATCTAAAGGTGCCTCAAACCCATTATCATCTTCTGGAGTGTATCTTGTTCATGTGGAAAAGTATACATTAGAACCACAAAACGTAGCTTTGTTTCGAGACGTAAAGAACATATGAGGTTTTGTAGATTAGGTCAACCAGAGAATTCTGCGGTAGCTGAGCATGCTTTAAATCATGACATTCAGTTTGATAACGTGAAGTTATTGAGGTATGTAAGTATCCTCATAACTTCAATAGGCAAGAAGAAAATCTCCGTTTAAATAGGTTCTAGCAACTTATAATTAAAAAAAGTACAATTGTACGCCTTAATTTTATTTTTAGTTTTTGGTATGTCTAGGTTTTCTTGATGTGTTTTTTCTAGACCTTGAAGTAAATGCTTTACCGATTATACGTTAAATTACCACAGCTATATAATTTAACAAATATAGTTGAAATTAAAATTAAAGATTATATGGAACGTACTGCATTGTGTTTTCACTGTAAAATAACACCTACAATTATTAACAAAACTTCTTTGTTAGATTTGACTGGATTTTTAATCGATATCAAGTTACTATTTGTGAATGCTTTTATCAATTTCAAATTTTGTTAAATTTGCTCCTTCATTATGACATTTTTCACTGTTAGCGTTCGTCCGTTAGAGGGTGTTCTGATTTGTCATCTTCAAGGCAGTTTAACAATATTTAATTTATTGAGGATCTAGTTATCCTTTACTAAAAACCGTTATATTAATAGCAGACATGTTTGCGTTTCCACTTTTTCAAATTTCAGAAATTTGTGTAAAGCATTATTACTAAAATACACTTTGAAAACCCAAAAAAGGTTAGTATTTTAAATATGTGTAATAATGGCGAAAGTTTCCATTTTCATATTACAAAATTAATAATTATAAAACTGACATGTATATTAATACTATTTTGTAAAACCCTATTTGACATTTTCAGAATAAACAAAATTGCATTACCCTTCAGAATTGAATTAAAAATTTAATAATACACGAAAATAATCGCAATCATACAGTCCTTCGAAAAACTGTTTATAGACTATTTATTCCTGCATTCTGTATATTGGGCGAACCTACAGCTTCCAAGAACGGTCATTTTTTACCTCAAACATTTGCACTTTTTTAATAGTTCATCTCGAGATACGCTTATGAACACAATAAAAATTTTCCAAAAAATTATAGGCCATTCCTGAACATGACAACCGCATGCGAGTTACTATATGATAAAAAAACACATTGCAAATATATTGTCAGTTAATCGTTAAAATCATCAGCACACCTTTTTTTATCCCAATTGATCACTACAAAGTGATCAATACGGTGGAACCTGATCTCACTGAACAGCCTGGGTAAAAGAAATGCCTTAGAACCCGTTAAGGTCCCAGGAGCCTTCGCCGGCACTATCAGTTTCCTCAAATAAACCTGGACAATATAGTGAATAATGGGCACCGCTATTTCTTGTCACGATGAGCATAAATATCTTTATCCATTCTGCCCGTTAACCCCCCCTCCCCGCCCCAAATAAAAATGTACTGGTATACACTATGTTGCTGTTGGAGAAAATTGCTTCTATCCATGCGATTTTTTGTAACAGTGTCACTTATCCAGCAACCAGGTGAATAATGGCAACTACCATCTCTTGTCACATATTCGTATACGACGCGACGTGCTGTAACATTCTCATCCGTCCTGTCCCCTCCCTCTTCCATATATAAACGTGCTGGTGAACACTGTGATGCTGTTAGACAGAAATATTCTATTTCCCCTACTGACTGCAACGATCGAATTTGTAAAAAATGTAACTAAAAACTAGTCAGCTATTGGAGTATGAAGCGGACTAAGCTCAAAAAATGTAGATTCTATGGTCACAATCTGCTGAATTTGGGAAGATAAGGGGCACTGATATGCGTTTATGCTATTTTTTTAAAAAAGTTAAAAGATTCATACCTGGTCACAATTGAACTGAATAATCATAATTTGAAAGATATAGCATAATTTGTAATATCTACCTGTAAAGAGGTTGTTAAACTATAGTAATGGAATTTTTTGTAAGGCATGTGAAAGTGTAAACTTTCACCATTATTACACATAATTCAAATACCTAACTTTTGGGTTTTTAATGGTGTATATTTTTATACTTATATTTATACAAATAAATACATTTCTTTAACACTTACAGTTATCGTGTTCGAATAAATTTATGAAAAAGTGAAAAGAGAAATATTAGCCTGCTATTAATACAACAGTTTGATTAAAGTATAAATCCAACTATGGAGTACAGTTTTAGTAAAGAATAACTAGATCCTTAATAAATTAAATATCGTTAGACTGCCTTGAAGATGACAAACCAGAACGTCTTCTAACGGTCGAAGGCTAACAGTGAAAAATGTCATAATCAAAGCGCAAATTTAACAAAATTTAAACTAATTATGATGTAAGTGTAAACTTGTGAAAAACATTAATTTAAAATTCATAAAAGCATTCACAAATAGAAGTTTTACATATCAATTAAACATCTAGTCAAATCTAACAAAGAAATATCTTTATTCATAATTGCAACTGCTATTTCACAGCGAAAACAATGTAGGACGTTTAATATATGTAATTCTTTAATTTTAATTTCATCTACATATATTAAATTATTTTAGTGCTGCGGTAACAACATATAATTGGTAAAGCATTTACTTCAAAGTCTAAGAAAAAACACAACAAAAACCTAGACATAGCAAAAGCTAAAATCAAAATTAAGGCGTACCATTGTGCCTTTTTTTAATTATAAAATGCCAAAACGGAGATTTTCTTCTTGCTTATTGAAGTTATTAGGATGTTTATATATTTCAATAGCTTATGGTTGTGAATGAAAATAATAATGAGTTTGTCTTGACAGTATTTCCATGTTATCGAAATGAATGTCACCACTTAAATTATTTAAAGCATGCTCAGCTACTGTAGATTTCTCTAGTTACCCTAATCTACAAAATCTCGTATGTTCTTTACGTCTTGTATCAAAGCTACGTGTTGTGGTTCCAATGTATAATTTTCCACAAGAACAAGGTAACTTATACACTCCAACATTTTTCACTGTTAGTGTTCAACCGTTAGAGGGTGTTACTAATAATAATAATAATTTATTGTCCTACAGAATACATCCAATCACAGGACAACTAAGAGTAAATAATAAGAATGTGTACATTTTGCTTGAAATATGTAAAAATTAGAATTAATAAAAGAAAACAGAAAATATTATTGTAAAATAAAACATGAATCCAATAAACTACATAAACATTATTTAGAAACAATATACTAAGTTTCAATCGATTGAATAACTGAATAATATCATTCAAGGTGCTATTGGTTATATCCACAGGGCTGGACAAGCTTTGAAAAACCCTAACAACATTTAATAGAGGAGATGTATATAATGTTTGTTTTAGGAAAGAATAATAGAACATTTTACTGTTTCGCGAAGAGTAGGACGAAACCTGAAAACTACTCAATTAGATTATGCAACAACTTGTAAAGAAAGGTTAAAGCGATTTGACCTTCTCTGAATTGTCATCTTCAAGGCAGTTTAACAATATTTAATTTATTAAGGATCTAGTTTGTTCTTTAATAAAATTGTATTCCATAGTTCGTTTTATACTGTGATCAAACAGTTATATTAAAAACCGGCTTATGTTTGTGTTTTCACTTTTTCATATTCCATAAATTTGTTCGAATACTTTAAAAAGTTCTGAAAAATTCTTACTGTTACTGAGTACGATAACTGTTAACTGTTATCAAAACGTATAGATTTGTATAAATATAATAATATACACTATTCACACTATCCAAAACGCAACAGATAAGTATTTGAATTTTTGTAAGGCAACTTCTCATTACCAACACTCCTGTCTTGGTAGATCTCAAAATCAACAAGATATGCAATGTTTGTGCTGAGTAATTATGCCTTATAGGCTATAGCTAAAACGAACTGGGATGATCTGCTTACATCCATTTATTCCGTAATATTGCTTCGTCAAAACAAAGACGTTCATACGGAACATAGTTTCCTAAAAGATTGCTTTTCAATAACTCCGTAACTGTTGGTGTTTTGAAGAGCCTGTCCTTTACGTACAGTTTTGTATTAATAGCTATGTCAACGAACCTAATGATTTGAACAAACCGATTCCTCCTCATGGCACATGTAGCTAATTCATTATGGCCATCTCGTTTAGTGTCCCAGCACATTTTTTGGCGGGAAAGAATTTGTAACCACTGCAATAAATCTGCAATAGATAAACTAATTATCAGAAAAAAAGTGTATGAAAACACTTTGATTTTTTCTTCCATGATTTTAAAGGCCACATATTTCATTGATTCCTAAATTATTAGAGATAAAATGGCACCGCCAAAAAAATTCAAAAACATTTTGATTCACATTTCTAAATTTATCATAATTCACGCTTAGTCCTCAGATAAATCAAGACACCGCCCATCCATTGTCTATATGGCAAACATTCTGACACCTTGTCAGGTTCTTGGCTGTAGCTACCAGCTGTCACCGGTCTAAATTATCAGCTAAATTGCTGGTGTTTGTGCCTGCTCTGTACTCATTCGTGAGGGCAGATAGATTAGGTGGTGTAATGTACACCGATGTCGATTCTCTGCAAGAATACAGTCATCGTCATGCACTATTTGCAGAAACTGTATCGGCTCTTCAACAGTCATATCTGTCAAAGTAACTTTGTTACTGAAATAATGAATATTGATTGACGTAAAATAAACGTATTCAAAAGAGAGGATAAAAAGTTCACACTATAAACAAATTTCTTTAAAAAAAAACAAAATAACTGAAGAAAGAGTTTATGTATTACAAATGCTTCTCGGCAAGGCTGAACTAATCTGAAAGTTTCCCGGAGTCGACTTTTAAGAGTAGGGGACACAATAAAACAAATGGAGAGAGCTTTGTCGGCTTTTCCGGAATTCTTTGCCGTTGTTCTCATATGACGCTAGTCCTTAGCGTGTTAACGAATACTATTATATTAGGTATAATTTTGTTAATTCGATTTCGATAAGATTTGTCGAATCATTCAGATGTGCAAAAGTCATAAGTATAATAGAGTTAGCACTTGTAATTAATATCACGTCACAATCAAGAGTGGGCGTGGTCTCGAACGGAGGTTCTGATTGGTTAGTACAAAATTAAAATTCTAAATGTTTGCGGTGGCGAAATACCAAGTTTGAAATTCGAACTATGATTGGCCGTTGTGGCAAAGATTCGAATTGTCGTGTTCATTTGCAGTAATTGAAATAGATGCTCCTTAATATTGCTAGAGTAAACAAATACCATGCACTAGCCAGCGTAGGTGCAATGTGCTAAAAAAATATGTCAGCTATCTTGGAATTTTTCTAATGTCTTTTGAACAGAGGTGGTCATGTAGCAGTGTAATTTAATAGTTACCCTAAACTAGTCTGACATAACTTAAAAACCAGTCGGCCATCGGCAAAAATTGCTAAAGTTGTATTGGCAAGACAAGACATGCCATGTTCAATGATTGATGATATGAAACCTGTGTGAGTTATGCGACTTAATAACGACCTAATGAGTGGAGCAGATGAAAATCTAGTAGATATTTTTACTAAAGGATGTGTTCAAATAAATAGTAATAATAATTTATGATAATCAAGAACAAGTTGCGTGAGAAAGAAAATATGAATACAAAAAAAATAATAACGAATTGATTACATACTATTACTAAAGGAAAAAGTTAAAATCATCATTTATGCTGATATAAAAAAAATAACAAATTAACAACACTTAAATAATACAATATAAAAAAACTGATAATAATGAAAAAAATCAGTGATATTCCAATAAGTGAACAACATAATTAAACAGTTTGTAATAAACCTAAGTGTTTTTTTCATTTTATAACTCAAAATACTTTTCATCAAACATGTTATTTGTTGAAATGTTCATTACAATGTTTGATTTAAAAATCCTCGCAATCCATCTAACTAGACGCATTTACCCAAAAAACACAAAATTTTTGCGGGGTGTGTAGCAAGACGCGACATTTAAACCAAACAATTATTTATTGAGTGACTTAAAACAAGATAATCAAAACATGTGGCGCTGCAGATCATCTATCTATGGTAAAGACGACGCATGTGTGACCTTCACTAAATAAGGATTTTGTACGCTACTGCTTTTATTGGCCATCTTGTTTTCTGGATCCTTTTTCATCCCCTATCTCCTATCAGCTTTTTTTTTCAACTTCTATTTTCAGTAATCTTTTTGGCCTAGTTTTTCATCCCCTACCTTCTTTTCCATCCAACTGTTTAACCCTCTATTTTTCATCCCCTGCAGGTTTGTATATCTCAAAGGGGACCGGAATATTTGGTTCATCATCTTGGTCCAGCATCTTTAGTCTAGCATTTTCTGCCCTTCTCTTTTACTCCCTTTTTTCAGCATTTCTCCTTTAGACCTATATGAATTGCATATATCAAAGTGGCCATGAATTCCAGTCCAGAATTTAACTACCTACAATCATTTTGGCTAGATCTAGAAATCGATTTCTGAAGGTCCAGCATCTTGATGACGTATACTCTGTACCGTGTCTAGGTCTAGGTTTCTATGGTTCAAGGAGTAAGAAAAATGATTTTACTAGTCGAAATTTGCTTTGGGAAAGCACAATACATTTCAATATGTACCACACTTTAGGAAAGCCCAAGGTTATTCTTCTCACTTATGACTCACTTGGGATTACGCAATACCTGAAAAACCCAAGGTCATCATTTAAAAATGATAAATAGAAAATAAAATAAAGTATACTACTCCTCAGTAGGTTCTTTTAATCGTACCAGTGATCTTGAGTGAGCTGTAACTTGATTTTGTATGTTTGTATGAACTTAAAAGGTAGTAAGTACTTGGTAAATTTTTTGAAATTGTTTCCAGTACGAGACAATTAGTTTTACCAAAGTTGTTAAATCGAGAATTGACCGTAATAGTAGTGGTAAGAGTTATATTCCTTTTTATTTCTCCTGCTCCTATAACATTAAAATGAAACGGGCATAACTGTAGTTTTAATCGCTTTCATAGGGTTCGTGTAACAAAATAATCTTTTTCCCGTTATCTAAAACGCGCTGTATACTAAAATCCTCTCATTTTCGTCGAATACCGTAGATTATAGCAGTTGACAGGAACGTGTAGTATGCTGATTTGACGTTGTTGTTGGGTGTACCCGTATATACGTGATTCAACTCTGAAATTGATTCTATTTTATTACCCGACCATCTATTTATCATTTAAAAATGATAAATAGAAAATAAAAAAATAATAAAAATTTTGCCTCAATGTTTCGGAATCGAATTTACTACTAATCATATGAATGATTCAAGTATACCACTGTTCAGTAGGCTCTTTTAATGATGCCAGTGATCTTTAGTGAGCCGTAACTTGATTTTGTATGATTGTCTAAAATAACTCTGACGTTCTCAATGTCTTCTAAAAGCCAAAAAGAATTTTGCTGTCCTTGTCACTCAAAGATGAATGCAAATATTTGAATTTATCTACTCGTATGTCCTTAATTGCTGAATTGCTTTGAATCATGGACAAGAATGTGTATCGGAACTTAACCCAGTCTACATATTCTTCACATGACAACTTTATGGATGGTAATTTTAAATTCTGCTCTAATTCCTCAGTATTGAGATCAAAATTGGCTGAGGAAATTTCTATTTTTGTTTGAATTTTTGAAAATTTATCTATTATCTATATTTAATCAAATTCACCTAACTCAAAATTTTGAAAACGCATTTTTATTCTAGTTAGTTTGCTTTTCACAGAACCTATCTACATCTTTAAATTAAAATCCGTCATATTGCAGAATGAATCAAGTCATTTGAGACAATTTTATTATAATAAACATGAGAGGAATAAAAAGGTTTGAACAAACTCACAGGAAATGTTCACTTGTCTATTAACTTTAGAATAAGGTAAACTTTGCGACAACACAACCTGTCATGACGTTTCACAACGATCAACTTATAATATGAATAGGATTCTTGCTTGTAGCTGAGCGAATGCGACTCGATGGGATCAATATTTATGTTGAATAGATGCACCGGGCTGTAGCTTCTTGAGCTTCTTAATTGTAAATCATTGTTTTCTTTCAGTCAGTTGCAAAATAGTGTTATTATGTACCAATATTTCTGACAACACAAATACACATACCAGGACTAAGAGCTAAAACAAGGAAACTACCTAACAAATACTCCCTCAAACATAAATATACAAACTAGCTAACACACATATGTTTTAGTTGGACAACTATTCCCATATAAATATTTACGAATACTCCCAATAATCGGGTTCTTTACAGGTAATAAAGAAATATTTATTACCACATCAAATCCCATATCACCGTGTACACACAGTTACTACACGCCTTCTCTACACTTTTGTTTGTAATTTGTAAACCAATGCTGAATTTTTGGTACAATAGAATATTTTCTTAATTTTACTTTAGGCTCTTTGTTTTATACCTTTTATAAGATGTCTATATAAATATGGTTTGTGAATTTAGTTCATTTTTTGGATAATTTGCGTTTTGGCTAGTTGTTTGTTTTTTGTGGTACGTTGGTTAACTTTTCTTGATTGGTTTGCTTGTTTGTATTTGTTGACCAGTTTGTTGTTGATGTTTGTGTGTTTGCATGTTAGAAGGTTTGGGTGTTTATTTGTTTTGCTAGTTTCTTTGTTTTTTGGATTGTTTTGGCTAGCTTTTAAATTATGTCACAAGATGGTTAGCAAACCTGCCTATATGTGTATGTGCGTGCGTGTGTGTACGAGTGCGGATGCATTTGTGTGTGTTTGTTTGTAGTTGTGTGCTGTAACAGGTGCCCGAGAAATTCAAATTTCGCACTAAGTTATATGATATTTTATAGTTTATATGTTATTTTATAGAATGGGAAATGATTCTTGATATGTAAGTTTATTTAATGTTAATAAGATGCTCTTGAAATGACTTCAATAAGTTATGTATGTATATTTAATTAGAAAACGTTTAAAGTAAACGCGGCAATTTGCAAATGCATTAATGAGTTGAAGGAGGGAAATGAACTGTTACCATGACTTGCATTTTAAATAGTTAGTTGGTTAGAGTAAGTAGTTGTGGTTGAAACTAACCAAAGAGTGTGATCGTTGCCGAGGCACGAGTGACCGTAGTATACAGTCACGCCACCCTCTAAATTAAGAAATAAAGTTAAATAAACGGTAGTGTGTAATAAGGAAGAAGTAAGAATACCTTCCTTATTAAAATAATAAAAGGATAGATTGAATAAAAGTGCATATGGCGTCAACTAAGTGATAAGGAGAAAAGTGACGCTATAAAGAAATAAATTACGTGTTTTGTGCATATTGGAGGTCCTACATGACTACATTTAAAGGGTGAACGAACGATATAAAATACAGTGATCGGCCTAAATTGGTTAATCAGTAAATAAAGAAGAATAACACGAAAGCATTAACAATTAGTTTGTACGATCAGCATTGCCGTTTGTGATTGCATGCGATTCGTAGTGAAACTTGAACAATTAAAGTGATAATTAAAAACTATAAAGATATCCAACAAATATACGCAGAATCAATAAATTGTTGGAAAGAAAATTTGGAGTTTTGCAATTCCGCGACATGCTTTCACAGAAGAGATTGGGGGAACAAAGGAATACGGCTCCAGAGCGGTGGCATAGTAATGAGTCATCGAACCTTTGGCCTTCAAAAAGTGACAAGTAAGATTGCAAACTGTATAATGAAGAAACGTATATGTGTTTTATTTTCCTCTAAATTTGTGTTTGAATATCAACGCTGAATGAAACCCATTTCCTTCACTGTCGATAGAAATCTTTTGTGCATGTTTAGATGATAAGAATACTAAATATAATAATAGGGTTGTTTTTTATGTGTTAATGTAAGCAAGTCATTTCTGCATTTTGGGGATTTAGTCCTTATTAAATAAGTATAACGTCTTGATTTATTTTCATTAACCATTACGAATACTAAAGGCTTTAATACTGAAAGAAGCAATTTCAATAAAGTTACAAATTACATATATCTTAAGCAAGTCAAAGTGAATATGAATTTTGTAATTGATAACAATAATCATTTCTTTTAATAACAAGTTAGCCGGCGCAAACAAGTAAGAAAGCAATTTGAGTGAAGCAAACATCGAGTTCATTTACTCAAACTGAAACCTGATAGCAAGTAAAATAAATTTTAGTTAATGAATGATATCCTTACAAATTGAAACTACCCAAATTAAATTAATATGTAACCATTTTAAGTTCTCACAAAAACAATATAAATTTTTGTTAAAGGATTTTGAAATTATTAGGAATTGTAAAAGAACCATACAATTTATTCTTTGTAGCGAATATAAACATACAAAAAGAAATAAAACACATATGTGTATCTCGTTGTAGTGCGCGCGCGCGCGCGCGTGTGTGTGTGTATGGGAGCGTTTGTGTGTGTGTGTATGTGCGTGCGTGCGTGTGTATTTGTGTGTGTGTGTTTGAGTGTATGTGCGCGTGTGCATTCGTGCGACTGTTGAATGTTTGCGTGTTGTTTCTTTAGATTGTACGTTTGGGCTGTTTGTATGTTTGTGTTTGTTCATTGGATAGCATGTTAGTTTCTTTGTTTAAATTTTCTATTTTTTCTATATATATTTGGGTTTCTAAGAGTATCTGGTTTGTATTTTTTGGACAGTTCGCCAATTTGCATATTTCGTTTTGTGCTGATTCTATGAGAATTTATGCGTAGGTGTCTGAGGGTGTGTTTGTTGTGTTTAGCTGTGAGATGATTATCTATTAAATTATTATGATGTTTGTCTTTTGTATTTGTCAAGATAGGCAACCAATGTTGTCGAACAAGAAATTTGTAATTTTTGCAATAATTGTAATTTAGATAACTGAGAAAATGTTATAATGTCATTAAAAGGTGAAAGTACTTAGTGAAAGTATAAAATTCACACTATGGCGATGAAGCTGAAGCGGTTACGTAATCTAAAAAAGTGTAAGTGCCGAGTTATTTATGAAAGGCATGGATTTTGGTTGTTCCCAAGTATTCGGTAATACAAAAAAGTGAAAGGCATGGGGATTTCCCAAAGCAAGTTTTGACTAGTTAAATAAACCTTTCATATACCCTGCATGAACCTTAGTTGCTGATACCAAAATGGTGCACTGAAGGTGCAGGATCAAAGTACTGAACCCTAAATGCTTTTTTACTAATAGTATTCCTGAATATGCTAAGAACTTACGTGCTAAAGAACTTAGGAACACTGGGAGGGGGTTAGGGATATTGTTAGGCTGCCGAGAACCATTTATGAATGGCTACCTTAAATTAGATTACATCAAAGTTTGGAGGAAAACAGGAACTGGGTAGTGCATTCCACAATTTGGTTGCCGTGTGGAAAATATAGATTGTGCCCGTTTAGTATGGCAAGATGGAATTTTGAGTGCGTAATTATGGTGTGAATGGGTAAACCGAGTGTTCCTAGCGAAAATGGCCTGCGAAAGTATTAAGGAGTGTAATTCGGAGGCACACTTGTCATTGTAATAGCCATAGAACAAGGAAAGAACCGAAACTATTCTTCTATGCTCAAGAGACTGTAGGTCAGAAGTTAGAAATTTATAAGTCTTATAACTCTTTTTAGGACGCGGTTTACCATAGCAGGGCGTGTTGGGGAGCACTGACCCAGAGGTGGGAATTGTATTCCAGATGAAGTCGAATTTGAGCCTTATACAGTAAGAGGAGTTATTACGATGTGAAGTACTGTTTAGATCTGTACAGAAATCCCAGTTTACGGGCAGCTGTTTTGCTGGCTGACAAAAGGTGGTCAACTCATGAAAGGTTCGATGGTACAGACATCCATAACATAGAAATAGAGTTTGAAAACTTGAGATCTAAGCCATTCATATTTACAGCAGGAAATGATCGGTATTTCTCAGCGAACACAAGACAACGCTGGGTTTTGTTGGCGTTGAACGTGAGTAGATTATTTCTTTCCCATTGAAGAATACGTTTTAAGTCACTGTTGATAAGGCTGCCATTTTCACTGTAACGTGAATGAGCAGACTTAGATGAACTACAATGAAGAGTGCTGTCGTCTGCAAAGCAATGGATCGGGTTAGTTGTTGAAGAAATGATGTCATTTATTTATAGCAGGAAAACTGTGGGAGCTATTATTGAGCCTTGAGGTACGCCTCCATTAATACTAGTTTCTTTTGGAAAGAAGCCATCGACGACAACGCGTATACGATCCAATTGATGAGCGTATCGGATGAGTCGAACGAGGTGAGCTTGGCAAGTAGGCACTTACGCCAAACCTGGTCAAAACCCTTTGAAATATCTAAAGCTACTACGACTGTTTCACCGGACCTTTCTAATGTGTTATTCCAAAGTTGGGTGACATATGAAAGATCACCCGTTGAACGACTCTGTCTGAACCCATACTGGTGGTCGTTTAGAAGTTTATTTTAGGAATAGGTTCAACATTTGGCAGCTTGCACGATAGAGAAGCTCTCCACAGGACATGGAGATCGAAAAGGGTTTGAACTTGATTCTAGGAAAGTGGCTTGGTTTCATAGCGTATGGGGTAGATTTGGGCGACGGTAAAATTTTACCACAATCATCGAGAAATGAATTTGATACAAAATAATAGACAAAGAGGTTGGATTTGTCAGCAGGATCAGCTACTACAGCTCCGTCACGAGACGTCATGGCAGGAAAGGAAGATGTACTAACGTTTTTACTGGTGGATTTAGCTAATAACCAAATTTATGACTACCCAAAGGACATGAGTCTAATTCATTGCATTTACGTTCTTCAAACATCCTTTTAGTCTTGGTGATGATGCTTTTGCAACTATTCCTTGCGGAAATATAGTCGGCGTGGTTTTCGACAAATTTATTTGATTCCCATTTGGTATAGAGTTTATGCTTTTGCGATAATGCATGAGTTCAAGCCCTATTAAACCATGGTTGGGAACGGGCATGACCTACGCGATTATGATTTTTGGGAATGTATAACTCCATATCCATCAAGATAACTTCAGTTCTTGAGAGAGCAATGTTTGAAGAGAAGGACCGTTTAAAGCAATACTCACGCCAGGGGAAGGTTGCAAAAAATCTCGCAGTTCGCTCCAGTTAGCTGATTTAAACACCACCCAGTGGTGTTTTTCGAGTAACAATGGGATTGGGTACAGAGGAAGTGGGTTAGTTGAAACGAATAAATCCAGGAGATGTGGAGTATGGTTAGGGTTGTCAGGAATTCTGCTAGGTTCGGAAATCATTTGTGTGAGATCACAGGATACAGCAAATGTTTTTGCACTATGACCTGCGGTATTAGTGGTAGATCAAAATTGAAACCAATTGGAGTTGTGGACATTAAGATCTTCCAGGAATTGAGATATCACAAGATGGCAACTTTGATAAGAGGTAGTCTATTTTCAGAGTAAGGTAATCAAAAAGATTTTGGAAGTTATTATCATTGGGAGACGTTCACAAACAACAGTAGCATTTCACAGATTGGGGCCCAGAATGTTTGAACCAAATCGCGTCAAATTTGTTGTTTTCCAAAGTGGACATCCTCTGACAACCTACGTTGTCTTTGGTATACGCACATACTCCGTCTTTTATGCGAAAGTTGGAGTGGAGGTTGTATCTGGGAAATTACAGGTCAGTCGAATCAGTGCTTCCAGGGGAGACTTGTGTTTTGTGATAGAAACAGAATGTCCGGTTGCACTTGTTCAAGGTGTAGGTGAACAAGATGCTGACACCGGTTTCAAGATATAGCCAAATGTACTTTAAGTACAAGTTTAAGATGTCGTTTCGAGATCCTGACACAAGGGATGCTGGATCAAGTTGCTGGACCCATGACGCAGGACCGTAGATGCAGATACAAAATTCAGGAACTTAGATACCAAACCGAAGATGCTAGGCTGAGATTAATGACTCTTTTGAGACAATCAACCCGCAGGAAACTAAGGATCGATGGCTGAAACATGTGGGTAAATAATGACAGGACTGAGATTTTTCAAACCTGTCATTGCTCTACTCAGAATGAATACGATGTAAGACAAAACATTTGCTAACAGTATTATCAAAGTTAGGTAATAAACGAGGTGTTACTCTACTAAAATGTTTAGATCTATCACATATGTGAATGCGTCTACAATAGTTTAAAAGAAGAAGTTCGATTATCGCAAGACCAGATTTGTCATATTGCACCACAAAACGACTTTAATACGTATGCGAAAACTTAAACGTGCACCGCAGGAATTTATGCAACATCGATTTATTGCAATTGGATTCTGAAGTAGGTTTTGTTAATTGCAAAAATGTGGCGACAATACAGTCAAATTATACGAAGATGCTTATACATTTTTCCGTCATTTACATCTACCTGTTAGTATTTCCCCAGAATAAAGACGTGAACGATTGTCAAGTTCAGATTAAATTTATTGAACTAAGCGTGTGTGTTAGACGTGTAACAAATTGCTCTCGGGTATTAACCAGTTTTATAAGGTAAATAATTGTCTTAAATTACTATCTTAAGTATCATACATACATAGAGGTCATATTGTGCCTTCTCGTAGTAAATCTTTTGCTTGTAATCAAAGACTTAACCCTGAAAGAAATCACTTGTGATGAATGTAAATGTAATGTACATTCTACATGTTCGGGTTTATCGCGCACCAAGGGTGCAGTGTTTAACAAATAAAGGTGGGAATATCACTTATCATTTATCAATACTTCAACTGTAAAGTTCAACGACAAGAAATTCGAATATTTATAAATTTTTTAGATGTGACCGGCGGAGCTTCGAAATTACAAATAACATGAGGCGGCGCAGCTTTATGTTAAGGACAATACGAAATGTACGCCAATCGATATTAATGAATTGTCAAAAATATTATTATCAAGAGACACAGTAGGTTGTAAATGCAATTTGAATACTATTACTTTAACTGCATTTATCATTTACATACCGCCAGATACTCAGATAAGGATTATAAACTGTTTTTGATTTGTTTGAGCAACACTGTTCGTTTTATGAACACTTATTGACATTGGGTGATTTTAATATACCGAAATTTTGTAATGGTGATATTAATAATGTTAAATTTAACGCAATTAGCAATTGTCTAAACCTCATGCACTTAGCCAATTTAATCTTATAAACAATAGTTATGAAAGGATTCTTGATCATGTAATTAGTAATCTCAATTGTGAAGTGATAAGAGACAATAGTCCATTTATATCAGATCACCATCCTGCACTAATAATCATACGTGTATCCTGCTTCCACCTTCTCAGTTGTAACAAATAACAAACCTTACAATTACCGTTAAGCAGATTTTTAAGGATTCTTTATCCTAAAATTGACTGATCATTCCTTGTTAATCATACAAATGTGGACGATGCATGCTCTGATTTTTATTTAATCTTTAACAATATATGCCACAACATCGTTCCGCGGTCTCCTTATAAAAGTAAACGTTCATTCTCTAAGTTGTCCACATCAGAAATTATACAGAATATAAGATCAAAATGTAACACCTTAGAGTCAACGGTTTTAAGAGTTGTTCCTCCTTAGTTTACACCACTTTTTCTACGAGACACTATACAAAGCAAATTATTCCAATATTGCGCATGATCAAGGTAAAAAAATAAAAATTAAATCTACAGTAACCTAGGTTACCGTAGGTTTAATTTCCATTTTTTCCACTTTTTTATTGGAATACTTTGCTTATTGCGCATGATCAAGTAAGGAATCATTTGCTTTGTTTAGTGTTTCGACTTTTTCTAGTAGGTCCGGACACACTGACAACGTATACAACCTTCCTCTAATTCATCTACCTGACGTTACCGATTGCATGACGAAAAGTAATTGATAATCTAAAAAACGAGCAAACTACAGGTTATGATAGAATAATACCTGTTTATCTGGTAAAGTTTTGAAGAATACCATAATTTCCCTTTTATGTGTTATTTTTAACCTAGTACTTGTATCGCATTCTTTTCCTGCGATCTGTAAAATTGCGCAAATATGTCTAGTATTCAGAAGTATCCAATTATCGACCTATCAGTATCTTGTCTAGTTTCAAAAATATTTGAAATAGTTATTTGCAATTACATTTAGCTCACTTTGCTGAATTTTGCTCGCATGCTTTGGATGATTTTCAGCAGGACCATGTAATTCATGTAATGTACGCAGTTTCTAAGGCATTCGACTCCATTGACCATGAAATGGTTATTAAAACATTCAAATTCTTTGGCGTTAGTGATCGACTATTACCTTTCTTTAGTTCATACCTACATAATCGTTAGTTTGTTGTATTCAATGGTTGCGAGTACTACATGTTTGTGGGTACTGGTGTACCTTAGGGTTTCAAACTTGGACCACTCTGCAGGATAATACAAATGTGTTAAATAGCTGGTGTTTATTAAATAGACTTAAACTGTACGTTTATAAATTGTAAGGGTATTTTGACGCATTGTGTATGATTTCTTCGGAAAGTTTTCAGTGAATTTACAAAGTAATTCAAGATTGCTACGTTTATTTTGCATCATTGGCGTCTTCTTTCACGTTGGAATCTTCGACGCGGCAAAGAAACGCACGAAAGACACGGTTGGGATAGGTGAATTTTGATATTAGCGCGAATTTATTGTGACGTATTGGCAATATGGCGGACAAAAGGTATATAAGCGAGTGTCAAATTTGAGGAGTTAGTTAGAAGTTTTAGACAGTTAGAGCAGAGCTTGGGTAAGGGTCGCGCGCTTTGGTGTTTTCAGAACCATCAGAATGGTTAGTGAGGGAGTTCATTTGTGAAAATTATAGTTTTAGCAGAGCATGTACAGCAACTGCATTAACCCATAAGGGGATAAATCGTATAGACATTCATAAATAAATAATTTAATATATTGTGAGTTGAAGGAAAACATTTTCTTCAAGAAATAAAAAGTGCTTAAGCAGATTGGAAGTTAACACAGCAAATATTTTGTTATTAGTGTCCAATTGTGGGACGCGTGACCTACTATTATTATAAAGAAAACCGAAGGTAACCATTTAAGTAACCGAAATAAAAGTTTGTAAAGTTTAGTTAATATATTGGTGATCATCATTGACATTGAATGTGTACAATCGTTAGCAATACCAAATTGATTGTATAAAAGCAAATAAGAACTTTAATGTGTATATGGAAGGAATCATTTTCCCTTGTGGTAAACGTTTTGAAGGGCAAACATCACAGCATAAGGTGATGTGATGTTAGGCTAATAGCCCCTATACCAGGTATGTGGGTGAACAAACCATAGGCACTGCGTTAGTGAGTACTACAGCCGAGTGCGTAGGGCGACTACGGCTACCTCTTGTGTTTCGTGCATAATGCATCTAAAAACTTAAAAACGATTACCGAAAGCAGATCATATGGACTGCAACTAACGCACTGAAAAAGGACTAATTAATGTAATACGTAAGAAGTAGATATAAATGTTATTGAACCAAGACAAGCACGATTATCTTTTAAGTACATTTTTTTTGTTATTGTTGCGTTAATTACGATTCATTCAAAGAAAAAAAGATAATCACACTTTAGTTATTTTGTTGTTTTTAGTGTTAGGAATTGGGGAATTTTAGTTTTAATTTATTGATGTGTATGCTGGTTTCTTTAAAGCACGCCGTTGTGTGTGTAACTGGTTGCCTAACTGGTTACACCTTATGATAAGTGAAATTAGTCTTTGCATATTTTCGAATTTAAGGATCGATCGGAAATTGCGTAATGAGCCAGATCGATCGCAATATTTCATTTTAGCTTAGAAATATTTTACTGTCAAGCGAAGCAGAACGCTACTAACAAAATACTTATTATTTTTATTCAGCATAAATTACAGTTTTAAAGTATTAAAGTTTAAATCTATTAATGAGTGTCTAAAGACGACTTTAAAGATAAAGTAGTAATAAAATGTATAAAATATATTATTGATGATACAAGCACTAATCGCTCTGTGTTTGAATTATTTAGCAATTAACGAACATTTTTTTGAGATAACAATTTATTATTAAACAGATTTTGTTTATTTTATTTAGAATTTTCTAAATTGGGAAGATTTATTTAATTAAGTTTTATAGCAGTTAGAAATATAAATTTACAGGTATACGAGGGATACTTAAAAAGTATTCAAATTAACGTCTTACGATTTGGGAATTTTCATTTGTACAGGGTGTGTTCAATAAGTTTACGACGATCCGTGTGTTTCAGAATTTTCTTAAGCTTTTGGATAAATTTATTTTGAAGTGTGATTGAATTTGACTGGTGAATGGTTTTACTGAGTAGGCTGCAATCCTGTCTTCCACAGTCAGACAGGATTAATTTAACATTCCACCTAAGACTATTTATTTTAGCAAAATTTAACATTGTGGTGGCGCCTAGAGACAATTTTCCCGGACTGAGCTTTGTGAGTTGCGGATTAATGGTAAGTGTAAGGTGTTTGAAACAACTTTTCAATCATTTTACTCCTTATATCGACTACGCCCATTTCCATTGTAGCTGGCTTGGTAACCCTATTATTTCGGTAAGCATACACGACGCCTACTGCGGTTTGGACCTGTAACAAAATGTAAAATCTTGTCTTTTACGAAGAAGCGAAAACCTCTACTCCTTGACTACCACATTGAACGTTGAAGATTTTTGTGTTTTTTTGAAAATCAATTAAGTTTTAGATAGCATATTCAGTCGTTTTGTTCGTGCAAATCTTTTACGGATGTTAATTCTTTGATCTGAAAAAAATAATCTTAAGAGTTTTTAAAGTAAATTGGTTTTAAAATCGATGGAGCATACCCTCAACGAGCTTTTTCTCGAAAATCTCCTTTAACACGCTTTAATATAGAATATCTAGATCATTGACGTATATGCAATAGCTTAAAATGTTTGTATAAGCTTCTACACAATAGCATTGATTGTTCCCATCTATTAGCTCAACTTAATTTCTCTGTTCCAACATGTCCAACTAGGTGTCCACTAATCTCTGTTTATCCTACTCTAAAAAGAAATATACTTAGTAAGCAGCCTTTGGTAACTACAACAATAAGGAATGCATGTGATGCGAACCACAATTTTCTGTTTTAGGTCAAATACATTAGGAACGTTATCAATAGTTATCATAATTGTCATTCCTTCCTCTTTTATTTATGCTATTCTGTGCGAAATATTAAGTAGCGCGTCCAGAATAAGTAATTTAGTTAAATAGTTTTGTTGTAACTTGTAACGCATTGTGTTCAATGATACGTACAATTATCTTTCTTTTTGTTTTTTTAGTATGTTTTTCTAAGTTTTGGAATTCTTGAATATGGTTAGTTACTAGTAATACCTTTTTTTAATTTTCTTTAAAATATTGTTCATTCATGGATTATGTATGTATTGAACAATAAACGCTGTTATTATTATTATTTTTTTTTTGTTAATTGGCAAGACTGCTGTGGTCATATGCCTATGCAATGGTTATTTTATAGTTTGTTTATTATGTTTATTTCTTTTAAAAATCTTATTAATTTTTCGATTGCTTCAGGACTATCTCTAAATATCTCTTCTATGTTATTTGGCATCTTTAGGTTTATTCGAAAATTGTTATATTGTGGGCATTCTATTAATATATGATTAATGCTAATCCCTACGTTGCAATGGTTACACATCGCTTGATTACATCTACCCAATAGGTGCAGGTGTGTGAGGTCTGTATGCCCAGTACGTAGTCTAGTAAGTGCTGTTTCTTCCCGTTTCGTTATTATTGGTTGGCTTTTCCACAAGGTAATGTCTTTTTTAATTTTTTGTAGATGGCTGTGCTTTGTGTTTTTCCATTGATTTTCCTAGTATTGTTTAGTTTTTATTTTATATAAAGTTTGACGTCTTTAAAGCTAATAGAACAGACGTCTGCGTTGTGCATTTCAGTGGCTTCTCTTGCACTGGTGTCAGCTATATTGTTGCCAGGAATACCTATGTGGCCAGGTACTCACATCATGGTCAGCGAAATAGATGGGTCCATATGGTAAATAAATGATCTGATCCTTAATGAATCTTCATGTACACCGTAAAATATATTTTTTAATCCAGATAAATTATCTGTACATATTAAGAATTTCTTACTTCTATTATATACGCAAAATAAGACTGCTTGCCATATGGCATACATTTCGGTTGTGTATGTTGTTGCATATGGCTTTAAGGACCAGTTATGTGTTTCGTTTTGAGTGTAAAAAGCGCTTCCTGATCCATTCTTTGTTCTGGACCCGTCGGTATACACTATGACATGGTTATTATAATTAGTTAACGCTTCTCTAAGGTAGTGTTGACGCATGTTATTAGTGGTTCCCTTTTTTTCAAGTAATGTTAGATCCAGCTATGTATTTATTTTATCCAATAGACACACTGGGTGGTCTGGTATACTATATTTAAATATTTCAAATGTATCGAATTGCATTTTATTTTTTAATTCTATTGTACGTATTAGAGCAGGTCTGACTGTGGATCTATTATTTTCATATGGGTTTAATAATTGTTAACTTTCTAATGTTGAGAGATTGAGGTGGTCCGAAAGGTGTAAAAGTTTGGCCATATAATTTAATAATAGATATTTTTGTCTTGTTTCTAATGGCATTATTCCGGATTCAACACATAATGACATTGTGGGCTAGTTCTGAATGCACCAATTGCTAGCCGTATTCCAAGAACATATATCTGATTTAATGGTTTTAATGTAGAAGGTCAAGCAGAGGAATAAATTATAGACCCATAATCAATGATAGGTAGTATGAAGGATTTGTATAATCTAATTGTAGTGTCTCTACGTGCACCCCAGCTAAGATTTGATGTACATCTGATAATGTTTAGCCTTTTTTTACACTTGCTTACGAGGTTTTGAATATGGTCTTTGAAATACATTTTATTATCAAAAAGGACTCCTAGTATGTTCAACGTGCTAACATTTTTAATGCGTTGCTCGTATATGTACAGACTAGGTCGTGATCGTGATCTCCTCTCAACCTGCAGAAGTGTATTGTAGCTGTTTTATTTATTGAAAATGTAATGCCGTTTTGGTTCGCTGCATTTGTAACAATATCGATGGTATGTTGCAGTTCCTGTATGATATCTAGCATTTGATCTCCGTCTTTGTATATCAGCAGGTCGTCTACATATAGTCCACTATGAATTTTGGGTGGGATGGATTTGATAATATCATTAATTCCGATTAGAAAGAGAGTTGTACTCAGTACTGATCCCTGGGGTATCCCATTTTCTATCATGCGCGGTGACGATAATACATTTCCTATCTTAACCATGAATGTTCTGTTGGACAGAAAGCTTTTTATAAATTTTGGTAGGTTCCCATCGCAGTTCCATTCGTGTAGTTTATTAATTAAATTGCTTCTCCACATTATATCAAATGATTTTTCAATATCAAATGATACGGCGATCGTGTGGTGTCTTCTTAAGAAACTATTTCGAACTACATTTTCTAGTTGAACCAGTTGATCTATAGTGGAATGGTTTTTCCGAAATCCCATTTGCTTAGGTGATATTAGCTTACTGTGTTCTCGGAACTATCTTAATCGATCGTTTATCATCTTCTCTAGGATTTTACTCATTGAGCTTGTGAGTGATATGGGTCGGTAATTGGCAGGGTTTGTTGTATCCTTTCCCGGTTTTGGTATTGGAACGACATAAGCTTTCTTCCACACTTCTGGATATATACCATTTTGAAATATTTCATTGTAGGCCTGCAACAAATATTCCTTTTTGTTTTCTGGTAGGTATTTTAACATACCGTAAGTGATATTGTTGGGTCCAGGAGCTTTATCCTCTGTAACCTTCAAAGCCTTGCATAACTCTTTTAGATTGAAAAGTTGGTTATATGCTGCTTCATGTTGATCTTTAAGTGATGTGGTTGATGGTAAGTTTTATTTGATGATTTACCTTTATGTATTTTGTGGAAGTGATCAGCAAATGCTTCCACTCTGTCAGTAACTGTATTAATTTGATTATTATTTACAACTAATAGTTCTGGTTCGTGTTGTGTTCTATTTCCTATTATGTTTTTGGCTTTCTGTCAGACCTCAGATGGATGTGTTTTGATGTTTATGAATGATATGTATTCCTCCCACGACTTTCGCTTGTACGTAAGAATGGATTTTCTCATTACAGCTCTAGCCTTTTTGTATGTTATTAAGTTTGGCGTGGTAGGGTTTTTTCTAAAGATATTAAACGCTTTTCTTTTTTCGTGAATTAACCTTTTAACTTCTTCATTCCACCAGGGTACTCTTTTCGTTTTTGTAATGCCAGTGGTTTGTGGTATGGTTTCTCTTGCGGTGTTCAAAATTGATTTTGTTAGTGCTTCTATTTTGTTTTCAATGTTGTTATCTGTGTTGTACGTGTCGTTATTTAGTTTCATTTTGTAATCATCCCAGTTTGCTTTTTTGTGTAATCATCTTTTGAAATATTTTCCATGGTTTGTAGTTTGTTTGTATGATTATTTGGTCACTATTATAATATTCAGTTAGCGGTTTCCATTGCATATTCAAGGCTAAACTTGGAGTTGTTACAGATTAATGGCATTAAAGCTGTTAGATTTTGAATTGAAATATGTAGGATCGCCGGTGTTCAAAATCACTAGGTTGACTAGATTCTGATATGAAAGAATCATCTTCGGATACAGAACGACTGTCGTTAGAATCTCGTTTTCTTTTCTCTACAGTTGGAGATGCAGGACGTGGGCCAAGAGGAGATTCGGGTTCCAAACAAAATGTTTGTTTCGGTTGGCTTTTCTAATAAGGGTCTGATTACCCCAACAAGGAGTGATAACAACTCCTTTGCTAAAGATCGGATGACAAACTTGGATTTAGTAACAGCCGATGGAGCAGTTGCACTTGTGTAACTTATTCCCACATTGGGAGTAGAGACTACAACTTTCTTTTTCGCTTCAATGTATGTAATTTTTTCTTTTACTCGTATTTCTTGTATAACTTTCTCTTGCTTAAAAATAGGGCATATTGAAGCTGTTGCAGAGTGATCTCCGCCACAGTTTACACATGAAATGGGTACCTCACAAAAGTTTCCGACGTGTAAAGGTTTTCCACATGTACATAATCTAGCTCTACGGTGCACCTAGACGATATATGACCAAACTTGTGGAATTTGAAACATTTTAAAGGGGGAGGCACATAAAGACGAATGTTTAAAGAATAAAAAGCAATCGTTATAGTTTTTGAAAGTGTAGGAGTGTTGAAAGTGACTCGGTGAGTCCTGCAATTCTCCATTCCTTCTCGTTTTTAGTCGCCGAACCTCTAAGACGCCTTGTTCACTTAATTCACTGCATATATCCTCTACAGTACAGTTTAGCAAGTCACGACAAAAAACTACTCTAGAAGTGTTCATAGTTCTGTGTAGAATCACTTCAATTTCAAAAACATCAAACCTTGTAACGCTTTGTACTCTTTTACTCTGTGTGTTTGAAACCGTTTTAATTAATAGACCTTCTTTTGTTTTCCTAATCATTTTCAGATTACCAAAGAGACCATACAACACCTTATGAATAAGAAACGGGCTGATTTTATCAAAATTCAACCCATCCTTCCGTTTCAAAACAAGGAACCGGGGTTGAACCTCCTTCTCCAAGTTTTTTGAAGACAAGGGTTTATTAAGTGGACCCTCAGCCACTTCCATGTTTAACGAGCTGCCACTCAGTTTGTTATTTAAAGAAACACTCATATTGTTCCCACGAGAAACCACGCTGATAAAAGTCACAAGCAGCAGAGCCGGGATACCACTAGAAGGAATTAATACTGTGGGGGGCGCCTCTTCTCCCACAGGCGTTTCAACGCTAAGGACCAGGCTTCCCCCTGGCCATGCTAAGGATTCCCCTCGTGCAATCCCTTCAGCACCTAAAACTGTCAAACGACCTTGGGATTGGGGGATTTTTTATAGAGGTTACCTTCCTCGTAGCCCGGGCGGTAAAGCCAAGACCACCGACCGCTAACTGCACGACGTTCCCTAGCCACGCCCTGCTAGAGTCTCTGAAGTACAGTTCGCGGTTGCGGTATCAGGAGACGGCTAGCGCTCAGCCGCCCGCAGCTAGGACATCCCGGGATATTATTATTATTATTATTGTTATTATTATTATTATTATTATTATTATTAATTTGGGGTTTCGTTGCAAAAAGCATAAACAAAATAACCATTTTTATACATGTATAGAAAAATTTAATTTATAGTTTATATATAGTGTAATCGCTATATTGAAAAAAAGAGGATTATTTTTGACAGGAAAATGTTAAAATTCTACAATAATTTTTTTGTCTGTATTGTTACTTTAATTGTTATCTGATATATAACGTCAAAACATGTACTATAATATACAATATATAAACGAATTGATGTAAACGTTGAATGTATAATTAGGGAACCGGCATACAAGTCATAATGACTTCGCTTGGACCCAGAACTGTAAATATTCTGAAAATAAATAATTCAATTCAATATTATTAAAATTTACTATATATATATACTTTTACCAAAATTTTTTTATACGTTTTGGACGCTTCTGGAGACATAATTTACGATACACTAGGGTGAAGTGGTTCCATCGTCAAATATTGTCTATTTAATTCGCGATGCATTAAGTAGTAATAGATTAATAGATAGTTGGGGGTTAGAAAAGTATAATACCAAACAATACCAGTGTTGACATCTATTAAGAAACCTACAGCTAAGAAATAGGCTACTTCCAATGATATTTTTGGGAATTAAAGTATGGATTTTACTCATGCCCAATCCCAGCCTGGCCTGACCTGACCTAGATCGGTTTGCGTTACGTTAGGTCAAAGCTTTGAATATAATATATTATATATAATAATGTAATAGTTTAATGTATGTTTATATATATATATATATATATATATATATATAATATAATATATACTATTCAAAAGCCCCCAAACAACTAGGTAAAACGGTGAATGGATATGCTACACAATGCTATTGTTGTTAAGTGATTATTACCCGATAGGGTTTGTGGTACCATGAAATGCAAATAATTTACATCTATTTAGGCCAAACTATGCTATACCACATAGTTTACATTATGAAGCAATATGACGAGTATTATCTAATGCTGAGATTTTTGCCAGGGTAAATAGTTGTCTAGTCAAGTAGAAGTTTGTTCATCAAAATGTAAAGTATCACGATTATCACTCATAATTAAAATACTTACTTTTTGGGTACGTAATCGTGTATTTTTATTAATTTTTTACAAATTTAAAGATTTTGATAACAATTACAGCTAACGTCTTCAGGAAATAATGGTTTTTAAAAAAATAATTGAGATGTCAAGTAAATATATGAAATCTAGAAACGCAAGTAACAGCCTGCTATAATAGTTAGAAAGGTGTATGAAAAAGCGAACTACGGAAACTAATTTTATTTTAGGAGAGACTAGCTTGTTCTCTAATAGATAAAACCGCCTTGAGAATGGCAAATCAGAACACCCTCTAACGGACTCACAATGAAATAACAAATTTAACAAAGTTTAATCATTTAAGTCTAAAGTTGCGAAAAACTTTAATTTGAAAGTGGTAAAAGTACTCACAGCTAAAAACTTAACATTACAATTAAGTATCTAGTTAATCATAACATATCCAACAAAGAACTAATTTTTCGTTAATATTTAAGGACTGTAATCGTTGTTATACAATGAAACCATGTGAATGTTTCATCTTATCTTAATTTTAACTATATATGTTAAATAAACGGAGTGCTGTGATAACATACTTCATTGGTAAATCATTTACTTCGAGGTCTAGGAAAACTTAGAAAAACCTAGGCATACTAATGGTTAATATTAAGGCAATGCTGCAGAAGAAATGAACCCTTATGTAAGTAAGGGATTTTTTAAATAAGTTCGTTGAAAAGTAGCTTTGTTGACATGGTAGGGTACGTACAGTATGATTTATTGAACCAAGAAAAAATTCTCATCAGTAGTGTCGAAATGAAGATAAATTTCTAAGGGATTTCATTTATTGGCTGCCATTGGTTTATTTTTTAAAACAAAACGATTGCATTTTAGTGTACTAGTAAGTAGAGCGATTGTTAATCCTGGCATATTACTTGCACACGCTAAGGCTTTAGAGACGTCTAATGCTAAATACCCTGTAACGAGGACAACTATTCACACAGGCGTATAGAGGAATTGTTATTTGATTGCGTATTCTTTGGACAATTACCTAAATGTTACAGTTTCGGATTAAAAAAAAACAAAGCTTTCAACGGAGATTACGCCACCAACCCTCAACTTTTGTCACTGCAAGATTATTATATCTATTTGTGTATAAATTTAAATAGATTGAACACACTCCGTCGAAATATGTCCAGCTCAACTTACAGAAATTGGTTTATGGTTAGGAACGTACCACATTTTATTTTTTGGTACAGGTATACATTTTTTTAACGAAGACAATAATTATGTGTCACGATCGAATACCACTATAAATTCTGTCTAAAGGTTTTACTGCGCCCCTGATTTATCTGCAATACTAATATACATAGAAATTTAATAAATAATTGGTAATTGCGTTTGAAAGTAGGATTCATAGATGAACTAACGGAAAGAGTCATTTTTTGGTATAGACCGAATACGTCACTGAAATCAATCAAAATTAAAATGTAGTGATGGATTTTACAAGTTAAAAAAGTTCGTTGAAAATTTTGAACAGAATGGACGCTTGTGCTGGCATAAAGTTTTAGATGGAATAAGAAGAAATTAAATCTTATAGCCATGGTTTTGCATTATGGGTAGTAGAACACGAGCACCCTCCCCTTCGCTTTTTTTTGGTGACGTCATAGGCCCCCACCTACTTTTGCCCTCCCATTGTCCGCCACCTTTTTGACGGCTTCTTTTTGGGGGCCATCTTCAACCCCTTGATGGAATTTTCACCCCTAATTAGGACGCTTTTGGCTGTATTAAGAGCCTTTTTGGTAGTTCAGCCCCTGGAGGGTAGGCAAATGCGTACGCATAGTGTCCTGATAGGTAGTCCTACGGACAGACCACGCCCCTTTTACCTGATAGGTCGCCCGCCCCTCTGGTTTCTGGTTGGTTCTTGGTCCCCACCCAGCCTCTGAGCTCAGATTCAAGGCCTAAGGTTCTGCATTCTGATTGGTTACGGCGGGAAATTTGAAATGTTCTAATAAGGGACTCTAACACTAACGTGTAAGACAGCTATAAGAACTTGTGTCATGGTTTGCGCCCTCTTGTCGTCACCCCCTTGGTTGGAAATAGTATTCTAATAAGGGGCCCTAATGCTAACGTGTAAGACAGCTATAAGAACTTGTGTTAGGGTCTGCGTCCTCTTGTCATGGCATGGGCCCCTTGGCTGGAAATTGTATTATAATAAGGGGGTCCTAATGCTATCTCATAACACAGCTATAAGAACCTGTGTTAGGGTCTGCGCCCCATTGTCGTGGCCCCCTTGGCTGGAAATAGTATTCTAATAATAATAAGGGGGGGCCTAATGCTAACGTGTAAGACAACTATAAGAACTTGTGTTAGGGCCTGTGCTCCCTTGTCGTAGCCCCCTTGGCTGGTAATAGTATTATAATAAGGGGGCCCTAATGCTATCTCATAAGACAGTTATAAGAACCTGTGTTACGGTCCGCGCCCTCTTGTCGTGACCCCAACTTGAATTTGTTTGTGGCGCCATCTAGTAGGGTATAGACTAATGGATATTTTCTGTAATACGTGGCTCCACCTAGCGGTATATGTCTAGGACTAATTAGGGATTGTTTGTGGCGCCATCTAGTGGTGTATTTTTAAAGTAGCGAGTGTTTTCTGTAATGGAAGTTGATCATGCACGCCTCTCTCTACAGTAATTTGATTATCTCATCATTTGTAACTAAACATGAAGTGAAAAACTTATTTACAAAATCAAGCATTGCTAAATTATTTATTCTAAAATACAATAACATTATCGTATAAACTCCACACACATCCGAATGGTAATCCTGCAGCGTCGTTTTGTTGTAACGGAACCATCTAGAATTCTTCCCAAGGAAACGTAAATGGTAACCTAGCGGGGGTCGTCCATAGGAATCAAAATATTCCCCGTTACCATTCTCGTCAACGTAGATAGCGGTCCAATGCTGACCTGGGTTGTTTGCTGAATCCCTGTTCACAATAATTGCACAAGGTCTAGTTGCGTGCTTCGGTAGCTGATTAGAAGCACACGCAAGCCGAAACATATTCTTGTGGCTGGGGATCGATTTCAAACATTTCAACACTTGTACCGCATACAACTTTGGAGTTGCTATGCGTCCAGTTTCGCAATAGTAATGCGTTTCCAGAGCGCACATAGGCTACTCGATGTTATAGTTTGAATTTCGATTTTTTAATCGACGGGCAACCAATCTCGTCCAGGTTTAGTATTGGTTTGTTGAGAATCTTAAAAACTGTGGTTTTTCACTGCCCTTAACGTGAATTTTACTAAACGGCAGCAGCGTTCTTATCAGCTCCTTTTGGAACTCGTTGTAGACTACATGACCCGATCGCCATTTCAGTCCATGATATTTCTTCTCTAAATACCTTATCTGACTTGAAAAGGGCTTTGTTATAAAATAATTTCGAGGTGGCTTTATGGGTATCAACAATAAAGCTCCATGATCTGTAACCACGGCAATTTCTTTCTGTATGAATTCGTTATGAACACCTCTAAACCCTTGTCCATACAAGTATGCGTCCATCTTCTTCTTTCAGCTACTGTTGTACACTGAAGCTTGTGATCTAGGGTTGTCCCATTTAACAGGCGAAATCCACGACGACATTCCGATGTTTATCGATCTCGATCATGTTATCTAGTTCGGCGTACACCAAACAATTAACGGTTTCTACAAGAGCTTCTTCAAAACCGACTTCTAGGCGCAGGGAACCGTTTCTAACTAAATTACGGCGCGTGCTAGCGTTTGCAGACAAATCAGGGGTTAGGTCGAAGGTCATTAAACAGTAGCCGTTGGGGTAATCGCTATATCGTTGCCCTCATTCAAATAATGAATACCGCTACCGGAAAATAAGGTGTGATATGCCCTTATATATAAACCATTAGCTGTAAAGTGGGGTTGTAATGCCTTCGAACGAATTTGTTGGCCGTCAATATATAACGACATGTAGTTAATATTGCTGTGATGAAAATTGAATGCGCCGCCATTAGACTAAAGGTATCTCTTGATCGTACAAATGTAGCCTTTAATTCAACACCGCTTATGAAAAACTGTTCTTGATTAAACAAATCCGAGTGCACATGACCAATCATCTCAATTTATTTGCTGGTTGCTGCAAGTACTTGGCGTTTTGAGAAACCCTTATTTGCGGGCGCCAGTGTATTCATCTGCCCGGCTGTATCATTGTGCCATAAGGTACAACCTAGATATGAACTCTTAGCCTCCTTTCCATAATTTAGCAACGTTTCGATGTATGAGCGGTAGGAGTAGGTGTTATTTGGTTGTGACACCATCTTCTGATTTAAGTAAACCTCCGTTTGTGAGAAAAGCGAATGCATCCAATTGTTTACCGGTGCTACAACATCCGCGTCAGTAAGTGCTGTATCGTCGTACTTTAGAACTTTAGCTGAGCTGTAGAGCATGGTATGACTTAAATCCATGTAATCGTTTCCATTTCCGGACACTACAAACTGTATTGGGCGTCATCACTAAGAGCTGATACGGGCTCGTAAAATATCCATTCACCACTCTCGATACTTGTCTGCGTCGACGGTAAAGCGAACAAATCCAATTCGGACGCATTCACATGATTGGGCATATAGAAAAGCCATTATCTTGAAAATATATCGTCGTAAGTAGGTTTATTCTTATTAGGAGCAACAGCTCTCGGTACAGACTGGTTATTATGAAGCAGACGTACTCTTTTATAGCCCAAACCCTCCGTCATTTTATCCATTTTCTCATCGGCTTTACGTTTAAGACTTGTACCTGCCTGGTAAAATCTTTCTTGAAACGATTCCTTAACAGGTCGATCCTCTATGACGTCACGAAGAATATTGGCCCCCGTTCTGAGAGCTTCTTTTCCAATGGCCTTTGCACCTGACTTAAATAACGGTATTATACTTCTAAATATACCACCTAGCCAGCTTCCTATTCCGTGACCACGTTGATACGACACGCCTCTGTAGATGGTGCCGATACCGTTACCGGACTGGTTCATATAATATTGTTGATAAGGACAAACTATTAATGCGCTTTCTTAAAGTATAGCTTCAGACACTACGTCCGAAGCTCGAATGGCATTGCTCCACACGTATTTGAATTTATATTAATCTGCATGTTTACAAATTCCCGTGTCATCACGGGTACGTTGTGTGCAGGCGAGAAAACCACATCTTTATGACCTCCGTAAGCGTAGTTTTCAGAAGTAATATTTATTATACGCATAAGCGGAGATAAAACATCACCCATAATTTGCGGTTCAACGATGTCGCAATAAACAAACATCTGCGTTGGTAATCCTATCCATATACTAGCGGGGTGCGGGGTATTGGTTCCATAGCTATGTTTTGATACGGCTGATAACCCAACTGTAAGGCTAAACGTTGTGAGAATCCGAATAGCGAGAGGGAGCTTTTAATTTCGTAGTTAGTACTTAGTTAAATTATGGTATTCGATTGTTAGCAATTTAATTATTAGCTCGTGGTTATTTAGGTCGTTGGCAATTTCTTCTATGTTAGCATAATTCCTCGAGACGAAACGTAACACATACCATTCGTCCTTAATATAAATCGCTTTCTCGTGTTGAAAATGTGATGCAGCCTTTTTTAATGTAGTCTCTAACACATACTCTTCCCCTGCAGGTGGATCAATCCGATAATAAATTAAATTGTCTGTCGCACTTATAGAGGCAAAAGAACAAGGGTACTGAATTTCCGAAACGCCTACAACCCATGAGCCTGTTAATCTTACTCGTTTTGGCAGTTGTGTAATAAAACTTGACGTCATATTGTCGGGAAAATACGTCATAGAACTATTACCCAATAAGGTAGGATAAAACTCCATTTTATATACCTCTCAGCTGCGAAGCAATTAAATTTGTCACTGTATCCACGCCACTTGACCAGGTATTGTTTATGTCGTCCGCGGCCCTTCTCTGCTAAAACCTTATCGACTTTGAATAGGGTATCTTTATCAACAGGATCGTTATTAAAATCGCTTATGCGGTAAACTGGAGGTCTTCCTTTTATCATCGCACTAATTGTAAAAACTTCCTCGCTCCAATTCGTTTCATATCCCTTCTCAAAGGTGCACTTAGTTCTGGCGATTCTAACATGTTCACCGGCTTTATATTTAGGATGACGTGATGTGTCTAAGCTTTTCGCGTACAGGTTATTCCACACTTCCAAAATGTTTTCATCGTTTACAAAGACAGGGGCCATCTTTATGCTTGAATGAGGACTATTGTTGTAAGCAGTCACAAGTTTTTGGAGTATATCAATATACCTGTAGGAATTTTTGTAGGTGAAATAACGCCACATCTTTGTTTTCAATGTTTTATTAAATCTTTCAACTACAGATGCATAGTTACATAGAAATTGATATTTTGTTTCTTGAAAAAGATTTGTACACTGTCCGCCACAAACTCTTTGCTTTTATCCGTCTGTAGATTTGCTGGTGAATTATCACTTTCCTTAAAAATATCGACGAATGCTTCAATTAGAGCTGCGGATGTCTTCGTTTTAAGAGCTCTTGCTCACGCCCCCTTGCTAAACAAATATATAACCGTTAGTATGTAATTGTAGCCACCATTGTGTTTACTTAAAGTTCGCATATCGCAAAGATCCGCTTGCCATAGCTCGTATCTATTGCGGGGAATATCTTTCTGGCTGGTTTATGCACCGTATAAGCTTCCTGAGTCTGCAGCCTATTTTTCACCTCACCATATTTACCATTCACAGAATTAACTAAAGGTGTTATACACGAAAAACCAGCCGGATGCGAGGGATCATAGCATATAGCATCCATGTTATGGCCGCCACGTATCCCAATGTAGTGAAATTCTTCTGCTTCTTTGAGAGCATCTTCTCGGTGTTTGCCTCGATTCACTATCAGCATCGCAATTCTCATCTATAATTGTGAGACTCGGTTCAATGTGATACAGCAGCATCACGTCTTCGAGTATTTCCGATAAACTCTCGTGGTATATTTATTTCTTTAATGTACATCGCAAACTGTCGCCAACTGTGTGGGTTTGTAGTTTTTTGCTGTCTTAACGTTTCGTGAACCAGATCGATAATGTTGGAATGAGGGATGACCTCAACTTTTATTGTGACAGTACCCTTTTTATCCCAAAATACAGTACCGCCCGTATTCAGTATACGCAGGCAATGAGTACCTTTCATCCTGTTTGAAACAGGCAGTGTTGATACTTTTCGACGTCTGCCAGACCTTTGCGTTTCGACGAATCTCTAATATCATCATCATCGCCACTGATTGTTATACTAGTGGGTTGACGTAACTGATTGGAAAAGTGTAGATATTTTTGAAGAACTTGATTGTACTGCTGCCATTTGTCATGGTCGGTCATTTTGGTTTTTAAAACTTTATCAATATCGTTGCCCAGCTGCGTTAATATGTTGTTTTGTGTGACATCTGGCGCTGGAAGACGCCGTATTAAATCCAGCGGTAGAATAATCATCTTTTTCAGATTGTGGTCCATAGTTATTGAAACGAATTACCCAGAATTCCACCAAGTAATGGTCCTTACAGGAGTGGTAGAAATGCGCCCCCCTTCTGTACGAGAAACTGTTTCTTCCTTTTTATAGATTCGCCTCTCTGTGCCAGCCGTCTTAAAGTGTGCTTATATTCAGAGAGTCGCTGCTTCTGATCAGCTGACAGAGGTACACGACCTTTTAAAATGTTATGTGCACACTCACAGATATACTCCACCTGCTTACTATTCAGACATTTCAATAAAGCGTCACGTTGACTTTTACTTAATCTGGCTAATGCGCGCAGGATATCGGTGTTTTCGATTAAAGCTCTGTCACGCGGATTCTTAAACAAGATTATGTAATGAGCGTTGAGAGAGATATCTCGGTGTCCACGTCCTTGATGAAATGTTTTGCTTTAAGAAATACGCTTAGATTTCTGATGACAACCTTTTGTAAAAATATCAACCCCCGAATCATTAGTTTCGCGTTTTAGTTGGTCAATTATTATTAAGAGCGTTCTTTCACCGTCAAACTGCTCCATATCAGGTAAATCCTTCTGAAATTCAGCCAAGAGATCTTTGGACAATCATTGCCATTCGTTGTAAAACCGGATTTATTTTTCAAAAGCTGTATCGCAGACAGTTTCAATATTTTTTAGAAAATCAACGGTAAAATACGATATTAGACAACCAGATGGCCTCGCTAATATTGCAAAAAAGGGATGCTTAAACCCTCCATCTCGAAACGCTAATCGATACTAAAGAGTACTCCATTATCATCACGACTTAAATACTAGATGAAAAAATCTACGATCACAGATATATTCTACTTTTTTTATGGTGCTTATCTTTTAACATCAAAATAATCCTACTGCTTTGTCTTTTAATTATTTACTAAAGCCAATACGTGTTTTTAAATCGTGCATTAACAATAATAGTTTGATGCATATCTACGATAAGCGAGCTCTTAATTATTATTATTCATTTTATTTTTTCTAAAGTAATTTGTGTGTGTGTGTGTGCGTGTGTGCGTGCGTGTGTGCGTGCGTGCGTAGCGTGCTGCGTGCTATGAGTGATGCGTGCGTGCGTGCGTGTGTGTGTTTGAGTATGCAATGTAAGAAATACAGTTGAAGGCCTGCCTTTTTTATAAACTCAAGGAGAAATTTGTATGTATGTTGTAAATAATAAACATCGTTTTATATAAATTCGTATATGTAAGGTCGTTCTAAGTAATCTGCGAAAGGGGAAAGGTAAATACGAGTCGCAGTAAGTGTGATAAAGAAGATTAGGTTTGTTTGTATATTTATACTCTAAAAACTACTTACTTAATGATGGGAAAACTAATAGCTACTTTTATATTAACTATTCATAAGTAAAAACACATAATGGGTTTAGTGAGCTTTATAAAATATATCAATATTTCAACCTTATTAGAACAGCCGAAAGAAAAACACATCTAAAGGTATGCATATTATTTTTAATACATATTTTATTTGATATTGCTCAAAAAGAGAAGAGGGAGAAGAAGAAGAGGAGAAGAGAAGAAGAAGAGAAAGAGAGAGAAGAGAGAGAGAAAGAGAAGAGGAGAAGAGGAGAAAGAGAGAGAGAAGAAGAAGAAGAGGAGAGAAAGAAGAGAGAGAAAAAAGAGGGAGAAAAAAGAAGAAAAAAAGGGAAAAGAGAGAGAGGAGAAGAGAGAAGAAAGAGGGAGAAAGAGAAGAGAGAGGAGAGGGAGAGAAAAGAGAAAAAAGAGAAGAAGAAAAGAGGAAGGAAAGAGGAGAGGAAGGAAAAAAGAGAAGAAAGAAGAGAAAGAAGTAGGGAAAGAGTAGATAAGAGAGGAAGGGAGAATAGGTAAGGAAGAAGGAATAGAAAAAGGAAAAGCAGTTGTTTAGAAATTAGGAAGATATGGTTCTTTAAAATGAGACGTTGTAGAACTCAACAATTAAGGAACGTAGAAGATTTTGAGAAGAGTTAGTGAACTTCGCTAAATGACAATTCTAAACCAAGTCAATTTAATAATGAGTTACAAATATAACATATTGAATAAACAAATTAAAATTAAAAAATTACGGTACTTTTAACTGTTAAAACTTACTCTATAGATACTACAAAACTGAAAAGGCGCCTAAAACATTATTTTATGCAAATCCTAGGAAATTATGGTTTCTTTCAAACCCATGTCAGGTACGTTTGTTAGAACTCATACAATTAAAAGGTAAACGTTAAAGTACAAACACCGCTCCTTTTGTCGAAGGTACATTTTTGTAATTCCAATAATTGCTAAATCAAGTTCTAAATTTGAATTAATAATCAATAAATAACAATTGAACCAGTAGAATTGCAGTAAGTGTAAAATGGCTTATAGAAAAAAAAATACGGTTCCTTTTAACGAGTGTTAAAACTTATTATAAACGTAATGTAAACTGAAAGCGCAAATACTCAAACACGTAAACATTTTGCAATAGCAAAAAATATAGAGAACTAATGAAGTCGCATATTCTATACCACGATAGCGCGGGTATATAAAACAACATAAATACGTATTTGTAACAGCAGTATAAAAGTTCAAAATATGCCAGATGTAATTCAAAAAACAAACAATTTACAGCTTAAGATTGAAGTAAGCGGGCAGTTCCTACTTAATGTTACATAAATGCTATAAATCCCCTTTCTATAACAATAGAAACATAACCATTGTCATAAGAATTCGTACTATTAGCTTTAATGAAAAAAAAAAGAAAATAACTAGATCAAATCCGTATAAAAAAAATAAATATTAAATTAAACAAAACAAATAACTAACTGTAATTCGGAAATATAAATTAAAAATAACTGAATCATTTGGTAAGTAACAGCAAGTCCGGTAAGTAGCACTAGAACTATGAATCGAGCGGGAAGAATCTAATTTAAATATGTATGTATATATATATATATATATATATATATATATATATATATATATATATATATATATTCATACAGTAAGTATACACTATCTTATTTATATCTTTCTTGACTCTGTCTGTATTTCTACTTCTTCTCCTGCGCGCGTCATAATCTTTATCGTCTTATTTTAGGAATCGACAGAAAGGTAAGAGTTATAAGTACTTATCTTTTGCGTTTTTTTAAAATAATTGTGTACCTGAACAGGATCAGCACAGGCTTTAGCACGGTAGGTCACGTGATAGAGCACTCAGGGACATTTAAGAGGATAGTGAGAGGGATATTAAATTGCCAAGAGATGCCTATGAACGGCTACCTTAAATTTTTTCATACCATAAGTGAGAGAAAAACAGGAACTAGGGCGATCATTCCAGAGTTTAGAAGCCGCGTAGAGAAATGTGGATTGCGCACGTTTGGTACGACAAGTGGAGATTTGTACTACATACTGATGATGTGAATGAGCGAACCGAGTATTCGGAGGCCCGAGATGGTATCAATGAATGTAATTCAGCAGCACAATAGCCATTGTAATACCGTTAATACAAACAAAGAATTGAAAAGATTCTTTTATGCCCAGACTGTATATCGCAAGTTAAGGACGGGTCGTTTATAAGCTTAACCGATCTTTTTTGAATGGCATCAACGGTATAGAGAGCGTATTGGATAGCACTCAACCCAGAGATCGAATTTGGGCCTGACACAGCAGAAAGAACTGTCTGGAGGTAAAGTACTGCTGAGATCTGTACAAGAAGCAGCTGTTTTGGTAGCTGATAGAGGATGATAAATTAGAAGATACAGTCGTTCCCAACATAGCAATATAGTCTGAAAACTTAAGACCTGAGTCATTCATACTTACAACAGGAAATGATCTTTTTGGCGGACACAAGGAAACACTGAGCTTTATTAGCAATAAATTTAACTGGATTATTGCTTTCCCATTCGAGAATACGTTGAATGTCTTTGTTGATTAAAATTGCCATTTTATCTTAAATGTCTTGAGTTGAGATAGAATGTGGATTGCCATTATGAATAGACTGAGATGAACTACAATGAAGAGTGCTGCCGTCAGCAAAGCAATGGATCGGGTTAGTTGTTGAAGAAATAAGATGGTTTATGGTATAGCAGAGAAAGTGTACGTGCTATAACTGATCCCTGTGGCACGCCCAAGTTAGTACTAACTTCTTTTGAAAAAATCCATTAACTACGACACGTCTTCGTCTTTTATCAACAAGGAAACTAGATACCCAGTTGATGAGCATATCATTTACTCCAAGCGAAGTGAGTTTAGCAAGTAAACACTTATTCCAAATGCATTTGAGATATCTAAAGCGAATACAACTGTTTTACGGGATTGTTCAAATCTATTGATCGAAAATTGGGTCACATATGAAAGAAGATCGCGTGTTAAACGACGCTGCCTAAACCCATATTGGTGGTCACTGAGTTTGCTAGTTTCAAGGAAAGAGAGCAGTTGAATGATGGCTTTGTCACGAATTTAGACAAAATGGTAGTGATAGCAATTGGTCGGTAGTTCAAGGGATTGGTCTTATCACCTTTTTTGAGAATAGGTGGAACATTTTCTAACTTCCAAGATGAAGGAAATTCCCCAGAAGACATAGAGATCGAATAGAGCTTAGATAGGACCCGTACTAGTTCGGGGGAACATTTCTTTAAACAGTACCTGGGATACCGTCTGGGCTAGTCGCCTTATTGAGATCAAACCTACTACTAATCGAGTTTAGGAGCTTGTACTGAAAATGAATGGTTTCATAGCATATGAACATATGAAGAAGTGTTGACTAGTAGTAGATGAAACTTGAAGCCAATTAGAGTTATGAACATTGTGTACAATTAAGATATTGCAAAATGGAAACTGAGACAAACTAAGGTAACCGATGAAGCCTTGAAAGTTATTGTCATTAGGAGATCTATAAATGCAACAGTAGAATTTTACAAATTTAGGACCAGACATTAAAATATGCCTATAAAGATATGCATTCTGACAGTTAAACTGCCGCACATAAAATTTGACGCCCGGTGCAGGGCACCGATTGCACCGGAATATCGACGGCCCTGCTTAGATTCTCATGCATTGACTGTGGAAGGATAGTTTACCAATAATTATGTATGTATGTTGAATAATGTAGCAATCGTTTACTGATTTCATGATTTTATAGTAACATTTCTCTTTTATAATACCAAAGCGCGCTTTTCTAATTGTAAGAAAATTTAATCTGTATTACATTAATTTTTTGTGGGTACTCTTTAAATAAAATTCTACAATTTGTGTAGGATTTCAAATTTTTCAGTAATAAGTAGGCATCCACAGTACCGTAAACCGGGTATATATGGAATAGCCGGGGTTATACGGAACAAAGACGTAGACATTTCAAATATTCCGCGATATTTTAACAATGGTTAACCATCTAGTGATTTTTTTTCAGTACGTTCAGTTGACTGATTTCTCAAATGGCACTAGACTGTGAAAGCACCGAAAATTTAAACAGTAAGTTTGTTATTCTCTTATATGTATGAAGCAAAATTGTTCGATATTTAGATATGCAAAATAATCCTCTGTGTAGCTTTCTTGGAGAGCATGTATAATATATAACACCAATGAACTTTATTTTAGAACATAACCTTAATATTATATTCCGACTTTTGTTTAATTCAATAATTAATTACAAAAGGCAAAAAATGTGATTTTAAATATTTTGGTCTTTCGCAGGGCATATATGAAACGATGCCGCCAAACACATACATGTTCTGGGAACGAAATAACGAAGGAATTACGACGCAGTAAACAATGAGTTTGCTCTGGAGAAGTTTGTAGGGCACTTTATACAATCAATAAGTTTTATTTGAATGTATTGTTTGTTTCATTTTAATTACCTTCAAATTTCTTTGTAGATAAAATTCTGTATTTTATTGGAAAATTACCTTTTTTTAGGTCTAAATCGTTCCATGTGGGTTATACATCTATGTTATATAGGTCAGTATAAAATTTATGTGTGTTACATCCAAAAATGTTGTCGTTCCATATATCCCCAACATATGGAACAGTTAATTATTTTAAAAATAAATAGCAATTTTGGCCCCTGGTCAATTCACAGTATTATAACATATACAGGGTGTCCCGAATTGTAGTGTCCAAACTTTAAACGGCGTATTCTGCGTCCAAAATAAGTCCTAATTTTCTATACAAACATATGTCGAGAAATGATTCGTTTTCGAAACACAGGGTGTTAAAGTTTTAAGAAAAAAACATTAGGGGAATATCTTCTGGATATTAAAATAACTCATTTCTCAGGAAATCATTAAATAATTATCCATCTAGGCGTGATAAAATATGGGGTCCACAACAAATTCCATTTATTACACCACAGCAAGCATTAACAGAAAATTCGTGTTGAAATGGTCTGGTGCGTACAACACGTGGATTCTCATGGCTCCAGATTCGTAAATTGTGATAATTTACTGAGCCGCTTCGTGTAAATGTAGCTTCGTCAGTCCACAACATTTTTTGAAAAGTTCTCATCTTCCTCTACTTTGCGTAAAAACATTACAAAAACTAACGCGTTTATCGGCATCACCAGGTTGCAAGTTTTGAACTGGCTGCATCTGAAATGGTTTCCTGTGATCTTGCCTCAAAACGCGATGAACCTTACTGTTTAGAAACAAAAACTACGTTGCCTTGCAAATGGCGAGCTGCTCTTGGTAGGATTAATGTTCTAACAATTGTCAAACTTGTTTAAAATTACGTTGCGATGTCGTGTCCGAAATTCCTGAATATTAAATGTGTTTTAATGAAGACTTGTTTGCAAGGTAATCTTCTATTTGGAAATCATCGTTGGTATTCTCGTACTGCTGCATTTTTATCTCCATTACATACACCATAAACGAAATGATTATCAGCATACTCAAAGTTACTGAATACGATTTTCAAATCTCTAGTTATCTTTTTCGCACAAACTGTAAGTATCTGAAGTTTATTTACAATAATTTGCTTCTAAAAACTCATTTGTCATACTTTAAAGCCATGTAGCAACTGTTTAATTGTCATGATGGTCAATACAGTACACACGTTGTTCAGAAATTATGAATTCAACGGGAATGCAAGAAATGAATATCGGAAACGTATATATTAGATTTAAAACAATTTTAAAAAAGATGGACGAGCTCATTTTGAGCTATTATTGTAAACTTTAGGCACCACATTAAAATTCTTTATTCGTTAATGAACAAAATAATTTAATAGCGCTCTGTAAAATTTTTCACGATCTAAGTTAATGAAAGTTGGGAATTCTAGTTTTTGTAAAATTATTTACGAACTCAGTTAATAAAAAGTAGTTTTGTAAAATGATATACCATTTTAGTAATTGAATTAACTCTATTTAACGTCTTATAAGTTTTGCCACTGAAATCAACGTTAATTGAAATTTTATCAATTTGGCCATGCATGAAAATAGTTTTTATTTTTTTATGTGAAAACGGTGCGTCGTACGGGAAAAAGTCAAGGGATCAAATTTGCTCTAAATTGACTGGAGATTTGAAAAATATTTTGCGAAAAAGCAGTAGCGTACCATTTTTTCTTCAATAATATTCAGTTCAAATACCGTACGAACGCCACTGGTCGACAGCGATATCTAGAGTGATATGAAAGATATGATGAAAAATGATTTTTTTTCTTAAAACTTGTAACACCCTGCGTTTCTCGACATAAGCTTATATAGAAAATTAGGGCTTATTTTGGACGCTGTTAAAGTTTGGACACTGCAGTTCGGGACAACCGGTATGTATAAACAATCTCGAAACCACCTAAATAAAGAAATTAACTTTTCCAATCACAAGAGAAGTTATTTAGAAAAATGCGTAAAAATCGTTTCATATATATCTGGTATACGGTACTTTAAAGTACCTACAACAAAATGTAGCATTTCATTTATATTCAACCCCTTGCAACTCAGCGTTATAACACCACGCAGTCCTAAAATAATTATCTGTTTACTACAAAAGATTAAAACATATAACCAATCCCCGTAAATATAAATCAATCACAAACCTTTTAGTTTTCTATATTTAAAAAGCTTAATTGTTGGGCTGAGTAATTTGCTTTTATTATGTATTTTCCAGTTTTAGATAAATTAATTAGTTGTTTATTTAGTACAACAAAAATTCATTTTTAGTAAATGTACTATGTACTATACTGATGTAATTGTAATTACAGTAATAAAGCTTTTACTATGGGATACTAACTTATAATTTTGCATGAATTCCATTTAATTATTAAAATGTTTTACATAGCGCTGCATAAATAGGAATCTTTTCTGTATCTATGCAATGTTATTCTATAACTAATATTAAGAATTATTTGTTTTTTTAGATCTGCTCTTTAACTGTAGAAAGTGTACTTAATCACGAAAATTATTTTTATTTATAACGTGTCTAGTTACTAATCCTGTGCAATTATTCAATAAATTCAATTAAGTTACACTTACATTAAAAAAAACGATGTACATTTTCAGTTAGTAACGTACAAATTACTTATTGGTACAATCAATAATAACAATTTTGTAATTTTTTTTTAAATATTACATTAGCTACAAATGTTTTCTATCCAACAGTGATGCATTTTCTTAATAATTCACTGATCAACATTAGTCATGCCACACGAACTTTGATAGCTAATACTGTTTTAGCTAACTACTCTCATTATTAAACTGCAGTTGTTTTGTTTCAATTAGCCTGAGTTTTCTTGTGATACGGTAATACTTAAAACTAGTACTACGGCAATAAAAGCGAACGTTCACGAAGAAATAGTAATAAAACTATTTTTCTGTGATTTCATCAAAATATTGTGATTCATTAACTGCGTTAAGATGTCGAGAAAGCGTAGTAATGATCTTAACTCTTTTTGTTATGTTTGTGGTGAAAAAACAAAGACGAAATTTCACAAAACTACTTTTGGAGAGTTATCACCGGTATTTTGATTTCGTGGCTTATCAAGACAAATCCTGGGCCCCTAATATTTGTTGCATAACGTGTATGAAGAATTGAACCGACTGAAAGAAAGGGTCCCGTCATGTGCCGTTTGATATACCTGATTTGGACCGAACCAAGGGATCACATTTCGGACTGCTTTTTTGTCTGACTGACCTAAATGGTATAAATTTCAAGAAAAAACACACAGTTATTTACCCTAATTTACCTTCAGCCATGAGACCAGTCCCTAGTAGTGAAAATTTGCCTATACCAGTTGCACCTGCATCCGTTGTGATTGACGATACACAATCCTCCACTTCAAGCCAACGCATTGTTGAGGACGATGATTATGAGTTTGAAGAAATTCTAACCAAGCTCCATTTGATAACTCAAGGAAACCTAAACGATTTAGTTCGTGATTTAAATTTGTCAAAAAAGCAGTCAGAACTATTAGGATCTTGATTAAAAGGATGGAATTTTTTACATTATGAAACTAAAATCAATTGTTTTGGAAATCGTGATCAACACTTCAGATCATACTTTTCTCAAGACGGGGACTTATGGCATAACGGAAATATACTTCGTTCTGTACCTCTGGGCCATGCTGCTAGTATGAAAGAAACTTATGAAAACATGAAGCCATTACTTGAAAAAATCAAGTACAGTACATATTCTTTCAAAATCTATGGTGATTTAAAAGTTTTTGTCCTATCACTCGGACTTCAGCTTAGCTATACTAAATTTTGCTGCTTTTTATGTGAATGGGACAGTCGAGACAGAACAAACCGTGCATCCTTAATTCCTGGACACCGCTTCTAGAGCTATCCGAAGTACTTCTTCCACCATTGCATCTCAAATTAGGCCTGATCAAAAATTAGGTAATGGCAATGAATCGCAATGGGGGTGGATTTTTGTACCTAAGAGAAGAATTCCCCAAAATAAGTGATGCAAAGATAAAAGAGGGTATTTTCGTAAGACCGCAAATTAGGGAGTTCATAAAAGATCCGGTATTCGAAGAAAAATTGAGCGATTTAGAAAAACTAGCATGGAAATATTTTAAGAATGTTGTTGCAATTTTTAACCATAAGAGTGAGAGCTACAGCGAGTTGGTTAGTGAGCTATTGTTGGCTTATTAAGCATTGGGTTGTAACATGTCACTCAAGATTCATTTTTTCGACTCACACCTGGATTTTTTCCTGAAAATTTGGGGGCTGTGACCGATGAGCACGGAGGAAGGTTCCATCAGGACGTTTCTAAGATGGAAAAACGTTACCAGGGCAAATGGAACCCAAATACGTTGACAGATTACTACTGGATAATCAAAAGGGGCCAACCAGGAGCTAAATTTGCTAGAAAATCTTAGATCGTAGCCTCATAATAAACCTATTTTACATTTTTGGTTTAGGAGGTCATTGTTTTTTTAAATACTTTAAATTACTTAAGAGAATAAAATTCTTGGCTAACAGATTTTTTTAATATTTGTTTTTACTGCCAAACACCTATTAAAGTAAAAAATATTATAAAAGACCATGTGGCACGACAAAGTATAATTATATTTTGCAACGTAATCTTCATCTGTAAAACACTTGTACTATCTATTTTACAGCGACTTTATTCCTTTATATTATTTACCTTCAAAGCCTCCGTATGTGTGTGAAGTTGGCACTGGCATTTTGTAATTCTGAAAAAAAAACAAATTGTGCTGATTTGTGCTAGGCTCGTGCCACGTTGTGCTCCAAAACCAATCACCTCTCTCAAAAACAAAGCGGCAAATAAAAAAATCTGTTTCGTTTTTTCAAACAAACAAAAATTGTGCTGCGTGTAACCTTGGCTATTAAAACTTGTACCGCAAAGGCAAAACCTCTATTACTCCCCATTCAAAATAAAGAAAAATGCAAACATTTTGATTTGAAGAAATGTTCATGTTATAACTTCCAACCATGACAAATAAATTAATTCTGCAAGCTGTGTTGATTTGTGCTAATCGAGTACAGTCTGAAACCACCGAGACATGTTACGAAAATTACACAATTTTCAAGAAAAATTGCAAGATGTTTTGGGACAAGCAATATTTTTTACATTTTCGAAATTTTAAGAGTTATGTCAAGTTATGCTAGTCAAGACTTTCTAGAATGACAAAATTATGAGATCATCCCAGTCAACTGTTCTCCCAAAACTTTGCTCTTGATTAGAAGCGCCGAACTTGAGGGAATATAATTGCACTATAATTACTTATTAATGACATTTAATTGGCTTTAATGACACTGGGTTTTCCACTTAATGGGTTTCTAATTGTCTTTAATGCCATGAAAATTATATTGTATTGCGACGCCCTGTTGATCTCCCCCTTTTAAGACTACTCTCTATCCCCTAATTCTTTACCACCGTGCCTTTTTGGATTTTTGCTATCTTCTTTTGTGATCTCGTGTGGGATCCCCCGTTTCCGACGAGCACGGGCTTTACTAGGGTTCCTAACATCCGTACCAGATTTCAACCGCCGTGTCTCTACCAGAGTGCTTCCTCCTAATGTCAGGGGGCTACACCTATATTTTGGACCTGTGTCCTGAGACACTTTTCAACATCCAAAATCTTGCTTCTTTTCCACGCTTTCTCATAATGTGCCAATTCTCTGTTTCTCTCTTTTGGTTACAAGTAAATGTAGCGTACTCTTGTAGAATAATTAGAAGTCAGCACACGGCCAACGCCATCTTGTGATATAATTTAAAAGCTACTAGCCCGATATTGCGGTATAATTAGAAGTTAGCGTAACATTTCTGCACCATCTTGTGGTATAATTAGATTTTAACATATAGGTTGCTGCTCCATCCATGGATAATTTAGTTAGTAAGTTACTGAACAAACGCAGAAGTATATAACGAGCCCGTTTAATACCCGCAATTACTTTTTATTAGTGTCATGGCTTTTATGCCCAGATTTTGAGACGGGTATGGAATCATAAAATTTACCCTTTACTGATAAACAGACGACACAAGAATGATTTGATACCTGTATCATCCTATTTCTTGTAATTATACTTAATATTTCAGCTTAAACTATAATTTAACATAACAAAAACGTAATAAAATACAACACAACATTATACTTACTACGTGGATAGCGCATTCATCATGTTAGAAGATCCCGTGTTACAAAGTGTGGAAGAAGGATAGGGCTAATTATTCAGTGAAAAAATGAGACAATTATAAGTTTACACTAACTTGAATTGCGTAGTTATACGTGCGAGTATGAAATATCTGGTGTGGAATAAAGTACAACCTTCTTACCTACCCAGTGGACACTAAAAGAAATAAAAGCTTTTTCCGAAACCGTAATCAAAATGTAAAAATTTCGCCGTTAGTTAAATTAGTAACATAATACCCTCTTTATTACCCCAGGCATTTCATTTTCCATCAATCATAATTTAAAGAAATCCGTAACCTAAACAACGGGCAACAGGAAGTGATATCGATGCAATCTAACTGTCACATTAATTAATCAATTGAATTTTGACAAACCTTTTGAGCTTTTTAGTAAATGATTCCGGCTTTGGAAAAAAATATTGTATGCACCTCGGCAATAAAGTAATTTTTTAAGACTTGATGAGTGCCCTGGTACCTCACATCCACTTTCATCTTAAGTCTCTTCATTGCATTGATATACAAACAAATATTTTTTTAGAATAATTGGGCAACCTTTATTGCAATACGTTCATAATGAACATAGGCAACGTCTTCAAAACATTAACAATTTGTCAGATAGATTTTTAAACCTTCATATCAGAGGGACGGGAATAGAATTTAGGTATCAAAAAAATCTAAAAGCAACCTAGTTGTTAAAAATGTCGTAAATATAGTTTACGCGTTTTATATCTTATTTAACCAATGAAATTCATCTTTAAGGCTTATTTGGTTTCGTGTCAAGAAACTTTTATAAAGAAATGTAAAATTAAACTATTTTTAAAAAAAGTTGATCGTTATTTAGATATTGCAAAAATTTCTCACCAAAAAATTTCCTAGAACATAATTTAATTCTTATGGTCGTATTTTTACATTTTTAAAATGTGCAACTGTTTCAGAAATATTTCATAAAAACCAAAAACTGCATCTAATAAACCTCCTCTTCGCTTTCAAATTTTTCCAAAAATGAAAAAACATTTTTCAATTTTTCTTGCAAATTGTGCAATTTTCGAAATATGCCTCGATGGTTTTAAGTTGAAATTGTAACGATATGACTTAATCTTGCCATTAGAGAAAATTGTTGGGATTGACTATTATAACTTGGCACAACTTTCGACCTTTTGAAAATGTCAAAAAAAAAACTTTTTTGGCCAAAAACATTTTGGAAAATTTTTAGCAAACCTTGCAATTTTGGAAATGTGTCTCAATAGATTCCGGTTGCAGTAGATTAGCACAACTCAGCACATGTTGCAGATTTCGTTTATCTGTTACGGCTCAAACATTATAGCGATATGAAGATGGGGAGAGAAATGAAAGATAACCAAATTTTTTAGTGCACAGTTGACTACGATGATCTGACATAATTTTGTCATTAAGGAAAGTTGTTGACTTTGACTAGCATAACTTGGTATAACTTTCAAAATTTCGAGTCTTTTTGCAAATTGTTGCAACTTCTATAATTTTCGTAACATCGATAGTTTCAGGCCGTACTCGATTAGCCCAAATCAGCACAGCTTGCAGTATTTATTGATCTATCGTAGTGTACAAGGTATATTTCAATAAACCATGCTCAATAGAAATCGCATAAGCATTCTAGGAGGAAAGTTGCTTAGATTTGGGAAAAGTGCACAGAGCGAGCTTGACCACAATCTTGAAGCATATCTTTGTACACATGCTATTTTTACGTCTAATACATACACTACATTGATTTTCAGTGGTATGACAGATAAACGCTTAAAAGTTAGAAACAAAAAATCGCAGACCCCTCTTGTCCTATATTTTTGTCACCACTCTGTATATAAATTTTTTCACATACATTTTTTACCAAAAGATCAAGTTCTGATGAGTATGAATAACTTTTGAAAAAAGTTTTTGTACCCAGTGTCGTAACTAACGAGGGGGCAAAGGGGGCAAGTGCCCCGGGCCCATGATTCAAGGGGCCCAGATCGTGAACTCTTATTAAAACTTGGACTAAATAAAAATTGCAATTTTTTAATAACAATTAAAAAAAATACAATATGAAAAATATGTGAAATTAAAAATTAATGTTTGTAAACATTATTCTGGTGAAATTCGCGTGAACGCAGGACGACAGATACACTGCAGTTTGTTTGGAAATCTCTGATTTGAAATCCGAGAATTATAAACAATGCACACTCGCACCGGGCTAGTCATAACATACGATTGATTCTGTTGTGCACATTACGGATACCATTTTGCTTGCTTGGAGGTTTTTATCTTTTTATAACTCTTCATTCAGTTACACTTAATCGTTTGTTATGGACTTTTCACAAAAGTGATTCAAAACGCTATTTCGCCTATTGCTTTTTAAGACTAAAATTCGGCTGATTCTAACACTTTTAAGAATTGCGTTAGTGTTTTGTATTTAGGAGGTTACGACAAAGTAATTAACAATTATAGCAATTTTAGTGTTTTAAACTTTCGTAGTGAATAGTGAATAGTACTATCGTAATTCTATAGATGAGCAGCTTAACATTTTTTGGAATCATTTTCTTTCTTTCATACAATTTTTTTTCTGTGTAGTTGGACAGTAGTGTCATTATGAATAATGAGTGGTTATTTTCTAAAGTCTGCTCAGCCCTCTGAGCCGCCATCTAGTCTAATATCTGATTCACATGAATCAAGCGAAGAAGGACAGGGTCATTTGATAACTCTGATGATGTCTCGTCGTCAGGAACTTCAGGAAGCTACTCCTTCTACGTCCATTAGTTGTATTGAAAAAAATGTGGAATGTGTTGAAACTGAAAAGATAATATCTAAACAGTTCCCAACGGACTTTGCCAATTATCGCGGACAATTATTAACAAGCTAAGACAAACATTTCATCGTGAAATATGGTCCATGTCGACCTGATGTTCCGTTTTCGAAAAACACTAATGGGCGTTGTTTTGCCACAACATATTACTTTGTAACAACTAAATCAGGATTAAAAATTGGAAGATCATGGTTGTGTTATTCTCCAACAAGCGACAAATGTTATTGCCAACCATGCTGACTTTTTGGTGACAGAGATTTTCGACATCAGGATTGGTCAATAACGGGTTTTTGCGACTGGAAACATGCAGGACGCGGAATTGAAAGACATGAGGAATCAAAATCTCATGAAAAAGCTTGCTTAGCATTTAAGCAGTTTATAGAACAAAATACTGTGAATGAAGAACTCGAAAATCAAATACGACAATAAGAAAGTTACTGGAGGCAGTCCTTGGATCGGGTTATTAATGTGATTTTAACCTTGTCAATAGAAAACATTGCTTTAAGAGGTCATAGAGGAGGCGAAAATAGTGAAAACAGAGGAAATCTATCGCAATTATAGAGCTGCTCAGCAGATATGATCCTGTACTTTCTGAATTACTTCGCAAACCCAAAGGCACTATAAAGTATTTAAGTCCGCAAATACAAAACGAAATGATTTCGCTTATAGCAGAAAAAATTAAATATGATATTTTAGAGGATATTCGAAAGGCATCATTTTTTAGTTACATTACTGATTCAACCCAGGATATATCAAAAATTGATCAGCAAAGTCATGTGGACCGCTACGTTAATATTGAGTGTGACAAAAATGAAGTACCTATAAATATATCAATTCATGAAAGCTTTGTTGGATTTGAAGAAACGCAAGGACAAAGTAGTGCAGAAATGGAAGAAGAAGTTTACACAAATTTTGAAAAAAATAATGTCGATATAAACAAACTCAGAGGCATTGGATTTGATGGTGCAGCAAACATGAGTAGTGTTTATTCTGGACTTCAAGCTCGAATAAAACGTGTTCAACCTCTGGCTACATATATGCATTGTGCAGCTCATAATCTAAATGTTGTGATTGATGATTCCGTCAAACATATTGCAGAGATTCGAAATTTTTATGACAAATTAGAGTCTGTATGTGTTTTTTGGCAATAGTATTAAGAGTTGGTCACAGTTAAAAACTACGTCTTCTGTAAATGTATCTTTAAAAAAATTGTGCTCGACTCGTTGGTCATCGCGAGACAATTGCCTCTCGGCGCTGAATCTATTACACCCAGAGGTTATGAAAGTTCTAGCATACATATCTCTTGCAGAACGCAATAAAGCAGAACAAGATGAGGCAGCTGCACTTCAAAACTATTTTCAAACATTTGAAGTAATAATAATTATAGTATTTGAGGCAAACATTCTAAATTTATTAAACACTCTGTCTCTGTTGCTACAAGCACGAGAATGCGATCTCGACCAAGCTTCAGAGTTGCTCAAAAATGCTTTAGAGTCAATGCAACAAATGAGAAATAATTTTGATAAAGTACTAAATTCGTCAGGGAAGTTAGAAGAGACTTGGGGAGTTGAACCTACATTTAAAAGAAAGAATTCGTAAAGTACCTAAATTTATGGATGAATTGAGCAGTGACCAACGGTTATCAGACACAAAAAATTATTTTGAAACACAAGTTTTTTATGGTACTCTTGATATTGTGATAGCCCAGATTAAAACACGTTTTAAGGGAATAAACGAAATTTCGAATTTGATTTCACCTATTATGCCTCAAAATATTTTCTCAATGACCGAAGAGCAATTACAATCTGCTGCCTTTAACCTTGTTCAGAAATATAACAAATATCTTTCGTTAGACTTGGTCAATGAAATTCTGCAAATAAAAGCGACTTTTTAAAATAAGTTATCGGAACTGGAATCTATATATAATTTAAGTAAATTTTTAATAATTGAGAACCATCTACTAGCATCAAATTTTTCGAATATTTGTACAGCTTGCATTCTTTTTTTAACCATACCCGTAACTATAGCGACCGCAGAAAGATCATTTGCTAAATTAAAACTAATTAAGTCATACCTTCGCAGTACCGGTTATCAAGTTTGGCAATAATCTCAATTGAAAAAAGTAGAGCCAAAAATCTCAATAGTTCGACTATCCTTACGGCCCTTGTAAATAAAAAATCAGGAAGATACCTATAATTATGTTATTATGTATTTGTTAATTGTTTCACAGTTCTTTTTATATTTATATTATAAACACCTGAATCATTGTCATATGAAATAATATATACTTATGCAATAATTTAAACAGTTTTTTTGTCATGCTTATTGATAACGATAGGCGTGACGGGCCCTTTCGGCTTTTGGGCCCCCGGATCCTCAATCTGAAGTTACGCCACTGTTTGTACCTATTTTATTGTCTCCTATAAGGGAATTGGTTATACTAAACGGGCCACCCGGTACATGAAGCAAGCGTAGTAGGTGCAATCGATACAGAGTTTGTACTGTAGCGATATGTTGATCAAGAAAATTTTGAGAAATGCCCGAAGGCATCGGGAATTAACAGGCGATGATTATTGAATTTAATTAGCTGTACCGCCAACCGATAAAGAGTTATCCATATTATATCGGGATATTATATCTAAAATATATTATTGAAATGTCAGAACCATGACCTGCTTAAAAGAAATCAAAAATTGACAAAGGCATAACATAGTTCAACATTTATTATAAAAAGAGAAAGCTTCCTTATAAATAAATTTACGGAAAAACACGTGAATCCGTTTTCATTGTGCTATTATTGCAATACCCATTGTATTTTTTTTCAATAAAATACCAAATATTACATTAACTACTTGAAATGTTTGGTAATTTATTCAAGCATGTAACAAGGTAGTCATGCAAGCTTGTTTGGTGCTTAGCAATCCGTAGATATAAATCTGTTTCAGTTATTTACTCGTATGATTAACGTTTTGTCTCTCTCTCTCTCTTTTGATTTTTTACATTCCTTGCGATTGTAAAGGGACAATTGAACCAAAATTAGTGCACTGTATACCCTTGCACTATTTTGTTAAAGTTTATCCAGTGGCAAAGAGGATTTACGCCTATAAACCGAAAAAATAACATTGCTTCACCCTGTAATTTTCTTTATTTTTTATTACTGCTAAGGAAATTTATTTTATACAAAAACTACAAATCCTTGGTAACTTCCAAGCTAACTGTCAAAATAATTTAATTTTTTTAATTAATTTTATTAAATACATAAATAAAAAGTTTACCTCGTGTAGGATTTGAACCTACGACATGTATTTTGTTAGAGTACCGCTTTAACCAACTGTGCTATCGAGATACAAGTCCTAATCGATGTAAATTCTGTCTTTAGGTATGTGGAACTGATCTAATTTCTACGTATAATAAAAATATTTGATTACATATTTACTTTTAAACTTATTCGTTCATAACAAAACTTACCTACGTATGAAGTTGCCGTTGTTTAGAGTTCCTTTCAAAAATGGTTTGCTATACTTCTGTAGAATACAGGAACATGATTATGTGTTACAGCGAAGCTCGATAAAATTTTTCCAAAGCTCAACGTGTCTATCGAGAGAGATATCCATTAAGACAAGTTCCTAATGTTACACAATTTATTGACGTGTATAGGCGTTTTGGAGAAGATGGCTGCTTTAAAAATGCATAACTTGATGCTGGAACTCACAGAACTCGTCGCACGGTTGCAAACGAAGAAGCTGTATTACAAATAGTAGAAAATAGTCCAAAAATAAGCACCAGAAGAATAAGTGCAGCTGTAACGAATGTTAATCGTGAGTTAGTTAGACAAATCCGCAACTTCGTCACCCATTTCATTTGCAAAGCATTCATCACCTATTGGAACAGGATTGTTTACCGCGTGTACGTTATCGCGAGTGTTTGCAAAATCAATAGTAAAACTGGCTGCAATTAATATTGTTTACTGATGAAGCTGGATTTAGCGGTGATGGTGTTTTGAACATACATAATATGCACTATTGGAGCGATGAAAACCTTCATCATACCGTAATACGGAATCACCAGTCTGGATTTTCTATTAATGTGTGGGCAGGTATAATTGACAATTATCTAATTGGGCCATTTCGATTGTCCAATCGATTGACAGGAGAACTCTATCCAAATTTTTTGGAATATGAACTGCATACTTTATTAGAAGATGTCTCATTGGATATATAATGTACTATATGCATGACGGCGTGCCAGCTCACTATTCTCAATGGGCAAGGGAGTTTTTCCAAAGAAGATTAGGAAATAGGTGGATAGTGTAACGTGAGCTTTAAAAAATCAAAAGTTCGCGCTAAATTATACGAGATTAGGTACTTATATATTATTTTTCTGGATAAAGAAATGGTTATTGTTTATTTGTATTTGAATGTAATTAATATTAAGATATAAAGCTTGAGTTTAATTCAATAAGTTACCTATATATTCAATTTGAAAATATTTAAAATACGCGGCATTTGCAAGTGCATTAATGTGTTGGAAGGGACGAGACGCTGTCAAAGTAACGCAGTTTTTTTATTAGAGTTGATAGTTGTCGGTCGATTAACGCCGCAGCATAGGTGACATTGTATAGTCACGCAGCCCTATAAAGTGTGAAAATTACAAATAATAATTAATTGGCAGTATAAAAGGGAAGAGGCAGAAAATTACCTTCCTTATTAAAATAATAAAAAGTGCAAGTATTGACAAGTTGGTGATAATACAAAGGATTGCACCTTAATTTGAGATTCGCATTAAAGGTGACGTAATAAGTGAAGATAACGCGTTTATATGTATCAGAGCCATAATAAATTGTGTTTAAATAGTGAACAATAAATATAATAGACAGTAATCCATCCAAATTGATAAATCCAAGTGTAAAGGACAATAACTCCCGGTTTCTAAATAGCTTGCATTTTGTTGCGCAAGCTATTTGTAGTTCCACTGAACAATTAAGTAAAAACTGGACAGTATCAAGCAATAATTTACACTAATCATTAAATTGTGGAAAGAAAGTTAGAAGCGTCCTCTATAACAAAGAGATAAGGATAACAAAGGAAGCGGTTCTAAGTTGGCGGGAAGGTGACATCTAAGGAGCAGTCACACAACCTAGTTGAGGCCTCTTCACCGGTCGAAGGAACGCAAGCATTACATCATCAGTTTTTCAACAAAAATAACAAGTAAGAACCCTTTTTATTTGTGTGAATAAACAAAACGTTTTTGTGTTTGATTTTCTCGAAACTTTACATTTAACTACCACAATTAAACGAAAAACGATGTTTTCTGATAAAGATTTTACATGCTAGTTTTAAGAATATTGTTTTACATTATAGGCTGATTTATATATATATATATATATATATATATATATATATATATGTATATGTATATGTATATATATATATATATATATATATATATATATATATATATATATATATATATATATATATATATATATTGTAAACAACTATTGATACATTTCGTTCATTTGTAATTTAATTAAATAGTAATATTAATAGGTTATACAAATATTGAATATATAAATGCAAGAAGAGGTCAACTCAATAGGAAGCCAGATAAATAAATAAATCGAAATGAGCATAATTTTGATCAAGGATAACAGTGACCATTTCTTTATTTTAACTATGAGTTACCCAATTAAGAAAGCAATTCGCAAACGTAAATCTTAAAATTCATTTACGCAAGCGGAAATTAATCAACAAGCAAAGTAAAAGTTAACTAGTAAATGATATCTTTATAAATTGAACCATTCAGTTTTAATAAAACGTAACAAAAAATAATCATTTTCAGTTTCACACTAACGATATTACATTTTATTCAATAATGTTGAAATTATGAAAAAGTTTAAAAGAACTCAAATCTTATTCTTTGTAGAGGGTTAAACCAACAAAAGTAATATCCAAGGGTATTACGCCCGTTGAAAATTGGCGCCAAACGTGGTGGGCAAGATCGATTGACCCATAAGGAGATAAAGAAGTCTGATAAATTGTTATAATAAATGAAAAATAATTAATTACCAGTGGCGTATCAAAGATTAGGAATTGAAAAGAATTTTTTTTTGATTGATTTAGTTTTATATTCGAAAAAAAGGTGTTTAGCAATTAATAATTAACAGTGGCGTAGTTAATTTTTATTTTTAATTTTATATAGGAGATTACAAAGGTAGGTTTATTTGTATTGTTGTATGGAATTAAGGTCAGGTTTTAAAAAGCCAGGTAGGAAATTATTGGAGAGAACTAAAACAAAGAAGATGGCAAACACAAAGGAAAGCGAAGATTTTATTTTCAGCTAAGAAAGCTAAGATATAATCAACATTTCAGAAGAAGAGAAATTCCCAAAAATAGACAGGTTGACAATAGCAGAAGTACCAATCCAACAAAAAAACAGAAGAATCAACGATGATGAATATGTTATGCCAAAATGGTAGAGAGCAAAAAGAAGAAGGACAAAAGAAGTTGGAAGCAAAACAAATAGAAGGCCAAGAGAAAATAGAAAAAAGAATAGAAGTAAGTCAAAAAGCTAATCAAGAAGAATTAAAAGAATTAAAAGTAATTTTGAAAGAAGAAATGGGACGTCAAGTAGAAGGGATGGAAGAAAATTTAAGACAAAGCAATAAGGAAATGATGATCAAATGTAAGGAAGAAATCAAGAAACAAACAGACCATACCGATCAGCAACTGTACAGCATATAAAAATGACACAAATTTAAGAAAGAAATGAGTACACTAGAGCCGCACAATAGGCGAGATAGGATGTAAGATAAAAGAAAATGAAGAAAAAGTATTAGAATTCGAACAAAAGATTACTAAAAATGAGGAAGCTATTATCACGTTGGAAGAAAAATTGTAGGAAAAAGAACAAACTGGAGGAAAAGAAAAGGCAACCGTAATATATAGATCAGACCACTGGGCACTGTAACGACCCAAAAAGTTTGATGGAAATATGAGGACCATCCACCCAATGAATTTTATAGAGGCATTAGAAAACTATCTGAACCAAGGGGAAACGAGCGAAGGAGGAAAAATTAGAGCAGCAATGACTTATTAGAAGACAACGCCAAGGCATGGGCAGAGTTACATCGTTTTGATTAGACAGATTAGACAAGAAAATTTTATAAAAGAATTTTGGTCGAAATCAGTACAAGAAAGAATTAAATTGAGATTAGCTACACCACGATTATATAACCCAAGGCAAGGAAAATATGTAGACCACGTTTGGTTTTGGGTCAGCAAGACTATATATTTACAACCACCAATTGAAGAGAAACGTTTAGTAGAAACTTTAATCAGACATTTTCCCAGAGATGTGGAGAATATTTTAATTGGATCAGGAGCCAACTAAGGAATATTTTGGAAAGGATACAATCGGCATATTACGAAGATAGCTCTACATGATTTTACAACCGTAGGAACGATTACAATCGAGAAAATAGCAGACCAAGCAACGAAAGAACAGGTAATAGAAGAAATGTGAACTTCGCGAACTACCACAGAGGTAGAGGGGTCCGAGAAGAAGAGTGGCGATGATGAGAACCGGGAGAGAATCACCACCACCAAGACAAGAAGAAAATACAAGACGAAGAGACAGCGAACGTTCGGAAGAGGAGAGGAGAGAGAGATCGCCGTCACCCACGCCATCGGAAACCTAAGAGAGTCGAGTCGAGAAGCTCCACCCGCCTCGCAAGGAACTTATAAAGAGGAGCAAATCCAACTACTTAATTTTTTGAAGGTATATTACCAAAACTGCCTACAACAATCGTTAAATATTTAAAATTTAAAATACCAATACAATGAAGGAGAAAATGACCAAATGGAATCACCTAGTGAAGAAGGAGGATAATTCAACCGCGGATTTTGAATAGGAAGAAACAACCTACCTCCCATTTTTGAAAGGAGAGTTGGAGGGGGTCAGTCAACATTTACTAATCGATACTGGAAGTCAAATAAGCATTATTTCGGAAAATGTATATATTAAATTAAAAGAAAAAATCCAGAATTGGTACCATTAACTGAACAAGGAATGACCATACGAGGAGTGACCGGAAAGGTCAGCAAAATAACCCATAGCGTGACACTAGATATGGCGCTAAGAGAAAGTAAACAATACTATTTTTTCTTCGTAGCCAAAAAACTAGAACCAGAAGTCATACTAGGAATGAATTGGATGTGCCGCAAATCAGCTCGAGTGAATGTAGCCAAGAAAGAAATAACTTTTAAGGAAAGGGGAAAGGACTATCAAGTCAAATTCATAGAAGAATGAATGACCCGGATAGCGGCGACATATAAGGTTGAACGAAGAATTCCTTAGTGAAGATGAGAATAGTTTTCTGAGGCACCAGGAGGAGTAAGATACTTATTGGGTGGATTAGGAACCAAAGGTACCACACAAATTTTTCGGAAAAGTGACCCAAATGTATATTTATTGAAGAACCCACGGGCAAATGAGGAAACCGGAAGTCCAGTAAGGAATCCACCGGTAAAGCAAATAAATGAAGGCGTTGAACAAGATCGAGGACCAGAAGAACAGGAAGGGGTTGATGGATTGATTGAGCAAATTGAAGAAAAGATTTCTGAAAAGCCAGGATTAGTGGACTATATTGTTTGTAGACGAGGTGCCGTTTTTGCAACAAAATTACCCGAGACAGTTTACGAGGAAAACAGTAGGGAAGGTCGCAACCGCCGTATCTAAATCCGATCGTCACTGTACAAACCAACAAAAGTAATATACACGGGTATTACGCCCGTTGAAATAGGTCGTAGGGGACCTATACCATGACCAGCGCGTAGTCCCGATCTTAATCCCCTCGATTTTTCATTTTATGTGTTTATGAAAAATGAAGTGTATTCCGTAGAAATAAATAGTGAAGAGCAATTATGGAACAGAATTGTGGAGTCTGCTGATAGATTTCGTAATAATCCAAACATGTTGCAGTCAGTCATTAACACGAAGATTGGAAATGTGTATTTAAGAACAAGGTCACCAATTTGAACACCTTCTGTAGAGATTTTTTATATTTTTATATTTTTGGAAACGTTTAATTTAATGTTTAATAAAAACCTTTTAAATTCATAAAAAAAAACCTCAACAGCGTGTAACTTGAAAAAAAAAGCGATCCGACATTATTTTGATCCTCTTTCGCGTGGTGCTATGCATTGTAGTTTATTCTATGTTGCCATATATATATATATATATATATATATATATATATATATATATATAACAACTAAGATATTCATATATTTTAACTTAAATAAACATGTAAGTGATAAATAAAACGAAAGGTAACAGTAAAAAATAATAAATAATATATTAAAAACGTATAGTATATTTCAATTGTTTGAGTGCCTAAAAAATTCTTTAATTTTGTACATGAATTTATTAATATTTAAAACTTTAAGTACATTGGGCAATTTATTATATAGCTTGACAGAGTTGTAAATGAAAGATCTCTTATATAAAGCAGTTTTATGGCGACGAATAGAAAACATAATTGAATCTTGTTGCTTTTGAGTGCACAATAGATTTTAACTTAAATTTTTGAACTATATTTGTAGTAATGTGTTTTGAGTTAAGTAAATGGTGAACCGAATACCCTAGATGAATCCAGCGACGTGTGTCCATGTTAAACCACTTAATATCATTGAACTTATGGGTTATGTGGTCATATTTTTTAATACCATATATCAGACTGAGGCATGTATTTTGAACCTTTTGAATTTTCAAATTTTGAAAGGAATCTAAACAAGGACCATAGAGGAAGTCACAGTAATTAAACCTAGATAGCACCATCGACGCGCAAAGCAATTTTTTGAGCTGAAAGTCCATTAAATGTCTACTTGCGTATAACGTCTTTAACGGATTTTTTTTATTAAATTAGTAACGTGTTCCCTAAACCTAAGCTCTGCATCCATTACAATTCCCAGATTACCAACCGCTTGCTTTCTAATTACACAAGAATCACCTATATTAACAATAAAAGCATTTTTTAACTCACGGATTTTGATTCGATTGCCAAATAGAAGAAAAGAACTAAAGGGTTTAATTTCAAATGAAATTTACCCGATACTTCTTTAATATTTCGTAATTCCTTATTAACGAGCTCTAGATGGGCATTTCGTTCTTCAAAACTAAGATAAATTTGCATATCATCCGTGTACGCTTGTACTTTACAATTCGTAACAGAATTAATAACTTCAGAAGTGTAAATAATGAAAAGAAGGGGACCAAGCACCGAGCCTTGGGTTACCCCTGAAAGAATATTCAAATTAAAAAAAAATTAAACCATTGTCCGTCGAAGTAAAAAGATAACCATAACGGTTGCCAATGCAGTAGACGTGCTAAATCCTTTCCTAAATCCACATTGCGATAAAGGCAGCAAATTGTTAGACATGAAGTAAGAATAAATTTGGTCTTAAAGGAGCTTTTAAAATGATTTAGAGATTACAGGCAAAACACTCATAATTCTAAGACGACGGATTCGCTTTCTTTGTAATGGGTATGCCAGTTTAGCTTTTCGAGACAGAGAAAATTACCTGTTACAATTCAGAATTAAAATTGTAAAGATATATATATATATATATATATATATATATATATATATATATATATATATATATATATATATATATATATATATATATATATATATATATATATATATATATATATATATAGGTGATTCTGAAATAGGTGGTCAAAATTAGGGAGCTGATGCAGGATGCAAACAAAAGTTCCTATCAAATTGGGTCCTAAAACGCACCATTACAGGGTGTTTAGTTTTCAATTTGATTAGTTAATTTATTTAATATTTCCGTTAGTTTTCAATAACTAGCTTTCAAGTTTGTAGCATTGCCTATAATTCTTACGCCGAATAACGTGATTTATCTAATTTCAATGTATCGTGCAGATGGCGCTAGTTGCAGCATATTTTTGTGGTTAAAAATGACGTAACTTTTTTCTAACAAAAAGTATAAACTTTCCAAAGGCACGATTGGATTCTGCGATCAATATTGCATAAAAAAGGTATACCTTATTGAGCTCGCTATCTGTAACCATTTCCGAATAAAACTCAATTTCACATTTCAATTCTCAATTATTGGTATTATTACAATTCGGAGAAGTCAGTAGAATATTATTGAAATAAATGATTATAAACAGATTTAACAGAAAATATGAATAAATTACCGATAATGATATCATTTCAATTCTCAAAGTGTCCTCAATTTTCCTGTATACACTGTTGCAGTCTTCTCATAGGGGAAAATACTACACGATTTAGTCTTTGCTCTTGTACTATTTCATTGAAAGCGTCTTCAATTCGCTGGCGCAGTTCCTCAACAGTTTCAATCAACTGAGCATATACTTTATTTTTCACTTGTCCCCAAACATTGAAATCCATAGGATTGAGATCTGGTAACCTAGGGGGCCAAATTAAAGGAGCCTCATTGCCTCGGCCTATTCATTGATTTGGAAAATTTTCGGATAGCCACATACGACACTGTCGACTAAAATGGGGAGGGGCCCCATCATGCATGTACCATAGGGCACGCATTCTCGCTAAAGGAATGTCTTCCAAAAGTTCATAAAGTTGATTGGATAAAAAATCGTGGTGCGTTTCTCCGGTTAAATTACCTTGGAGAATTCGGTAGCCTAGAAGTTCAGTCCCAAGTGTTGCAGCCCAGACATTAATTTTGAAAGAATGTTGGTAATGAGTAGTTTTTCTGGCATGCGGATTCTCATCGGCCCAAACATATTCATTATGCATGTTAAACACTCCGTTTCTGGTGAAAGTAGCCTCATCGCTAAAGATGATATTTGAAAGAAAGTTGTGAGCCTGTTCATGCCTCCTCAGGAGCAATCCACAAAATCTCATGCGTATGGGTCTATCACCTGGCAAAATATCCTGGACTTGACGGTAATCGTACGGATGCAATTGTTGTTCTTTTGCAACTCTCCAAACAACTGGTTGTGATACTTGTATTTGTAGTGACACACGCCTAGTACTAACAGTGGGATTATCTTCAATAATATTCAAAATATTCTCCTCATTTGCAACTGATCTCACCGTCCTTCGTCTTCCCCTATCAGCAGTCTGAGGCTTCAAAGTTCCACTTTCACGTAAGCGGCGCTCAGTAGACAGAAATGTTTTATAATTAGGCAGGTTTCTTCTGGGATATTTTTCACTGTACCGTCTCACAGCAGCCCGTGCGCTTCCAAGACATTCGCCCAACACCAACAGCATATCAACATACTCATAAAATGTGTAGAGCGGTATTTTAATTTAACAACGATGCAAAACACAATATCAAACAATTTAAACATTAAGGACACATAGCAAAATATTAGCAAGCTACTGTCAGTGCCTACTTTTTTTACGTTTCAGTGCCATACGAATGCGAATGTATGATTGGATTACACACGAACAAGGTCTATGTAATGCAAAATTTCATTTTTATCGACAACGGTTGTAGATATCGCGTTTCATAAGTTGATTGAAACTGTTGAGGAACTGCGCCAGCGAATTGAAGACGCTTTCAATGAAATAGTACAAGAGCAAAGACTAAATCGTGTAGTATTTTCAATTATGAGAAGACTGCGACAATGTATACAAGAAAATGGAGGACACTTTGAGAATTGAAATGATATTATTATCGGTAATTTATTTATATTTTCTGTTAAACCTGTTTATAATCATTTATTTCAATAATATTCTACTGACTTCTCAGAATTGTAATAATACCAATAATTGAGAATTGAAATGTGAAATTGAGTTTTATTCGGAAATGGTTACAGATAGCGAGCTCAATAAGGTATACCTTTTTTATGCAATATTGATGGCAGAATCCAATCGTGCCTTTGGAAAGTTTATACTTTTTGTTAGAAAAAAGTTACGTCATTTTTAACCACAAAAATATGCGGCAACTTGCGCCATCTGCACGATACATTGAAATTAGAGAAATCACGTAATTCGGCATAATAATTATAGGCAATGCTACAAATTTGAAAGCTATTTATTGAAAACCAACGGAAATATTAAATAAATTAACTAATCAAATTGAAAACTAAACACCCTGTTTCTCCGTAATGGTGCGTTTTAGGACCCAATTTGATAGGAACTTTTTTGTTTGCATTACTATCCTGCATCACCTCCCTAATTTTGACCACCTATTTTAGAATCACCTTGTATATATATATATATATATATATATATATATATATACAGTACACATTTTTAATTTCTGAATTGTAACAGGTAATTTTCCTCTGTCTCGAAAAAGCTAAACTGGCATACCCATTACAAAGAAAGCGAATCCGTCGTCTTAGAATTATGAGTGTTTTTCCTGTAATCTGTAAATCATTTTAAAAGCTCCTTTAAGACCAAATTTATTCTTACTTCATGTCTAACAATTTGCTACCTTTATCGCAATGTGGATTTAGGAAAGGATTTAGCACGTCTACTGCATTGGCAAACGTAATGGATCATCTTTTTACTTCGGCGGACAATGGTTTAATTTGAATATTCTTTCAGGGGTACCCCAAGGCTCGGTGCTTGGTCCCCTTCTTTTCAATATTTACACTTCTGAAGTTATTAATTCTATTACGAATTGTAAAGTACAAGCGTACGCGGATGATATGCAAATTTATTTTAGTTTTGAAGAACGAAATGCCCATCTAGCTCTAGAGCTCGTTAATAAGGAATTAAAAAATATTAAAGAAGTATCGGCAAATTTAATTTGAAATTAAACCCTTTAGTTCTTTTCTTCTATTTGGCAACCGAAGCAAAATCCGTGAGTTAAAAAATACTTTTATTATTAAGATAGATGATTCTTGTATAATAAGAAAGCAAGCGGTTGGTAATCTGAGAATTGTAATGGATGCAGAGCTTAGGTTAGGGAACACGTTACTAATTTAATAAAAAAATCTTATGGTTCGTTAAAGACGTTATATGCAAGTAGACATTTATTGGACTTTCAGCTCAAAAAATTGCTTTGAGCGTCGATGGTGCTATCTAGGTTTAATTACTGTGACTTCCTCTATGGTCCTTGTCTAGATTCCTTTCAAAATTTGCAAATTCAAATATATATATATATATATATATATATATATATATATATATACATATATGTACAATGGTGAACATAATTTTATCATTCTTAATGATAGTCCATCGCTGCCACAAGCATTCGATTTCAACGTTGAATGTTATCTATGTACATGTAGGTGTAAATGCTAAATAATAAAGGACCAAGGGTGGACCTATGGGGTACTCCTCTAATGAAAAGTTCATCCGAGGGTATTGTATGATGTTTTCACATAACGAAGTAGATTACAAGTAAATAGAAACTAATTAATTGAACAGATATCTATATTTTAAGATGAAAAACGTACCTTACGGTTTATCATATCAAATCCGTTAGTACCTAAATTTAAGCACGCTCAGTGTTGTAATTTTATCCTCTCTACCAGGTAGCAAATTGTCAGCAGCCATACCGTGACCTAAATTCAGATTGTATAATGGAAATGATATTACGTTCATATTAATGTTACTTTCACACCCATTACGAAACGGGAACTCTGCCTTCTTGCGATCACAGGTATATTTACTCTCACCTACCTTATAATAAAATATAAAATAGATTTACAATGACACATTGCATTTAATTTTTCTGTTTTAATTATGAACTTTTTGTTTGACAAATTACATTTGGTGAAAATACACACAATATATATGTGTACCTTCACATTTTAATTGCTAAGTAAACTATAATTAGCAAATATTAATATTACAAACAAAAAGTAAATAAGGGAAAGTTTTTTACACATAAAATTTAAACACAATGCTGTCTGGGTTATGCAATTCACATTAGTTTAATAACGCAATCGTAAAAATTGTTAATTAAATTAATGTGTTGTGAATTATGACCGTACCTTTAAAATAATATCACTTAAATTTAATAATAATTATATATAAATCAGGTGTATGTTAATAATCGTCAGTATATAGAATGTGGTATATGGTCTTTAACAATAGGTTCAAGTACAGTCCGTTAACTAAATAATTGAAAAATGAGAGTTTATTCTCATAGATACTTTAGACGCTTAATTTTTCCGTTTTCAATTTACAAGTTTTTTCCGGTCGAAACAATGGAATTTTGTAATTTTTGTAAGTAGTTTTTATAGTAAGAGGATCGTGATATTATTCCCACTTCTCACATTAATAACATTGTATAATAGGCGCTCTAGCCGTTGGATGTGTAAATATGTAATAACCAATTTAAATTTGAAATTAGTAGAATTTGAAAACAGAAAATACTCTTTAAAATTCAAGAAAGGTACATAGTTTACAAAAAAAAAAGAAAATAATGAACAAGGTCACAGTAAAGCGTGTCTTGTCCTTACAATTATATACAGTCTTCGATAAAATATAGATTACCTTAATGAACTATTGTATTGTATTGTTTAAATATTTAGATTAATCAATGAATTTTAATTTAAAACAAAATACTAAACAGTTTTGGTACAAAAATAAATGAAACACGAATTTATCCGTGTGGAAATACCATATTTTATTTCTCCTACTCTATGAGTATTTTTAAATAAATATTAAATTGGTTTCATAAAGGGCGTTAATTTTTTTAATAAGCTTTTTAAAATGCTCTTAAAACTGAAAAACAGGTAATACCTTAAATATAGTCATCTTCAACGTTAATTTACAAATACAATTAAATGTTCTCTTAAGTGATCTACGTGAAAACCGAAATTGTGTAAAAGAACAGGTTACCAAAGAGTATTTAGTACACTTTGATGAACACCCTATCAAAGAAAAAAATATGAAGGGCAGTAAAAATGAATTATAGTACTGTTACAAAAATGTTACATCTCCAAAATTGCAAAGATTTTAGACGTTGATCTTATAGTTTAACTTTTTTCTGGATTTAGGCGTACTCTAAGCCTTTTCCGCTTAATACAAACAATTGATTATTTTGATTGCGTAGATCCTCATGCGCAGTATATATGTTATGGACTAAGTGATTATTTGAATATTATACGTAATGCCTGGGCATTTTGCAAAATGCCCGATATGAGAGGACAATATGATAACTGTTGAAATATTTAACTTGCCCGGGCGTTTAAATAATGTATATCACCTATTGGGCAGGATAATAAAAAGACATGTATTGTTACGATTCTTTTAATTTCCAACATTAAATCAAAATGGTTAGTGGGAGAATTACTTATTTAAACCGCAATTTGGATAATCAGACTCATAATTTATATTCAGAATTAGTTAGTACTTAATTAAAGGTAAATTAAAAATATAAAACAAATACGATAGAATATACAACGATCTGCGTTTTACGGATACTCTGACCTATGACTGTAAAACGTAAAATGAACTAAACTAAATTATTTTGGCAACATGAGAACTTATAAACTTATTACCGGATTTATTTCCTATTTATTAGAACAATTGCTGCTTTGATCGCATTTTGTGACAACCGCATCTATCAGATTTACAACCACATTGGCTGTAACCTTACCATCCACATTTAGACGACATCCTAACACACTCTCTCAGAGAAATCTCTGCCTCCGGAGTATCTTCAAGCGAAACAAATTTTTCCTTGCACACTGTAAATTGGTTTTTGAATAAATTTGATTCAGAATACCATGTATTGTCCCCAATTTTACCATGTGTGTTCAAAATCTTACGAACCATTCCTATTTTTTTCGAACTTTAGGTCTTTTAGCACTGCACGCCTTCAGAAGGGTAGTATAGGTGGTTAAAAAATTGAACTTCTCAAATGTAAATTCCTGAAAGCTTTAAGGTAATTACTTTTCTTTTGTTATTTGAGGATGTTTATGGTGTTCTTATTGCTAATTAAAATTTGTAGTCCCGATCCTCAAAATAATACAGACTTGTTTTTATCAAAAGGTTCATTGCCGTGCCGTTGTGCAAAAAAAAAGGAAGGTCAGTTGATTATTTTGTTGCATGTGAAGGTAACTACATATTTTTCTGAATTTACATTTGTCGGTGACGTTAATAAAATGTTTATTTGTGCATATTTAGAAGAATGAATATGCCTTTGTTGAAGTTTATCTAAGTAACGCTCTAGATTTCAAATTTGTGCAAAAAGCGTATTCATTCGCAATTGACTTTTTCATATTATCGTTTGTAAATTTATGTGTCCAACGAAATTATTATTGTGTTGTTTTATTTTTAGGGTAATTTAAAGATTTAAGATATATAGAGTAAGTAAATTGGGGTTATCTGAGCTTGCAAAACTCAATTTACATCAGTTTTATTAGAAATTTTACGATGCAAAATTATGTTCAATGTGTTTCGGACAAAATACCAATGTTTTATTTTAATTCTTATTAAATTTCAATATATGTCTAGTATTTATTAAGTGAGCGTTATTTTTTTTAGTGTACACATTTGTAACCTTAGTCGCACAACGTTTGCATTACTACGTTTATTCAAAATTTAAAAGTTGAGATGTTTTGGGTTGCATCCAGTTATTGAGTGATTTACTGGTTTTACCAAAATTGTAGATTTCTTTTTCTTTTTTATTACTTTATTATTTAATTTAAGCCTTAACGTAATAATTTGAGAGATAATTAGTCATTCTGATCTGGCAGATATAATTTTAGTTGGAGATTGTTTTGCGAGTAGTCGCAATTTTTTTTGAATCATACTGATTATGGACGCCGTAGTGCCTGAATTTGCCAAACAGGCAAGCCAATTTGTTTTATTTGTTATAGCAGCTGTGTATTTTCCCGAGGTACTACATCCCGATATTGAGGTTTAGTAAATTTTAGGATTTTATAAATTTTCGGTCACGTTTAGTTTTGTTGTGACGCATTTTTCATTTTAAATTGAATAATAACGTATTGATCAGGTTTTTTGGATATTTGAGGAGAGTATTTTATTGTGAGTGAACATTATGGTTTCCTGATAGGCCATTATTAGATCTAGTTCATGACGTTTTCGCGCTATAAATGTATCTAACAGGTGTGGCCTTTGTGACATTTTCTCCTAATTTTGACGCGTGCCCTTTTGCAGCATTAAGTAAAAACTCCGCCTACACCACTGAGCTATTCCGTACGTGCACATTGCCTTTACGGGCTGATGCTCTGAGTATTTGCCCTGTAACAATTTATAATGGTTTGAAGCTGTTATTTCAATCACGGTAGCAGGAATTCCATCGCTTTAGCTTTAGCTACGGGATATTTAGTGTTAGATACATCCAACATTTTATCAGCCTGTTTCTGCAAATTACTTAAAGCCAATTTACTAACAACCATAACATTGTCTTTCTTGCTCTCCACATTTTGTTCTGATATGGCCATTTCGTTTGTGGGTATTGCGAGTTGAATTCCAAGTTCCTTCACATTACGCATATAAGGTAATGGGCGGTGAAATTTGACTTGGACCGGCTGAACATAAATTTTCATCATTATTTTCGATGGACCCTACTTGCTTCTTTTCGGCGATAGTGTCTTCAGTAGATAATAGTTTTTCTAAGTCTTTTTCTGAATTGACACCAAGCAGAGCTTCATGTGGTACAGAAGCACTTTTCAGTCCTACTTTCAACTTCGTTCCGAAAATGGCTTCATATGGAGAACAGTTTATGCCTGTGTGATGAGCTCTATTTTTCATTAATTGAACAAAACGTAATCCTTCCGACCATTTTTCTGTATTGTTACCCTCCAACCACGTACTTAGGATGTTCTTTCTACTTACCCTTGGCTCTGAGAGTGTCTCGGTTTACCATGTACAATTTTCAATTGCCACTTGTCACAAACCTCCTGAACAATTTTATTGGCGAACTCTCTGCCATTATCGCTTTGAATAGTACTTGGTGCATCGAATATTGTAACAATATCAAGTAGTACATATGCAACTTCTTCGGCTCTTTTTCTCTTGAACGAACGGAGCTGCACAAATTTCGGAGATGATCTTGGTATACAAGTATAAATTTATACTGATTATCTCCTTGTGTCTGCATGTCGATTAGGTTTACTTGACACCTTGCATTCATTTAGTTGCTAAGCATGGGTTTAACAACTAAACCTTTTCTTGGACTGTTGGTTTTTTTCACAGTTGTTGTTACACAAATTTAAATAAATGACAATCGTTTCTCTCGTAATATTTTTATAGCGCAAATTTTACTCTTTCTCCATTCGATTTCTTCCGCCATGCCAAACTGTTAGGTGGGTGTCATGTAAAATCTGAAATATTCGTTCTTTGTGCACGTAATGCCTAATTAAGTTATCTTCTTTTACAGCAACGATCAGTTTTTCTCTTTCTCCAATAGTCATGACGTCGAATCTTCGCAAACGCTGATAATTTTCTGGTTCTTTTATCGACATTTTAGACTTCGAAGATTTCACTTTTTGAATCATCTTTGCATAACTTTCGCTAGTGAGAAAGTGAGTATTTTGAGCTTTTAGTGACACTAGCTCATTTGATCTTTCGTCAAATCGACGAATCGTGTCAGTCAATTTTGATTTATCCATGCTGAAATAATGGTTTACACAATACTACTAATGATTAGCCAACAATTTAGTTCGTTCGACGGCATTAGTTCTCAGCTCGACCCTAAATTAAAAAATAGCACACAATACAACCGTCCGCCCTTACAATTCGAAACTGAATTACAAAAATATAAGCCGTCCGCGTCCGTTTGTATTCATTTTCAATGCAAACTTAACCAAAAACAATAAGTCGCGGGCTCTAATTGATCAACGCGTGTCACACGCTTATTTCTATCCCTGCACTCAGATCAATGTACCGATTGGGTAGCAATGTTCATAATGACCGACACTATGATAAATAATGAACTTTAGGTAATAATTATTCACTGGGCCCGATATAAATTGTCATTATTTATAATGCCCGGGCATTATAAATAATGCCCTCATTAATCAATTGGTCCATAACATATACACCACGTTCTAATTGTTTAAATCTTATACGAAGTATAATAGCTTTAAACATAGGTTTTCAATCACATAAATTATACGTAAGTCTAAAATCACATTAACCCAAAATATTCTCAATTGAATAATTTAACAACAATTGTTCAGAAGTTCGCGGCATTGCTTTAAAAATACATTTTGGAAACAACATTTATACAGTAGCAGTGTGAAAAAAGTTATGTAAATGAATTTGTATTCAATAAAATTATTTAAGAGATTTTCACATAATTGTCAGATTTTGTAATACAATTCAAAGTCAAAAAATTTTTTTTAAATAGGGGTATATTAGAGTCTTAGTAGTTTGTACCAACACTAATATAAATAAATCTACGTTTGGCGCTTGAGATGTTCATACATTCGGGCTTCTGTGGTAGATTTTGTGTAACGCTGAACTGAAATTCATCATTTCTGTAACCTTATTTTCAGTTCACAATTTTTGGAAAAGATATTTTATTTCGGTACTGATGAGAAAATATTTACATTTTAAAGGACCATAGTACACAATATACATACATAATAACTTTGGTTATGATGCCGCAGTTGAAACAGTTATATTTAAGAAGCAAACTTTTAGATGTTTTTAAATTTTCACAATATTGTTTAGCGCTGGAGCTTTTAATGGGGTAATAGTTAAATGTTTTGTTCTACATTTCATAAAATGGTACTTAATCGCGGGTTTAAAAGTTATTTCAATTGAAATATGTTGATTACCTTCATGTGCATCAAATAAAGTTAGTTACCGAAATGACGGTTTTTTAAATTTTTTTTTTAATCGTTTGCTTCTTCTTCTTTGGGATCTTCCTTTTCTTGGTTCCATAAAGATCTTCATTCTTCAGGCAGTTTAGGGATCTTCTCCCTCTTCAGACCTGGGTTTTACGTGTTTGTGTGTTGTGTCATCTTTGTGTATTGTAAGTGGTAACAATTTTGATATTTATGATTTGTGGTGAAAAAATGTATATATTGAATGTTTGATGTTTTAGGTTAGTGTATAATGGGTATTAAAGGATGCATAGACTTGCCCATTTTCGTTGCGGCGGACGTCATTGTTTTCCTTGAGGATTGGTTTTATCTTAGGATGTAGGAAATATTGTGGAAGAGCTCCACGAACTCCTCTGGTAGGTTATCTATTCGTTAAAGTAGGAGTGCTGGGAGGTGTTTGAATTTGGTTTTGGGTTTACGTGGTAGTCGGGGTTTGTTGGAGAATGGGATTTGTAGTATTTTATTTAACAGCTGCTCGTAAAATAGGTAACAGCTGCTCGTAAAATAGGCTTTTTGTACAGATCTAAGCAGTACTTTACCTCTCGACAATCCTTCTGCTGTATAAGGCCCAAATTCGGCCTCATCTGGAATATAATTCTCACCTCTGGATTAGTGCTCCCCAATACGCTCTCGATATCGTTGATCGTATTCAAAAGAGAGAGATTAGCCTTATAAATGACCCGTCCTTAACTTCTAACATACAGTCCCTTGAGCATAGAAGGATGGTTTCAGTTCTTTCCTTGTATTATCGTTATTACAACGGCTGTTGTGCCGCTGAATTATATTCTTTGATACCATCTCGGGCTATCTTTGCGAGAAACACTCGGTTCGCTCATTCACATCATCAGTATGCAGTACAAATCTCCACTTGTCGTACCAAACGGGCGCAATCCACATTTTTCTACACGGCTTCTAAACTCTGGAATGATCTCCCTAGTTCCTGCTTTCCTCTCACTTATGATATAAGATAATTTAAGATAGCTGTTCATAGGCATCTATTGGCAATTCATTACCCCTCTATCCATCCTCCTAAGTGTTCCTGAGTGCTTTAGCACGATAGGCCAAATTTAGCCTGTTCAGGTCCACAATCATAAAAAAAAAATTGTTTGGTTGGGATCGTGTCACCATTTGTCCTGCGTTTTGTGTATTTGGTCTGTAGTGTTATTAGTCTGTCGGTTATTGGTTGAATGTTAGCGTGTTGCATGGTTAGTTCGTTGGAGTGTCTGAAGTGTAGTTTGGGTATGGTGCGTAGTATTGTCCTTTCGCAGGAGGCGAGGGATTGGAGTTGGTTTGTTTGCAGGCTTGCGTACAATGGACCGCGGTAGTCGAGTATTGGTCGAATGTAAGTTTTGTAAGTGTGTTGATGGGTTTTGGGGTGACAACCTCTGACGTTTCCTCGCAGCATTTTCAATAGTGATGGGCGGTTGCGTATCTTATTGAGAGCGCCGCTAGCGTCGGGTTGCCAGTGTAGGGTCCGGGAGAATGTGATACCTAAGTATATGATTGTGTCTTGTAGTTGTAGTCTTTGTCCGCGTAGGGTCAAGTTGATGTTGTTGGAGGCTTGTCTGTCAAAGTTGGATAAATTCGGATGTCTAAACAGTATTGTTTGAATTTTGTTTGGGTTGATTGTTGAGTTGGCCTAGTTGGAGAAGTGGGTAAGTTGTTGAGTTATTAGTTTCCCCCGTCACTGCCCCTACTGGTCGCCCAGAGAGCAGTGTCGTCAGCAAATTGGGCTACTGTTATGTTCGGGTTGGTACTTTGGGGAATGTCATATGCATAGATGGTATATAGGATAGGTACCAGGGCCGTTCCTTGCGGAACTCCGGCGGTAGGATGAAAAGTCGTGGAGGTGGAGGAGCCTACTCGTACCTTTACACATCTGCCTCTCAGATATGAAAGATGGAGTCGGACGAGTGCGGCCGGAAACTTTGTCAAAAGCTTGTTTGATGTCTAGCAAGACTGCGAGGCAACAGTCCCCGTGGTTCAATGCTTTTGAGGATTCGGTATATAGTTTTACTAAGGAGTCTTCTCCTGGTCTGAAACTGCGAGGGTACCTTGAATATTGATTAGGAGGCAGTTTTTTGTATCGTTAGGATATTGAATTTGTGCCAGAATTAAGGGCCTTCGCGGTGATCAAGTTTGGCTGTTTCTTTTATCCAGTTTTCTTGGGTGTATTTGTTGGCCTCTAGTCGGATTATTGCGCTTAGTCTGTTGTATTCGGTTATTAGTGCTGGGTCTCTGGTCTTCAGAAATCGTCGCTATCCGTCGCTTTTCCTTGATCAAAAGAACGATGCGGGGGGAAATGGTTTCCGGTTGATGTTACTTTTGGCGGGATTGCTGTGTTCGCAGACATAATTTGGGTCAGTCCTTATACGGCTCTGTCTGTGTCGTCGTTAGTGTCTGGGAGGTTATTGGAGATGTATTCTTTGAACGCATTCCAATCGGCATTTTGAAAATTTCTTCATATGGTAGTTGTTGGGGGAAGTGGGGGGGGGGGGCTAGGGATGTTTTCACTAGTAAGGGAAGGTGGTCTCATGTTATAGTTGTGCGGAGGTGGCAGATGTCATCGAAATATTGTGTTATTTGTTCTGAGCATATTATGTGGTCTGGTGATGGATGTTCTTAATTCTTACTATTGGTAGTCTAACTAGTCGGTTCGTTAATATTTGTCCGTTTGCGTTGTCAGTCGTGTCTCCAAATTGTTGGTGTCTGTCGTTAAGGTCTCCTAGTAATACAGCATTAGGGATGTTGGCTACATATTGTAGTAGTGGAGAGGAAAAGGTGTTATGTCCGGGAGGGTTATAATAACAAAATACTATTATAGGGGATGAGGGTAGGTGAACCGTTGCAGCTACACATTCAAGGTGTTGAAGGTGCGGCAGTAAGGTGTAGAGAGCAGATGGGTATCGGGAGTGTATCAGGAGTGCAGTACCTCGTTTACCTCTGTCGGGGTTGTTGTGAAGGTCGGTATTGTAATGGGTTATGTTAAGCGTGTCTCTGTTGGTTAATTTTGTCTCTGTTATGGCTAGTCTTTGTATGTGGTCTGTGTCGGGTAAATTTTTGATCAGGTGGCTTTTTCGTTGAACGCCACTCGCGTTAACTGTCCCTATCGCCAGGTCCATTGCGAAGGAAAGTAAGGCGGGGAAGTTAGGGGATGGAGGAAAGGAAATGAATGGGAATTTACTCCTGTCGGTAGTAAGGAGTGCTAAAACCGACTTTCGTATTTCTCCAACTGCAGTACAATCGCATGCCTAAGAACTCCCTGGCTAGTAAGTCCATCCTCTCGTGATCCCTGTCAGGGATCAGAGGAGGTGGTGGAAGCTGTTTCCAGCATAGAAAGGGTAGGAGAGGATGGGATCTCCCGTAGTTTCTTACAGTCGAAACTGTAAGTAGGGTGGGAGCCGCCGCAGTTGTTACACGTTGGCGAGGATATGGAAGGGCGGGCTTGGGATTTGTGACTTCCGCCACAAGAGGGGCATTTGAGGGATCGGATAGGGAACTCTACTGATAGGTGGCCTACCTGGTTACAGGTGGAGCAGTATTTGGGAATGGGATTGGGGGTATGTGGAGGCTCGCATTGATAGCGTCTGCCGAATATACAGACGCCGTTATGCAAGAGGTAATCAAAAGAGGATTCGGAGTGGGTTAGGATACGGACAAAGGAAGTTAGACGGTTGGTGGCTCTAGAAATTATACGGATGGCCTCAGTAATATGCGGGAGGTCGATGGCCTGTATAATTTCTGCTTCGGTTGTGTCACGGTCAACCTCGCGGATGACGTATGACAGGGAGAGAGGTTTTTTTAAATGAAATTTATATTTGGTCAAATAAAGATATTTAAGATAAGTATTTTGTTAAAATGAAACAGAAAGGTTTTATTAATTAAAAATGATTTTAGTCAGAACGGAAACATTTTTTGGTTGAACATGATTTGCAATGAAAGCTGACTAAAGATGAGTAAGTGCCCCAATTGTTTCTCAAGGTGCATGTTATGTGAAATGTTGGTGAACATAAGTTGTACTTGATCCCAAAATTGGCATAGTTAATGGCGTAGGAACACACGAAACACATGCTTCCATCACACCTAAAGTTCGGTAAATGTTCAACTGATTCTACTTCCATTTGCGAACAAGCTGGAGAAAGCGTCACGTCACTGATAATATCTATTTGTTTCTCTTTTAGTACTTGATTGAGGTTAAAGAAAAATAGTTTTTTTCGTTTGGCTCTATGGCAGACAAAATATCTTTAGGTTCACCTCATGTTTTTTAGTTGAGAACTAATTCTACGCCATGACATTACAAGTAGGAGTAATGATTTTGGTAGCCTTAATTTTTCCGGCAGCAAAGAAAGATGCCTATTATCTATTATTGATTAAGGGAAGTAAATAAGCTTATACTTTTACAAATAAAAATTGACTCCAAGTAGAGAAAGGATACAACTCTTTACATATTTGAGCTTCAAAGTAGATCCGCTACAGGCTGTTCCAAATACACAACAAAAGCAGGAGAGCTCTTTAAGGAAAACAAAATCAGGTTGCTTTCGCCACCAAGTTATCGGGTGAAGCGTCATTAACTTTTGGTATGTTTGGTTAACTGGTGAGTAGTAAATTTTAAAATTCAAGCACATTATCCTCTGACACGTGCCACATAATGGCTGAGGATTCGCCTTGTAACTTTTTAACAAAATCTGCAGCACATGTTATATCAATACCGCCGAGAACCTTTCGATCTGCTGATTGTTTTTTAGAACCACCTAGTCCGTACATGGGTCCTTTGCCCATGAAATCTGTTTCACGTGTGGAAATAACCGTAGCATGATATCTACTAAGTAGTGGATGTTTGACTTGTTTTTATACTGTGAAGTTGGCCCATCTGAGAAAAAATTGACAGTGCGAATATTTGGCACTTCTGAAGAAAGCTGTTTTAGTAGCTGATTCAAATGTGCCAAGCTGCATGAGTCTGATGATCCAAAGTATCACAGACGGAACAAAATGATTTAATAGACTTGCTTGTATAGTACATCACCGTTTGTAACGATATTTGCTTTTTTGAAGCACCGAAATGCATGACCTGTATTTCTTCAGCACATTTTGCTACGTAATTTTCAGCGAAATCTGCGTGCAAAATAAGCTCATCTTATTTGATTGATTGCTTTTTCTTTCGAAGTTCTTTAAGCTGATGGCGCATGACAAAAACATGTTTTCTGTAGTCAGTTTGAAATAAAGTAACTCAATGAGATTTCTGACAGTGTCTACCATAGTTTTCTTAACTGTTCTTCGTATTGTGACTCTTTGTTCTTTATTTGTCTTTTTTCTTTCACGTTAGTCCATTGCTCAAAATTTATCTGTTGGTACATGTTTAGATTGTTCTGTATTGCACTCTCTTTAAATCTCTCCTTCCTTTACATTCCTTGCGTATTCCAAACATGCACTGTTTTAAATTCGAGCAATACAATATTTCTAATAATTTCGTCAGGTATTACAAATTTGATGCATCGTTTGAACTATCATTTTTTTACTATAAGGAACGCATTATCATATTTTACACAAGAACAAGTTTCTATGTACCTATTTTTAGGAAGTACAATCCAAAATGGTTTAAGCCCACAAAAAATAACATAAGATACCTGCTTTTCTACCAAACATTTTTTGTAAAGTTTTCTCAGCGAATTCAACAAAATTCTTTTCTGCTTTTTTATTTTACTTTTGATAATGAAATTTTTCTTACCCGGGCACATTTTCAAATTCTCATTTCTCCAAAAATTCTTTAATTTTTCATACGATTGTATTAGTTTTCTTTATTGCCTTTTTCCTCTCATACTGAGTTAATTTATTTCTTCTACAATATTTGGTTCCCAAGGTATCGGTACTAAATCTCTTATTTCTGAAACCAATTTGTATTTCCGAAAACATTGTCTGCTAATTGTATTGCTAAACATATTTTTCTCCTTCTGTATGTTTACTTCATTTTTATTCCGTTTTATTTGTTTAAAAACAGTTTCTCCAATATGAAGTTATATTTTAACCTGCGGTGGTACAGGTACATCTTTGGTTAGTTATTCCACTTTAGAAAATGGAGATTTTGAACTTTTAAAGTTTTTTATTCTCTTTTTCTATATGTTTTCGAACTGTTAGCTTTACCCTTTTTCCGACCGTTATTTTTTCTGTTGTTAACATGTGTAAGTTCATTCATGTCATGATCTTCGACTGGGCAAGGTGATGCTGGCGGTGTCGTGTTATCATGAAATTCAGCTACTTTTGATTGCAGAATTTTATTTCGTCTATATCGTTTACTACCTTTTTTCCAAACCTTTATTTTTGTTTAGTGCTCTCGTTTCGTCAAGTCTGTCACACAATTAGTCCTGTGTTTTCTGAATCTGTCTATAATTTTTTCCCTTTCACTGGAATTATTTTTTTATACCTCTGCGCTATCTTTCTTTTGCGTATTTTCTGCTTGGGAAGATTAACTAGCTTTTGACCATTCGATGGAGTATTCGATTTAGGAGTGCAAAGATTCGAGAATGCTTCCTTAGTTTCTTTTTTAACATGATTGTTTATTTTTCTGACTTCTCTTATTTTATCACACACACTTTACTCAAGATCACGTCGCTTTCTATCTTCCTATCTTTTTGAATATTTTTAATTTTAATTTCCAATTTTTTCTTTTTGCTTTAACAACTGAAATAATTCGGGACTTATTTGTTTCGATTTCACATCTTGGGTAGTTGAAAAATAATTTTTTTCTTGTTCTTGCTTTTTATGAAGTATACGAAAGGAGGTGGCTACTTCGCCGTCCTTTTTAATAGCTCTTTAAAATTAATCAAATGTTGCTCCATCGTATTCTATCTAAAAATGAATTATGATCATTTCGGTAACAAAACATCACTTCGGTAACACACATACACGTTTCCGAAATGATAAAATTAACCAGTAAGTGATCTTATACATTTCAATTTGCCACTAACATTCTGAAAATTGGAGGTTATGCTACTACCCCCAGATTCAATCGTAATAAATAGTTTATTTAATATGAAATCAATGGAAACAGTACAGTATACATTACCGAATTGATTCCTAATAAAGGTAGTCACTCAGTTTGTTACATTTCGTTTAGTTTCACGTAAAACTCAGAAATATTGAGAACTTACCACTATATCCACAACGGACAAGCATTGCTATGCAACTGAAGGATAACAGTGTTTCAATTTGATGTTCGTAGCGTGCGATAATGGAAAACTTTTAAGATGTTACGGAAATGACGCTGAGGTCAAGGGATAATATCTAAACGAGTGTTGATAATTGAAAAAATACTAAACGGTTATTTCTCCGGAGTTTTTAATTGTTATAATAAATTTTGTTTATAAGAAGAGCACTTTAAATAAATTTATACGTTTCGATAACAATTAAAGTTATCGTCCTCAGTAAATGGTACTGCTTTAAAAATTACTTGAGATGTTAGAACAAATTTGCGAAATACATATATAAATGGTCATATCTTTAAGAATTAAGGTAAGGCGGGGCAAGTGCATCTACGGGGCATGTACAGTTTCTGCCATTATATTTCACATTTATGAATATTTTGCACCGCCATCTATGAATAGGACATCTACTAAGGTATTCTTCCTTATTGCGTACACCATCGATGCCAATAAGTGATACTCGAATGGAGCCAAGTCTGGTGAGTAAGCTGCATATGCTAATATTTCCCAACTGAACGCTTTTGCTGTGTGTGATGGTTCATTATCATGAAGGAAAATCACAATGTAACGTCTTTTGTTATATTCTGGTCATTTTTCACGCAATACTCGATTCAAATCTATGATTTGTTATCGATCGCGCTTAGTATTAACTTCTCCAGGTTTTAACAGCTTATAATAGATTCCACCCTTCTGATTACACGAAACACAGAGCATTATTTTTTTCTATAGTGATTTGGCCTCGCAATCGATGTGGATGGTTCGTCTGGAGTTACCTATGTCCTTTACACTTAGCATTTCGGACATGGTTTTCCGGATTTCTTGGTGTCTTTCATTCAGTTCATGTGGAACCCATTTTCGTATCTTCTGGACCTTTCTCATGGATTTTAAACATATAGAAGCAGCTTTTCGTGTTACATTCTATAGATCCCCGAGTTGTTGGGTTTGAGCGTTATTCTCTTCCAACAATGTTTGCAATTCGCTGTCTTTAAACTTTTTCGGTGGTCTTTCACATTCTTCGTTTCTCACGAGAAATTCTCCACTTTTGAATTGTATAAACCACTCATAGCATTGTGACTTACCAGGATCATGTTTACCGTAAGCTTCGACAAATATTCGATGCGATTATGCAGCAATTTTCTCTAAATGACAAAATTAATGTTGTCCGCAAATCGTAGTTTGTAGGCACAAAACTTGACATGTTAAAGACTATTAAAAACGATGCTGTTATACGGAACTTGTATTGTCGAGAGTTGAAAATCTTTGTCAGCTGTCAAAGAAACGAAATAACGCAATAATTCGGTTTCACGGTAATTGCATTGATAACTAAAGCCATCTATTAGCACGCGCACACAACACACACACACACACACACACACACACGCACACACAATATATGTATGTATATGTATATATATATATATATATATATATATATATATATATATATACATATAGGGTGTCCAGCGAGACCTAATCATTAGAAGTGTCCGTTATTCGGATTTTTATGAAATTTTGGTTCAATCGGTTTTCGTATTGGAACTCTCTATTGAATTATATTTTCAAACTTTCAGCACTTCAGGTAAACTGTTATCAACTGCATTTTTTTAAAATAGAAACATACATATTTTTATTTTTTCTAGATGAAGCTTTAAATTATAACAAACTTTTGTCCGAAACTTTTTTTCTGAATTTTGAGTAATTACTTCAGAGACCTAATCGTTAGAAGTATCTGGATAACCGTTATCCGGATTTTTATGAAATTTTGGTTTCGTAGGTTTTCGTATTGGAGCCCTCCATTGAAAATATTATCAAATTTGCAGCACTTCCGGTTTCACCGGAAACTGTTGTTAACTGCATTTTTTTAAATAGGAACATACATATATTTATTTTTTCTAGATAAAGCTTTAAATTATAACAAACTTTTGTCCGAACCTTTTTTCTGAATTTTGAGTAATTACTTCAGAATGAATTTTTCTTCAACATTTTTGACAAATGCATGCCTTCACTTAAAAGGATCTCGTTTGGTTATTTGATGAACTATTTCGTTGACAACTCACAGAAAGTATAATAAGACCTTATTTATTAATACTGTCTTCTTAATTTGACATAAAATTAATATTTGTAGTCGTGGTAATATGTTTAAGATTCGGTTCAAAAATAAGTCTTGTCTTCGCTATTTGAAATGGGATGATCCATTTTTCTTGTGCCTAACGAAAACGAGGAAAAATAGGGTACATTTAATAAAATATCATTATGCTTTTTTCTAACAGTTTTTCATTTATTAAAAAAAATGAATAAAAATCTTAAAATCCATTGGGTTTGTCATTTTGAATAAAGCGGCATGACGTGAGCATGCGCAATAACGCAAAGTTTGAAATTTTCATATTCCGAAAAATTACAAGTTGCCTATATGGCATGTGCAATAGGTTAGTAGAAAGAACTTGTTGGCAATATAACTTGAAACATCCTCAGTTGCCCAAAATGACCCGTAATAAGTTTAACAACATCAGAAGAAACTTTTTAACAACAAGTTTGTGGAAGACAGAACTTCAACGACCCACGGTTGTTGTTGCCAGAGAAGATAACGTTGTAACCATTCTGGGTTATTTTAATTGTATCCTAAACCGTTTATCCGGTGAGTTGTTGCTGACATAAGCCTTTCTAAAGGATCCGTAGAAACAATTTTAAATGCGAAAAAATGCACCCTTACAAGTTCACTCCAGTGCAACGTCTTTTCCCATCGACTTTCAAAGACGAATAAACTTTGGCAATTTGTGTTAGTGAAGATGCAAGAACATCAGGACTTCTTAAAAAACATTATATGGACTGACGGAAGCTAAATTTGATCGGGAGGGTTTCTTTAATAAACATAACAGACATTTTTGGGCAGACAGTAACCCTCATATTACTCAAGAACGTGGGTTTCAAAACAAGTTTAGTGTAAATGTTTTTTGTCTATGTGGTTGATTATGTAGACAGTTTGCCATTAGTAAATTTAAGAGACTTGTGGTAACAGATTGATGGTGCACCGGCTTGTAGAAATCTATATTTCCGATACCGTTCAAGTATAAACGAATTGGAAATATATATGCGTAGTTAAATAAAGGTTCTTTAAAGAGATTTCTTTGCGTAATAAATTATGGTACAAATTTGCCTACAATTAAAGGGTCAAACTTAAGCAATTATTCGAAATTGATTTATTCAAAATTCTCTCCAAGCATTGTTTTTTGTTTTTTCATATTTTCTAGGAAACTAACCACTCGTATGAATGCAACTAACCTGCTTCTTCTCAAGATACTAGTATAGGAGATATGAATTTTCAAATATTTAGTATTCATATTGTTATAACTTTATAACTATTTTGATTATAAACTTGTGATTTTGGAAATAAACTTTGATCATTTGCGCTAATGGAATGATATTATCCTGATGAAAACACTACTTCTGATTTTTCCGGAAATTGAAAACATTCCTTGTATTGCTGGTATAACATACACATATTCTTACTTTATTTGAAGGGGACCGAAATTTGATTTAAAATGATATGAAACAGTCCATAGTTATCTTGAAGGATAAGCGAGATATCTGTTTTTAACTTTCAACCTACACATACATATGTAGGTATACCAGGTTATGCAATCGACTTTTTTTTCACTATCGCTAAATGGACTTATTAGCTCATTTTACAACTTTTGGCCAAGCTTCGTCAAGATCGGGCATGATGTCTGGATGTCACGCATAGGGGAGGGGGAGGGGGATTATTAGGGTCAGCTTTTGGTTTTTATTAAATATTTCTAAAACAGTTGAATATTTTAAAGATATAGAAATACTCCATATATTTTTTAGTATTTTGCAAGAAAGTCCTATAAATAACATCAACGATTTAGAAAATAAAATAAACCAGGCGTTTGCCCAAATTGAACAAGAAGAAATTGAGAATACTATAAAATCTATTGGAAAAAGAATTCTGAAATGCTTGGAAGTCAATGGTGCACAATTTGAGCATTTCTTATAATTTCTTCTATTTTCTTTTGTTTTAATAATAAATAAGTTTCGAAGAAATAATGCAAATTGCATGCTTCAATGAGCGGTTTACAGAAAAGCGCCTTAAAAATTTTGTAAAACTACTTACCTTAACTATTATCAGACAATAACAACTTCCTATTTTTGAATAGCTACTGTTTGTTATTTTTGTATTATTGTTAGATAATTTGTCACAATTGAAAACCGATAATAAAAGTTGTTGAATTACTCAAATGACTTTATGACCTTTCAATTTCAAATCTTGCGTAATTGCACGTGCGCATGTCTTCCCGCTTCATTCAAAATCACAAACCCGATGGATTTCAAGATTTTTATTCGGTTTTTTTAATAACTGGAAAACTGTTAGGAAAAAGTATAATAATGTTTTATCAAATGAACCCTATTTTTATCGCCTGCTTTCGTTAGGCCCAAGAAAAATGGGCCATTACATTTAAAGTAATGAAGACTTATTTTTGAACCACATCTTAAAGATATTACTACTGCTCCAAATATCAATTTTATGTCAAATGAGGTTTTATTATACTCTGTGAGTTTTCAACGAAATAGTTCAACAAATAACCAAACGAGACCGTTTAAGTGAACACGTGCATCTGTGAAAAATGTTGAAAAAAAAAATTAATTCTGAAGTCAGTATTCAAAATTCAGAAAAAAGTTTCGGACAAAAGTTTGTCAAAATTTAAAGCTTTATCTAGAAAAAATAAATATATCTACGTTCCTATTTAAAAAAAATGCAGTTGACACCAGTTTCCGGTGTACCGGAGGTGCTGTAAATTTTAAAATATTTTCAATGGAGGGTTCCAATACGAAAACCTACGAAACCAAAATTTCATAAATATCCGGATAACAGTTCTCCAGATACTTCTAATGATTAGGTCTCGCTGGGAGACCCCGTATTTATAAAGAATGTTGAAACGCTTAGAACAAATGTAATTCACTTTCTTACCGCACGAGTGCTTATTGCAGCAGTCGATTTCACATGCATAATACTGGAATGGTTTTGAGAGGCGTATACATTCAGTAGTAACGTTTATCGATATATTTAAGGCCTTTGAATGTGTTGCACATGATATTTTAATTAAGCTAAGGCATGCTTATAATTTCAGGCCACGTGGCTGTGCACTAGTACTATATTTCTTAAATCAGAGATTTCAATGTGTATCTTTTAATAATAAACGGTCGGACATCCAACCTATATCAGTGGGAGTGCCCCAGGGATTCATATTGGGTCCTTTGCTTTTTCTTATGTACATTAATGACTTGCCTTCTTGTTTGTCGGTCGATGTAACTTGTATCTTATACGCAGATGATGATACACTTATTTCTACTGAGCAAGATACCAGTTTAGCCTTTGCTAAAGCTAATAATAATCTAAACTCAATCAATGATTGGTGTCTAGCTAACAAATTGAAAATTAACTCTTCTAAAACGGCGCTTATGCATTTTACATTGAAAAAATCCTACACGAGAATATACAACACTGTTCTTCTTGCGTCATTGACCCTCGATTAAATTTCGGTCTTCATTGCGAGACTGTTTCAGAGAAACTGTGCAAGTTCATTTTTCTTTTACGACGGCTTGCAAGCAACGTCTCTGACGGCATTTTAAAAATCGCATATTATTCCCTCATTCGAAACACTCTATGTTATGTAATCCTGAGTTGGGAACACTGCTGTTCCTGGTCTAGAGTGTTTAAACTGCAACGCAAGGCAGTGAGAGTAATTTCAGGCTTAGGATATAGGGAGGTTTGTCGCGAGGTCTTTAAAAACCTCAATATATTGATTGACGTTCTCTTCATTATTTATATTGGAAAAATAATATATCTATGTTTATCCAGCAATCGGACCAACACGAATATAACACTATAGTAGGAAAAAACTTAACATTCAGACTAAATGTTGACGAACATCGGTAACTCAGAATGGAACGATTTTCCAGGCTCAGTTTTTGTATAACTGTCTTCCTCTGAGTGTCAGAAATCTTCATTTCGACAAATTTAAAAACGACACATTTTTTTTATTATTATTATCATTATGATTATTATGATTGGATGTCCAAAAATATCAAAGTTAGAACAACAGTAGCAAACATTTTTCGCTGATACAGTTAGTTTTGTGATATATTAAAATTTAATGCGATATCGCAAATGTAGAAGTAGCAACAGATCGTATTAAATAATAATTTGTAGTTATAATATTAAATAAAAATAATTAGTAATCGTTGGGGTAATTAAACAATCATTAATACACACATTTGTTTACATATGTTACATATGTAAACTGCAAAATAGTAAGGAATAGAGTTAATTGCACAAATGATGAACGTAGCATATGCAATAATATAGGAAGCATAGTATCAGTAGTTTCCATGTTTATGTATTTAACTACCAAACATTTAAATTCAATATCTTCATAATTGTGGCGACATTAATTAAATGAAAATTATTGACACTTATTTCTTAATTAGTCATGCATTTGCGATTTATTTCTCTTGAATATAAATAAAAACGAATACTGTCCGCGCAAAACCATATAGACTCAAGTGCACAGCTTAATAAAAAAATAACCATTTGACGGATTGACATCGGATTCATACAAAATTAAAATGTGTTTAATTCTATGTTGTTTAGTTTCAACAAAAAATTTTTAAATTTATTTTAACAACAATTATTGCGCTCGATAGGTTTTTGCCGCGCCACAATCAAGTTTAAAACTACATAAAAACTAAACCGTTCAAATCAAATGGCATGAAATTTTAGTATGTCACAAACTGAACCTTACTTAATACGTATCCAAAATATTATTTACAAAATTTTATTTTTACAAATGCTAGAGCCCGTTTAGTAACACATGGTATTCTTCTCTCGCACTATTGTCTTCGATGTAGTATAAGTAACACAATGAGAAAATTTGCAGAACCATGGTTCCGTTACGTTTTTTAAAAACATTTTTCATTGAATCGGTTTTAATCGCTGCGCCTCGACTGCCGAGAACTATATCAAAAAGTTGCAATTCGTAATTTAAAAATTTCAAAACAAAAATTTGCTTATACAACGACGCGGATCCACGTTTAAGAGGGACCGGGAGCAATATTTCTTCATAATTTTTTAATTAAAATGACATACAAAACGAAAATTAAAAAATTTTTTAAATTCATAGTAATTTTCAACTAATAAATAAACTTTAATTTACAGCGTCTACTTAAAAAGAACAAATAATCTTCAAGTGTCAAATGAATGAGTCACTCTGATAATCAATTAGCACAAATATTTGTGAAAGTTAAATTATTATGTCGTAGAGCATTTAAAAAATAATTAGCATTTAGGAGATTGCACCATTAGTTTCAGCTCTATTTCAATCGTGCCCAAAGCTATTTTTTAAAAGCCTCTCAAACCAAGTTTTACAGACGGAATACCTTCGTGCTGTACGGTAAATCAGTAACGCGCACAGCCTCGATACGGTTCTTGGTAGTCGAGGAGCAGCGGTTAAAACTCGAACCAATTAAAATTATTTTTACAAAAGGTATCGGAATTATGGTTTTGCAATTATTCTTTATAACATACTAAAATTTCATGTGATCTGGTTTTATTTTTATGAAGCTCTAAAGTTAACTGCAGCGCGACAAACCACAAAAACGAGGCACTTGTTACCGTTAGTGCACAAGAATTTGTTGTTAACATACATTTAAAAATTTTCTGTTACAGCTGAACAACGTATAATTAAACAGGATTTAATTTGGTACTAATTCCATTAAAATCTGTTAAATGGTTATTTTTTTAATTAAGCTTCAAACTCGAATTTACAACGTTTTTGGGCCAACAGTAGATACTTCCATTCTCGAACTATTTCGTTTCTGCCTTCCTGTTTTGAAATCATTGTAATTATTTGCACCCGATGATGGGGAGTGTTTAGATAATCACATCAGTGAGCTCTTGGAGCTAAAATCACATGTACAATGATAAGTTGTAGAATATTTTGATTGTTTAGCTTTGTTCACAATTTCCGTCTGAATCCAAGAAATGATATGCATACAGCCCGCTCTCGCCATGATTAAACATTTCACGGCTTTATAACAAGGCCGCAACTTCTACAGCTCTCGCCGACCAGAAACTTTAATCATATATTCTATGTAGATAAAGCCTATTGAATATAATTTTAAAGACGCGTCAAGATGAGGGACAGAGAACGACATTCTTGGAAGAGATGCTCCTGTACATTTACAATGGTGGGTTAAATTTCAAAACAAATGCATTATAACTATTTCTAGAAACCTTCGCGTCCTCGAGGGCATTAACTACGTGGTTTATGTGATCTAAGACCAGAAGGTTCACTTACTTGACTAAGCCAGTAAATGACCTGCGTTATTAAAGCGGGGCCAAAGGCTAGGATTACAGTAAAGCGAAATACGTGTCAAAGGAACGTCAGAGCAGCCAAATAGCGAGACATTTATTGTTGAAGACGCCTCCCGCGCAATCCGTTGCCACCGCCTCCCCAAAAGATTCCAGCTCTACCACTACACCCATAGGTTGTATGGCTCGTTCCAACGGAAAGTAAAGTACTGCTATAATTATTTTTCTGTGTAAACTGAAATTGGACTACGTTCTAACAACAACAATAATACTGTTTCTCTTATTTATTATTGTTATTATATATATATATATATATATATATATATATATATATATATATATATATATATATATATATATATATATATATATATATATTTAGCGTCCCCAGGTATCTTATCTCGAAAAGTGTAATTTGAACTTATTTGCAATAATGCAAATTCAAGAACAAAACAATCGCTAAGTGATTTATCTTGACTTTACTGACAATAATGTTACTATTGCTCAAATTAATTGCCTGCCTTACTTTGATTTTCCTGACAATAATTAAAACATTAGAATTTATTTACAAGTCTGATATTTAATTACTCGAAAACCTCAAATCTGATCAAACGAATTGGTCGTCTAGTGGTAGGTACGTTGTGCTATTTGACTGAGATAGGCTCGACGAGGTTAAGTGTTGCATCATGTGGGGCAGGTAAACAATGAGACTACTCAAATTAAAATTAACGAGCTTTGAGCATTGGTGGTTCAGCCCGTTAACATACTATTGTGGGAAAGAACCACCAATAAAACCCACTTTATTCATAAATAAGTAATTGCACAAGTGCATTAATAAATCAAATAACACAAAAAAACAATGAAAGGGTTAAATATATAACAAAACACCATTAAATCAGGTTAAAGTGCGTACAAAATAATAAATAAATCAGAATAAAAATCGTAATACCAAACATGTGGCGCTTTAAAACCCATAATGCCGGTCTTTAAGTAAATAAGCACATAAAACAATAAGGTACATATAAAATACAACAGTAAAATTGCACAGGTGGTGATAAGGTAAAGGTAAGGACAAAAGAACATAGACAAGGAATTTACACGTACACAATTGGTTAGTGACTACTAAAGCACAAAATACATACGTAAAATTACAATAAATTACATATAAAGAGAAATTAGTTCGCATGCAAACAATTCTACTCAAACAAACTGACACAAAAAAACCTCTACACAAATATAAATATAAACAACAAACAACAATGTGAATGAGATACCTTTGCAAGGTAATGTTTGATTTTTAATACATTACATAGGCTTGTAAAATGATTTGCTGCGAGCTTTCATTTATATAAAAATACCTACTTACACTTGAATATATGCCCTTTAGTTAACCACTTACCACCAACACGACGAGTTAAGATGCGCGGTTTAAAACTCAGCGCCGCGACGATTAATTGCAGATTACTTTTTGGAAAAATTTACATTAAAATATACACAAAAAGAAAAGAACGTTTTAGTTTTGCTAAAAGGTACACGACAATATATTTATAGACCGAACGGTTTACAACAGGTGTTTCTAATTAAAACAATAAAATCAATCCGGCTCGAACAACATTTCAACAGCAACTGCCCTTCCCCTTCGATTTCAAAACTAACTATCTCTACTCCCGAAAAACCACCCCCGTTTTTCAAAGGTAATAAAAAAAAAACTATTACGTTGGAACAGTTTCAAATAAATTATTGAACGACATCTTAATTTTAAAAATATGAATTCGTCCGTAACAAGCGCTACATTTAGGTCTCAAGTTTCAACGTACCAAACAAAGATCCCTTTGGATCCGCGATGTTCCCCCATAATAAATTATTAAATCAGTGACATATTTACATCAAGAACGCGCGTATAGAAATTTTCAACAATTTGTCACGCCAGTTTCGGCAGAACACCTGTTTTTCTACCCTAATATAATGTTTCCTTTTTCTGTTCAACCTTTACTTAAATATCAATTACAAACATTCCTACATTTCTTACATACATAAAATAAAATATTCCGAAAATATTAGCAAATTACGACGTATTATCAAGATATTAAAAATCCACTAATTATCTTTTCTATCGCGGTAACAATAGCGATTTGACAAACGTTTATTACAATAATAAAGTTTTCGCGTTCCGCTGCCTACAATATATATATATATATATATATATATATATATATATATATATATATATATATAGTATGGGTTAAACTTGATGAAAGCATTAAAATAATTACGTAATCAAATCTTAACCTGAAATTTGTGTAAGGCAAGGTTGTTTAATAAAAAAAATTCGATTGGAATTGTATTGTTAGCTTCAGTATTTACAGTGCGTGAGTTTGGAACAAGAGGTGTTACACTTACCGATGCGTGTAAACACTATGTTTTTCGAGCGATTGGACATTATCGTCAATTCACCCATGGTTTACGTTTATAGGAGCCAATGCATGTGATTAGGGAGCAATAGCCCTCATTGAGGTAATTCTATTATCATTTAGGGCATTTTCTCTATTTGGACTGGGTTTAGCTACACCATTCACCCAATTCCTCTTAGGGGAGTTAGATGTCATAAGCAAGAAGAGAAAAGTATCTGATTAAAACTAATACATATTTCTCGCTGCTTCTTTCGTCTTAAAAGCCATTTTGTGTGTGGTCAGCAATTGATAGCGCTGTATCTCTATATTGAATAGATAGTTTAAACCGTGAAATCAGAGTTGATTATAAACTATAACTCTAAAAGACCCAAAAGTAGACAAACTAAATGACAAAACTAATAATAGAAAACTATATAATGTCAAAGTAACAGTGTAAAACGCGTATAGAAAATAAGAAAGTTTTTGTTATTTCTCCCAACCATTTACTAATAAAGATGATGTACTAAAACGCTAGTTAAGTTAAATTTTTTACATGGTTGTAACAATCTGATAGTTATTAATTGTTTTGGTTTACACCTGAAACAATCTGTGTCTATTTTTACTTTTATTAACATATATTTTTAACTTTCCCACCTAAAGGGAAATTTAGTGTAAGCCGTTGAAAAATTGGGAATTGGACAGAGACCGGGAATATCCGTTTTGATGACCCCTGAGTCTAAAAAAGTGGTTGTTGAAATGTCAAAATGTATGTGTGAGCGTGTGTGTGGGTGTTGACGTTACGTTACCACAACCACCTTAGGTAATGTACTCTTGTTCGCAAACAAATAAAGTATCAAACGATAAAAAGCATTGTACGTCACTGGTGTAAAATAGTACGGAGAACTTTTTTTTTAAATCAATAAACGTTGGTGTTTAAGAAAATTCAAACCCACGCGCATTGCTATTATTGTATCATTTAAATTTAACACATCTAAAAAAGAGTTTTCAGATTTAATCTTTCATTTTCCACTCAATTATCTTAGTTATCAATGGCTACTGTCGAGCTTAATTCGTTATATAAATAGAAACGTTTTGAATTGTATCGGGATTTGAACTCGGAGCCGATGATTTCCCAATCAAACGATTAAGTTTCTTGGATTACGCGATTAACATACCAATATAATAGTTCGTGGAACTTTACAGCTGTGGCAAATTATTCCAGAATTGTTTTCATTTTTAACTATAACTACACTGGTTTATCTATGATGATATTCCAATACTTAAAAAAAAGAGTACTAATGGACTTACGCACAAAAATTCTACTCAAACAGCTAATTGAGGCGATGATGTTTAGGAAGGTGCAGTATAAAATGTAGGACTCATCCGTTTGGTCAGAGGATTATAGGTTAATTATTTTTATTCGTTTCGTCGAAAGATCTACACGTAAAGTAATACTTAAAGCTTTACGTATTCATGATTTAAGTAATTTAAATATCAAAACTTATTTTTGAATAAATTAATGAATAAATTATAATAACTTTATTTATGTAATTGCTTTTAATTACATCTTAATGTCCGTTAATTGCTTTTTTTAATGACCCTGGGTTTTAATGGGTTTTAATTATTTTGTAATGGAAACAAATTGTCTTCTTTGGGTCGGAATCTTTATCCTCCATTGTTATCATCTTCGTTTCGGACTATTTTTCATTCCCTGTAATCTTTTTGGGCCAGGTTTTCATGCCATTTTTTATCGACGCCCTACGGGCTGTATGCGTACATCGTCTTGAAACTATGATTTAAGTAATTTAAATATCAAACTTATTTTTGAATAAATTAATGAACAAATTATAATAACTTTATTTACGTAATTACTTTTAATTACATCTTAATGTCCGTTAATTGCTTTTTTTAATGACCCTGGGTTTTAATGGGCTGTATGCGTACATCGTCTTGAAACTGGTTTCAGCATCTTGGGATCCACATCTTAATTAAGAATTCTGGTCCAGCATCTTGGTTCCTGATGCCTTTCTGGCTTTACACAGTCTTGTTTCCGTGTGCCATTCTGGTTTGCAATAAGCCCTTTTTCGACAAATGGACACCCATCTATCTCTATGTAAAAGCATGAAGTTTGCAGCGCTATCTAGAGGTATAATTTAAACACTAATCGAGCTTTTCATAATTAAAATTTAGTACATAGCTTATAGATGTTTTACAGTAACTATTCATGTTAGAATCTCACTCTACATATGTACACTAATCTGGTTCTGTGTTTTAGTTGAACAGCTAAGCCCATATAGATGTTATCGGATATTTTACAGCAAACAATTATCATATTAAATATTGACTGATACTTACGTGATTGGTAATTTCATTTGTTTACATGTTTGCGTGCTTGCATGTTTACATGTCTGTGTTTGTATGTTTACGGGTTTAGATGTTTTTGTGCTTGGGCGCTTACTTGATTGATAGTTTCTTTATCTGCGTATGTGCATGTTTCTGAGTTTACACGTTTGGATGTTTTTTTAGAATGTTTTCTTGCATGTTAGGGGTGTTTGTTGGCTAGCTTATTTATTTTGGGCGTTTGCATGTTTTACGGGGTTCACATGTTGTGACGTGATTGGGTGTTTACTTGTTTGCTAGTTTCTTTCTTTACAAGTTCTATAAATGGCGCTATATTGAATCTTGTACTTGATCTTTAAATTACATCGAAACATAACTTGATAGTTTTGTAAGAGATGAGTCCCCTGATAGGGCCATATATGTTGAAGCCTGATTCAAGATGCATGTTTACGATGCTTAATTATGGTCTCAGATATTGGAGAAAGGGACCCTGACGGAGTTCAAACTGTTGGAAGTGGCAAAAAGCATATGTAAGCAAGGCGGCGATAATACAAAATGGAATACGGTAACAAGATGGCGGAAATCCAAAAAAGACATACCTACGCAGGATGATGGGTATACCAGAAAGGCACACGTAAAGAAGATGGCAGAAAGCCAAGAAAACTTAGGGAAGCAAGTATTCATTCCGTTCTTATCATCTATCAGATAAAAATTCTAGAAATGGCGAAATGAATACTATTCATAATATTCTAATTCAAAATAATTACAGCCAGAACGAAATAATCAAAATTGTCAATAAATCAGAAAACCTAAAAACCATTCTAACTCATTAGATACCGAACATAAAATTCCAGTAATTTTACCACATATAAAAGGAATCACTGATAAAATCGCTAAAAAATTTCCCAAACATGGATTTAGACCCGTTTTTAAACCTTATACCAACTTTTGAAGAACCCGAAAGACAAAATTTGTAATGAAAACAAGGAGTGTACAAGATACCTTGCAACGGCTGCACAAGAATTTATATTGGGCAAACAAACCGAAAATTATATGTGAGATAGAGAGCTAATGAACACAAACTGGCCATCAAACAACAAAATCCTTCGTCATCTTTGGTTAATCATTATTTAGATATTGGACACGAAATTAACACCAATAATATTGGATTACTTGCTCCTTTATATAATTTACACGAGCGGATTACTAGAGAAGCCATTGAAATTGAGAAGAGTCCTAATGCCTTTAACAAACGTGATGATAGTTCTAGGATACCGCATATTTGGAGGATCCTTATTAAACAAAATTCAAAATTACTAATAACTAAAAATCTTCCCAGCATCTCGGCCAATATTACATCTACATCATCTCTAAATCTTGATACTCAAAATTCTATTAACATTCCGGCATATAATACAATTCCAAATCCAACGTCATATCTTGGATCTGCAAATCGAAGCAGAACTCGTTCATCAAAATTATTATAAATTAATTAGTTAGCTTCTTTCATATTTCATATACTAAATATCATTCTTGACAAACGGGGACACGAATATTATATATTTTCACGTTAATAAACACAAGTTGTTCCGAATAATGTCTTTATTAAATAATACTACTTGTGGAAGCTTAAATAATAATAATATATATATATATATATATATATATATATATATATATATATATATATATATATATATATATATATGGAGTTATCATAAAGTAAGGGATATATTTTAACTTACGTATCATATATTTTTAACAAATCAAATTAATAACAAAAAGTAAATGGAATCTAGTTGCTTACATAATGGTATTTTAGTGTATTTGTCTGGATTACCAAGATTTCGTACAAAAATGGGTTTGAGAGCAAGGCGTACCGTAATTTGATTAGCAAAGTTGTAGTTGACCTTTCGAGATCCGCAAAACCAAGGATGAGTGATGTCCATTGCAAAAGTTCTTCAGCAAATTAAAACGTGACCAATACTAATCCGCTAAGAATCAGCAGTGGGAATGCGATATTAAAACGATTGCAAATGCCATACAGCACGGTTTGCAAAATTTTACGAAAAATCCTTAAAATGCATCCCTACTGCTCCTTTAACTAAAGGCATCAGAGTTGGCTCTTAGGTACGATTTTTTTTTACAAACATTGGCTCAGTTGGAAATTGACCCTGATTGGTTATCCCGTATTTTATGGACAAATGAGGTCTCTTAATGGTGGAATGAACACTCAAAACTGTCGAATATGGTCAACAGAAAATCCACATGAATTTCATCATTGGCCCATACTTTTTCAAGGAAATACAGAATGGCGAAGCCGTATCTATAACTGTTGCTGGTGAAAGATGCCTGCAAATGTTAAGGGATTATGCAATTCCACAGTTGCAAAACGAGTACGAAGGAATTGAAAACATGATTTTTATGCAGGATGGAGCACATCCGCATACTTACCGACCAGTTAAAGAGTTGTTAACTGGGGTTCTTCAAGATCGTGTTATAAGCAGACATTTTGCGAATTTATGGTCACCAACACCGCCTGATACTTATCCAGCAGATTACTGGCTGTGGGGTTATTTAGAAGATTTGGTGTTTAGAACACGTCCACCAACGTTGGAGGAATTAAAGGACAGTCTTAGGGAGCAAATTCGTGCAATTCAACCAGAAATTTTGCATAGTACTTTATACAGCTTGGAGGAACGGTTGGTAATTTTAGAACAACAAAATGGAGGTCATATCGAACAATTGCGGTAATCAGTGTTGGAGTTCAGAAATCCCCTTATTTAAGCAGCTAAATTCCATTTACTTTTTGTTATTAATTTTATTTGTTAAAAATATATAAAAAGTTGAAATAATTCCCTTACTTTGTAATAACGTTATATATATATATATATATATATATATATATATATATATATATATATATATATATATATATATATATATATAGTGCGTTCAATATAATCGGACGCACTCAACAACTCTTTTGTATTGCGTTTCACAAGAAAGTGTTTAAATAGTTTTTTATTCATTTATAAATACTCTATTAAGTGCTTGGTTTAGATAATTTTTTAAGCTTCCGGTTTGACCGGAAGCGCACATAATTTTATTTTTTTAAATCACACTGTATATATATTTTTGCATTTTTGCATTGCTTATTTTTTTCTCAATACATACGTATAACATTCTTATAGGGTTTTATAAAAAAAAATTAGAGAAAAATGCCATCGAAGGTTTTTCAATTTTATTATACGATTAGAAGAATCAAGCAAAACCGTAGGTACCGTACGTCAACAGAATCGCATCGCAATTGTTTTTTCGTTTATTGCAATTGACAATCAGATAAAAGTTTAATTTGATTTCAATCGAAATAATTGTTTAAAATGAATAACAGTGAAAAAGTTGACCTGTTGTTAATTTTCGGTAATTTTCGACGAGCGGTAGAATTATACGCACAAAGATATCCCAATAGATACCATCCTTCCGAAAGTTACATACGAAAAATTGAACAATCGCTTAGAATGCGTGGAACATTACCAGGAGTAAATTATCAGAATTTAGAACAACAAAGAAATGTTTTGACCGAAGATATTGAAGTACAAATATTGGGTTATTTTAGAGTAAATCCACGGTCATCTATTAGACATGTAGCGCAAGTAGTAGGTGTATCAGTTGGCTCAATTCATAGGACATTAAAAAAATTTAAAATGCTGCCGTATAAAGTCGATTTGGTTCAACACTTGCGGCCTCAAGACTCTGATCGGAGATTAACTTTGATTGTATGGATAGTTGAGCAATGTGATCACAATCCATTATTTTTAGATCATATTTTATGGACAGATGAATCCAAGTTTACAAATAATGGAGTTATTAATAAACAAAACAATCGTTATTGGTCTGACGAAAATCCTCATTGGTCAATGGAAACTAACCATCAAACCGTATGGGGTACTAATGTTTGGTCCGGTTTAATTGGAAACTAATTACTAGGGCCTTATTTCTATGATGGTAATCTAAACGCCAATAGGTATCTTGAATTTTTAGATAACGTGCTACCAACAATGTTCGATGAGTTTCCTCTGCTTCTGCGACAACAATTGTATTTCCAGCAAGATGGAGCTCCAGCTCACAACGCGTTGATAGTAAAAGAATATCTTAATCAAACGTTCAATAAACGATGGATAGGAACTAACGGCCCGGTAGAATGGCCTGCGAGATCACCGGATCTTACACCGTTAGACTTTTTCTTGTGGGGTCATTTAAAAACAGTGGTGTATGCCGATCCACCTTTAAATGTTATAGACTTAAAGAATAAAATTACAGCTGCATGTGTTAATTTAACTACGCAGCAAATCAAAAAAGCAACTAACCATGAACTCAGGCGACGATTAGAAGCATGTCTAGAACATAATGGTGGCAACTTTGAACAATTTATTCGCTAATTATAACTGATTTTGTTTGATTCTTCTAATTGTATAATAAAATTGAAAAACTTTCGATGGCATTTTTCTCTAATTTTGTTTTATAAAACCCTATAAGAATTTTATACGTATGTATTGAGAAGAAAATAGGCAATGCAAAAATGCAAATATATATATATATATATATATATATATATATATATATACAGTGTGATTTAAAAAAATAAAATTATGTGCGCTTCCGGTCAAACCGGAAGCTTAAAAAATTATCTAAACCAAGCACTTAATAGAGTATTTATAAATGAATAAAAAACTATTTAAACACTTTCTTGTGAAACGCAATACAAAAGAGTTGTTGAGTGCGTCCGATTATATTGAACGCACTGTATATATATATATATATATATATATATATATATATATATATATATATATATATATATATATATAAATTAGTTTTCTTAATAACAATTATACATGAGAAACCGGTATATCTACAATTCTAGTAGTTTAATCCTTTTTGCGCTTTCCTATACATAACTTTGTAAAACTGATTAAAAAGAGAAGCAACTATATATGTATCATACGGAATGTATGATAAATTATGCTTAGTGTTAAGCATAGAATGATTCTCATATTTAAATAAATACGTATTATTGTTGATTTACACAGCAAGTTCTGAAAACTAGTTAATTGTTTTGTCAGCCATTATTGAATATAATTAAATCTAATTTTTTCCAAATTATATTGTAATATTATTGTGTAAGAATTAAACACTTGCAGCTCAAATTTAAAAATATTTGCAGATATCATTGTAAAGAAGTCATGACACGTAATACTATCAAGTATGATAATTACTTCTATTTGTATTGTCTACATGCTACATACCTGTATAATATAAATAATTGATCGTATAATGTTAATAAATTTTTTCATAATGTTATGCAATATCAAGAAAAATTTAAATAATGGTTTAAAATCTCCACTTTATGATTAATTTAAATGTGATCTGCATATCACCTTATCGCAGTTGGTTGAGTGGAAGAGCAGTAAGTCGCTGTAGCCAGTTCTCGTTTATATGTACCTACTAACATACTGCCATTTTTTACCTTAATTGTATATTTATTATTAGATTATTGATTTATGCTAAGTATATTTATATATTTGGAAGCTGTGGTTTACAAGCGATTAAAATCTTCTTTTGAAAGCCACAATGTATTGAACTGAAACCAGCACGGGTTTCGAAACCGAAAATCAAGTATGATGGCTATTCACGGTTTCCTACGTTCACACTCGCATTTAGAATAAACAATCTTGTGCGGTTTTATACTGCGACTTCTCTAAAGTTTTGATCTCGTTGACAATAAGATTTTCCTAATGAAACTAGAGTAATACAGTGTACGAGTAACTTCTCTTAATTGGTTTGGCTATGATTTATCCGACCGCAAGATTTTGTATTCATGAACAACGAAATAGATAACACGATTATAACCACCAGCTCTTATCTTAAAGAAGTTATAACTGTTTCACCTTAGGGTTAAATCCTGGATTCCCTATTGTTTAATACTTTTATTAATGACATGGCGAATTGTGAAATAGGCCATATAATACTATACGCGGATGATATTATCGTTACTTCATTCGATCTAATTTTAAATGACCTAACCTTAGAAACAACCAGGAATTGGCTTTTTAGGATCACACATTAACCCATGTTTGACATTTAACATTCACATCAATCCATTAAATAAAAATTTTAAATCCGCTTCTTTCATTATTGTATGCCACAAAAATTTACTTTCAGTGAATGTATCAATAATGCTTTGCTATTCACACCTTGAGTCGCTTCTGAAGTACGTAGTTCATTTCTATTGAACTTCCACAAATTGTCATAATTTATTTGTGATTTAAACGAGAACGATTCGATTATTAGACATAGTAAAAACTCGAAAATCATGTCGTCTCTCAGTTATAAAACTACTAGTTATACGAGTTATACTAGTTATACCAGAGTTCAGCTGGTAGATACAACCACCAACATAGTTTCTCCAGACAATCCGAAATATAGAGTCATGCAACTAATTTAAATACAATAAAATTAAAATGGTCAGCCTTTCGAAACAGTCAGTACTACAGACTCCTTAACCTGGACAACAAACCGCTGGGCCATATGAAGAATTACAAACGTATTTTTTGCTTCAAAAGGCAGCTGAAGAAGATTTTACTTCTTGAGTGTATATGTTACCGGCAATGTGCAAAATGTCTAGATATTCTGCAAACTGACCAATTTACCGGAAATTATGCAAAATTACTATTACTTTGGGTAATCTGTGAATTGACTAGGCAATCTGCAAACTGCCTGATACCCCAGTCAGCCCGAGTGTTAATGGTGTTTACTCCCTATATTGACTAGACAATTTTAAGATAAATAATATGACATTTAAAGTGTGCGTTAAACTCAAGAAAAACATTTGCTACATCGCCAGGACAGGTTTTATTTATGCATTAAATGAAAATTAAATTCGCTACTAAATATTAGTATGATACAACAAAACGCCTTAGTTAATTAACAAACACTTATTATTTATTTTTGCAGGGATTAGAAGAGTGGCAACGACTATTGCACAACACTTTATTTACTTTGATAAGTATCTCTGCTTTGGTTGCCAACTTATAGAACCCTTCACTTTGTTGAGTGCAGCACCTAAATTATGTACGTGGTCTGTTCGGCCTCGACCTAGGGATGGAATACGAACGACTTTATTATCACCAACACTACAGCCCTTTAATCCCTTTGCAGAATTTCGAAGCATTTTATTCGCTTGAAGTTCTTGACATACTTTTGTTTTATTTCTTTCGTTAGCAATATCCTTCCTTCTTACACAGTGCAAACAGATTGGCACATTAGTATTTGTGTTATTGTGGCAACATCCACTACCATGAACCAAATTTCTGCAATCCATTGTCCATTGAGTTCTCTGCACATTCTATAAAGATTGATTCTGAAGCTACAACAATTTAACAGTCCTCCTTCAGTAGCAGTGTCATTATTATTTTCATTATTAACCACAGTTTCTTCACTTGCAACTACAGCATTATCTTCTATTTCCTGTACTTGTGTAATATTTAGATGATCAATTACATTGTCTTCTGTATCTATCACTACTTTTTGACTTTCTAAATTGTCCGTATTTGTGATTATGTTTCGATTTCGCGTATCTAAGTAAACTTGCTCTAATTCTTCTTCGGTATTAATTTTATCAATCATATCTTTTGGTATTGGCAGTCCATTAGTACCAACTTTTAAAGGAGATCCAAAAAGACTCTCATAAGGAGAAGATTTGTACAAAAGGGAGGAGTTTTTCCTAGTTCCTTGTTTTATGGTCAGCGTAGCAGTAATGAGTGTATTCTCAATATCCTGATTAGCCCTCTCAACACTACCTTGCGATTGACTGCGGTGCGGGTTTCCATGGACTAATTTGCATTCAAATACGCAAAAAATATTGTAGAGTTCTCAGGGTACTGCAGTGGCCATTTTTAATGTTAAAGGTCGTAACTCAACAAATTTTGTAAATTGACCTTGAAAAACCAATGTAAATTTGTAATCCCGATCTGGTTACGACTGATAGTCTACAAGGTCAATCTAGACATGAAGTTATTTGAACGTATAGGATTTACTACTATCTTGTTATTCGTTAGGGATTTTTTCAATTGACAGTCTTTACATAGTGATAAGAAGATAGAAACAGTTTCTCTGGTAATAAGAGCGTACTTTAAATTAATTTCTTTTATCATTTGGTCTCGACCACCATGCTCTATGGCAATGTGGGCTTATAACAAGAGTTCATCAAGTTCTTCATTACATGATACAAACATCTGAGGATTTCCCTAATTTTATTAATTTAAGGAAAAATATTTCTTTCTTCCCGCTCACCATTATGAATTATTAACTGAACAGCGAAGTTTGACAGAATCAGGTGTTGTGCACGCTCCCTAGTCAATGTGAGGAGTAAACACCCTTAATATTCAGATTGACTCGCGCATCAGGCACTTTGCAGATTGCCTAAAACTGTATAGTAAATTCGAAGATTACTCAAAGTAGTAGTGTTTTTGTATAATGTCTGGTAAATTGGCCAGTTTGCAGAATATCTAGACATTGCCGGTAACATATATACAAAATAAGTGAGTTTGAGGAATTATGAACTAAATGTAATAAATAAATCATCATAAAGTCGTATTATGGTACGCTTAAATAATACTGTTCGGTTTGCATGTTGCGATTTTTATCCTTTATCTAGTAATAATTATGTAGAATTACATTTTTATATTAATTCTGCTTGGATGAAGTGGATTTAACCATATTGGTTTCAACACCAATATGGTACAGAACAAACGCTATTATGTTTATTATTATTTAATATATTACTAATCTTAATAATTAGAAGGCAACAATAATAATTAGACCTCGGATTTCTAAGCACAAATAATTCCCGAAATAATCATTCAATATGCATTTTAAAATTGTTAAAATAAGCATTTATAAGCACAAATAAACGTTTATATGCAACAATAAGCATTCCTTATGCACCAATAAAAAATTGCGTTATTTATTTCCAGAGTGAAAGGAAATAATGGGTTTTTCAAAAATAAAAACAAATTATTCGAACAAAACTTATGACCGAAATTATGTAATTAAAATTAAAATTGCGCTAGATACTTACTTCTTTGTTGCAAACATTACAAAACATGACGTCACCATCAGATGAAAAGCAGTCGTAGTCTTTTAACCACTGTTTAATTAGCACACTTTTTGGAAGTTTATCCTTTCCATTTTGTTTTTTAATAACCGAAAGTTATAGTTTAATTATCTAGTAATCAGTTGAATTTAATTAGAATTAATTTCATTTGCTGTTACAAAGTGCATTGAAGCAGCAACAGCAAGTAGTCACTACCGAATGTACATGAAAATTCAAACTGAGAATGTTTTTGAAGTAGAAGGGATAGAAAACCACATGTTTTAGGGCTGCTTGACCATTCGGCACCTACAAAGAACGAGGCGATCGCTGTACACTTGTTTACGCTGCTGACTCTTGGTTTTGAATATACTTGAGTTGTAAACAAACATCTGTGCCTACTTAAAATACACCATTCTCGAAAATCTTAACAAGTAAGCCGTCGGCTTACGACATAGTTAATCTCTAGAGTGGTAGCTTATTGTATCTGTCGTCTTTATTTAAAAACTTTACAAAAACGCATTGTTGAAGAGATTTTAAAATAGACAAGCTTAAATTTTAAATATAAGTTCAAACGTAAAAATCCCCGAGCAGAAAATAAGCACAAATAAGCACGTTTTACATAAATAAGCACTTAAACACTAAAATAAGCAGAATAAGCATAAATAACTTTAGCTCACTTTCCATCAAATTGTCTGAAACGACTTTATTTTTATTTTTAAGGCAGTATACCTAATACACACAAATAAGCATTTTCTTAGAAATCCGAGGTCTAATAATAATAAATAATAATAATTTTAGTACTTATTAAACGCTATAAGAAATTAACACAATCAATATCTATTTATTATAAATAATTCTATACAAACTATATGTGACATTAACCAAATGATTAGCATATTGTTTATATATATATATATATATATATATATATATATATATATATATTATATATATATATATATATATATATATACTAATTTGTTCAGGCCTCTTCGAGTGTCGTTATTATTCATTTTAAATTTTGTAAAATAAATAGAATGTTTTGAATATTTCTAAAACGGCAGATCTGAATAATTTTATTTGGTACACAGTGTGAACCAATCGCCTTTCATTATTTAGGGCTTATATAAAATACCAAAATCAGTGGCGGAGATATGGGTGTACCGTCGTACCTTTTCAAAAAAATCTCCTACGTCACTGACTTTATTGCAAATCCAATAACGTGTCCCGATTACTTATGCTTTTTGGAACAAAAAAGTGTGTTTCCATAGTACACGGACGGCGCACCGTTTTCGAGATATTTCAGGTTCTGTCAGGTAATGTCATTAACTAGTATGAATAAATTTAGGAGTGCATACAAATTCTAACTAGATAACTTTTAATAAAACCAGTAAATACAACTTATAACCCGATAAATAACTAATGTAACTATTTATTTGTTATGTTCTAGGATTATCGGTTCGTAAAAATTAATGAAATAACTACTTTGCTTCAAATTAGGCACTGGAAAAAATGGTTTTTTAATTCATGTTTACGAACCGAAAATCGATACAAATGAATATTAAACAAAACGTTTCATTGACAAAATAAAAAATTAATGACTAATGTAATAATTGTTCAAAATAAAAACCATTTTGTTGAATGCACAACTGGCAGCGTTTTCTAATGGAATGGTTTAGGCTAACTAGCACATCATGATTAATTTCTCCACATGTATTTTGAATTCTGTGCAAAAGTTCTCCTCTAGTTAGCACTGGTGTTGAATAAACAATTTCTTTCAGATGACCCCATAGGTAGAAATCCATGGGGGTTAGGTCTGGAGATCGGCCATGCAACTGGACCACCACGACCAACCCACCGACTAATTACGAACGTTTATGCCATAACGCGCGGGACACCCATCGAGTTGCAACCAGGCTTGTCTTCGCATATTAAGTGGAACGTCGTTCCACATATTGTGATTTGTCGTCTCCAAAAATTGCAGAAAGTTTTCAGAATTCACACGCTGTGGAAGCATATGAGAGCCAAACAGATTTCCATTGTAAATGTCTATCCATATATTCACACTAAATTCCTGTTGAAATTTTCGCGGTCTGATTTCATGAGGACTTTCATGCGCCCATACATGTTGGTTATGAAAATTCACAATACCTCGTCGGGTAAAGCATGACTCATTAGTCCATAGAATATTGCTTAAAAAATCCCCATTGTTTTGAACGGAGTTCAGAAGCCACCTACAAAATGCCACCCTGCGTTCTTCGTCTCCTGGGTGTAAACCATGGACAGGTTGCAGATGAAAAGGACGTCCGTGGTCCTGTTTTAATGTTCCTACAATAGTGCTTTTAGAAGTTCCAGTGGTTCGACTGATTCTTATTTGACTAGTCCTCGAATCTCTATTAAATGCATGAAGTACGTTATTGTTTCTCCTTACCGTACTAAAATTCAGACGATTAGGATTCCTAGGTATAGATTTCAACCCTTGATTGACGAATTGAAGATGCACGTTTGAATAAACATTATGATGTGGCTGTCGTCTGTTGGGAAATCGTCTACGGTATTCTCGAGCTGCTTCTGCTGTATTCCAATCACAAAAACCATAAACAAAATTATGCCACCATATTCTTGATTAGAAAATTTAAACGGCATTTTATTTAACGTTTGAAACTAGCAACTAAATTAAAAATAATTTACGAAATTACTTCTGAATTAAGATATTGTTCGGATAAATGTCAAAACTGAGTCATAATTTAATTCGTGAAATTTAAATTCGACATTAAATTTTTGCATTACTGGCCTGACACTACCTATCAAAATCTGAAATATCTTGAAAACGGTGCGCTGTACGTGTACCCTGGAACTATACTTTTTTTGTTCCAAAAAGCATAATCAATCGGAAGATGTTATTGGATTTACAATAAAGTCAGTGTGCGTAGGAGATTTTTTTGAAAAAGGGCGATGGTACACCCATATCTCCGCCATTGATTTTCTTTTTTTATCATCATAAGCCCTAAATAATGAGGGATAATTATTCAAAGCTGCTGTTTTAGAAATATTGAAAATATTCTATTTATTTTACAAAATTTCAACACTTTGTATCTTGAAAACGAAGCTCCAGCATATATGTTTATATGAAAAACTGACATTATTTTTACGTTAACTATCCTTTGGTAAAGTCCTGCCGTTAAAAACTGGACCACCAATATATATATATATATATATATATATATATATATATATATATATATATATATATATATATATATATAGTTATATTAACTCACAAAGTGACAATAACTTATTTGAGAGATCACTAACTTACAGGTTAATATGAAACCTGATGATTACAATGTTGACATCGACTTTTAAAATATTTCTGATCATCTAAATAATTAAAGACATTAAAATAGTACGATCAAGTGGTTAGTTTCTTAGTAAGAGCAGATAATGCCATATTAAACAATATTTTCTAAGTTTTGATATAATTATGTGTAATCTTATTGCTAGGTAAGGATATAATTATATTTTAATTTTATTTCCAAGTAAGGACATAATTATATATATTTACCTTGTATCATCGCTACGATAGATTCTTTTTGATGCAAATGGCATTTATCATAACGTTTAACAGGACCAAACTATTAGATTGCTTAAAATTACTTTGAAGTTGTCCAGAATTCAAAAGACATGTAATTATTGCATTTATATTACTAATAATTTGGATTTTGGTTGAGGTTATGTTACCCCTAACAATTAATATACAGAGCAGTTATAAAATAATCTGTCAACGTTAATATTGTGTAGTAACATCATCAAGCACATCCTAACAATTTATTAGGTCACCGGTGTAACAAACGTGATAAAACCGAAAATTTGTAAACTTGCACTGGTACGCTAGCGCAGTAAGAAAGCCATTCTCTTCGTAGTGAAGGCTAAACATCTAAAAAAGCACCGTAGTGATACAAATGACATATATATATATATATATATATATATATATATATATATATATATATATATATATATATGTCAAAATTATTTATGTTTGTATCGGGTTGTAATTATTTTTGTTACCATACTAAATTTTGTGCGCATAACCAGAATTGTGTATATTGGTTAAAATATTTGGCTTATATTTACTATACAATTATAACAATGAAGTGTAGCAAAAGTGGTAGAACTTTGGTCACTCAATTTTTACTTCATCAATTTATATTTGTTTGAACCCTCGATTCCAAAGGTTGAAAAACTTCAACTGCTAAACTTGCATAACATACCGTTTTAATTTATTTTAACCTATATGTGCATATAGCCAGAGCAATGTCTTTTAATATGGAAATGTGTGATATATTTACCTAAAACATTGCAGTAATAATAAAAGTATGTAATTACATGTATAGTGATCAAAAGTTTGACAGCTCGATTTGAACTTCGTAGTTGTTTTAGCCTATTGAGGAGAATGAGAGTAGAAACCACGATACTCTTAGTACGGTATGCCGACGTGCAGCCAAGTTTCCTCTTTGTCACTCTGATGACAGAAGAAAAGAAATGCAAATACACCATTATTACACATAATTTCAAATGCTTAACTTTTAGTATTCTAATGGTGTATATTTTTATATTTATACTTATACAAATCTATACGTTTCGATTTTGTAGATTAGGTCAATCAGAGAAATCAACGGTAGCTGTGCATGCTTTAAATAACTTAAATCATGACATTCAATTTGATAATATGTAAATATTGTTAAGACATACTAATAACGTCAATCGCACAAAACGCTGATTTGCTTCGCAGTTACGTCGGTGACACTCGACGAGTTCTGACAAGCGAGAAGCATACCGTTGTAAACGTATCGTGGTGGGACTAACCAACATGTCATTGCCAAATTAACCGATAAGTAAAGCTAGTCCCGAAATACTACCAAACCATTTGAATAGTGACATACAACGCAGATGTGTCATAACTTCCTCATAAACCTACTCAGAATGTGCAAGGAAGTACTACGCAATAATATCTCTAAATTTCGGTTAATTTGTTAATTGTTAGTAAACATTGCGGGCATTTCTGCAAATATGTATAATGAGGTGGAACTGGGCAACTAAATGTTTAATTTTGCACAATACCAGTGGTATTAGGCCGTCTTAGGAGAAAATACCTCGACCATAAAAGAGGCTTTTAGATTTATAAACATGTTCCTAAGGGCGATGTTAGAGCGTGGTTAGGTCAATACTTCAGATATTCCCCGAGGATAACCGATTCTACCGGAACATTGACGAACGTTCTTGCGTACAAGACCCTAGGATAGCTGCGTACTTGTTTCTCGTGTGTTTCGCTCTTTAAAGTGTAACTGTCATCGAGTGAGCATTATTATAATGTATTCTCCTGTTTATGAGTCAACATCAGCGGACATTTTACTGACTTGTTAATAAACTATTACAACACAGCCGTTCAAGATAAAGATGAAAGCGGTGACGTGGTTGAGCTGAATGTTTCTCACATCCATGGTGATGGTGATGGTTCACCGAAGAGACAGAAGAGTGATGAGGTAGGGGAGAGGGGCGAATCTCAAAATCACGATGATGATGACGACGAATCACGGTTCAAGAAGAAGAAGAAAACCGATAAAGCATGTTATTAAATAATAATGATGTATTGTTGCTTATAATAATAATAATAATATATTTTCAAACGTTATGCTTTCCTTCAATTTTGTTAATAAACTTGTTTTTCTCCTAACGGTGCTCCACCGTCTTGATTCATGTTTGCAGGTTTACGAGTTTTCGCTTTAGCGTGTTTTCGTTTTGCGTGTTTTTCTTGTGTTGGCGTGTTTTCTTTTGTGTGTTTTCGTATTTGCGTGTTTTCGTTTTACGCGTTTTCGCATTTGTATGTCTTCGCGTTTTTCGTTTGTGTGTTAGCGTGTTTTCGTTTTAGCGTGTTTTCGTGTTTGCATGTTTTTGTGTTAGTGTGTTTTTGCGTTTGCGTGTTTTCGCACCCTCGTGAGTGTGAGTGTGTGTGTACGCGCGTGTGCGTGTGCGTGTATGTGTGTGTGTCTGCGTGTATGTGTGTGTGTGTGTATACGTGTGCGTGCGAGCGTGCATACGTGCGAGCGTGCGAGCTTGCGTGCGTGCGTGCGTACGTGCGAGCGTGCGTACGTGCGTGCGTACGTGCGAGCGTGCGAGCTTACGTGCGTGCGTACGTGCGTGCGTGCGTGCGTGCGTGCGTACGTGAGAGCGTGCGTACGTGTGTGCGTACGTGCGAGCGTGCGAGCTTGCGTGCGCACGTGCGTGCGCGCGAGCGGGCGTGCGTGCGTGCGAGCGTGCGTGCGTGCGTGCGTGTGTACGTGCGTGTTTTCGTTTGATCCTCGTGCTAAAGCCGTGCTTGTCGATTGTATGTAGGGACTATTGTTTTGACTAAAAGCTATAATTGGAAACGCTGCTCGCTATGTCCAGTCCGTGGAATTATGTTTAATTAGCTTTTTGACAGATGTACTTATTTATGATAAGGTCGGTCAGGCTTGCATGTAAAATAATATAGAGGTGAAACTAACTAGCTAATGTGTTTTGCTGCTACACGTATCACAGTATTGAAGATTCTGTTTATGTATTAGAAAATGTACTACAGTCTCGAAACAGAATGCAGATAAAAATTGAAGGAAATGAATACGGTACAACTTCTGCGAACGAGCTGAAAGATTTGAAGCCTGTGTAGCATTTCCAGAGCCTTGTTGAAACCAGTTAATTTAGGGCTAACCTTCATGTCTATGTAATAATAGTGTCTGATAAAAGCTGTCAGGGGTTATTAGCTACTTTTATAGGTTGTTACAATATAATCGTTCAAGGTGAAGACAATGAGGTGATTGTATCTTAAAATCTCGATGATGATGATACTCTCCATAAGATTTAGTAAAATTAGATTTGTTACCTATTTCAGTGTAGAAATTTTTAAAAGCGTTTGTTGACAGTGTATTATCATGATAAGGTATCCAGTACGTGAATCAATGTGAAATGTGTGGTGATGTGCGATGTGTGTGCTGTCGTGTGCGTGTGTGCGCTGTGTGCGTTGAATGTCGCGTGTGCGTAGATGGCGTGAAATGTGCGTGTGCGTGTGCATGTGCTGACGTGTGTGCGTGTGTGCGTGTGCTTTCGTGTGCGCGTGTGAACGCGTATGCGTGGCGTGTGCTGCGTGTTGCGCGTGTGCTGTCGTGTGCGCGTGTGCGTTCGTGTGCGCGTGTGCGCGTGGCGTGTGCGCGTGTGTCCGTGTGCGCGTGTGCGCGTGTGCGCGTATGTGCGCGTGTGCGCTGTGCGCGTGTGCTGCGTGTGCGCGTGTGCGCGTGTGCGTGTGCGTGTGCGCGTGTGCGCGTGTGCGCGTGTCGCGTGTGCGCTGTGCGCGTGTGCGTGCGGTGTGCGTGTGCGTGCGTGTGCGTGCGCGTGTGCGTGTGCGTGTGTGCGTGTGTGCGTGTGTGCGTGTGTGCGTGTGGCGTGTGTGCGTGTGTCGTGTGCGTGTGCGTGTGTGCGGTGTGCGTGTGTGCGTGTGTGCGTGTGTGCGTGTGTGCGTGTGTGCGTGTGTGCGTGTGTCGTGTGGCGTGTGTGCGTGTGTGCGTGTGTGCGTATGTGTGTGCGTGTGTGCGTGTGCGTGTGTGCGTGTGTCGTGTGTGCGTGTGTCGTGTGTGCGTGTGCGTGTGGCGTGTGTGCGTGTGTGCGTTGTGCGTGTGGCGTTGCGCTGTGTGCGTGTGTGCGTGTCGTATCGTGTGCGCGTGTGCGTCGTGTGCGCGTGTGCGTCGTGGTGTCGTGTGTGTGCGTGTGCGTGTGTGCGTGTGCTGCGTGTGCGTGTGCGTGGCGTGTGCGTGTGTGCGTGTGTGCGTGTGTGCGTGTGTGTGTGTGCGTGTGTGCGTGTGTGCGTGTGTGCGTGTGTGCGTGTGTGCGTGTGTGTGCGTGTGTGCGTGTGTGCGTGTGTGCGTGTGCGTGTGTGCGTGGTGTGCGTGTGTCGTGTGCGTGTCGTGTGTGCGTGTGTGTGCGTGTGTCGTGTGTGCGTGTGCGTTGTGCGTGTGTGCGTGTGTGCGTGTGTGCGTGTGTGCGTGTGTGCGTGTGTGCGTGTGTGCGTGTGTGCGTGTGTGCGTGTGTGAGTGTGTGTGTGTGTGTGTGCGTGTGTGCGTGTGTGCGTGTGTGCGTGTGGTGCGTGTGTGCGTGTGTCGTGTGTGGTGTGTGCTGTGCGTGTGTGTGTGTGTGTGTGTGTGTGTGTGTGTGTTGTGTGTGTGTGTGTGTGTGTGTGTGTGTGTGTGTGTGTGTGTGTGTGTGTGTGTGTGTGTGTGTGTGTGTGTGTGTGTGTGTGTGTGTGAACGTAATTGAGTATACAATAGTTTTATGTAACCTGAAGATTCAATTATTTAAAGTAATTTCCGCGTTAGCAAAATTTTTAAAATATTTGTAAGTGTTTTGAATGTAAATTTTTGTAAGTACAATATGATTGTTAAATACGAGTAGCGGTATTCCGGTTTTTCTGTATTACTTCCTAAAATAGTTAATGTTCGGTATGTAATGGGCTGTTTATATCCAGCCATTCACAAATCGTATTTTAGTGAGACACGTTGTATAAAAAAATTTCAGTACAACGTATGGTACAGCTGAAGGGGAAAAACACTTCTAAAGGTAAGCGTATTATTTTAATATATGTTTTTTACCTGATATTGCTAACAAAAATGTCGATAAAGATTTTTAAAAATGTATTATTACGTTTATAGGATCACGTCATAAGATCAGATCTACAAAATAGTAGGGACGCACGTATTCGTGGATTTTAAACTTGTAGTTATTGTTAATTCACGTATAATAATAAAACCATTAAAACCTTTTGCTTTTATTTCCATTATAGCAGTTTGATATTCTTAAAAACAAGTTAATTTAATTTAACTCTGTTATATATATATATATATATACATATATATATATATATATATATATATATATATATATGTATAAGTGATTATCACTTTCTATTTTTGAATGGGGTTTTTACAGCTGTTAATGATCACGTTACAATGAAACAATTTTGTGTGTATGTAATTGAGCATGCAAATAATATGATGTTCCGAATGTATAGGTGGTGATTGTTTAGAGAATCTTCTTATACATAAAGCATCACTGCATTAGGGTAGAAATTATTTATTATTATTTCACGTCATATTTAATTAGACTTTAATGTATTCAGTTTGAACTATAATCTGGTTTCCGCAAACTGTAAGACATAATTTCAGTTGATTGATTGAGATTGATCTGGTGATCGAGCGTGATTTGTTTGAGATTGATTAATTAATTGATTGTGTGTGTGTGTGTGTGTGTGTGTGTGTGTGTGTGTGTGTGTGTGTGTGTGTGTGTGTGTGTGTGTGTGTGTGTGTGTGTGTGTGTGTGTGTGTGTGTGTGTGTGTGTGTGTGTGTGAGAAGAGAGAGGGGGAGGAAGAAACAAAATAGAGCAAGAGAGAGAGGTGTGCATTATGAGCTTCTATTATAGAGAATGTTTATTAGTCTATACGCCACTAGATGGCTCTAAAATCAATTTTTACTCAAAGGGGCCCGGGCGCAGACCCTGATACAAGTCTTGTCTTACAAGAACCTCCTTATTAGAATACAATTTTGTATGATGGGGCGAAGGCCTACAGCTGTAAGATTAAGTTAGAACCCTCATACAATTGCTCTACACTTGTCTTATAAGGTTAGGTTCCCACACCATTTCCGGTCAGGGCGCGAAGGCCTGAGAACAAGTTGCGAAACCCTACACGTGTCTTACAAGAACCTCCTTATTAGAAATACAACGTTTTCTCGTATAGGTAAAAAGATCATCCAATAGCATGTGACCATTTTAAAACAATAGGATCGATAATTTTAATAATATCTTATTGATTATGCAATTTCCAACATTGTATGCGTGTGGAATTGCCTAACCTTCAGGGGCACTGCTCTTAATATAGCCAGAAGAACCTTAATTAGATGATCATCAAAAATAACCCTAAGACCAACTCCAAGTCCAGGTCCAGCCCCAGCACCAAGATCTGCCCCCCACGTGAGCATGTGCAAAAAGGCTCTAATTAGTGTTGACCCTCGAAAAGAAAGGGTGGAAAATACGTGTCCTATACGTGAGCTGTCATAAAATAGGGTGAAAAAACACGTTCTACACGTGGGTGTGTAAAAAAAACAGGGGTGAAAATACATGTTCTATACGTAAGCAAGTAAAAATAATTAGGGTTGAAGAGGGCCTTCAAAAAGAAAGGGTTGAAAATACGGTCTCACACGTGGGTGTATGTAAAAAAAATAATAATAATTAGGGATAAAAAAGGGTTGAAAATACGGTCTCACACGTGGGTGTGTGAAAATTAGGGTTGAAAAAGGCCTCGGAAAAGAAACCATAAAAAAAATAAGGGTGAAAAATGCGGTCGCCCACGTGGGCATATAAAAAAGTGAAAAAAGGTGGGTTTTCCACAGAAAATTCAAGATGGCGTCTAGTGTCCCTGTTCTACTAATACGTTTCAATGTAAACCTATGATACCTTAGATAAAAGCGCGTGTGTCTTCACCAGAAAGGAATAGATTCCCTGTCAATCATAACATCTACAGACACGCAAACTATGGAATTTCCAATAATCTGTTTATAACATTTTTATCTACTGTAAAATTAGCAAAGCATTTGTGATACTATTTTTTTTCTATTTCAATAAATGTATTTATCTATTTGTTTATTTTACCAACACTTGGCAATAAACCGGTGTGTGATAAGATAATAATGTATCATGTTGAATAGTTATATGGAAAAGTTACCTTCATTCAGTAATATGATATAAATATAGACTTTTATAATTATATTTGAATTTAATAATTATTCTAAGTAATTATGCAATAACCTTTAGCTTAGACAGGAAAATTTTATTAAGGTTTCATAGAATCTATAAATTCTACACTCCCCCACATGTTCAGTTATCTGTCCTCATGATAGGAACATGGTTCTTTAAACCACATTTCAAAATTTTAGGCACTTGTCTGATAAAACGTGTACGTTAATAAATCTTAAATTGATTGTTTGGAGGCAAAATAATAACTACTGAGCTTAGAAATAGTAAATGCTTTACTCAATTTATTTCGTTTCAGACCTTGCTGTGCTCAGCTTGCAAATACCTATTATACACCATGTTGTACTCACCAGGCAAGGCTATTTTTCTTTTACTTGCACATATTTTTCTTTCTTACGATTTAATTCAATTATTCAGTGCTGTGAGGGTACATTTAAAAAGCTTTAAACTTAATACTATCTTTTATTCAAATTTTCAGCACAGCTACACATGTATAAGCTATTTAATGTTGTAAAGGTTTCGTATTTTTCTGCTACCTATTTATATTCTATGTGTACATCTAGAACAATGTATACTGTTTTTAGTATAAATTGTTTATCAGTTAAAAGGGTTAATATTATTGTTTTTTAATAACTGTGCTTACCCTGCTAAAGCACTCAGAAACACTTAGGAGGATGGATAGCGGGATATTGACTTGCCTAGAGATGCTTATGAACGGCTTATGAACTAAGGAGATCATTCCTGAGTTTAGAAGCCATGTAGAAGAATATGCATTACGCTCGTTTGGTACCACAAGTGGAGATTTGTACTGTATACTGATGGCGTGAATATCGAACCGAGTATTCCTAGAAAGGTGGCCCGAAATGGATTCAAAGAATGTAATTCAGCAGCGCGATAGCCATTGTAATAACGATAATACAAAGAAAGAACTGAAACAATTTTTCTATGCTCACGGGAGTTTATGTCAGGAGTTAGGGGCGGGCATTTATAAGTCTAATCGGCCCTTTTTTAATATGATCAACGATATCGAGAGCACCAACCCAGAGGTAAGAATTATATTCTGGATGAGGTCGAATTTGTGTCTTGTACAGCAGAAAAAGTTGTCGGGAGATAAAATACTGCTTAGATCGGTACATAAAGCCTATGGTACGGGCAGCTGTTTTGGTAGCTGACAAGATGGTCAACCCATGATAGGTTTGAAGATACAGTCATTCCCAGCATAGTAATAGAGTCTGAAAACTAAAGATCTGAGCCATTAATGCTTACAACAGGAAATGGTCGATCTTTTTTAGCGGACACAAAGCAGCATTTAGTTTTATTAGCATTAAATTTAACTAGATTATTGCTTCCCCATTCGATACGTTGAATGTCTTTGTTAATTGAAATTTTTCCATTTCAGCTTTAATGTCTTATTTTGAGATAGAAGGTTGATTTCCATTACAAATAGACTGAGATGAACTACAATGTAGAGTGCTGTCGACAGTAAAGCAATTGATCGGGTTAGTTGTTGAAGAAATAAGATCATTTATGTATAGTAGAAAAAGTGTAGGCGCTATAACTGATCCCCGTGGTACGTCTGCGTTGATGCTAACTTCTTTTGAAAAAAACCCGTCGAGTACGAAACGTATTCGTCGTTTATCAAGGAAACTAGAAACCCAGTTGATGAGCTTATCATTTAACCCAAACGAGGTGAGTTTGGCAAGTAAACACTTATGCCAAATTTGTTCAAATGCCTTTGAAATATCTAAAGCGACTACAACTGTTTCATCGAATTGTTATAATGTATTCTTCCAAACTTGGGTTACATATAAAAAAAGATCACCTGTTGAACGATTCTGTCTAAACCCATATTGGGGGCCAGTAAGGAGTTTCAAGGAAAAAAAATAGTTGCTGATTGATGACTTTTTCAATAATTTTAGACAAAATGGAAGTGATGGTAATTGGTCGGTAGGGATCGGTTTTATCGCCTTTTTGGGGAGAATAGGTTGAACAGGTGGGATGCCGTCTAGGCCAGTCGCCTTATTGAGATCAAGCGTACTGATAATCGAGCTTGTACCGAAAATGAATTGGTTTCATAGCGTCTAAAAAAGAGTTTGCTAGGGGAACATCTTTTCCAGATTTATTTATGCAAATACATCCACAAAAACATTGGATTTTTCTACATAATCAACAACTACACATACGTCAAAAGATGCCAGGGGGGAAATAAACTTTTTTGCAGGTATTTCTAGCACCAACGTTGTCCGCTTGACTCTCGACTGTTTTATTAGACTTCCATTTAATATTAGATTTATTTTTCATGGATATTGCATCTGAACAAGCCTTATTAAACCAGAGTTTGGAACATGAATGACCTATACGGTCTTGTTTTTTGGGAATGTATAAATTCATGCCCATGAGGATGACTTCAGATACTGAAATAGCAATGTCCGAAGAAGAGGACGACTTAGAACAATATTCACGCCATGGAAAGGTTGCAAAGAAGTCCCGCACATCACTCAATTTAGCTGACTTAAAACACCACAAGATTCTATTAGTATTGCGGACAACACAGGAATTACGGAGAGTAGAAGCTATTTTTATTAGGCAATGGTCAGATAGATGTAATGGGGAAAGAACTGAAATTTTGTATACAAGTGAGTTTGATGATGTAACAAAGAGACCTAGAAGGCGTGAAGTATGGTTTGAGCTGTCAGGGATTATTGTAGGTTCAGAAATTATTTGTGTGAGATCACATGAAATAGTAAATGTTTCTGTATTATGAGTAGCAGAATTAGAAGTTGATGAAAATTGAAGTCAGTTAGAGTTTTGAACATTGCAATCTCCCACACTTGAGATATCGCAAGATGAAAACTGAGGCATAAGAGTGTGATGTCAAGTTCCTATTTATGAATTCTTTTATCAATTTCAGGCTTATGTTTGCGTTTTCACTTTTTTGGTTAGTGCTAAAGGAAATAGGTCTAAAACGACGTACCTATTTTTCGTTTAAGTAAAGATAGAAGAAATTTTGATCATGGATCGTATAGCGTATTCGTAAGTTTTTGGGTGATTCATTATAATAATTATAAACGCTCTGGTACTGAATAGAAATAAATTACAAACAGTATACCATACATACCCACACATGTCATTTTAGGCGTGTATTGACTTAGGGTAACATAGCATATACCTGTATCTATACTTACAATGAAACAGCATAAAAAAAGAAATTACAACTAATAATAAACATTTATTCTTTTGAAAAACAAAATTAACAGTAAGGTTCACAAATAAAATACTTTATTTTAGGCGAAGTATCCGCACGACCAAACGTAATATATGCATGATGCATTATCCTCACCTTCACCTTCCTGAGTTTTTTCCCGAGATAGGTTCCAGGTAACTGCCTTTCTTTTAGCGCACCAACTCCGCACCGCATAGTATGAGTGAATTCCTGATTACTTAAATTCATTTACGGAATTTTATTTGGCGGCACTGCGTTCGTAAGCTTAGGCCAACAGTTTTCCTACTTGGAAGGGGCTCAGAGTTTGACCGGGATTGCTTTTCAGCCATTGTGTAATCGCTAGATTGCATGGATAACCCGTTCTGCACTTATGTTTGCACCAGTTTTTGCATTTTTTAGAAGCGTCTAGGCAAACTCATCTTCATTAATACACATATTATCACCACATCAGCATTTGCTCGGTATATCTGGAAATGCATCAATTGTGTAGTAGTAATAAGTTGAAAATGACACTATGTCACTTTAGACACACATGGTGTATGTCATTTTACACTGCTGGTTAATTTAGGTTACCGTGAATCAGATTTATAACTAAGAATATTCATAGATTATTTACAATCGCGCATAACGTAGGTCATAGATCAGTATTCTACAACAAAGATAAACATAATTTGTTTAAACCTTACTTGAATAAAAAAATAACAATTTTCAAATAGTTTTAATAACTTAGCGAGGATGGGAAAACACGTGTGCGTATAAATCAAAACGGCACGTGCAACAACTCTCTCAGCGTAACAAATACTGGATCACAGCTTCACAATACACAACGTGACTTCTACCGGGGAGAATGGCAATTTTCCCTGTGTCATTTTACACCCATTTTAGACAGATTTCCCCAATATACTAAGTAAAGTCAGATAGAAACTGAACAAGTGAACGAACAGAAGTTTTAACATAATAATAATAATTAACTGTTTTTATATTACAATTAACTTTTAAAGTACATACAGTAAAAGATTAACTCGAGTGGTACTAGAACCCACGACCTCCACTTAGCTAGAGTGGGGTACTTCCAACTGAGCTATCGAGGAGGCAAATCACAATCGATTCAAACTTAAACTGTATGTACTTCCCTAGCGGCAATTCGCTAAGGTTTCGCACATGTTGTCGTGTGCGATACCTAAGCGAACTGCGGGCTCATGTGACATACACAAAACTTGACAGTGGTACTTCATTGTGCATAACAATTATAATACATCGTAACTAGGGAAGTACATACAGTTTAAGTTTGAATCGATTGTGACTTACCTCCCCGATAGCTCAGTTGGAAGAGCCCCACTCTAGCTAAATGGTGGTCATAGGTTCAAATCACACTCAAGTTAAAATTTTATTGCATGTACTTTAAAAGGTAATTTTAATATAAATACAGTTAATTATAGATATATATATATATATATATATATATATATATATATATATAATATATATATATATATATATATATATATATATATATATATATATATATATATATATATAATGACTTCCATCCAAAGCGATTACAGACATATTGGGAAGTAGGTCCAGATTTTGTCCTGTACCTAAAAGATCCTAACTGTAACGCTAGCAAAAATTTAAATTCGAAATGTGTTTTTAGTTTATTATTGTTTGTAAATTGATTCACTGTAGTTTCGTAAATCCTATAACTATTTACAATGTAAACAAAATAATAGAAAATGTTTATCCACCACCTACAACTCTTCGAAGAGATTATATACCGAATTCAATTGTTTTACACCTCCCATATAAAGGTTGAATCCGCCTTTAACACTAGCATGACGGAAAAGGTAGAGTATAAAGATTTTGAATCTTTTTTGCTGTAAATGTTTGTGTACCGTAGTAGTAATAAATTTTGATTGGGACATGTGGTTTAGTCGAATAAAACATTTTTTTCAGATAATAATAATTTCATAATTATACGTCACTATTCCACTACACTAAGTTACAAACGTCGGAAATGAAGTTACAAATAATTTCTAACGATTATTTAGCAGCCGATATCCATTTTGTAATTCTGGTGGCACTTATTTTTCAAAACATTGTAAGGCTTTTAATTCACTTTTAATTCAGTGGAGTTTCAAATAACGACTAATGACGATATGTTAACACTACAGATGACATTAATTTTATATTTTTCTGGAATCATTCCCGTACTGGTGTTTAATTTTCAAAGACTGATCGAAGGGGTTTCCGATGAGTAGTATAGAACAAGTTTGTTATTTTTGGTCGTTAAACCACTGCATCTCAGAAATTAGCAGTGAATTTATCTAAATATTAATACATTGTTGTAAAATGAGCTACAAATCTTTAGAATTCTACAATTTTTTCCTTCTTCTTCTGCTTCTGGTTTTTTATCCGGTCCGTATGTTGGCAATCATCATTACTATTAAATCTTGTTGGAAGCCACGCGAAATGGACCTGTAGCATTCATTCCGAACCACGATCTGAGGTTTTTTAACCATGATGTTCTTCTGTTTGTTAAGCTGTGGTTTTTAAAATGTGTCCATCTTGTTAAATACCGTTTGGACCTTTTCATTAATTATTTGAAAATTATTGTTACTTATTCTTAACTTAATTTTCACAATGTTAATATCGAAACCACATTACCAGCTATTACTTGTTTAAAATCTCCATCATATTCTGGTATTCGACTCTATCAAACGGCTTTTGATAGTCTATAAGAAATAAATAAAATATGAACGGCGCATTTAGTATTTTTACATCGTTGGAATAGTACCTAAACGGCAAAAAATCTCGTCTGTGTGTATGTGTGTGCGTGTACGTGTGCGTGTACGTGTACGTGTACGTGTACGTGTACGTGTACGTGTACGTGTACGTGTAAGTGTAAGTGTACGTGTACGTGTACGTGTACGTGTACGTGTACGTGTACGTGTCGTTACGTGTACGTGTACGTGTACGTGTACGTGTACGTGACGTGTACGTGTACGTGTCGTGTGACGTGTACGTGTACGTGTACGTGTACGTGTACGTGTACGTGTACGTGTACGTGTACGTGTACGTGTACGTGTACGTGTACGTGTACGTGTACGTGTACGTGTACGTGTACGTGTACGTGTACGCGCGCGCATATGTGTGTGTGGTATGTGTGGTGTATGTGGTGTGTGTGTATGTGTATTTGTATATATGTGTGCGTTTGTGTGTGTGTGTGTGTGTGTATGTGTATTTGTATATATGTGTGCGTTTGTGTGTGTGTGTGTTTGTGTGTGTGTGTGTGTGTGTGTGTGTGTGTGTGTGTGTGTGTGTGTGTGTGTGTGTTGTCTGTTTGTGAATGTGTGTGCGCGCATGTGTGTGTGTGTGTGTGTTTCTCTGTTTGTGTATGTGTGTGCGCGCATGTGTGTGTGTGTGGGCGCCCGCCTGCGATAACTGAGTTTCACGTACTCTATAAATTAATAGGTGAATTAATTTTAAGAAATACTTCGCTCATGGTTTTTTCGGCCAGGTAGTAAATATTTCCGGGATTGTATACTTGGATTAGATGTTTTATATCTTCGTCGTCCAACAGTTTAAAAAATTTAGTAGTATGGTGGTAGGACCTGCTTCTTTACCTGATTTCTCTTGGATTGCCATGGAATGAGTGTTTTCCAAATTTTTTCGTGGTATCACTTATTTTCTCTTTGGATATAATGATATTTGATTGATTTATTCATCTTGTCTTCATATATCCTGTTATTTCTGCTACTTTTATCCAGAACCTTGAAACTGTAATAGTTTTCTTGTAGGGCCCCTATCTTCTCACATTTTTCTCTTACTTCATTTTCTTTAGCTTCTATTATATGCTTATTAATTGCTGTATCTACGCTTTTATATGTATATATATATTTCCTTTATTGAGCAGTATATTTTCCATTATGTTAAATATATCGTTCTTCATCGATACTTTTCATCGTAGTACGTTCTCGTTTATATTCTTCACCTCTGTGTGTCTATTCTTTTAAGCTGTCATTTTAGTTCAACCTCGTCTGTCATACTTGTAGGTGTTCTTCTGTCGTCTTTATCTTTTTCACTTTTATTTTTATTGTGGGAACCACCGCGTAGTATTATGACTGAGGTACGTTCGGGTAATAAGGCCCAGGCAGAATAAGGCCTAACCGAAATAAAAACGTGAGCAATCGCCATTTGTTAATAAGCGACTGTGTGAACCACCAGAAGGAGTTAGTATATAATACAAAAATCTGTGGTCGCGTCATCAGTTTCTGTAACGATCGATCGTGTCGTTATAACAGGTAGCACGTTATTATTTTACGTTGAAATTGTTAGTGAATGTTTCGGTTACTGATTAGTGCATTGGTGGATACTAACTGTTATTGAATTCACCGTTTATTCAGCTAACCAGGTTATTATTGTTATTGAGTGCTTATTCACTTTTTACAGCCTAAAACGTGTTGCGGTAGAAATACGGCCCGTGATAATTTTGTCGTTGGTCACATCTCTTTCATTACATTACATATAATTTATTTATACTTTTTCTAATTTTTCACGGAAAATGGGAAAGCCTAATCGGGGAAAAGAGGAAACTGGGCAGAAGAGATGATCTTGGAAGCTTTGCAACTCCTGAGAGAAGGAAAAAGTTAAAGATATGTTGACCAGCAAAGCGGTATACCAAGAACTACACTGCGAAATCACTCAACACGTGGAGTCACTGAAAAAATATTAGGACCAAAATCTATTCTTTCTGCAGAGCAAGAAATATAATTAGAAGCAGGTATAATCAGACTGTCTACTGTAGGTGTAGCACTAACTCCAAAGGTTGTGAGAAGGAGTGTATTTAAATTTTGTGTTGATAATAACATACAACATAAATTTAACAACTCGAAAGAAATGGCTGGATTTACCTGGTACAAGAACATCTTAAGCCGTCACCCAAAAATCACTAAGAGAAGAGCTTAGTTCAGGAATTCAGCCCGTGCTCAAAAATTAAATCCGATTATAGCGCAAGATCTTTTAAAAAATTGAAGCAAGTTCTAGATGATATGAAAATGTAAACTTTCACCATTAACACTCATAATAAAATACTTATCTTTTTTGGGGTTTTTTAATGGTGTACTTTAAATTATACAATCTAAACGTTTCGATAACACTTACAGTTATCTTCGTCAGTAGTAATGTTAAAAATTGTTAAAGATGTAAACAATTTTGTCAAATTTGAAAAATTAAAACATAAACATAAGCCTGCTATTAATAAAAAAAATTGTTAATTAAAACATAAACATAAGCCTGCTATTAATAGCATCTTTAACAATTTTTAACATTACTACTGACGAAGATAACTGTAAGTGTTATCGAAACGTTTAGATTGTATAATTTAAAGTACCCCATTAAAAAACCCCAAAAAAGATAATTTCTAGATGATTTGAATATTCGAAATTCTTCTCAACTAATTTATAACCTTTATAAGAAGGGGTGTAGACTAACACTACCGTACACTCAATCAGTGTTGGTTCCAACGCAGAGTTTACCTTATAGCAAATGAACACGCAGTTGTTGTTAGCATCAATGCGTTAGGCCACGCAGTACTCCCAAGGATTATTTTTAAAGGTGCTAGAAGGAAATAAACTTACAATCTTCCTCCTGGAGCTACAGTTGAGATGGTTCCGAAAGAAAGCACGACCACCTTCATCAAGGGGCTCAACCGGTTTGCCAAATTCAAGGCTAATGGAAGAGTGTTTCTTATCATTAATGGTACTTGCTGCCATCTTGTCATTTGTATCGTTGAGGCAGCGGAGCGGCATGAAATTTCATTATACTGTTTGCCTTCAATACAACGCATGAGCCTCAACCCCTTGACAAAGCCGTCTTCCGGTCGTTTTAGCATCATTGGGATGATGATTTCCAGAAGGCTCAATAAATAATGCTTCGGAATATTTTTTAATGAAGTTTGGCAAAACTGCATGACTATATCAGACATTCAAGGTGGTTGAGTTCGACAAGGATATATCTTTTTGAACCTAGCGTGAAACCTGACCCTGTACTTGTCTCTTCAGCACTCATATACAAGAAAAATCAATCAAATATATGATAGTCATTATAGGTCAGAAGATGAAGTTCGCTTGACACATTCTATAAATAAAGAAAATGCACGACACCAGGGTGTTCAGGTTAGATCGGATCACTGGCCTCTTTAAATACATTGTATACTGCGGTAGATACTCGTACACCTTTTGGTGAAATCAGATGTTCATAGAAAATCAACGTACTAGATGTACCATTAAAAAGTAAAAAACTCGCAAAAAATTCACAACCTTTTATTCACCCGACTTTCAACAACAACGCAAAGGGTCACGAGAAAAAATGTCATTAATTATAAAGCCCAGTTATTGATTTGGGATACATTTGATCCCAGTCGCAAAACGTTGAGCCGTCAAATATCGTCGAAAAAAAGAAGAAAAATAAGTTCCAAGGTAGCTGGTTCTGCTGAGTGTGCAATCAAAATATGGAACGCAGCACGCGTCGTTGTGCAATCTGTAATAAGTGGCTGCCTTAAATGTTGGGTTGACTGCAGACGACAAAGAAAGAAATGTGGAAGTGTCCTAATTGCACAGTACAAAATTAAATTTCTTTTATGGGCTACATTTCTTTTTAAAAAAGGTACACCATATTTCAGTGAATATCCAAAAATGTCCCCAATTTCATTTTTATTTCATTAATTATTTTTGATGAAAAAACTTCCATTTGTTTTTTCAGAATAATAATCTTACGTTGTCACTTTCCATATTAAAATTACTATACCATGTTTAAATGCGTTTTTTCCTTTTTATTTGGATTTTAGTTAAAAGTGAGCGATATTATCCTAACGTACCTTAATGTCCGTGGTTGGGTTCATTTCGTTTCATTTATTTCTGCTATTTCATATGTTCCTACAAAGTCGCCTTCATATTCATATATTTGTAAGAGCGTTAATCTCTTCTTATCGTAAATTGCGGCTACTAGAACTATTAGATCATAATATCGATGACTGCTTATTTAACAAGGCTTGGTGTACATGCAAGTACCAATAAATCTCCTATAAAGGGTTACGTCAATATATTCAATTTAATACAAAATTCTGTGTTTATGGTTTTTTGTTGCAAACTGGTCTACGTAAATTTTTCCAATCATGAAAAATAATTTCAGCACGATTCCTAAATTGCGGTCATTATAATTACTTGAAGTTACACATACAAAATTAAGTAAAGCAATATTGTTTTACAGGAAATGTTTTGTAAATAGAGTGAAAGTTTACTAATAAAATTAAGTCGTACGATATTAAATTTTATATACATACCTAGTTACACTTTCATAAGTTTCTTAAATTACCTTTTTTCAAATTTTTGTTAACCAAAATTACTTTTGAAATATAATTTTAAGTTTTTTTTTAGTTTTGGTAAAAATTATTGTTATATTATTATAAATTTTATTAATTTTTTTTTCTTTTAAAATATAGAATATTGGTAACATACACTTTAATGTAATTATAAATAATTACAAAATAAATTGTAAGTACCAAAAAATTTGTCCTTGAGTTTACAACATGTTTGCCCCCTAGCTACATATTTTCTCACGCTATCGTTTTCTTTGCACAAATAATAATTATTACAACGAAAAAAATTCCAACTGTATTAACTTCTTATTATAACAATGTTTTAGAGAAGTATGGATACGCAGAATGCAATGTTAATAAATCTCATGTTTCATTTCATTTTTAATCTATAAATAAGGTTACGGTTTACAGTCCAATTTTTTTTCTGTTCCGAAATATTTTTCATAAATACTCCTTTGCTTCTGTTTTTTTTCTGGGCCAGGCAATAGTGTGTCGGTCTTTCATGCTCTGGTGCCAAGATTTCAAATTTTCACTAAGTGTTTAGGGGGTAAATGGACACTTTCTAAAATTGCTTTTGATTATAGAAGATGCTCCAGAAAAAGGTAGCATGGTAGAGTCTAATCTTTTTTTTAAATGGAGTATCTTATATATTTTTGCATTTTTGCATTACCTTTAATGGTCGTTCGTTATTCATATTAGAAATTTTCGCGCTGCCCAGTTAGTGATTTGGAAGATTAATTTTTAAAGATAGACAAATCAGATACTTTTTCAAACGGAATCCCCGGCTTTTTTTTCAGGGTTTGATGCAAAATTAAACTGTACTTCAATTGGTATACCTAGCTTAAGTTGTTTTCGAAATATTCAACAAAATGTATTAATAATGAGCTATCTACAAAGTAAAGTAAATGTATTCACCTAGTAACAATAAATTAAACTATAGGCAATACAAAACAATACAAAACGAAAACCCTTCCTTTTTTTCCTAAGAAATTCAGCTGGACACTCCGTAGTTCGTTTACTGTTATTTCACGCATATTTTGAACTGTAGCAGGCGGTTTGACATAAACAGCTCCTGTTACATATCCTTATAAAAAGTAGTCTATTTAAGTTAGACTAGGTTAAGTTGACCAGGCTGGTTAATTGACAGTGCTATTTATATCGATCCATCTGTCTCGATAAGTATCATTTAGGAAGTCTCTTACTGCTCTTGAATAGTGACCAATGCAGTATCATGTTGCAACCACATCCTTTTTCCAATAAACCTGTGAGAGCATTTTGTAGGAAGATTAAATATGTTGGTCAGTTCAGACACCTTTCAGAGAAGTAGGGACCCATAATGTGTTTACCAAGAATACCAATCATTAATACTCTACCTATGCTGGTGAGAAGCTTGTCTAAAGAAATGAGAATTTTCAACGGCGCAATAATGAAACTTAAGGCGATTAATCGTCCCGTTTCTATGGAAAATGCCTTAATCAAAAAGAAATACTCTCTCAAAATATTCATGATATTTCTCTGTTTTGCTTTTAGTCCAATTACAAAACGCTATTCCTCTTTGAAAATCATCCCTCATAATTTCTTGATCAAGTTGAATATTATACGTATGATAATTACATTTTTTTACATACTCCTTACCGAGCTGGTAGTGTAGTGGTGATACGACCTGCTTAGCATTCGGGAGGTAATGGGTTCGATTCCCGTTACCGTTACGTTTTCCTCATACATGTAGCGTCATGGTCACTGCGTATATGCACACCATGTGCGGCTGCTTAAGCGAATGCTGAGGTAGTATTTTCCCCCTCAGAACCCTAACTCCATTCCTTCCGATCCTATCCTGACCACACCTATCCTTAATCCCACCATGCATATATACGTAATGTATGTATGTATGCTGGGAATCCATGATTGTGGCTGAAGGAGCTCGGGAAGCTCGAGCAGCCCGTCCTCCTCCTTGAGGAGGGAATGAAATGCGTTGCCTTTTCCTTTTCCTTTTTTTTTACATACTCCTTCAGTGGATCAATAGGATTTTCTGTAACTTAAAAGAATGATCAGTTCGTTTTCCCTATAACGTACCGTCTTTGCCCTAGCTTGTTTTGGATATGCACCATTTCCAGTTTCTATGAATCGGCACCACAAAATTTGAAAACTTCTGTTATCATGAGTTCTATATTATAAAGTTATAAATGAATTAATATTAGCAGACGGATTCGTTTAAATTAATAGTAAACAAGAATTCTGTTGAATATTTCTAACACAACTTGAATCAGGTATAAGGAACCCATACATCAATCGACGTATAGATTAATTTTGCACCATAATTATAAAGGAAAGAAAGATAAGGAGTTTTAAAAATAAAAGGGCATGTCAGAGACAATGTATGAATTTTGCGGAAGCTAGGGAGGTATGTGGAGATAGGAAAGCATGGAGAAAGATTGTGAATGAAAAATAAATAAGAGGCAGGGATTGTTTTGCCTACCCCACAAGGGAACGGCGTGAAACTTAAGTTAAGTTAACCAAATCCTGAAAAAATATTCAGGGTATTCCAATTTAGAAAAATAAGAAAAATGTGTCTGAAGCTGCTTATCTTTAAGAAATAATTCTGGACACCGTGCACAAGATCAGGTAACGAAATTTAAACAGGGGCTTTTAGTAAGAGCTACCTAAAGTACAATTTGTTAAACTTAGGATTTGTATATGTAGTGATTTTTTTTATGTGAGATGACGCTTGTAGCTTATTTTACAACAAAGTTTATTTCTCTCCAACCACCAACTGTATATTCTAACACAAATAACAAAAATGCAAATTGCTTAGGATGTTCCATTAAAGAAAATTGGCTCCACCGTACCATTTTTCTGTGGAACAACCAGAAATCATTTACAAAGTGTCTATTTGTCTACTAAATACTTTGCCAAAGTTTGAAGTCTCTACCAGTTATAGCATTGGAACTACGAAAGGCAGACCCACTATTGCCGGACTCTGTGTACCGACTTATTTAAGCTGCGTGTAATTTGATTTACCGTCGTTTACCCCACATTCATGATCTTTTATTAAAGTTTGTGTAAATACACAAAATAATTTCACCCACCATTTAATATTTAATACGTAGAACGAAAAATTCTGATATGTGCTTAAACTTTTCTATGTTTAATATCAATTAAACAACCCAAATTAACTCGAGAGAAAGACCAGTGCACGATTTATTGAATAAAGGATTACTACAAGTTCCATTTTCAAAAGCTTGTCTCGGAAGTAAAATTTTTGTTAATTCTTTAAATCTTTATGTATGAACAGTATTTTGTTCTAGTTTTGTGCTTTCTTGTTGCTTTACTAAAAAAAATGTTTTTACACCTGTATCGTTTGGAAATGAGATAATTCATGCTTTACACTTTTATAAGAGCAATAATTTGATTTAGTTTTGTACCACTTTGTTTCTGTATTAAAAAGTATTATTCTGACAGCGTACAATAATTATTGAGAAGACTGGAGACATTCTGTCTATTTTTTTGTTTCTATTTTGTTTGTACCGTTTTGTTCTTTTACTTATTTCATTTTAAACCGTTTGAGAATTATATGGAATTCAAAGTAGTTCTTATTTTTCAATTGAGCCCAATTTTGTGCTGTTTACGTTCAGTTTCATTCAAATCTCAGTATTCATATCATTACGCTTTCTTACACCCACTTAGTTAAAATTTTTAAGTCTTACATTTCCAAGGTTACCACAATTACAAGATCCTACATGTGCAAGGTCGTTATATAGTGAAAACCGTGAAAGAGTGAAGATCAATACACTTCAAGGTCACTAAACTTACAACAATGGATCACCAAGTCCTACGAAAAGGTGATCAGCATAATTTTAACTGAGGTCATACTTTTCCATTAAAGCACACAAAAATAGAAAAAAAAAGATAATTAAATGCATTTATTCAGGTATATGGTTTACGTTAGACGCAAAACAGTCCGTTCCAATTCTACTTTATTTACATCGGTCTGGTCGTGGTGCAAGTAGGTGGATAGGTGAGATAATCAAATCCTTGCAATTGGTTTATTTTAACCCCGCATATTCAAGCATACGACTATATCGTCGGTAGATGTGTAAACGAATTCTGCTGCAGTATGTGATGAAAGTGATTTAACCCCATGCAATGTTCTCTGTTTGTATGCTCAAACACAACTTCACCGTCACAGCCCTGGTAGAGATATTAGTATTCAATCACCTTCATCACTTGCTGGAGTACATCTATCGACGACAAAGCTGAATATTTCATGTATGTTGTGAATGAAAGTTCTACAGACAGGAGGATCTACAAAATCAAAACGCTTTATTCCTACAACAGACCATATAATCTGAGTAAATGATTTAAATATCACATCTACTTGTTCTTTTTTTTTGTGAAAAGGGGTTTAATGCGAGATGCATGACCTCTGTTAAAATTATGCTGATGTCACCATTTCGTAGGACTTAGTGATCTTGAATAAACATTTGGCCTCCCATTAGTTTCCCTTTTTAAATGTTTGCAGAAAACCGGATATAAGTGAAACAAGTTGGAATTATTCCAGTTTGAATTGTGTATAATTGTCAAATGGTATAAATTAAAACTTTTTAATAAAAGAACAAAACTGTACAAAACTATGAAAATGGAAATTTCATGATAATCGTTTATAACTAAAACTCATAGCATTAGGACTATTTTTAAACCTACAATAAGGCATCCATTCGTCCCGCATTATACGGGACAGTCCCTTTTCAAACATATCGTTTCATATTCGTAATTATTTCAATAAATTATCTAAATGTTTCGTATTTATAAAGAAGTCCCTTTTTTTGTCCCGTTTCTAACGTTTCCTTGCTGGAAGGAATTAATCAAAGTCTAGAAATAACGCAAAATATTGCGCGACCTTTAGATAAGACACAATAGGATGACGTCACAATCCCTACAATTTACGAGACCTTTCTAGCACTTTTGTTGTCGACTGAAATAAATAGCACACGATCCCTCTTATGAATTAGTATTACGTATCAAGTCTAGCGTGAAAACAATTTGCTTACAACGGTTCTTGTACGTGTGAAAAATAAATATACCGGAACGTGAAAATAATATAGTGTAAATAATTCGTTAGTTAAGGTTAAGTGTTAATAAATAACTGTTTTTAAATAAATAATCGTTGCAGTGTAGTGTGTATCTAGGACTGTAGAAAATCAGAAAATGCCAAAAAGAAGTACATTTAACAGAGATTTGGAAAGTGAATATCCATTTATTAAAAGGACAACCGCGGATAGTGATGTAAAGTACTTAAAATGTTGTGCAAATTTTTTACGTGCACATGGTGGAAAGGCGGATATTGTTCAACACCTATCGATACTTAAAAGGCAGACATTGCTGCTTCTAGTAGTAGCAAAGTGTCGGCGTTTTCTAGCTAGCTGCGATTGAATGTACTTGGTCATAGCACAAAGTGATCCACAATCAGTACTTTCGTTCCATGTATTGCACTAGTAGGCTAATAAAAAGTTGCTTTCAACAAAAATTTGCATGTGTTAGAAATAAATCTGAAAGTATTTTGTGTAGTATTTCACATTAAGCTCCATAAAAAATGATCCTGTAATGGTAAATTTTGTAACAATCTATACCGATTGTCCGAATCAGGGGAACGTAAAAATTTGTCCCATACTCGTAGGATATTTTATGAAAGACAAGGACATTCACGTAAAACTTTCACATCTACTAGGTGTTCAGACATTATATCCGAATGTATTATTGAAACGGTTGACAAATATGAATTAACAACAAAAGTAATGACAATGTGCGTTGATAACACAAAATGCAATTTTGAAGGAGCAGCAAAACATGGCTAAGGTAACGTATTTCATAAAGTGTGATAGGATTACGATTTTCTAGCGATTTCCCGTCAAATTTTTGCTGTTGAGTTGAGCTTTATGGATAAATTTGTTTTACGTGTGTCGCGACCTTTAAGGATGGCGTGTTTCGAGCTTAAGTTTTTTTTTGTTTGTGAATTACTATTCCGTAATTTAAGGAATTAACTATGATAGGAATTAGGTTTGAAATCGTCGGTAATTGGTTTCTAAATTTATTGAGTTTTTCGTAATATTGCATTTAAAGTTTGAGAGATTGTTTTCCTTATTATTCCCCGTTTATTGAATGTTGAGTAACGTTCTATTTGTAAATAGTTTTATATAAGTTTAAATAATGTTTATTTCGTTTGATTTCCTTAAAATTTAATAGAAAGTTTTGTAAAATTAAGTAACTTAAAGAAAGATGTAAATGTATTTGATATCGTTCTGGCGACAAGAAGTCGAGTGATTGCAGTGGTTCAGCTTAATGCTGAGTATGTTGGTTTTGAGTCATAAAGATAGAATGTGGGACTAACTGCTTGAACTTAAATACAGAGATACTTTTAACGTTGATTCTGCTGACGTTTGGAATTTTGAAAATTATCGAGTCCTTACGGATGAAAACGAAGTTTGTGTCTAGGGGGTATCAAATCTTCTCCTTCCGTTTCTTAATTGGTGGAACTAAATTAAATGAGATTTTTTGTGAGTGGTGGGATTCAAAAATCCAAGATGGATTTTTGGTAATAATTTGGGATTCTGAAACCGACCGCTCTCCCGAGTAGTAGTACTATGACGTTTGTTGTTACGGCTTAAGGGGTGATTAGAACGTTGATATATTGGACCTTTTGGTGTTTAACGAACGAACTTTCGTGTTGCGAGGGTAGTTATCTACTTTTTTTGAAGAAAACCTGTGAAGGGATTTTAAGTGAAATTGTTTAATCACCAAAGGACTAGACCTAGTGCCGATTTCGATTTTACGTAATCAAAGTTACCTAGAGATCACCGTCGTGTTATATTAGTGCTTCTGTGACCTCATTGGTTTATGACGCTTTTGCGGATTTATTACATTAACGTTCTTGAAGTGACACTTAATTGCCGTGCAGGGCGTGTTGAAGTACAAAGAAACTTTCGCAGAATATTAAAATTATATTTATATAAATAAAGTTAATAACCTTATGGATTGGTAGTGTAAAGAAAACTATTTAAAAGATGAAAGTTATCGAGCAAGTTGAGCGCACAATTTACTATTTTAAAAGAAGTTTTTAGTTAATGCAATAACATTTTACAGAGATTCAATCAAGGAATCGTTTGAGTACAAAAACAAATAGTCAACCTTATCACTCAACATCTTGTGTCAGACCAGGGAGATTCCGTATCCGTAGTAGCAGTAATTGGTCACCTGGTTCATTTTCGATTGTTGTAACACAGAAGAGGTGCTAATTTAGACACTAAGGTAGTATAACATTGTGTTTTATTGAGTATTTTCAAGATTTCTTGTGTGTGTACCTCGAATTATTTTTTTGTTAACGAAGGTTTGAAAGCGGAGTCGTGTACCTTTTAAATTAAGTTGTTGTTTTGGTTTATTTATTGTAATTAATCATAACTCTGACGCTTCGCCTTCACACCCTTCATCTTAGTATTAAAGGGCAATTGACCCTGAAGTAGTGTGGTTATATAATCCACGAAATATTTAGGTTAAGCAATTTAGAACGGCGTTACGCAGAATTCTGGCCAGACCTCCCGTCGCCAATTAAGAATTTGTTATCTTTTCGCATATTCGCATTATCGTATGTATACATTTATATTATTTTTTTATCTTATTACAGTGTTGTTTAGGTTTTATAAAATTGTTTTAATTCTGTAAAAAAACCCTTTTGTGTTACATAAAAGTTTTTTTTTTGCGAATTGCAAGTTTACCGGTAATTTAGGACCTTAAGTTTTAACGTAACGAAGTTACAGTTTCTTTATTGAGTGATAGCGTTAATGATATTCAGTGTTTTATTTGATTTCTAGTGGATTATTAATTCATTTAGAGTGCATTCAACAATGGTGATTTTTTTTGTTTTGTTAAGATTATTATATAATGCCAAATTATTTACACTAAGGTGTAGTAACGTAACTTTATTGAGTGATTAACACGCTTTTATTTGTCAGGCGTGTAGTGCTATGTTGAAGCCCTATTTCAGGTGGTTTGCTGAGTTGTTGTCCAGTACACCTGGGATTGATTGCGGGTAGGTAGGCGTATGTTTTTTGTATGTTTAGACACGCTATGTATTCGTAATTTTGACACAACGTCCCTTATTTTGACTACCAAACATTCTGGCGCCCTAAACCGATCTGATTACGTCTTCATCCCCTACTTTGACTTACGTACGATTTACTATTCTGGATGTGCAAAATTTATCAACATCATACCCACTCCCATACGCTGACTAGTCGGGGCAAAAAGGCCAACTTTATCTGTAATCCCGTTCTACCCCCCGTTTATACCGTTTCAAAAGTTCAATAGGTACTTAAAAGACCTTTAGGTGGAGTGAGCTGTGCTACTCATATCGTTCATAACTGTATTCAAACATCAGCATACAGCTTGCCTTTTGACATAGAAGCCATTAGTGTGGAAATGTATGGCTATTACTACATTGATACTGTCCAATTAAAAGAATTTTGTGAGTTAGTTAATGTTGAATACCAAAAACTGTTGGGATACAGTAAAAACAGATGGTTAGCGTTGTTACCTTCGATAGAAAAGTGTTAAAAATCTTCAAACCGTTACAGAGTTACTTCCTCTCTCAAAAAATATGTCCCACATTGATTCTTAAGTGTTTGGCTATGGTTTCTTGGCTATGGTTTCTTCACTCACAAGCTTTTACATTTCATAAACGTGTGCTGCAAGTGGAATCTAAAAGATTTTCAACCGTAGAAGTGTACAAGGTTCTATAAAATTTAAAGCAACAATTAATAGAACGCAAAAATGAAGTCCTTTTGTCAAATCAGGTTAACACTATGCTAATAGCTTTGGTAAACGAACGAGAAGACCTAGCCGTAACTCAAATTAAAACTTCAGTTACCATGCTTTATACTACTTGTATAGCATATTTAAATAAATGGACGCATCACTTTGAAGGTTCGCAAGCGTTGCTAAAAAAGAACCTCTGTGATCAGATGTTGGAAACTCGTTTTTCAAAAACACCCTGCTTTTCATATAGATGATTCGGAACCGTTTGATGAAATTTTGAGCATTAAAAGACATGCAACCTGTCAAAAAATAAAAAAGTCAAAAAAGTTTCCGTATCTATTGACAAAGAATGGGCTGTGTTTTCTAACAATCTCAAGAGTGAAATATCACATAACATATTACAAAGTGTTGAAATTTGCATATGTTTACCGGGATCCAACGCCGTACGGAAGGGTTTTTCTGATATCAGTAAAATTTGGACCAGCGAAATAGTTAGCCTTACTGTAAGAACTGTAATAGAATTTTCAATGACCAAATATAAATTTGAAATAAATAGCCTTGAATTTTTTACGTAGTTTACCAATGGTGCATCCAATGGAAGAATATACAAATGAGTAAGGTTTCGCTCATCATTTTGTTAACTATGTACTATTAAAAACCGAAGTAAAATACAGAATTAAATAGATTTTTTTACACTATCTCATTATGACATGGGACGCCTAAACACTTACCATGAACCACCACTACATTCGTCACTAGTGAGCATAAAACTCATAATTTTGTATCTAATTTAAAAGAAATTTCTCCCGGTCCGTCCTCTTGCTGAGCAGTATTTGGTATCTCTCAGACACTTCGGGTGATGCGTCCATGTCCGCTGTTTCCTTTTTACATAAATGGTCACCTTAACCTACAAGAAAGATGAAAAAACATTTAAAACTAGCTAAAAATGTTTTAAATCATTGTCAACATCCGGAGTTTATAAGTTGCCTTACTCCTGTAGAAAACTATACATTGGTACCGCAAAACGTAGCTTTGACACTAGATGTAAAGAACACGTTAGATTTTGTATATTCAGTCTACCAGATAGACTTGCAGTAGCTAAATATGCCTTAAACAATTTAAGACACAACATTTATTTTAATAATACAGAAACTGACAAGAAAGAAACCTCCGATTAAATAAGTTTTGGTGTCTTGTAATTAGAGAATGGTATGTTCGTATGTTTAGTGGCCTTGCTGTTTTTTCTAGACACTGAAGTAAATACTTTACTAATTAAATAAATGTTCAGTTATAACAGCATTTCAATAATTTCACATACGTAGTTAAAATTAAATTACATTAAAGATATCCGCTCTGTTTTCATTGCAGCATAACAATTACAGTCTACAAGTAGTAGTAGTAGAACAATATTATTTCTTTTCTAGAGTTGTTTTTAATTTTACAGGAGTCATGATTCAGGCCACAGAATTTCTGTACATTTGAGACTGAAGACGACAGTGTTTCAAGTTGAGATATATGAAATCTTGACAGCTGTTACGTGGATATTAATAGAGAACTTTGTAAGCAGGAAACATGTGATTGCCGCACAAACTACTTTACGGTGACTTGGGGACTGGTTCTCGAATGCATGCACTTATTGAACAAGCTAGGCATCACAGGAAACTAGATTGAAGATTAATTTGCAGAAGTTGCATGTAAAAAACCACTGATAAGGCCCGAACCAGCTTGTAGAATTAGATACCACACAGGTAAAATGAGATGCAGACAATGCTAAGTAAAGAGCGCTATAAGCACTATTCTGATACTCCACGTCCGATTCACTGTAAGATTTTCCTAGAAAACTTAACGGATGAGCGAACAGATCCCGTCTTAAAACTAAGTAGAGCGATCATCAAACTTGCGACTGGAATTGTCATAGGCTACTGCCGCATGAACTAGCATCCGTATAACATGAAATTACCCAATAGCTCGATATGCAGAGGCTGCGTAGAGGATAATGAGACATCATCAGCCAATGTGAATAATTCACTAAGGCGAGAACATTCATACACGGAAAAGAAAAGCTTACCCCGATCTTATCCGGCATCTTATCCTTGCCCCACAACTAAGTAGATTCTTATGATATTCTTCTGGTTCTCGTGATTCAAATTCACGACAAGCTGAAGTTTCTTACTAGAACCAACGGCCTTCTTCTGTGAGTTTAGTCGGCAGCCTAGTGTGGATTGAGCATGTAACAAATCGCATAAAATATTGCTTATCAAACAGAACATAAACAGTAAAACGCCGTCTAGAGAATAAGTAGCAATTAAGAAATATTATCGTCTATTCCTCGAGGATATGTTTTGGTCCAACATTTTTTTGTTGTTCACTAACAAGTTGCTGTTGTATTGCCCGGGATGATACGTTTACAACGTGCTACCTTGATGGCACTAATACTTTAGTTAAGTCTTCATCCATAGATGATTTACAATTCAAATTACAGTTATCATACCAAAAAATCTCCAGATGGTGTTCTTACAATGTTGTAACTATAAATCTTAGCAAACCTAACGTTCATTTTAGGATTTCACAAAACAGTATTACTCCTAAGCCATCCGATTCATTTGCTACTTCTACTAATATATTTGCTACTATATTTATTAGTTATATCACATTACATTTAGTGAAAAGTAAAAACTAAAAATATCATTGTACCTTACTAAGGTTTGAAATGTATTCGTCAACTTATTTTTGGTTATAAATTCATCAATACACTGAATTCCTTTTAAAAATGGTGAGTAGATAGAGCCTTATCATGCCCAGTACCGCAGATTGTCCCATTCCTGCCGGAAAATTAACAATTAACTTGGCAATAATGAAAAAACGCCCTGTTTTCTATTGTTAGTAAATAGCTGATTTGTGGATACTTGGCCTTACCTTTAAAAGTTAGTCAATACTAACATCTTGAGTGTAGTTGAGCAAAGCTACATCTTCTGCCAAAAAAAATTGCAGCGGTTGCTACGATTTGCCCCACACCGCCTTTACAAACTGGTTTGTCAAGTAGAAAACCGAGCTTTCTTTGCACCCTTCACCAAATTCGCGAAGAGTAAGTAGTAGACATAAGCATGGCAGATTGGTTTCTGGGCCGCTGCCTTTTAATGGATTGTGACATAGCAGAAAACGCATCTTGTGAACCAGTCTCAACCGAAGCACTGAAAGATATTAGTGTCTAATCTATAAATTAAAGGCACCCACGGTTTGTTACAATCAAGCAATATAAGAGAAACCAAATTCCTTGTACTGTTGCGCATAAAAATAGTTTTAATATCGTCATTTGTTGAAACTGTAGCAGTTATCATTTGGTGTTTCAGTTGCAACGCGTTCTTTTTGGCTATGACATGTGCGCATTACACGCCAACCTTGCTGAACCTGTTTTTTTAATCACTGCAAATACGCCATGCCGTTGGATTTAACTGGTTTTTTTTTCAATAAAAATGACCTCGTCCTCCTTCACACTGAAATAGGTAAAACACTTTCTCTACCGGGGAATATGTGCATAACACCATTAATTGTTTACTTTTAACGTTTATTGAAACAAACATTTAAACATTCAAAGGAATATGTGTAAATGTGTAAAAATATGTTAATTCAATAAATGTTTTTTGATTTGATTGTTTGCGATGTCGCCAATGGGAGTTGTGTTACGAGAACACTGATGGACGTAGTGTTAAGGGTAGATGTTGTGACCAATTCTAAAAGTATACGTTGTGACTAGAAGAGTGGAGGTTGCGATCAGCAAACAAATAGTGGAGGTTATGATCAACCTCGGTGGGCAATCTGACCAGTGCGCGTTGCGTCGGTGGAGGTTGTGATCAGGGCGGAGGTTGTGATGACACTTACTGGTGGAATTTGTGACCAGAGTGGAGGTTGTAACCCAATTTAAAAGTGGATGTAACCAAAGTAGAGGTTATGATCAAATTTGAAAGTGAACGTTGCGACCAGAGTGGAATTTTTAAAGGGCGTTATGGTCGGGGAAGCTCCTCAGCAGCAATTGTAGCGAGCACTCGATGCCTTTTGAATGTATGATTTAGATGGATAGCTGATTTATCTTGCAATTATGCATAGATAAATAGAATTCACGTAATAGAAATTGTATTATTAACATCATGGCATTGCAATCCTTTGTCACAAATGTTACTTCTTTTTACAACTTAGATTTGTTAATGTTCATGCGTGCATATACGTTACAATATTTATTTGCTAAATACAATAATTAACTGATGATGCAAGGTTGAGCGTTTATACACTACGGACTAATTTTTAGAATCGTAGAAAAAATTTGTAATAAGAGAAAAGGTCAAAATGTTCAAGGAACTAGAATATTATTTGCAGGTTTCGGTGGCACCAGAATGGCCACAAAACGTCGGATCTGTACCGATTCTCTAAGATTCATATAATTAATATCAATGTGCTACTTTAAATAGTTATGAATAAAAAATACATTAGTGCAACACTGATTATGGATCAAATTTTGTACATTATTCTTAATTTAACAAAAATACAGATTTTGAAACTATTTTTAAATCACATTTATTTCTGGTTTGTTCGTTTGGAAATGTTCAGGTTGAGAGGAATTGCAGCCTGAAGATATAAAAAGGATGTCTATAATCTACAATCAACCAACGACCTCGACACAGTCCTATTATTAGAGTTTATACGGCTACCTGTCAGTGTTAATATATTTTAAACCAGTTTGAATGTAATAGTTTTAAATGAGTATATTTTATAATTCTTCACACATAATGTATCATGTATTATGTCATCCATTAATAAATTCACATTTATAGTAAGAGTTTTTAAAAATAGCGTTTGGGTTATTGATCTTAATATGCGAATCGTGCACCGTAAGGTATGAAAGTCATAGAGCGCTTACTGGAATTAATACTGGTAGTAAAGCATATACATTATCCGCGTTCCTCTTTTACATGATTTATCTCATATTTTCATTTCACTTCAATTCACCTCATTTTGATTGTTCCATTTGTACTCGATAAACTGATTTGACATGAACAGTTTTGACCCCCCTTTATTCTTACAGATTAACAGGGACGTAGTAAGTCAAAGGCGGGCCGTAGCGCAACACCACAGTTCCGGGTCTCACAGCATCAGTAAAAAAAGTTAGGTGTAACATCAGAGTTTTATTTCACAAAAATGAATGACGAACCACTGGTAACAAACATAATAACAAAGATCCGAAACTAGTTTTAATCATCATAGGTACCATAATTTAATTCTCTTAAAAAGTCTACTTCTCTTGCCTTTCGATGGGCGAATAGTGAGATTCTGACTGTCTCCTTTTGTATTGGTAATATTGCCAAACCAGAAAGTTTGTTTTGTGGCATTTTATTTGGCACATACTTGCTTATTAATTTTAAGATTGAAAATGATCTCTCCGAAGATGCCACCGATACGGGAATAGTAATATGCAGTATAAAAGCAGAACATGCTTCTTAGAACATTAGATCGCAGATAACTAATTTTGCCAAGTCTAATTGAAATATCTGCATTGATCTGGTGCAAATGAACTCAATAAATCATTGGAATAAACATTAATTAGATTATCTTTTTCAAATGTTTCATGTCGGTACTACAGTGCACATTAGATTATCAAACTTACGCTTATCCTATAATCGACGATCATGAGCGTACGGCGAGAATATGATGCTATATTAATTATAAACTGCACACCAGTTGCACTCCTTGTACGTCCCTGTCGCTTAACATTTTTTCTGCATATCAGTCATGTTCAGAAATCCAGCCATTATTTTAATTTTACTGCCTTTTTGATAAAGGAGATTTTAATATGTAATCAATAACTACTTGTATGATGTTTCAAGTTATAGAATCGGTGGAAGGTACCTAATTCATGACAAGTGCTCTACTCCGTCTTTAGCCTTTAAAATTGGCTAACATCATATATTGGCTTTCCCGAAATCTTTACAAACATTTCGATACTTCTCTCTTTCAGTGCAATACTCGTACTCGTTCTTCCTCATCATCTGGGGACAGCCCGTCCTCTTGTTCTTATTTCTTTCTCCATTACTGGATCATTCCATCCATAATCTTGCTGTGTCGCATGATACCTTGCGACATAAAACGTTTAGGTTAATTGTTTTATATCAATTTGATAAGTTTTTAGATTTTAATTTTTTTAAATTTTATAATGTTCCACTGAAGATGATTTCCAACGAAATCGAAATAGGGTAGACCGAGGCGAATCGGATCAATGGGTGAATCGGATCAAAATAAGAAATCCGTTAATATTTTGAACAACGCATTGACACAGAACACAAGCGTCTGGCGTCTTACGACCCCCTCTCGCCCCCCCCCGCTAACGGTAGTGTTTGGTTTCGACTAGTCCATCACGGCCAATGCTTCTCGACAGCGAGTCGGGTATTTGTGTGCGTTACAATTGTGGCGCTCATCTAAGGTACGTACTTACGATTTATTCTAAGGATTTGTGTTAAAACTTTGAATTATATGGCTTATATTGATTGGGTAGAGGTCTATTTTACAAAACATTTTAGTTTTTAAACAAAATATTATAGGTTAATGTGTAAAATATTTATTTCATAAGTCTTTAATATGGGGTTATTCGGATCGCGTCATCGGGGGCGAATTGGATCGCTTTTTTTGTGGAGGTTAATGATGCATTTTTATTTCATTGTAGATGGTTCGCACGTACAAAAGAAAAACAAAAGCGGGAGAATGGCCAAAAGAAAAAATGAGAGAAGCCGCAAATAAAGTCCTGACCAAAGAGTTAACCTTACGTCGGGCTGCTGAGATGTACGAATTACCATACACGACTTTACAAAGAAGAGTCTGTTTCTCCAGAGGTGTCATTAAGACACGTGGTGGTCAGCCAGCTTTAGACGAGAATGCTGAAAAGATTTTAGCAGACCGTTTACTGAACTTAGCGAGTCGTAGCTTCGGAATTACACCTAAGGCGGTTCGTAAATATGCCTTTGAATTCGCAGAACGTCAAAAAATTAAACAGAAATTTAACAAAGAAGTAGGAATGGCTGGTCAGGACTGGTTTCATCGCTTTATGGAAAGAAATAAGGAGTTAATTATTCGGAAACCAGAAGGATTGTCAAGAGCAAGGATTGACGGCATGAAAAGGGAAAAAGTGGCCGAATTCTTCAAGACTTTGGAGACAGTAGTAGATAAGACCAATTTAAGAGGAAGACCTGAATGCGTGTACAATGTGGACGAAACGGGGATCCCGCTTAATAATCGACCACCCAACATTATAGCCCAAAAAGGTGCAAAAGATGTTGTCAGTGTGACAAATGTTGAACGAGGCGAAAATGTAACCGTCTTAGCCTGTATGAATGCAACAGGTCAGTACATACCTCCATTTGTTCTATTTAAAGGTGTGCGCAAACGAGATGATTTTTTCATCGGTATGCCACCCGGTACTGAAATTGTTATAACAGAAAAGGGCTGGGTAAATGAAGAAGCTTTTCAATTATGGTTGCAACATTTTAATCGCTACCGTACCCCAGGAAAAGTTATTCTAATCTTGGATGGACAAGCGTCTCACACGAGCTACTCAGTTTTAGATTTATGTGACTCTTCAGACATTGAGCTTGTTCCTCTTCCTCCACACATGTCACATGCTCTACAACCGCTCGATGTATCATTTTTCAAACCACTCAAATCATATTATCATCAACAAGCTACATCATGGCAACATGCACATCCAAATCAAGGGATCACGAAGGTTGCTTTCGGAGGAATTTTCAAAGAGGCTTAGAACCAGGCTGCCACTGTTGGAAATGCTGTAAAAGGCTTTGAAAAGACTGGAATATTTCCATTAAATGCCAATGCGATACCTGACCACAAGTTTATCAGTGAACACGAGTTAGATATTGTGGAGTCCCAAGTAAAATCCCCAAGTACACAACAGCCAGAACTAGTTAAAGATATAGCGCCATTGCTTCCACTAGTTCACAACAATCTGATACAGTCCAATCACCCAGCACTTCTGGAGTTATTAAAGAAATTCTTCCATCACCTTTAAAAACGCCGCCAGCCGCAATTAAGAAACGTCATAAAATTACAAAACCAATTTTGCATTTGACATCACCCCAGAATAAGATTAATCTTCTAGAATAAGATGCTATGAAAACACTTAAGATTGACAAAAAAGCTGTGGAAAATAAGAAAAATACTACTGATGACAAAGAAAATATGAACAAGAAGAAGAAGAAGAATAAAAGAACGCCTGGAATAAAAATCACAGGTTCATCTGCAAAACAGAGAGATTGGCATTGTATTTACTGCTCAGAACAATTCATTCATCCACCGACAGAGGATTGGATTCAGTGCCATGCATGCGAAGAATGGTGCCACAAAAAATGTGCTGATATGGGAGGGAAAAAAGGCCCGTACATATGTGATTTATGTGCTTGTAATTAATATTGATCTCATTATTCATTATTAAGTTTTGTTAATGATTCCAAAGCTTATAATGTTAAGAACATTTAATTTAGTTTACATGTTATTTACGATCCCATTCGCCCCGAGAATTGGGGCGATTCGGACATTTCTCTCTTTCAAGTTTTTGTTTAATATTTTGGACAATTTATCGACAATTTAAGTTTTGAAATGTTTATTGCGAAGCTGGATTGTTACCGATTACCATTTTGTCAATAAAAGTTACATCTATTTCACTTTAGTGTGATTTTCATATTCTCAAAAAAAAATTGATCCGATTCGCCTCGGTCTACCCTATATGGAAACTTTTGAATTTATTAACGTTTCATTAATTGATGTATGTACCAACTAATTATTCCATACATTAAATAATACACTTCAAATAAACTTAACTTAACACAAAGTAAGCAACAGTAATACTATACACTACTACCACTTCCTTTTTCTACCAATCACTGTTTCTATCATCGTAAATATGCGATATTCGTAGCCATCAAAGAGCTTCGCTGTTCAGTTCCGCTCAAACGCGCATTTGGAAGAATGACAGTTCTTCTTCTTAATAACCTCAAACTTGTGTTGTGTGTCAGTTTATAGTGTGGCTAATGTGAGCGTATTCATTAAGCCCACCTCTTAAAGGGATTACATTACTTAAAATGACATTTGATTTATAAAGGACGGTCTTTTAGTTTTACCGTGAACACTAAATCATCAATATGAAACAAACCTACGAGTCTGGTGTTACAAAACGGAAAATGAAGAGAGAGACAGAAGCAAGTCTCGAGAACCAGAGAGACAATATGTTAAAATTCTTGAAGAAACCAGAAAGAATGGACGATCTTAAAATATTTGAAGCTGCAGAGAATTTGGCCCGTAGGCCTACGTTTAATTCAAGTCCAAGTAGACCCATTGATTAGTTTATTAACCAGAAAAGGAATGTTACACAAAGTTGAACAACGGTCTATTTATTCACTTCTTCAATATGATTTCAACCTAAATTTAGATGACAAGAGCACTAAGCCTACCTTCTCGATTTTACTTGAATTTAGCCTGAATAATACTGAGCTTGAGGCTGAGATCAATCTAGGGCTAGCCCTAAATAATGTAACAGTAGAACCTGAGCTCATTAGTAGGCTTACGCTTACCACCACCGCACATTTTTCCTTGAACATGTCTCTGTCACCTCCAAACCCTACAAAGGAAATGATAGATTTTTTATTAAAAATAAACCAAAAAATGTTGGCGAGATAAAGAATTTAGAAAACATTTCACACAGTTTGATAAAACATTTTTAGAAACTTGCCTGACAAACACTTTTATAGAATCAAACATAATGGGGAACAGGATAAGAGGAACTGGTTAGTGTTTTCCGAAACGTCTAAGTCAATATATTGCTATGTGTGTAACAAGAAAATGGCAGTACAGATGCTACGGTCGTCGAAAAATATGTTTTTCATGTACGTGAAGATTTCGCAGCAATGGATGACGAAGCTAAGAGTCTATTGACATCAGTTAAAGGCCATGTAAAGAAGATGAAATCAAACTGATGAGACCCCAGCCTCAACGGAGAATGGCGTAATTTTGCAAGGAATAGACATAGTAAAAGTAGAGATGTTTAATGAAATTTGTCACGAACTTGTTACGGAATTAGAGAACAGACAAGGAAAACGTGCATATTTTTTAAATTATCCAGAACTTATTTTATGTTCATCAAGATCAACGTACTAGAAGTTACTTGAAAAATATATCTGAAGTTTACTCTAATGACATAGACGGGTCCCTGTTGTTTGACGAAATGAAACACTTTCATGACTTCCTAAAGATCTTTGACCACACCGAGATCACAGATACTTCGAATGGAGAAACAAAAATGAGTAAGAATTGCCAGATAAATGGTATAAGCTGCTGGTGACGAACAAAAGGCTGAAACGTTTCCTAATCTGGAAACAATCCTGAAAATCTTTCTTACAATTCCAGTTTCTAATGTTACTGGAGAAAGATCCTTTAGTACTCTAAAGAGGATAAAACACTATCTATGTACAACACTTTCACAAGACTACCTGAATGGATTGGCCTTATTGTATATAGAAAGCGAACCTTTGAAGAATATCAGCTATGACTAACTGATGACAACTTTGCTGCTAAGAAAGCCAGGAATAAACTGATGTTTATGTACATTGAACATTTCTTTCTTATGGATTTAGTTATTAATAAGGTTAGTTATTCGAGTTTTCCATTGGATTTTTGACAACACGTATGAAAAAAAATTATAAGGTTTTTATGTTTGATTTTATGACTTAGTAAATACTGTATTAATTATTACAGCATATTCTGTAAAATTTCGCTCTAAGGATTCGATGTACTTCACGGTAGACAAGGGGGGCCCCAAAAAAACAAATTACAATGGGTCCCGAATATACAAATCCGCCATTGATTTTACTTAGTTTTATAAATCACTTTTAAGTCAAAACAACTCGATTTCATTACAGTTTCAAAAGATGAAAGGCAATCAGGATTATAAAGTTTAAATTAATATTTCTAAATGGGTAATGAACCAAATAAAGGAAATCACTGTAACTTCAGGCCGCAGATCCACAATCCTTTCAAATGAGGTAGGACTTGATCCCAAATCCCAATTAAAGATTTGGAAAGGATTCTAATATTTGGGAAGGGGAGGGGGATCAGTTTCACCATTCTCAAAAAAAAAAAATTAATAACGTAGAAAATGTATTTCTGGGATACTTAGGACTTCACCATTATGTATAATTTCATGTAATAAGTTCTCATTAAGTAAACAAGTTTGGTAAACGACCACACATATACTTTTATTATTGATGTTCAATTCATATCATTTTATCAATCAAAAATTCAATTATAGCCTAGTTGGTTGACTTTTTCAATTTTACATTTTAACTTTTATTGCAGATTTAGTTTTACTAGAATTCATAAAACGTTGATCCAGGTACCTTATATTATATCTCACTTGATCGCAAACGTTTTATTACTGTTTTATCGAGTTGTTGATTACCCTGTTAAAGATTAACGAAATTGTAAATGCCTTCATGCGGCAATGTCACACTCGGGTTTATCTTGTACAAGATGGATGCATCTAGTGTTTTCTGGTCTAATATGGTATTTAGTTATATGGCTATTATATTTAATATTCTATTTATATGATTCCCTTTTTAAGAATATTAGGCTTACCCTCTCATATTGATGTAAGGCATTACACCGACAGAAACCGATTATATGTGAGTTCTCAGTAAGTAAATATGGACAACGACATTACAAAATTCTGTTTACCTAAATTTAGTAAATTCTACGATTAAGTTACGGATTAAAATATAAGTTTATTTTATAAATTTCTTTTCAGCCAAGAAGGCCTGACTCAACAGGAAGTGTATATAAGCAAAAAAATATATATTGAAATCAGAAAGCAGTCCAATACCTTTCGAAGTACAGGAAACATTGCTTCATAATATTAGTTTATTTCACTGATTATGTTATTTAACAGTTACCAACACTTATTAGCAAATAGCACCTTATGATCTAGTGATAATAGTGTATTTTTATGTTTATTTGTTTCCTCTTTAAATTTTAACGTATTTCAATTAACTTCTTCAGAAGGGGTTTCTTGAAACTCACTTTAATAAATACATAGTATTCCCTGATTTAAGTTATCCTGTTTAGAAAAGTTGTGACAAAATGGAACCTACTTTTTATTATTATTTAAAAATTATAATTAATAATTAGAGGTTTTTCCTTCAAAAAGTCGCATTTTAGTGTTCTCAGAATGAAGTTTCGCAATTGAGTAGAGTCTGCTATTTGTGTACAATCTGGAAGGTTTAATTTGTAACCACCACTTTAAAGAATGCTTTGCCAGACGACTCTAGTTACACATTAAACAGTGAAAAAGTAACCAATCATAGATCAACTTCCAATACATTCTTTTTCTACCTTTAGAGTACAGGTTTTGCGTTATAATTCTGTTATTTTAATACATTAACACTGTTTCTTTGTCACGTGTGTTCCAATCTCAATATTTTTAAATTCGGTATATAATTCGACATTAAAGTCATAGTTTTATTCAACTCTATTCTAATTTTATTTTTAGTGGTTGAACTAATTGCTTCAGGATGAGCAAAGGAAAACGGGCACATATATTTGCTTACTTCTAAACAAACTAAATGCAATCAACGAAAGGTATTTAATGTATTCAAAGTTCTCATTCCATTTAAGTTAACAAAGAAGTTGACTGGAAGAGCATAATCAGATTTACACAATAAATTGCTCATCCTAAGCAGATACACCCACAAAAGCCGTATTACTTGCATGGGATTCACAGAGTGTAGTCCACCCCGTAAAACCTGAAAAAATCATGTCTAAAGGCGAATTTACATTTTACACTTCTGATGCACATTACCGATGATTCATCTTTAGTGAAAGCGAAACAATTTACACTTTTCAATGTTTTATTTCATTCATATAAGTATTTATATTGGCGGCAACTGATGACCTAATGAGTGTTGGAGTTGAAATAATAACTACAACCCTGCATGAAGAACGTCGCAAGGCACAAAATTTACTAAAAACTAAGAAAAAACACCGCCGTCGCCGTTGGTGGGTTAGAACATGGATTAGGAGGCGACAAGATTTTGGAGCATCTACGCAACTGTTAGTGCAACTCGCTGGAGAAAATCCTGAGGCCTATAGAAATTATTTACGAATGAGTGAAGTATAATTTCAGATTCTTTTGCAAAAGCTTTCTCCTCTGATACAGAAGAACGACAGCTTTTACAAGCAGCTCTGCCTGCAAAACTGAAGTTGCACATAACGTTTCATCTTGCCACAGGAACTTGTTTTGGTACTCTAAGTGCTCTGTACGAAGTACCGCCTTGCACTATATGACTGATCATAACTGAAGTTTGTAATTCAATTTATAAAGTTCTGGACGTGTTTATTGAGGTAAGAAAACAAATATGTAATATGATAACTATAATAATAATAGTAACTATACTAGTAGTTTGAGCTTCATCGAATCCACTCATACTGTAGATTGCTTCACTTATAACGTATCTTGTTTCTTCATTGTAACTTTCACAATCTTCATAATTGCACATGTTCAAAACCGAAATGAGGGAATTTACCTAATTGTTGTGGCGCAATGGACGGGGAGCATGTAGTAATTCGTGTCCCCCCAAACAGTGGATCCAATTAGTACAATTGTAAAAAAGTTTCCGGATAATTGTGTTTGAAATTGTTGATGCATATACAATGTTCTGTAGATTGATGGGGCAGCGAATGGATGGGCTAATTATGCCTCCGTATTCTCAAAATCAGTATTTAATGAAGCGTTGCAGAAAAATACTCTAAACATACCAGAAAATGTTTTTTTTTTGTTGCAGACGATGCTTTTCCATTGAGAACTAATATACCAAAGCCTTACCCAAGAATAGCAGCACTGGATCAGACTAAATCTATTTTCAACTATCGACTTTCAAGAGCTCGAAGGATTGTAGAGAACAGGTTTGAAATATTAGTAGCTCGATTTCGTATTTTTGAAAAACCAATACCTTTGCGCGTGAGTGCAGTAAAGCAAATGGTAAAACCACTTGCGCCTTACATAACTGGTTAAGAAAAACGTCATTTAATAAGAATCCCTATCTTGAACGTGACTTGATGGACGACGAAGATTGGGACCACGGAATATTATACCAGTAAACTGGTGATTGCTAAAAACCGATGGATTAGGTTATGTGTCGAACAGACTATCCACTAATAACTACAAAAAAAAATTCTGCAGCAGTACGCGATTATTATGCTAACCAGTTCATCACTACCGAAATTATACTACAGCAGAGGAAGATGATTTAGTAATTAGTTTTTTCATTGTAAATAAATAAAAGTAAATATAACGCCACACACGCTGTAGATACCACGTGTCACAGGTATGCAACTATTCACAAACCGGGAACCTGCACGTTTACACTTGTCGATGCGGATGAATCATCCGATTGGTTAATCCAAAGTAGGAATTCGTTCAACTTTATTCACTGGTTACTATTGATGTTGACTTTGGATGACATGCGGGTGAACGGTAATTTATATTATTCACTAAAGATGAATCATCGGTAGTGTGCATCAAAAATGTAAAATGTAAATTCGCCTTAAGGAATGCACGACAAGAGCATAATCATATTCACACAATTACTTACTGATCCTAAGCAGATACACATACAAAAGCCTTATTGACCTGCAATGGGAGTTACGGGGTGTATTCCACCCCGTAAAACTTGAAGAAATTATAGCAAAGAAGTATGCAGGAAGGATATAATCACATTTACACAATAAATTACTCATCCTAAGTAGATACACCCACAAAAGCCTTATTGACTTGCAGAAAGAAATTAGTTATAATTTTTTTACTATTGGAGTTTGTCTCCCGAAGTAGCAAAAACTGTAACTACACCATAGATACATCAAAATGGAATCTTTTCGAGTATTGCTAGTGTTCATTTCCTAAAGCGAATTCACGTTTAATATTAAAACCAGTTAAATTAGTTAAAACTTTCTCGCATCAAGCAATGTCCTTTTATCATTTTAAAAACAAGGTCGTTTATAAAAATACTATGCATCTGACTAATTTCAATGTGTTTGGGCATCTTTGGCCCCGAATGATGGCCAACACCGTAAAAGCTTAATATTTAGTTCTTATCCATCCAGGCCATACGTTTTACATTCCCCAATAAATTGGTGCATAAAGGAAGTATTTGAGCAAGTTTATCCGCGAATAATGACTCCCTACACGATGAAATTTTCTTTCCCATTTACGCAGTAGTTTTGGTCGTTTTTCCGAGAAAATTGGTAAATAGAGTTTTTGTATATCTGTAGTCACAAACAGGCCAACACCGTAGTATCTTTTCGTTCTTTCATATTTAAGCAATGCGTTCTATTGACATCTTTATCCTCCAATAATGACCAACTGTCTAAAGTCAGAAAAGCTCGTTTTTACCCATCCAGGAAATCCGTTAGGTCGCTTTTTTTTATCGAAATCCTTGTGTACATAATGTCTTCGTTAGCTTTAAATGACGGCTAATGCTGTAAAGCATGAAAGTGAAGTCTTCATGAAATAAGCTGATTTGGCTGTTTTTAACCAAATAGGTATATAAATAAGATACTTTGTCATCTCCACCTTGAACTAACGCCCTAATACCATATAAGTCCGTTCTTGCTCAGCAAATCAATGTATTTTGCCGCTCCCCAAGAAAGTCAAAACAATGAGTTTGGTCGTTTTCCTAACGAAAGTTGCGAATAAATCATGTTTTCGGCCATATTTTGCCCCAAATGATTAAATACACTTTAAATTTATAACTCGAAACGCAAAGATAGATCAAATCCTGTGTAACAAGTTGTAACTTGAACTATTACTGACTGATCCACCAACCTTTTCTTATTTTCTTATGATTGTACTAAATCTTTGTGTGCCAATTCTATGCTTTTTCCACTTTCAAATAAATGTTTTAAACAACTTTGGACTAATAGTATTATGTTTTTTGATTGCAATGTTTCTCCTTCGATTTCGTCTGTTAAAGGGTGTTCTCGTTTATTATCTTCAAGGCGACTTAATAATATTTAATCTATTAAAGATATAGTAAAGCTACAGTAAAATAAAATCAAAATTAGATTCGGTAGTTAGCTTTCAAACAAATTTATGTAGCTGTTATATTATGCTTATCTCTTCCTTTTCATAGTTCATAAATTTATTTAACAATTTAATTCTTCTTTAACTATTACCATTTACTGAGAACAACTGTATTTGCTAACAAAAGGTTGACTTTAATAAACAAATGATACCCAAATGTAAGTATCTTAATTAGACGAAAATTTTGGAGATTTGCACCTATATCCTTTCAAAGAATGCACAGCTCAAGTTCCAGTAACATTGGATATTTTGTTGTGTAAATATGATTATGCTCTACCTATGCACTTCTTGGCTATGATGTTTCAAGTTTTACGGGGTGGATTTGTCGATTTTAACTGTTTGATTTACGGCGTTTTATAAAACCTTGACAAACAGGGATAAAAGTGCCTTATTTTACGGTACACCAAAGTATTTGATTAAATAGTTCCCTTAAAGACCATCTACTCATTCGCCTTATATCGTTGTACTATTTTATGCTCCTACCATCTCAAAAGTGCGTCAACACTATTTTCACCTTTACCAGAACTAATATTTAACACAGCGCTCACTGCAACTCGACAAAACGTCAATTTTTTGCAGTCAAACGTCAACCAGTATTAACAAGAAGCCTTCAATTGCTTTGATTTATTTCCCTTTGTAGGTAAAGTTTCACATTAGATGTACTCACGTGGAATTTAAATTTCTACGGTACTTTTAATTAACCACCAATAACACCTTTCACCAAATCCAAGCACGCTCAATAATCTACCTTGCAACTAATGTTACTGATGAAAATGTACCTTTTCGAGCATCTAACTTTTATCAATATTTAAATCACATTGGTTTTACTGAACGTTCTAACACATTTAATTCAAATTTCCAAATTGTAACTTAGCCTTCTTAAATCCAACTTATAGTAATTTCCTCTGCTACATTCGTTACTTAGCTTACGGAAACTTCATTTTTACTGTAACATGATAAGGCTCTAACTATATTATTTTACAGAGGCTAGACGTCGTTCCTCCTTTTAGGTGGTCTCTGAGCAGATCGGCAACGTCAAAGTAGGCACTCCGTAACACCACTTAATAAACTTATTTTACTAAAAAAACAATCTATAACACGACTATCCACAATCGACCTATAGCCTAGATAGCCTAGAGATTATTTTTCAATATGAGCTTTAAAGTGCAACATTCGCTAAAACTAAATAAACATGATTAGTTGCCGTTTAGAATTTTGTTAAATTATAAGTAACCGGTCTATTATAAATCCAAATTTAATTTATAATGGATGTTTTCCTGACTAACGCTCCTGTTTTTTGGATACATCATTGTCGTTACTTATGAGACAGAAATCCAAGAACAATCGACGTACATTTCCTGAGAAATTAAATTAAAGTACAGGTCTAGGCTGGTAAATGGCAAAAGTATAGTAAGCATTTTGTTTATAGATATTTAATTGCGAGAGGCCCAGCAACTCAAAGACGTTTTCGAAAATGGTGAAAATTAGCTCGAAATTGGTCTTCTAACAAGATGGATGTTCCACTACACTATATCTTTCATGCAAGCCAGCATTTGTACCTCACATTTTCAGGACAATGGAGTGGACGAAGCGCACCAAGCGAGCCCAATTTAACCTCACTAGATGTTTTCTTGTGGGGACATTTGAAAAGTAAAATGCATGTAAGTTCCATGTAAAATTAGTATTATGAACATTCTTTTAAACATTTATTTTGTTTTATTTCCAGGGTATTTATTGATTGTAAAATTTTTAACTTATTACCATTAACGTGAATCGCATAAACACTAAGCAAGAGGTTGTATAAAAATTAAACTTCGCAACAAAGTTCTAAACATTTGACATGAAAGCTTAAAAATGTTCGTAACGCAAAGAAATTTTGAGGTGTTCGCCAGAACGGTATGGGACGTTTAGGAGCTCCCCTTTCGGCGCCGGGAGGTTTCGTCACCACGATAACCACAACCCTTAAATTTCATTCCATATTTTATTCTCATACTAATCCCTTATTTTCTTATTTTCATCAATTTTTGTATTCTCAACCTGTTGTCTCACATTTTCATCCATTTTATTCTGTTTCACCACCTTTTTCATCCAGTGTTTTTCTTTTCCTTTTTTTATTCGTTAATTGTGTACCCTTTATGTTCTAGCTCTTATTTTCCACTCTCTATTTTTAGCTATCCAGAATTTTATTGAATTTTGTGTCTACATCGACCGACCGACTATTGATGGATTATTGAAATTTTCGCATCATTTAAGGTCACTTTGGTAGCACGAAGGCCCTACCATCTAAAGTTATTCAATAGATTTTTGAAGTTGGTCCAACATCTAAGACCCTCTTGACAAATTCTTATCCAAACGTCTATGTCCCTTTTGATAGATTCTTGTAAGGTTCTAAGCATGATTCTTGAAATCATTATGGTGAAACGTGACCCCAACATTTAATGTTCTTTTGAAGAGAAGTTGCCTCAACATTTAAGGTCCATTTGACACATTCGTGTCCCAACATTATAAGAAAGTCATGTGCTGGAAACATCAGATTTTTGTTTAAAGCATATAACCGCTATTATATTTAAACAAATGAGATATAAAAAATGTCTAAAAATGTATACCTTCTCCTTCAGTCTTTAACAATATTAATATAGAAAAATCTTACTGGAACTGTGGCAGGATCTGTAACAAACAAAATACACCCACGTACCACACAAAATTAAAAAACACCGAACGCCTTTTGATCGCTACGCTATCATCATAAGCGGTCGACTAGGGCGAACTAAAGAAAATTTCTAACATATATACCATCAGCGAGTAATGCTTCGTTGGTTATCTGGTGAAAGTGAAAGTAAAAGTGAAAGTTATGAAAGTTTAATGAGTTCTGAGTAGCCTAAAGGTCCTTGATCATCATTATTCATTAGAATTTGTTTGTTTTTGAAGATGTCTAAACTTTCATAACAATCCAGTTCGTGCCTATTACTAACACGTTCGATTAATGATACCTTATCTACTACATGATTTTTGACCCTACATATGTTTGACAAAAATCATGTAGTAAATAAGGTATCATTAATAAAACATGTTGGACTACACACGACGGAAGTATATTCCAAATTAGATCTAACCAGTGAAGTGTATAGCAATTTCCAGGTGGATATCGATTTAAATGTCTTTCCTTGCCTAATCAAAAATCCTAAATTATGATAAGGTTTACATACCACATTTGAATAATGTGATGTAAATGTCAATTTATAGTCAAACAAAACACCTAGATCACGAATTTCGCTTACGCGATTTAGGATTTCGCCATTTATACAGTAATCAAATTTCACTATATGGCGGCTTCCCCTGGCAAAGGTTAACACGTGGCACTTCAACACATTAAAGATAATTTATTAGAGGACAACTTGCATTAAATCCCGTTGGAGAACTACCTCATCTTGAACATTTCTAATCACTTTAAAAAGTTTTAGGTCATCTGCATAAAGTAGGATCCCTGCGGACTTAACACAATCAACAATCTCGTCAATAACTAGATTAAAAATTACAGGCCCTAACACAGAACCCTGGGGTACCCCAGACTTAGCTGAGATATTCCTTCGATGCATTGCCTTTGTACCAAACGTACTGAGGTCCACTGGACAGGTACGATTTAACTAGCTGTACAATATTATGTGGTATTCCATAATACCTTAATTTTGATAAAATTACGGAATGGCCCACTCTGTGGAATGTCTTAGAAAGGTCAGTAAGTATAGCATCTACTTGATAACCAGCATCCAAGTTAGTACTAATAAATTGAGTAAAACTGGTTAAATTAGTAATAGTTGACCTCCCTGAAATGAAGCCGTGCTGCTTCGTTGAAAGATGCGGAGTGGGTTTTTTAAAAAACGTTTTTATATAAAATTAATTCAAAATTATGGAATGATTGACGGCTTCCACCTTTATCAATAGGAATAACTTTCCAGAAATCTGGAAAAGTATTTGTGACAAAACAATAATTAAAAATGATCGATAAAGGTACAGTAAATACTTCCTTATACCCCTTAAATGAATACTGAGGTAACATATCAGGTCCAGTCGATCTTTTAGATTTTAAACGTCGACTAGCTTCTAAAACATCCATCACCTCAATCTGATCTAGGTTCAGGTTTATATTCAAAGAATCAAATTTAGAGGGAAGAACAGGGTGCTCAAGGTCACATTGATTAGAAGTAGGAAACTAAGCAGATTCAAAAAATTCAGCAAACTTATTGGCATCTCGTAGTTGGATTCGAGCACTTCACCCTCATGTGACATGGTATCCCCCTCATTAATATGTTTTCTAGCATTGTTTACGAATGACTAAAATTTGTTTGGTTCACGCCGAATATTATCTTCTGGTTGCGCAATATAAGTATCATACGCAAGGAAATTTTCTTTTTGACATCAGCCCTCGCAATACTATACGCTTTGTACATTTTCGAACTTTTCAGATCATTTGCCAATTGTAAACGTTTAAATTTCTAAAATAATTTATGTTTATTCTTAATACATTTTAAAAATTTCGGAAGTCGACCACGCTGAGTATGACGAATTACTTTTAAAACGTGTTTTAGGGCAAAACCGTTCTAGTATTCCATAGACAATGCTATAATGATGATTGAATGGTAGGTAGATTAAGTCTGATTTGTGAGTTTACGTGTTGGGGGCAAAATCAGAAGCATCTGCTATAAGGATAATTGCCGGTACGCCAGTTGCAACAGCATACTTCTAAAAACTTGAGATTCTTCTTAATGTCTTCAGCTTAAAAGTGACTTCTATCTTGTGATGCAAATATGAGTAGTTAGGATAAGAAGGAGATACGTTCAGTCAGATAAATTCAGTTTCTTGTCTTCATAATCTACTCAGTAGTTCCCAGGGGTAAGATTTTGAAGAAACAATTTATGCGCTTATTGTCGAGTCTTGGTTTGAAAACCGAAGTGGTCTTTGAAGATTTAATAGTTGGCAAATCAAAGTATCAGTTCCAGTAATGTTAACACATTTTAATTGAGTCACTAAAGTTTCTAAGAATTAATAGCAGAAATTACATATGCCATCTCAGTCAGCAACGCAAAATGAATTCTACAATTTCAGACTCCATTGAACAAGATACTATACCGATAACTAACGTTTCGTTTCACTATGTTTATATAAGTATCAAGTTTTGAACTATTTCTCTAATCATCCCTAAGGCATAAAAAAATGAAGTGCAAGAAGCGGGCTCTCTTTCTATAGTAATTTATACGTGCGTATAGCTCCACGCTGTTACTATTAGAAATAAAATTTAAAAAATAGGTTACCAAGAATAACTTGTAACGCAATTCTATTAAATTCTTTGTTAAATTAGAGATACTTGTTCCAATATTTAAGATGACATAAATTAGGCAGGTACATATGGACTATTATAGAGTATATTTAAGTTTTTCTTTGGTAAAGAATCATTAAATAGAAAACGTGCGGGCTACTAATGTATAATACACAAATTGAAATAATTTTGTAGTCATTTATATAACGGTAATTGAAATTCCTATAAATAAATAATAAGACCAAATGCAAATACCTCAGAAATCTTACAACCATTGCAGAGGCAAATTAAAGTGCTAAAAAAATCCTGTTTTTCCGGTATGAGCTACATGCAAAATAAATTTTCTAATGACTAAATTAAGTGTATTTTAACTAATTTATTACTGAGTGTAACTTAATACAATTTACAGAAAATACGTTGAATAATACATGTATGAAAAAATATATAACAATTCTTGTGGTTGAGCATGTAACGGAATTTTGCATTACAAAAATCTTAATATTTCATCATTAAGTCGATCATTAGCTTTTTATTGCAGACAACACATAAAAAAGACCGGTGTCTGAGAACAAAATCATACATTCCTTTATAAATAAACGTTCTGAAAAGGTAATTCTAGTTACATTTTAATTACAAAAGTTTTTAGGTTGAAAAATGTACAGTTTTATATGATATTTAAAGAAAATTAACGTATTGCTTATGGATCAGACCACACAATGGTCAATATAAAGAATACAAATGGAGCATTAAAGGTGTCTTCGGTAGAAACAAAGATGGGAAATAAAATTTCACCTAAGAAAACATCAAAGACCAACTAAATAAAATTGGTTAAAAGAAGTTTAAAAATGTAATCAATTTACACTTACGCTATATACAATTTTGAGATTTATAACTTTATAATAACATGTAGGTAACCACGATACTTGTTAAATATAACAAATACGTCATATAATAATTGGAACTTTCTTGTCACACGCCATTTCTTAATCTTCAAAGAAACCTAAGCAGAATGAAGTGGCTGACATCGAGTTTGACCTTGAGACTGGTCTTTGAGCGTGGCATTGGAATTGACCTCGGATTTGGGCTTGGGGTAGCCAAGGTCAGAACCAAAATCAGTTCAGTGGGAAATTTGAATAAGGGGCCCTAATGCTAACTTGTAAGACAGGTGTAAGAACTTGTGTTAGCGTCTGCGAACTCTTGTTGTGGACCCCTTGGCTGGTAATAGTATTACAATAAGGGGGTTGTAACGCCAACTTGTAAGAGATGTATAGGAACCTGTGTCAGGGTTTGTGCCTCCTTGTCGTGGCCCCCTCGGCTGGAAACAGTATTATAATAAGGGGACTCTAATGCTATATCACAAGGCAACTATAAGAACCTGTGTTAGGTTCTACGCCTTCCTGTTATCGCCCCCTTGGCGCGAAATTTTAATTCACCTGTTTGTGACGCCATCTAGTTGTATATGGACCAATGAATATTTTCTGTAATAAAGGTGGCGCCAGATAGCGGTATATTTCTAGGTCTAATTAGGATTTGTTTGTTGCGCCATCTAGTGATATACCATTAAAGTAGCGAATGTTTTCTGTAGTAGAGGTTGATCGTGCACATTTCTCTCTCTCTCTCTCTCTCTCTCTGTCCCTCTCTCTATGTCTCTCTGTCTCTCTGTCTCTCTGTCTCTGTCTCTCTGTCTCTCTGTCTCTCTGTCTCTCTGTCTCTCTGTCTCTCTGTCTCTCTGTCTCTCTGTCTCTCTGTCTCTCTGTCTCTCTGTCTCTGTCTCTGTCTCTCTGTCTCTCTGTCTCTCTGTCTCTCTGTCTCTCTGTCTCTCAGTCTCCCCATCTCTCTGTCTCCCTGCCTCTGTCTCTGTCTCTCTGCCTCTCTGTCTCTCTGTCTCTGCCTCTCTGGCTCTCTGTCTCTCTGTCTCTCTGTCTCTCTGTCTCTCTTGTCTCTCTGTCTCTCTGTCTCTCTGTCTCTCTGTCTCTCTGTCTCTCTGTCTCTCTGTCTCTGTCTCTCTGTCTCTCTGTCTCTCTGTCTCTCTGTCTCTCTCTGTCTCTCTGTCTCTGTCTCTCTGTCTCTCTGTCTCTCTGTCTCTCGTCTCTCTCTCTCTCTGTCTCTCTGTCTCTGTCTCTCTGTCTCTCTGTCTCTCTGTCTCTCTGTCTCTCTGTCTCTCTGTCTCTCTGTCTCTCTGTCTCTCTGTCTCTCTGTCTCTCTGTCTCTCTGTCTCTCTGTCTCTCTGTCTCTGTCTCTCTCTGTCTCTCTGTCTCTTCTCTGTCTCTCTGTCTCTCTGTTTGTCTCTCTGTCTCTCTGTCTCTCTGTCTCTGTCTTTTTCTCTCCGTCTCTCCGTCTATATATATATATATATATATATATATATATATATATATATATATATATATATATTGTCCTCCTCCTTCCCTCCCTCCCTCCCCAATTAAAGGTTGGTTTTTGCAAGCTGTAACTGAAATCAAGCCAGTATTTTTGCAATGTAAGTTGGTGTTTGTAAGCTGTAACTTAAATCAAGTCAGTATTTTTGAATTGAAAGTTGGGTTTTGCAAGATGTACCTAAAATCAATCCAATATTTTAGCAATGAAATTTGGTGTTTGCAAGCTGTAACTTAGTTCAGGTCAGAATTTTTGTTTCGTGCAAGCTATAACTTAAATCAATCCAGTATTTTTGAATTGAAGGTTGGTTTTTGCAAGCTGTAACAAATCTAGTCAATGTTTTTGGAATAAAAGTTGGTATTTGGAAGCTGTAACTTAAATCAAGCCTTTATTTTTAAATTGAATGTTGTTTTTGCAAGCTGTAACTTAAATCAAGCCAGTATTTTTGAACTGAAAGTTGGTTTTTGCAAGATGTAACGAAAATGAAGCCAGTATGTTAAGTACATTATCTTGAACTTATTTCTATATTACTTTAGGACTTAAAATTGAGTTGTAATTAATATCTATTCGTACGACCAATCAGAGAATAAAAAACCACACCGGAGTTTGGTGGCTGTTTCCAATTTCCCGCCATAACAAAGGGTCCGGAGTTCTATACCCGAGGATAAGGCCCGAGAACAAGCTCCGGTCTCCTACATCTATCCGTATGCGCGATTCACTAATCAGGGTGATTGCGGTTGCCTACCCTCTAGGAGCTGGGCTGCCAAAAAGGATCTTAATACTGCCAGAAGGACTCTATTTAGGGTATGAAATCCATAAATACGTCATCAAAGGGTTGAGAATGCCATGAAGGGGTTGAAAATGGCGTCGAAAAAGAAGCTGACGACAATGGGCGGAAAATGGGTGTGGCCACTTGGTGAAAGTGGGCGTGGCAAATGGAGTCATCCGATTATCATCAAGTGGTCCCATTCTACTGGTAATGTCGCACGTCAAAAGCTTTAGATAATTAGTTTTTAATAAAAAATAAAGTAATAAGTAATATATAAGGCTCACACAAAAACGCTAGAACTACTTTAATCTAAGACAAATACAGGTATTTATTTTATTTAAACCCGCATGTTATTTTAGTGTTATTGTACTTGTCTAGTATTAAAATGACAGGAACCGTACGTGAAGTTTTAAAAATATCCCATTGTAATCCAAATAAACTGACTCTTGTACAAACTTCAAGAGGGTGATTATGCAACTGGATAAATATCATGAAAATTCAATTTTCTCAAATAATGTTTTATTGACGGACAAGAGGCATTTCATGAATTCGGTTTCGCTTTAATGTATGGTATGGAATTCATGGTAAAAAAGTATTTATTTTCTTTGAATCATCTTTATCACACTATCGTTGTCATTTTTTTAGCAAACCGATTAATTCCACCTCTTATTTATGAAGGGACATTAAACGAACAAATTTATCCTGCAATGCTGCAAAACTACATAGTTTCTGCATATAGAGAAGCTGTTTGAGCTAATAAGTTTGTGGTTCCAGCAAAACAACTGCCTTCCTCAAAATTCAAGGGAAGTGCAAATATTTCAATTTGAGACTTGAAAAGTCATATCTAATAGAGACCGCATACGGGGGTCTTCCAAGTATCCCGACCTTAGGCCATTGGGATTTTGTTTATGGTGGTGTGTGAAAAATAATGTATATGCATTTAAACCTCTTGAAAATGTATTAATACTGGAACATCGTGTTCGAGATGTACTTTCAAATAGTAATCGGAATACAATTCACCGTGTTACCACAACCATATTAAAAGAATGTGAGAAATGCATTAACAAAAACGGTCGGCATTTTGAAAAATAAAATTTTACAAAATCATTTTGTTAGTTATTATTTTTCTTGTTATTTGTGTGATTCAAAAATGTTTCCTAAAAGGCTAATACTGTAAGGGTATCATATTATCTAACGTAGTTTGGGTATTCTGAAGATGTTGACATTATGCTTTAACTGTGCCTTTTTACACTAAATTATTTATTACTTCAAAACAAATGAGCTAAAATCTTTTGAGTTGAATTTTATCTAACCATGGAAGAGCAGATAATAGTAGAGATTAAGTTAATCATAACGGTAAAAGAATAATTAGTAACACTTAAAATCGGTAGTCGATTATGGCATTAGTAGACGAGAATCAAATACTAAGAAAAAGTGAAACTACTCAGAAGAACATTATGTGTTTTAGGTCATTACATGGTAAGAGCTAAAATATTTTTTCCGTTTTCACTTAATGAAACACGGGAAAACATAGGCCAAGACATGATCGCAAAGTTTCAATATATGAAATTAAAGCTAATTAGTCTCATACCAGATAGTGCAAAATAAATACGCAAAAAAATTGATGGAACACATAAAAGTTTCCGAAGGACTAGTGTAGAAAAAGTATAACACAAAGGGGGAAACGTTTATAAAATAGCCAAGGAAGACTAAAGAATTGAACAAAAGAGAAAAAGCAACACACTATGGTGGACAGACGAAATCGACAAATCAGTTGAGTGACCCTATTCCGAGAGTAAGGTATGCTTTAAACAAAATTTAAGCTAGTGTACTCGAAAATCATTTTCACCTTCGATATTATTAATTTACTGAGGTCTAGATGTTTATATCGTTAGGTACAGAATTTTAGTCAATCAATGAAATGGAACATTTTATATCGTCTTTATGATGAAATACACCACACCAGATAAAAATTAAGTACCTCATACATACTTCCTTTGACATTAAATAAAATGATTTACTTTATTTTGTTGCATCCGCTTTGCGCGACAGTAACGCTTTTGTAAATACGATGCAATATATAAACGGATAACTTCCTGTATGCATTAAAGTTAATTAACAATATTTCCGAAATAAATCGGTCCATAACCACAAATTTCATATTAATAAGTGGCTGAATACTCTAATCCGTTCAAAATTGAAAACGGTTTTGATTGAATTTCAACACCACTTTATGTGTATTATGTAGATGTAACAAGTTTTATCTGTTTAGAGATTTGGGTATTATTATTAGCAGATCGATTGCCGGGACGGTTTAAGTGTAAGTACATTTTGTAATTGTGTTATCTCTAGCTTTGGCTTTAATCTTAATGCACTTATAATTGAAGTGCGAGTAATAGGTGGTAGATCCTTTCGTAATGTGAAGGTTAGATAAGTTAAATTTTATTTTACACCTTCTTAACCATCCTTCAAGTTAATCAAACAGTTTATAAGGTGCTAAATTTTCGCATTAATGTTAATGCGCTGAGTGTCGCCTGAAAATGTTCCAATCGTTATAGTATCTGTTATTTGGTATATCAAGGATGGGGACCAAAGGCTTTTACTTTTAAGGACCAATTCTATGTGAAATCTTGTCAAAGGCCTGGCGACTGACGTTATGGACAAGAATATTACCGCGCATTGAGATATAACTATAATTATACACCAGGATAACTACGAAAAACAACTTTCTTTATTCTGTCCTAACGTAACAGTCGACAGGTATGGTATCATCCAATTTCCATAACTGATGAGGCGAATTGGGACCAAAACATAAGTTTAGGAGCTAATTACTCATATCCTAGCATTTCTCAATCTACTTTATTTTTGATAAACTGATTTACAAAGACCGACGTATTTGTCATACTCCATGGTTTAGCTAAATGCTAATAGGATGATGTGCAAAAGATGAGCTCTTACCTCTCTGTTTTAGATCTATTTGTATCTCTTTAGTAAGACGAAGAAGCCTTGTAACGAAAATGAAAAATGAAAATACAAAAACAGCATTAACCTACATGATGAGAAACTGCGTTGTTTTTATGACTCAGCTTAACAAAGATAAAACATGTTTTGCTTTTCAATTCGGCTAATCAGTTAAGGAAGTATGTTGGCAGCATAGCTGTCGACAAGGCAGAGTAGAGAAACTTGTTGTTTATGGTTGTTCGCTACACTAAATCACGGTCTTTGATAAATTCTCATTACCTTTGTTTACCAAAGATGACTAGTATTCGGATATATACTAAGCACTCTACAACTACAAGATCCTGTGCGCGTTCTCCAAATGTTACATCATATGCTTTGACTAACGTCGTTAGCTTTTGTAACTACGAAGGTTGCAACCGCAAAGTTTTTCAACACGTAGGGTACTGCCTATTTCGCATCTTCAATTTCATTCCAAGGTATCTTCGCCGCCTCCTTGAGCACACCTGTATAGATCGAAAACAGTTTGCACTTCATTATGTTAACCGTTAGTTTGTACCACGGGCTTCATTGCGTCTCTAACCCTAAAACTCCGCGCGTATTCTGCATATACCAAATCACAGGCTCTGACAAAATCCGTACGTTTTTGTGACTGCTCGTAGGTTACAGACGCAATATTTTTCAATAGCGTTCAAAATCTGCCTTCCTGTTGGTATCTGCAGGTGTGTGCGTGTGTGCGTGTGTGCGTGTGTGCGTGTGTGCGTGTGTGCGTGTGTGCGTGTGTGCGTGTGTGCGTGTGTGCGTGTGTGCGTGTGTGCGTGTGCGTGTGTGCGTTGTGCGTGTGTGCGGTGTGTGCGTGTGTGCGTGTGTGTCGTGTGCGTGTGCGTGTGTGCGTGTGTGTGTGTGTGTGTGTGTGTGTGTGCGGGTGTGCGTGTGTGCGTGTGTGCGTGTGTGCGTGTGCGTGTGTGCGTGTGTGCGTGTGTGCGTGTGTGCGTGTGTGCGTGTGCGTGTGTGCGTGTGTGCGTGTGTGCGTGTGTGCGTGTGCGTGTGTGCGTGTGTGCGTGTGTGCGTGTGTGCGTGTGTCGTGTGTGTGCGTGTGTGCGTGTGTGCGTGTGTCGTGTCGTGTCGTGTGCGTGTGTGGTGCGTGTGCGTGTGTGCGTGTGTGCGTGTGTCGTGTGCGTGTCGTGCTGTGCGTTGTGCGTGTGGTGTCGTGTGTGCGTGTGTGCGTGTGCGTGTGCGTGTGCGTGTGTGCGTGTGTGCGTGTGTGTCGTGTGCGTGTGCGTGTGCGTGTGTGCGTGTGTCGTGTGTGCGTGTGTGCGTGTGCGTGTGTGCGTGTGTGCTGTGTGCGTGTGCGTGTGTGCGTGTTGCGTGTGTGTCGTGGTGTGCGTGTGTGCGTGTGCGTGTGTCGTGTGTGCGTGTGGGCGTGTGTGCGTGTGTGCGTGTGTGCGTGTGTGCGTGCGTTGTGCGTGTGTGCGTTGGTGTGTGCGTGTGTCGTGTGTGCGTGTGTGTGCGTGTGTGCGTGTGCTGTGCGTGTGTCGTGTGTCGTGTGTGCGTGTGTGCGTGTGCGTGTGTGCGTTGTGCGTGTGTGCGTGTGTGCGTGTGTGCGTGCGTGTGCGTGTGTGCGTGTGTCGTGTGTGCGTGTGTGCGTGTGTCGTGTGTGCGTGTGTGCGTGTGCGTGTGCTGTGTGCGTGTGTCGTGTGCGTGTGTCGTGTGTGCGTGTGTGCGTGTGTGCGTGTGTGTCGTGTGCGTTGCGTGTGTGCGTGTGCGTGTGCGTGTGCGTGTGCGTGTGCGTGTGTCGTGTGTGCGTGTGTGCGTGGTGTGTGTCGTGTGCGTGTGTGCGTGTGTGCGTGTGTGTGTGTGTGCGTGTGTGTGTCGTGTGCGTGTGTGCGTGTGCGTGTGTGCGTGTTGTGCGTGTGTGCGTGTGTGCGTGTGTGTGTGCGTGTGTGTGCGTGTGTGTCGTGTGTGCGTGTGTGTCGTGTGTGCGTGTGTGCGTGTGTGCGTGTGTGCGTGTGTGCGTGTGTGCGTGTGTGCGTGTGTGCGTGTGTGCGTGTGTGCGTGTGTGCGTTTGTGCGGTTGTGGGTGCGGGTGCGGATGTCGATGCGGATATGGGTTTGGGTGTGGGCGTGGGTGTTGGTGTGGGCGTGGGTGCGGTTGCGGGTGGGGGTGTGGGCATGGGCGCGGGTGCGGGTGCGGGTGTGCGTGTGCGTGTGCGTGCACGTGCGCGTGCTTGTGCGTGTGCGTGTGCGTGTGCGCGTTCGTGCGTGTGCGTGTGAGTGTGGGTGTGCGTGTGCGTGTGTGTGCGTGCGCGTGTGTGCGCATGAGTTCTGTGTGTGTCTGTGTCTGTGTGTGCCTGTGTGTGTGTGTGTGTGTCTGTGTGTCTGTGTGTCTGTGTGTCTGTGTGTCTGTGTGTCTGTGTGTCTGTGTGTCTGAGTGTCTGTGTGTCTGTGAGTCTGTGTCGGTGTCTGTGTGTGTCTGAGTCCGTGTGTGTGTGTGTCTGTATCTGCGTCTGCGTCCGCGTCCTCGCCCGTGTCCGTGTCCGTGTGCGTGTCCGTGTCCGTGTCCGTGTCCGTGTCCGTGTCCGTGTCCGTGTCCGTGTCCGTGTCCGTGTCCGTGTCCGTGTCCGTGTCCGTGTCCGTGTCCGTGTCCGTGTCCGTGTCCGTGTCCGTGTCCGTGTCCGTGCCCGCGTCCGGGTCCGTGTTCGTATTCGTGTCCGTGTGTTCCTGTGTGAGTCTGTGTGTGTCTGTGTGAATGTGTGTGTATTTTATAGGGGTAAGGTGTGTTGTGTTTCGATAAGTTAGTTAAAGCCAGGCTGTGGCGAGAACAGGTTTGAGGTTGTTGGATGAGCGCAGAGGTTTACCTTTGTTCTACCTGGGTTATTTGAGGCTATTGTGAGGGAATACACGAGGTCACCTTGTGTGGGTTATAGGAAGAATTTTTCCATCCCGGGGAAATTTTTGTTCGTCGGTTAGTAGTAACATTTTCGTTTCCATTGAAGAGGAGTAACGTTTATGTCAGCGATTTCCTAATTTTTGGGGTAAAATTGCGCTTAAGTGGTTTGTACTAATCTGTAGTTTGGTAAATTTCTTTTGCATCCAGAAAGTACATCACAATGCACCCACCGGTTGTTCAGATAGACAAAAAAGTTGCTGTAAACATATCGCTACAATAAATTTTGTGTATATAGAAGATAAAGAACGTTTTGTAAATAAATTAGTGTTTGTGTAGATAAATTCCGGTGAAGCAGTTATTAAATCACCCGGTCTTGGCTGAAATATTTTGGGCATTAAATTTGCATACATAGGTTAAAGAAGTCGGCTAGTTGAAATTGACGATAGAAAAGTCCTGCAGGTCCGCAGAAAGCGATTGAAGATTTATTGGTATCCTCCAATCAATTAACGAAGGGTCAATCGTACGAGAACTGTCTTTACTGCTGTGAGATAGAAAGAAAGAACTTACACTGAAAAATTTTGTACAAATCAATGTAATTACTTTTCTGTGTTTATTTTTGGTCAATTTAATGAAATTTTATTTCTGCACTTGATTAAGCGGATTAACACGCTTTCTTTTGTGTGTAGTACTGTATAGACGCTCTTCAGGCGATTGATGCAATTTTTCCGAAGTGTATTCAACCGTTTGCCGTAATATTATTGGGTGTCATTTTTTTATTTTTATTACTGTATACTAATCTCAAAAATTTGTCAAATTTATGTTTTCTACGTTATCATTTCATCCCGACGTTTACATTCAGTATTTATTATATAATAATAATAATAATAATAATAATAATATGTTTTATTGCTGTAGTACATGTTATAGAAAAAAAAAACACTTTACAGAAGTCTTAAATTACAAGATTCAAATTCTTGAACACTATAAAAGGCTTTATTTAATAAAAAGAACTTAATTTTCCGTTTTAGCAATCCAAAATCTAAGTTCCTAATTTCTGTTGGTAATAAATTAAAATATTTCACAGATAAATTAATAAAACTATTATGTGTTTTGTTAGTCTGTAAAAGTTTCTACATATATCACTACTGTTTCTCGTTCCATACTCATGAACAGTGGACCTAGTTGAATAAATATCAGAATGAGCTTTAGCATAAAGTATGCAGTTTAGAGTAAAAATACTAGGAACAGTTAAAATATGAAATTTAATAAAAGAGATTTGCAATCTTCGGTATACCCAAGTCCCCAGTACTCGAACAGCGCGACGTTGAAGGGCGAAAATTCGCGACGATTGAGAGCAATTACCCCAAACTATGTTGCAGTAACACAGATGGCAGTGGATAAATGAGAAATAGGCCATTTTTAGCATATTTTCTGAAATATTATCTGCAAGGCGGCGCATGAGATATATATTAGAACATAATAATTTGGCTAAAGACTTAACATGTTCTGAAAAACTGAGTTTTGGATCTAATTTGACACCCAAAATTGCACAAAGTTGGGGTTATGAAGTGAATGAGGTTTCAAGGTGCTCATCATTTGAATGGTTTTGTTTTTATTTAGAATTAAAAGATTATTTTGGCACCACTGTTCTGCCGAAATTAAAGCATTTTGGGCCTTGATTAAAACTTTAGAAGGATCACTATCACTAATAATTAATGTTGTGTCGTCTGCATACAGAAGACAATGGTTAAGGTTAGACAAATGAGGCGGTAAATCGTTAATAAATATTAAAAAAGTGGTCCTAGTATTGATCCCTGGGGAACTCCCAAAGTCAATAAACGAGACTTTGATGTTTTATCATTCACTGTTACGACTTGGTGTCTATTTTTTTAAGTAAGAATAAATTAATTTGCAGCTAAGAGTACCAAAATTATAAATTTGTCTTAATTTCTGAACAAGAATCTCATGCGACACACTATCAAAAGCTCGAGCAAAATCTAAGAACAAGGCTATAGAATATTCACCTTTCTCAAAACAATCTAGAGTATAGTTAATAAAATGTGCTACTGCATCTGAAGTACTTTGTCCTTTGCGAAATCCAAATTGTTGTTTAAAGAATAATGTATTAAATTCAAAGAAACCTGCTATTTGATTGTATATCACACGTTCAAAAATTTTAGAAATAATTGGTAATATTGATATGGGCCGATAGTTTTTAGGATCATTAATATCTCCTTTTTTATGAAGTGGGAAGACTCTAGCTATCTTAAGCTCATCAGGAAAGAGGCCACACTCAAACGATAAGTTGATTAACTTAGTAAGAGGTTTTACTAACATGCTACCATTAAATTTAATCACTTTGGTGGATACACCATAGACATCTCTTGTATTACTACTTTTGAGAGATTGAATAATATCCCTAACAGCAATTTCTGACACAGGTTGAAACGCGAAGCAATTATTTTGATTCTTTTCAGTTACATTATCAACAGTATTTTTTAGATTAAAACTTACAGCAGAAACTTTTAAAGACGTATTTGCTGGAAGAACAAAATAATTATTAAATTCCTCAGCATCAATTGATGGCTTTTCGGGAATAGAAACGTTCATAAAACTATTAATAATTCGCCACGCAGCTTTTATATATATATATATATATATATATATATATATATATATATATATGTGTAAATATACATATACTTATTTTCGCGTACCTATGAGGGCTTTTTTTTATAAACGCGATCCATTAAGGACTACATGAGACCTTTGGGAACAGTCTTCAAACGGCCATACGAAAAATTCGCACCTTTGAGGACAATCCCCCTCCAAAACTAAAGTAGGGGAGTGCACTTTGTAAAATGTGTCCTTTGAAGACCTCGGCTATGAATCATCACTGAACATTATAAAATAAGTGATTTGTTCGTTAGGTAAGCTTAACCTTGAGCAGATTTACCTTATTTTATTCTCACCGCATAACCAAACAGAGTCAATAATTATGGATTTGTACATTTACTGAAGTTTGCTATGGGCTTTTACTTTCCTAATTATGTATATAATGCGTTTGTAGCAGTGATTTAGTGGTGACTCTATTTAGTATATCTATTTACTTTGTGCATTATTTTGCCTTACTAACGTATGAACTTTGTCAGATAGAAGAAAAAATACATTAAACTATGAAATCTCTTCTCTGCTTTTTGTCTAACAAAAAACAGTCATTTGTTTCATTAGTGTAAAAACTTCACAGCCGAACAAAACAATTTACTAACAATTCCTAAGCAATAGCTTTTTTTCCCTAAGGAAAATACCCTTACAACGATCAAGTTTTCAAATCTTGACTCCAAGGATACGCCCGAAAAGTTACGTACTGTATGATTTACCTAATGTTCTTCAATCTTCATTTGATTTGTGTCCTCAAAGGTATACTCCAACAACTACGTACTGTATAAGTTACTTACATATACTTATAGGGACTTTTTAGGACCTTATATGGCATGATCTTATTTAAAGGTACCCTCCAACATTACCAGTATTTAAAAATGTTAACGTAACTACTATTGTCCCTTACGGGGTTGACTACGGGGCAAGGCGATTTGTTTGCAGGTAAAACCATATCGTCAAATTACACAAACTCAGAGGTCTGCTCCAGAAATGTGGCGTACGACTTACACCTCGAATGGTCGCACTCAGACACGTCCAATCTTGAAGGAGGTCGAACCACGTATGGAGGGTAACTGTAGATTCCGGCACCAATTAGGTGATACGTTTAATCTAAATACGATCATGAGAACAATAGCGGGCAAGTACAGCCAAACAAATTTGAAAAGAACTTTGAAGAGAGAGCTCAAAGGTACGTAATGTCGTATGGAGTTAAATATTAAAAACCCGACTGGTCGAAGTAGTACGAAGTTCATTACAATATGTAGACACTAAATGTAACTTAAGAACAATTACAGTTCGCGCAACTAGAGATGATTTGGATCGCGCAGTGTACGTCATTGCGCCAGTGGCGGCGTAAATAATCGTTGGTACATGTACAAAATCACAATTAACATTTTGTGTTATTTTATTAACTTAATAATTTTTTCTATGACTATTAAATAATGTATTAATTAAGTATGCAATTTTAAGTAAGTAATGCCTAGTATAATTCGTATATGTGAATTATACTTCATAACTAACAGGTTATAGCCAATCACAAACCATCTAGATTATAACTCATGTTTCTTCTCTAATCGCAAAATGGTATTTGTCATAACTCACACCTATAAAATCTGATCTTACCGTGTGTGTCGTAAAATTGACATCGGTACTCCGCGTAGTACAATTGTTTTACTTTTAAGAAAAAATTCTAATTGACAGCGAATAAACCGCGTTCATTTTAGATTATGGAAAATTACGTGCATTTCTCAAACGAAAATCTGCAGGTTATCAGGCGAAAAAAGCAAAAACGTTTACTTCAGATAAAATTGCAGAGTTTATTAACAGTGCATCGGACCATGAATATCTGGCAACAAAGGTAAGAAATTCGTAAACTACACTTAAACATATTTGAGTATTTATAGAATAGCATTTTAAGGCTGCACTAATTATAGGAATTATGGGGGCCTGTCGTGCAAACGAACTGTATGCCATGAATATTGAGGATGTTGAAGACCTTAAGTCAGCTATATTAATAACTATTCCCAAAACTAAAACAAATGTAGTTATAACATTTACAGTAACTGGCAATTTCTATCACATTTTCAAGAAATATATTGATCTTCGCCCCGCTAATGTTAAATGCGATTCATTTTTTTTAAATTATCAGAAGGGAAAGGTCACATCTCAAAAAAATCGGCATTAATAAATTTGGATTAATGGGAAGAAATATCGCTAGTTTTTTAAAATTACAAAATCCGGAAATGTACACGGGATACTGCTTCCGAAGATCTTCGGCCACTTTACTTGTAGATGCAGGTGGCGATATTGCTGCCTTAAAAAGATACGGTGGTTGGAAATCAACAGCAGTGGCTGACGGATAGGTAGATGTATCCATGAGAAATAAAATTGATACTGCAGATAAAATTTTAAAATCGCTGAAACAAAATTCCACCACAAAAGATGAAATATCATCCTCGTCAACTAACGAGACGATTAATACCTCAACTCCAAACCCTCATTAATTTTAAACAATTGTCCAAATAATATAACAATTAACGTTATTACTAATAGCAATAATTAAACTTCGTTGTTAGTTTTATACATTTCAAGTCGCATAATGTTGATTTCCTTATTAAACATGTTATCTTGAAAGTTGTATATAAATTTTGTTATATATTAGCTTGCATAATGTTATAGCATTCTTGAATTGAACGGCAACTAATGTTTCTGAAACTTGTATCAAAACGTAGATTGTCATAGAAAAAGTATAGTATTCTACTCGCGTGTAATGGCTATTACTCACTCGGGTGATTACGATACGAGCCGAAGGCGAGTGTCGTAAACTCCACCCTCGTGAGTAAGAGCCATCATTACACGCTTATTGAATAATATACTATATATACATAGTGAACATGTAGATATACTTAAAATATTCATATTATAACATTAAGAATTAATCACTATCATTAAAGTCTTCGTCCGAGCTGTTTTCTCCTTCCAAATTTATGACTATACGTTCTGTTTGAATTTCCAACAATTTCGTTGAAGGTCCTGCGTAACATTCGAAATTTCTTTTTCTAATAAAGTTTTTACTTCGTTAAATTAAGTGTCACGTTTCTTTTTGCGATGTTGTTTTTCATTTCTGCCCAAATTAATTCTATAGAATTTAAATATGGATGGAAAGGTGGAAGTACTGTATCATTCTCTTTCTATAATAGGTCATCAAATTTGTACGTAATACACGGTTTTTTGTGTTGTTCAATAATATCGTATAACTGTGGTTTGAACATTTGCGGAGTAAATGATAATTTTTTGTCAACTAACCACACCATTTCTTCTTCTTCAGAAATACTGATTTGAGCTCGATTAACTTGTACATTGTGATAAGGCGCGCTGTCTATTACCACTACCGAATTTGAGAGCAAATTCGAAGCAACCTTCTCCTGGAACCATTTTTCATAGTTTGTCGAGTTTATATCGTCATAATAATCTTTGCTTTTTAATCCAGATTTAAAAACCAAACTACAACCGTTTCACCACCCGCATAATCATTCTTGGTCTTTTAGATGTTACACTTTATCCCATTTTCATTACCATCTCTCCATGATTTTGAGTGAGTGTGTCCACTGTGGACATGCGTTTCATCTATGTACACAATGGGAGGTTTTAATTCCCGGTAATACTTTATTCGTTACAAGTATGAAATCCTCAGAGCTCGAATGTCGTTCCTTTCTATATTTTCTGTTGTTTTCAGTTGTACGCCACTTAAAACCAAGTTCGGTGAAAACAGACCTTAACGATGATGCACTACCCTTCCAGTCCAAATTCGCCATAAGTTTATTACGCAAGGCATTTATATTCACTCTCGCACCCTCCGTTTTATGAAAATTACATATACAGTTGCGAAAAATCGTTTTTTTCGTATGACTGTATGCGTTACTGGAGATTCACGTACACGTTTGTTTGTCGGGACTTGAGGTTTCTTTTCTTCTACGTCAGCATCGCCTTCCTTGATGATTCTGGACACCGCAGCAATAGACACCGTAGTTGCTGCGCATGTTATTTAAGTTCTTTTAATGTGTTCGAAGGATTAATGGTTTTAAAATAATTGTACATGTTGTGCACTACCTCACGTGTTTGACTACGTATAACTTGTCCGTTCTGACCTAAGGTAGGCGTAGGGCTTAAAATCACGATATTGTATTACACAATTACTCTTGTTCTAATTTAAAACTAGAATGAACGCAGTTTTTCATTGACAATTGAAACTGATTGCAACCATAATTAGAGTAATTATGAATTCATAAGTAATAAAAATAAAAAAAAACTTCCACTTTCACGTAATCACGGAATGTTGTATGCATAATAATGGGCAATTTCCTAATCTACATTTTAAAAACATGCTAATTTCATTAATTGATTAAAGTTAAATGTAACATTTTCATTTTAAGAAAATTTTTATCCATATATTTATAACAAATAAAATTTGGGTGTGTGATTGGAATATTAAAAAGGTAAGCTGAACCACGATCTAGCTCAGCAAGGTACAAAACTTACTATAGTTGAGAGCTCTTTGAGAGAGAGGCAGATAGGTATAATTAGTAAAGCATTTGTTTGTTTTTTATTGTTGGATGCCACTCAATTTTATAGGTTTAATAATTAAAATAGAACAAAAATTGAGAAAGTTGTACATTAATACCAGAGGTAATCTGAATAACACTAAACAGCTGTATTTATATGTATATTTAAGAAAAAACAAAGCCTAATTAATACCAGTATAAAGTAACTAAAAGGGTATTTCTCGTAAAGCTTTACGATTTTAAATAATTACTAAATCAACACAATCTATCATTACTTAAAATTCAAAATGGAATGTGATCAACACTGTATTTAATACTAAAACCTATACTTAACCAATGTCAACAAATATTACAGATACTAGGTTATGCACTCAAAGGTTTTTATCTCAGAAACCGAAATCAGCTGTTTCTTTTGTAAACGTACCAAAACACTTTAACTTTATTTTCAAACGAACTGCAAGTTGAGAAGCTCATTTCCATCATATCATAAACATACAGTAAGGTAAGATAATTTTCATTTGTCTTCCACATACGAGTAAACGAATTGTAGATCAAACAACGAAAACGGGTAGATATACAGCATGTGTTATTGATGCAAAACAAAGCTATCTCCATTTACAATTCTTGAAGATGAAATTGCATTATCATACACCCCATTTTTAGTCTGTGAACATCGTGACGTCATTTACCACGCTTTTGCAACGATACGAAATTCATTAACATAAGATTAACGGTTACCCTCAATGTAGGGGCGTACCCTTGTTCCCTATTAAATGTAATACAAAAATGTAATTAGGAGCCTTACATACCTTATACAAGGGAAGTAAAACTTAAAAACGTAACATAGAAGAAACGGTAGAAGAAACGGAAATGAATTAAGCGTGTTCAGTTCGCATTTACGCATAAAACAAAATTGATGTGGCTAAAATAGCTGTTACACACCATAACGTATGTACAGGGACGTTCGTAATTACCGTACACTAAAGCGAAAATATCGATATATACCAAAATTTAATTATTGAAAGAAACGAGATACCAACGTGCTGTAAATATATTTATCAATAATAACACAAACTCGAAACTTAAAATAAGGTAACGATAGCCAAGAATTGGCACGTTACAATATTTTATATAACTTTGTAACGAAATAATTTAGGTTTTTGTCTCTTGAAATTATTTTGTTATTTCTCATTGTAAATTTCTGTACAAGTTGTACATGTTTACTCAAACTTTCTTTCTAAGAATGCTTACGTTGTTTCTGTTCATAACTTGAACCACATATTTCCAAGTAATTTTAGTATCAGTCTAATATAAATTTTCGTACCTTTGGTTATTCAAATGCTATAAATTCATATTTATATGTTTCATTTAAAATCTGCATTGTTACTCCCTCTAGTGACGTATCCTAAAATATAGGTAATTAAGGGGAATTATATTACAAGCTTTTAAAAGTCCTCTCTAGATGGCGTTAGTGGAGAAATCACAATTTAGAATTTCTGGTTTTATTTAGATAAAAAGGGTGATAACAACGTATTGTGTTTAATACAACTTTAACATAAAAATTACATCTTCTTTCTTTCCTGTGGCGTCCATTTTGCCAAGCTGAACATTTTTGATGTCTTCTTGAAAATTGCTTGATAGTATTATACGATATAACTAATCGGATATATCTTCAAGAAGCATAATTTGCAATAAAGCAATTGGTGCTTTTTCTAATCATTATTTACAAGTTTTGTTGCTCGCTTACATGCGGTTTTAGAAAAATTTTCTTCGGCAAGATCGAGTAAGTTACCAGTGAATTTCTCTGATTTTGTTAGTAATAACGGACTTTCTTTCTTAGGGTTTGAAGACGTTTTAATCAAGACATGAATTATTGATGCTTCCATAAAGCAAGGAAAGCACTTCGATAGATTTTCATTTGGCCCGTTACATCTAAGGGGTAACGAATAAAGATTATTTACCTACAAAGTGTTAATTACCTGCTCCTTTTAGCTTGCACGAATTACCTTCTTCTTTTGGCTTCAACGAAGTACCTTCTACTTTTGGATTCTACGATTCAACTTCAACTATTATCTCCATATTATCTACATACAAGTACTATTCTGGTTTACCTTCTGAGTCGTAACTAAAATCAAACAGGATCATGACAACTTCTGCCTATGTTCGTGATCTGAGAGCATCGACTGAACGTAATGACAATCTGCTTATAGAAAGGTTAGATCGTTCCTTTTTCTTTTGTTTTCTCTATGGTTACATGAACTTTAATTGAATAATGATAAAGTACACCTGCTAAAAATAACGTAATCAATTAGTCAGTTAAAGTAATACCTGTTATCACTATATCCTTGTTGCTGTATCAATAAGTAATCCTTCACTTCACAACCACGTAACCTTCCTTATCTGTTCTTTTACCATTACTTCCTTTCCCTCATTTTGTTTGTAATTATAATAATAACATTTAATTGTATCTGTTGTGGCTGCCATTTTTGGTGTTGTGTGCGACATCACTGTAATTGGGATGCGCACAAGTAATTACAAAGTAGTCAAACGAACCGTTAGATGAACATATGTTTTCATTACATTTGGTGTAGACATTAATTTTTTTTTCTTCTTGAAATGTATGCAATTATTAAATTTTCACATATATTTGGTTCATTATTGTCTAAGAAAAAAATGCTTGCTGAGCTATAAAAGTTTCGTGTGGCTCACTATAAAATTTTATTTCGTTATTATCCGTTTTGGTGTAAACCATCGCAAGTTGTTTTGGTTATTATTTAGTAATAAGTTACGCTTTGTATAGGCGTCGATATACTTTTCTCTTTTAGGAATACAACGGAAGGCCTTCCCTTGAAAAGGGGAAATGTTTAAGTTTGGTTTTTTTGTAAAATAGAGAAAAACTATTCTGGTTTGCGAACGGTATTTAATTACTATTTCTTTTTTTTTGTACATTTGGGGTATCTAAATATATTGTTTTGTTGTGGATTAATTAGATCCACACCTTCAATTATTTAGTCTAAATTTTTAAAAATAAAATATACATTTGTTTCTTTCGCACTACAGTAGTGTTGTTATTTCTATTTCCTCTAGTACTTCCCTTTTCCTACAATCTCCTTGCTCATTCCATCCTGCACCACTGTCCAAGAGTCGGGGCAGCGGTGAATCCTATCTCTACATAGGGGAGCGGCTCTTGGTGCCGGCATCTTTAACATCCTTTCTTCTCTCACCCCGCCCGAACCGACATTTTTGAGCTAGTTCGGTGTGCTCACTATCTGTGAATGAGCAGAGAATCCTTTCCTTCTTCCTTTTTCTTCCAGCTCCCCGTTTAAACACGTAACATAAAATTCTGGCGCCCAACGTGAGGTAGCAATTATGCAAACTTTGTTTCAGCGTTTACTTGTACCTCTTCTTGAGGCAAAACAACTCTCGCTTATTCGACGCAATCTCACTCCTTTCTATCAGACAGCGTTAGCTCTTACAGAAATTAATTCTATTTCACAACTTCTCGCTTTTGGCAAAAAATTGGAACAAAATAAACACAATATTGAAACTTTCAAACCTCCTCCTTCTAGAAAAACTTCAAAATTACTGGAACCTAGTCCTGCTTATGTACATGCTACTGATAATTCTCCTCACTCTTCTCATCGCTCCTCTGCACCATTTCTTAATACCATTTCTCCTTCCCCTACTCCTCTTCCTAAACCTATTTGTTGCTGGAATTGTTCCAAATTAGGACATCTCTCTCCGTAGTGTACAATACCTCAAAAACTCCATTGTTACGGTTGTGGAAAACCTGGAGTAACCAAACCACACTGTCCTGTTTGTTCCACACGTTCTTCGGGAAACTGATGTCGGAGCTCTCTAACCGAGGAGAGGATGCCACTCTATCTGTAATCTCGGAAACTCCTTTTGCTGGTTTAGACGAAAAACAGCGGCCTATTCTAAATTTTGTTTTTGCTAGCGTCAGGGATGACGAACGTCCTTATCTTAAAGTCTCCATATTTGGTCATATCTTCAAGGGTCTCTTAGATAGCGGTTCTTCTCGCACTATTCTTGGGGGTCTAGGTTGGCAAATCCTCCAACGCCTTAACTTACCTTTATCTTCTTTAGATCTTTCTTCCTGTATAGTTGCTAATGGTACTAAATGCCATATTCTTGGGTCAAATTTTACTACCACTTACTGTAGAATCAAAAACGGTTATGATTAATGCTTTAGTTGTTCCGGAAGTATCTCAACAACTGATTCTTGCTATTGATTTTTGGAAGTCAATTAACTTTGTGCCAGATGTCCGACATGGCCAATGGTCCTTCGATACTTGTCCTCTTGCTTCCCTTTCCTTTGATCACTTAAATTCCCTCACTGAATTATCTCCTGTCCAACAAAATTCTCTTCAGTCTCTCATCAATACTACTTTTTCAAAATTCTCCTCTTCTCTCGGATGCACTTCTCTGGTGGAACACCACATTACTCCAAATGCTGAACCAATCAAGCAGCGGTATTATCCTCTTTCTCCTGCCTTACAACAAATTGCAAATAAGGAATTGGATGAAATGTTAGCTCTGGGTGTCGTAGAGCCTTCTACTAGTCCCTGGTCTAGCCCAATAGTACTAGTCAAGAAAAAGGATGATAGTTATCGTTTCTGCATTGATTTTCGCAGTCAATGAAATAACCCTAAAGATGCTTATCCCCTTCCTTATATCTCCTCCATTCTAGATCGCTTACGCGACGCGCGGTTCCATTCCTCCCTAGATATTCGCTCTGCCTATTGGCAAATCCCCCTTTCTTCTTCTTCTAAAGCTATTACTGCCTTTACTGGCCCTAATCGTGGCTTATACCAATTCACTCGTATGCCGTTTGGGCTACATAATTCTCCAAATACATTTCAACGCTTAATTGATCGTGTGTTAGGAGCAAAAATAAAATATACATTTGTTTCTTTCGCACTACAGCAGTGTTGTTATTTCTATTTCCTCTGGCACTTCCCTTTTCCTACAATCTCCTTGCTCATTCCATCCTGCACCACTGTCCAAGAGTCGGGGCAGCGGTGAATCCTATCTCTACATAGGGGAGCGGCTCTTGGCGCCGGCATCTTTAACATCCTTTCTTCCCTCACCCCGCCCGAACCGACATTTTTGAGCTAGTTCGGTGTGCTCACTATCTGTGAATGAGCAGAGAATCCTTTCCTTCTTCCTTTTTCTTCCAGTTCCCCGTTTAAACACGTAACAACTTTGTATCTGAAGAAGCCATTTATTGCCTTTCTACCACAAACAACGCAAACATAGTATCTTTAACATGACACACTTAAATAATAAGTATCGAGGTGTTAATTATGTTTGTAATCACTGTTATACAATGACGTATTATACACTTGGAACAATTTAGTTGCGACGGTACTGAATTTCTCGAATTACCGCGAGTAGAATGTTTGAAAACGGATGCATGTGCAGATGTACATTCATCCGTTTTGAAATACATCTATGTTTGAGTGTGCTGTACCCGAATTAATTCTTAAAAGGCCTCTAATCAATATATGGCGGTCTACGCAAACGTGACTAGTACATGGAGTTTTTTCCAGTTGTACAGTACATGGCAATCCCGGCTCCCTACGTGAGGCAGTACATAGAAATCGACGATCTTTCAGGCGAACAGATGATCCTGCGGTAAAAGATATTGTGAAAACATCGAACAGAAATGTTATTAAATTGATAGTAGGTCCTATTTTTTACATTTCATTCAAATTTTAATTGCTTTTTCATAACCCTTAATCGCATTTTAATAAAATTTTTCTTCTTAATGGGTAAATGCTTCTAATGATCTAGAAAATATTTTTTAAGGCGGCTTTTTTATTCCACTAACACTATGCCATCTTGCAACAGCTGAGGATTCGCCATGAACTCTATTTTCAAACATCCCAAGACTTGTGGACCTCGTGGAATCCCGTTTTTAACAGTAGGTATCCCGTTTCTGACAGTTAAGTTCTGCTGTACGCATCGTCATTAACACTGGACTCTAATTATAAGAGCAGGGATTCCGCCAGCCCACGATAGCCGCGGTAATTGCTAGTTAGCACACAGTTTGCAATTCTACCACTTGGTGTAATTTAAAAGCCATCGGTTTAACTTTCACTCGTTGCAAATGACACTAATTAGAACAACATACGATACTAACCAAAAAAGATGTTTTTTATTTTATCGCTGTAAAATTGTAAAAACACGCAGTATATATCAACCTAATTATTTCGTCGTTCAAATTAGTCATGTAGTGAAAGTCAGACATTGATAAATCGTTTTAACGTGTAAAGGCTACACGTACATATGGTAAGAGTAGAATAAGGGGAGATTCCGCCTAGTACTTTTAATCGAATGGCGTAGCCACGCGCACTTCCAGCTGATTGGTCGTGCGCGCACATACAGCCTCAGGCTGATGGTTATAATTAGAGGGGCTTAGAGTAGGCCACGTCCCCTGTTTTCTGATTACTCCATATACCACGCCCAGCAACCAGGCTCTGTGTTCTGGTTGGAGGACTAAGGCACTGTATTCTGATTGGTTGGTTTTGGTTGTTTACTTGTGGCGACATCTAGTGGTGTATTTTTAAAATTAATGAATATCTTCTGTAATAGGCTGATCGTGGCTCCACCTGGTGGTTAACCCGACTGCAGTGGCCCCCTTCTTTGTTTGTTTGTGAAGCCATCTAGTTGTGTATTTTTTAAAAAGCTAATTGCAGATGTTTGTAATAGGGTTTGATCGTGGTTCCACCTAGCGGTATATTTTAAAAGTAATGGAAGGTGTGAAGGTGTAAAACAACATAAGATTTAGATCTACAAATGAGTGAATAAGTTATCAGTTTGAACCTTACTAAATATTTAAACCAATATTAAGTTAGTCGGCATGTCAGCAAGACGTGACATACGTATTGTTGTTGTTGATGGATTAACTGCTTGAAACTTACTACCACAAAACAAAAATGTTTTTATTTTTCGACTCAACTTCATCATTACACAACATAGTAATTATAATAATAAAACTGTTTTTGGAAAGGAATTTAAATTGGTTGTTTGCCTACAGAATGAATTGAAACACCTTTACTCTTCAAGTTCTTATTAAAATCTGTTTATGGATTTGCTTGTAAACGTATTAATAACTACTTCGCTGACCTGATGTTTGTTAAAATAAAAGATAAAGTGTATTATCAAAATTGGAACTTGTTTATTTGCCCATTTTCAATAACGACTTTGTGTATTCAAGCTTGTTTATAAATCTAAGATCCTTTTGGTAGAGCTTGGTTTCAAATCAATAGCTTAGACTTAAATTTTAAATCTTGTTTCTATATAAAAGATGTTTTTATAGAAATTTGTTTCAGATGGCCATAGTAAATACGATTCCGATATTACTTAACGCTTTAGTAATTGGGAAGTAATTAAAATCTGTTTGAGGATTTGCTTGTAAACGTTTTAATAACTACTTCGCTGGCCTGATATTAGTTAAAATAAAAATGAAGTGTATTATCAAAATTGCAGATGAAAGTCAATTGCATCCTGCATATTGAACAAGCTGTACGAGTTAAGAACCAACTCATTTGTAAATTGGGTTTAGGGCAATCTCAAACTGTCTAATTTGATACTAGAAACGGTGCTCAGAACTCTAATGCAGTTTAAAACTGCAACTTTTCCCGGTTTCGATCGGCATCCTGTATTGAGGGCTGCAGCAGTATCAAGGGTCCACTTTTTAACGTAACTCCAGAAATGCAATTAAATGTACGTCAATCTCTTCAGCAAAGGCTTGAAAAGTGTTTCGAATTAATTGAGTACCTCTTGAATTGAAATGTTTGTTATTGTTTATTTTTATTTTCTGCTAATAGCTTTAGTTTGTTAACTGGGATATGTTTAACATAAAATTAAAAAAAAATTATTATTTTGCGCCCTTTTCCTTGTTTTTCTGTTACATGACTACTGCGATACAGCAAAAAAGAAAATAAAAAATAGAACATCGCCAATTCTGTAAAAACCGCTAAAGATAGACCAATATGTATATTAACAAAATCTAAAGAGAAAAAAATCCGCGTCTGTATAAATATAAATATATACCCTATTTAAACAAATCAAGTTATCCATGATTCAATTTTTCGAAAATCAAAAATTTAGCAAAAAATCTATCTCAAAAATTATTCTTTCCATCAGTTTTTATTAACTTTTTCATGCTCTGTCGAATGGTGAAAACCGCGTATTCCTACCTAATTTATTTGCGAGATATTAGCCATTTGTGAGTATGCCGCAAACGTGAGATAACACCGAAACGGTGGACTGTATGTGACATGTATGCTTAACAAAGTGCCCCTCAATTTCAACAGGAAATTCAAAAATGTAATAATATACAGGGTGTTCCATTTAAAATAAAAGAGTAGAGTGACGTGCAGAAAAGTGAAACACTCTGTATACATGAAAATATTTTTAGGTTATAGAGCTTGAAAAATAAGTTCGTTTTTATACTTTTTCTTTACAACAAATAATAAAGATGCTAAAAAGGAATGCCAGAGCGATGGCGGACCTGGTATGCAGCAGTTTGATGTACGTATAAAGCCAACTATGAAATACAATTTTAGTAAAAAAAACTAGATTCTTAATAAATTAAATATTGTTAACTGCCTTGAAAATAACAAATGACAACACCCTCTAACGGTCGAAGGCTAACAGTGAAAAATGTCGTAACCAAAGAATAAATTTAACAAAATTTAATCAAATTATGATGTAAGTGTAAAGTTGTGAAAAACTTAGTTTGAAATTGTTAAAGCCATTCACATGACATCAATTAATAATTTAGTCTAATCTAACAATAAAATAGTTTTGTTAATAATTGTAAATGTTATTTTACCGTGAAAACACAATGTAGTACGTTTAATATGATTTCTAACTTTAATTTTAATTTCTACTACGTAAGTTAAATTATCATAGTGCTGTGGTAGCTGAACATATAGTTAATACCAAAAGCTAAAATTAAAATTCAGACGTGCCGTTGTGTCTTGTTTTAATTATAAGATGCCAAAACCTATTTAAACGAAGATTTTATTCCTGCCTTTTGTAGTTGTTAGGATGTTTATATATCTCAACAGCTTTTACGTTGTAAACAAACATAATTTTCTCTTGACGATATTTCCATATTATCAAATTAAATATCATGATCTAAATTATTTAAAGCATGCAGATTTCTCGGTTGACCTAATCCACAAAATCTTATATTTTCTTTATGCCTTGTATCAAAGCTACATTTTGTGGTTCCATTACACTTTTTCACACGAACAAGATAACTTATACACTTGATGATAATGTGTTTGAAACTCCTTGAGGTGTCCCTAAATGTTCTTTAATTTTTCTTGTAAGTTTAAAAATAGTCCTAATGCCATGATTAATTAAGATTTTTTTATTTCTATTTGTAACATTAGTTATAAAAGGAAAAAAAGCAGTACCAACATTAACCACTGGTTTTCCGTTATGGTTGTCTAGCAGGTGTACCTAATAACGTTATTAATATTTATACCTACTGGATTACTAACGGCCTGTGACATATTTACCACCCTCACACTCCTGTATACCTCTGTAATAAACCCATTTCTATAACAAACCGAAACATAATCATTGTCATAAGAATTCGTCTTATTAGATTAAATGATCAAAATAAATAACTAGATCGAACCCGCTATCTAAAGTATAAATTAAAAAAAACAAATAAATATAAATTAAATAAACAAATAACTAACGCTAATTCGTAATCGAAAATCTAAACTAAAAATAATTAAAATCATTTTTTTTCTTCAAATAAATAACAGCAAGACAGTCTAAGTAGTGAATGGCAAGTTTATACGTGGAATGTTAGAGGTATGCATTGTAAAGAATTTGAAATTGCGAATGTGATGAGTGACAGGCAGCTTGATCTTCTTTGTGTATCGGAGACAAAGCGCAAATTAAAGGATGCTGTGAAGATGGAGAATGGCAGTCTAGTACTATGGTCAGGAGTTCAGATTGAAATGCGTCGCGCTAAAGGAGTTGGAGTAATCGAAAGTGAAAGAGCGAAAAGATGTGTTAAGAGGTACGAATTGGTAATGTGGGGCAGAAGGGAAGTGGAATTTCGCATGTTATACACGGGTGAATGGAGAAAGAGACTCAGAATGTGGGATGTACAGAGAAAATATACTGAACAATTGCTAGGAAAGTTCGGAGAACCAAAAGAGTTAATGAGAATGGTGAACGTCTGTGTGGAGAGAAACCTGTCTGTATCTAATACGTGATTTAGGCTAAAAAATGTATATATATATATATATATATATATATATATATATATATATATATATATATATATATATATGGCAAAGAGGTAATGACGTTAAAACTCTGCGTGGATAAGCTTTAAGAATGTGTCAATTGCGTGCAGATATGTAGAATACCGACATAAATAGACAGAAAAAATTTGCTTGGTGGAATGAATCGGCAAAACGGCAGTATGTGAGAAAAAAAGACGCGTACATGGTATTGATTGCTGTAATAAATGACACTGAGAAAATGCGATTGTATGATGTGTACAGATTAAGAAATAAAGAAGCGAAGGAGGCAGTGAGAATATGTAAAGGGGAAGTGATCGTCGAGAGAGGGGAGAAAATGCAGAATGATTTTGAGGGAAACTGAGGAGCATATTGGGTTAATTGAGATTGAGGAAAGGGTAGGAAAGTAGAAAAACAGTAAAGAAGCAGGCGTGGATAAAATCACCGGTGAAATGCTAAAGAATTAAGGTGCAGCTTATATGAAGATTGTGTGAATTATTCAATGTATGCCTTAAGTGTAGAAAAGCGCCGAGTGATTCTAAGAGCGCGATCATTGCACCACTATATAAGTGTAAGGGGAACAAGAGTGATTGCAAAAACGACAGAGGAGTAAGTCTGCTCAGTGTACCTGGTAAAGTATTTGAAGGAGTACTGATTGATAGAGTACGTGAAACTACCAAACCAAGATTTGAGATGTGCAGGGTGGGTTCATGCCTGGCACAGGATGTATGGATTAGATTGTTTCACTCAGGTGATCGATGAGTGAATACCTTAGTATTGAGTAAGGAGTGCGGCAAGGCTGTGTGATGTCACTGTGGTTGTTCAGTATATACATGGATAAATGCGTTATGAAAGCATGTAACACAAATGGTGTAATGGTTGGTGATGCAAGCGAGTACTGGTGTGTGCAGTTGAAACAGTCTTATTAAGCGAGAATGCGGATGAGCTACAAACTGCTCTTAAGAAGTTTTATATTGTCTGTGAGAGAATGAACCTAATGGTATACTTAAACAAAACAAAGGTTGTGGTGTTCAATCTGGAAGGTGAAAAGGAGGGTAGAGTATTTACCCTGTATGATGAAATTGTGGAGCAAGTGGACGAGTTGGTATATCTGGGTAGAATGTTCACTGCAGATGGTACAATGGATGGCGAGATTGGACGACGGATCGATGCTGGAAGGAAAATGATTGATGTATATGGACGATAATGAAAAACGAAAGCATGACCGTAGCTGTGACACGAGCAATCCATAATGGTGTGTTTGTCCCGCCAGTACTGTATGGAAGCGAGACATGGATATGTCAAAAAAAGTTCGAAAGTAAAATAAATGCCGTGGGCATGAGATTCCTGAGAAGCGCATGCGGTAAAACGAGAAAGGATAAGGTGAAGAATGGGTGTATAATGAAGGAGTGTGGCGAAGAAAAGAAGATGATAGATAGGTATAAAAGTAGTACACTGCATTGATTTGGTCACATCGAAAGAATGAACAACGCCAGGTTAACCAAGCAGATTTATGTGCGTGAAGTTAGGAGGTAAGGCTTGGCCTGGTAGGCCACGTAAAACGTGACTGAATGAAGTAGAATGTATGATAAAAGAAAGGTAAGGAGTTTTAAATAAGGACATTTCAGAAACAATGTATGAATCTCGCGGGTGCATGGAAAAAGGTTTCTAAATAACGAGGCAGGGATTGTTTTGCCAACCCCGCTAGGGAACGACGTAAATGTTATGCTATGTTATGCTACACACACCTCAGATATCTTACCTTCGAACTTCCTTTGACATGTTTCCTTTCCATACAACACCAGGATCAATATAACAATCATGTTTATTTTCGTCTTCATCTTCATTTTCAGTGTCATCATCATCGTAAACGTCAACGTCACCGTCATATTCACCTTCACGGTCACCGTCACCGTCAATATTACCATCACCGTGAAGTGTAAGGCAATTGTAAATTACTTAGTCCGAAACAAAATGAAGTGATTCTTTCCCGTCTATACACGTAATGCGGGCAGGTGTAGTCGAAAAGTGCAACAATAAGAAACTTTGTGCACTTGCCCGTTGGAACAATAAAATAAATTGTCAAGTAGGACTTCTATTAGAGAGGGCATGTTAGTACGGAGTTCGGTTACAGTATAGACATTAAGTGTAAGTTCAGAAGCGACATGTTCCGTTCAACACGTTAATTTATTCCTAAAAGACCGCTAATGAATATTTGGCATTCCGTGCGAATGGGACCAGTGCATGGCACTTCTCCCGGTTGCTCAGTGCAAACGCATGACGACATATAAAATATAACAGCATTAGAGATAGGCCACATTGGGTATATCATAGAGTTTTGAAGGGAAGTTGCGTCAGAAACATACGAAAGAACCACAGATAACTTCATTTAGGGAAAATATTCTGAAAAAGAGAAAGCTTTAAATCTTGATCTCGACAGTTTACATATTGTTATGACTTACTAAATATTCTTGAATATTACAGTAGATGTCCTCAAAGGTATCCTCCAACCAGTACGTACTATAGGAATTTCATCTAAGTTCAGTTACGCGTCATTAACTTATGTAAGTAGTTCAAACGTTCTAGATCGTTTCTATCTTCTTTTGAGTCATGGTGACATACGAAATAGTAGCACAAATAATTTGATGGGACCAGCTAATAAATGTATGACTTGCATCGGTTTTTTCGTGGAATTGAGTTACTTCAATATCTTTATAGGTACCTTTGAGGACCTTAGTTGGCATTATATTCCTCAAAGGCACCTTTCACTGCATAGTAATTCGGATCTTTAATTTTATTGAAGTATGTCAGCAAAGTATATGTGGCAGTATCGCACATGTAATACTAATCAAAACATCATCGGAGGTATTCCACATCGGAGCTATACGTTTGAAAACGTTTAACGGCAAATAAAAAGAAACTGCATGATAGATAGACTACATGTGCCATATAATGATAACGAAAAGAAACTACTTGAAAATATATTACACAGAAGTTGTAATTTTAACAACGCTTTACAGCAATGAAAAGATTATTGCATTTCGTATGTAAAAAAACTCCCAAAAAGAATTTTCAAGAGACTTCTAAGCAGTTTCTCGATGAACAATTAGTCTTTAAGAATGCAAAATGTATAAAAATATATAAACGCACTTAGTATTTATACATGAATGCAAAATCTTGAAGGAATAACTAGAGTTTATGGGTGTCTCTGTTATCGTTATGTTAAGTCTTCAAAGGTACACCATCTATAAAGTAGTGTCATTTAAATTATACTGCAACTGCTCATATTAGAACAGGTGTTAGCGCACTAAGTAGTACCTAATGCAAGCCAGAAAATAAGCGAATAATCTACGAGAAATGAAAAGGGTTGGGAAATAATTTTTAGCGCAGTCATATGTGGGTTCTTGAGGAGCATATTCCAAAATTAGTTTGAATATACAGGGTGGCACAAAAATAAAGTACATATCAAAGTTATATTTTTTATTATGGAACACCCTATAATTTTTTATATTTTTAGATACTATAGACCAAATAAAGGTAAGTTTCTGTTACACTTCTTATACCTAAAACTGATCGTTTCTGAGAAATTTTGAGAAATATAAAAATAGATATTATAATTTAAAAATTGCTTACACCCTGTAACATAGAACGAGCTGCTCAAAATTAAATCTACTGGTTAGCTGAAAGGTTAAAGCATACTACCATATAAAAGTTTTATTTCAAAATTATACAGAGTGGTGAAAAAAGTTGCTCCAAAGTTTAGGCACACATTTTATTGAATAGCTTCTTAAAGTTAAATGGAACACACCGTATTTAGTGGCTTATTTCGACGCAGAATTAGATTCCCTTTAAAACTATATTATGGTTCCCTATGCCTATCTCTTATGCTTTTTACGCAAACGGCGTTTTTATATTTTACTTTTTATCTGCTATACCTATCCTACTATTTTTTAATAATAGTAGGCTTTGGCCAAGATGGCGTTAATTATTTCAAAAAAAATCATTTGACAGTCACGCTACTTGTTAGTCAAACCATTACCGTTGTTTAAAGTAGTTAAAAATAGTTTTTAGAGATTGTTACATTTCATTAGTTAAAATGAGAACTTACCCCCAGGAAGAACGAATTGATATGATCTTGGTAATCGGTCAGTGTGAAGAAAACTGTTTATTAGCGTCAAGAGTATATGCCCAAAGGTATCCTAACAGGCATCATCCTAATAAGCGTTCATTGGAAAAGTTTTGCAGCTTTTCCGATGATCAGACAGTGTGTCTTATACTAAGCCCGAACGACAAAAATCGGTTACCGGAAATGAGAAAAATGAATATTTAGTGATCGAATCTCTGGTAGAAGAGCCTCAAACAAGTCACCGAAAAATACATGAAACAACTGGAATAAGCAGACAGAGCATCCAAAGAATAATTAAAAAACACAAATTTTACCCGTATCACATGCAACTACATCAATAACTTTCTGAAGAAGATTATGATCGACGACTGAATTTTTGTTTATGGGTTCTAGAAAAGTTTGGTGATGATGAAAATTTTTTTGAATACGTGCTGTTTTCCGATGAGTCAAGCTTTGAAAACAACGGATTAGTTAATAGACATAAGTTTCACTACTACAGTGACGAAAATTCTAATATTTTTAGAACCCTTGATCACCAGCACAGATGGTGTGTTAACGTGTGGGTTGGAGTAATCGGAACGCAAATGGTAGGTCCATACTTTTTTGATGGCGATTTAAACGGCGCCATGTTTCTTAGATTTATTAGGAACAATTTGCCTATACTATTGGAAACTATTCCGCTTAATATTCGTCAACGAATGTGGATGCAGCTAGATGGTGCTCCTGCACACTTTGATACACGTGTTAGGAATGAATTAGATGGGCAATATCACAATAGATGGATAGGACGAGTAGGTCCACAGGACTGGCCAGCCAGGTCTCCGGACCTAACAAGTCTCGACTATTTTGTATGGGAATATATTAAAAATATTGTTTACAATTCACCGCCAACAACACCTAACGATATGAAAATACGAATAAGAGAAGCATTTCGTTCCATAACGCCAAATATTTTATTCAGGGTTCAGCAATCATTTCGAAAAAGGGTTCGCTTATGTGTTGAGAATAATGGACACAACATTGAAAATTTATTGAACTAATAATTATTTTACTATTTAAGTTTGTTAATCGTTCAATAAAATGCTTTAAAAAAATGCTTTTTAGATTTTCATTACAATACATTTACGATAAAGAAATTATTCATAAGTAAAATATAAAAACGCCGTTTGCGTAAAATGCATAAGAGATATAGGGAACCCTAATATAGTTTTAATGGGAATCTAATTCTGAGTCGAAATAAGCCACTAAATACAGGGTGTTCTATTTAACTTTAAGAAGTTATTCAATAAAATGTGTGCCTAAACTTTGGAACAATTTTTTTAACCACTCTGTATAATTTTGAAATAAAACTTTTATATGGTAGTATGCTTTAACCTTTCAGCTAACCAGTAGATTTAATTATGAGCAGCTTGTTCTATGTTACAGGGTGTAAGCAATTTTTAAATTACAATATGTATTTTTATATTTCTCAGAAACGATCAGTTTTAGGTATAGGAAGTGTAACAGAAACTTACCTTTATTTGGTCTATAGTATCTAAAAATATAAAAAATTATAGGGTGTTCCATAAGAAAAAATATAACTTTGACACGTACTTTATTTTTGTGCCACCCTGTATATTCAAAAATAATTTTGGAATATGCTCCTCAAGAATCCACATATGACTGCGCTAAAATTATTTCCCAACCCTTTTCATTTCTCGTAGAAAAACCGAGGCGTATGTATATTATATATATATATATATATATATATATATATATATATATATATATATATATATATATATATATATATATATATATATATATATATATATATTGTTTAATGAGAGATGGATGAATTTTGGGTAGCTGCTTGGGAAAAACTGGTACCTGTTGCAATTTAACCCTTGACTAACTCCAGTATTCTCTATCTCTCTTTTCTCTCTCTCTCTCATACTTTCAATGATCCAGGTTTAAAATATAAAAATTATTTTTTAAACATAAAAAAAGTATGCTATAGTTCAAAGTATACGCCAATTTTGTAAAATTGACGGTAAGCGCTCTTTTGTTCTCGTTAAAGCTTGCTTACTTTTTGTTTGTTTCACTTTTTCTTACTATGAGCCGCACTAGGTTTGCTTTTTTTAATCTGTGGTCTGATTTTTTCAATTTCTGTATTCAACCTTTCCCAAAATATTAGGTCTAGTCAAGCATTTCGTTCTAAGCAATCTTTTCGTATTAAATGTCGTATCATTTCCATAGGATTATTGTACTGATCAATTATTGAATTAATTAAATTCTTTGTGTACATAGGGAAGTAACAAAACCTTACACAAAAGCGTAATATAAAATTGTTCTGGAAGAATTAGAATTAAACAACCTGTATTTCTAATGCATTGCAAGAAAGTTTCATACATAGACGAATTAAGGAACTCTTAATAACGGGTTATTTGACATAAGTTTGTAGTTGTAACACAGTTAATTGTGAACGTAGTGTTGCATAAGTTGTCTTATTCATAAAGACATTAATTTTTATATGGTGTGATGTTTGTATGCACGCAATAACTAAGTTTCTGTTATAAATTAGTATTTTGTAATCGCCCTTAATTGGCTTCCGAAATTATTATAATAGTTTCATATTAATGTTGCAATTGTTACACGGAGAACCTAATTATAGATATAATGCAGTTTAGTATGAGTAATTTACACATTAGGGGATATTATTGATGATTTTTTTTATCAAATGCCTTTCCTAATTAAAAATCAATTTTAAATGTTGTAGTAGAGCGCATTACACAGTATGGACTCGTGTGCAGATGTCTAAGGTACTCCTTTCATTCATTTCTTCATCCGATGTTACCATAAACACTTCGGAAAACGGTTTACAGCATTCTCAAACTCAGTACTATAAACATTTTCCTTTTTTACACACAGTTTTTTTTCAGATTCATATTATCCTTCTTTCTCCATACAAGCAATTGTATTGCATACGTATTTATCTTTACTTATGGAGCTCTGCAACGTTCGTACAAACGTTAAATCGTGCTCTGGCTGAAACACTATAACATTGTGTCGTGCAATCAAATATTTTAGGTGTCCTAGGTTACCTACACCCTCGTTACACTATTTAAACATAATCGTCTATCAATGAAGGTTCATCACTTAATAATTCACTGATGTTTACATTGTAAGCTTTAAAATTTCCATATATTGAAGCAGTATTGGTGTTTACGCCCAGTGAAATGTTTGCGTTCATCTCCAAAATCTAGATTTGCCGAAGTAGATCCAGAGACAGATACTTCAAAAATAGTTCAATATATATCTTTCAAAAACTTACTAAACATTAATTCATTTTGTAATGTCTGTCATGGCAACATTCCGGTATTACGCAACATTTAATTCTATCTTTTATTCCCTTTTCCATGTTGATAATCCAATTACTGATGACATTGTTCAGTAGAAATTAAGATCTCGTTTTAGTACATGTTTCTTAAGTGGTGATGGGAGATTTTCAACTTTCCTGCGTAAACTGACAAAATTCTAACTATTGTTTAGTAAAGTTTAAACCATTAATAATACTAAGTAACATTTACAGCGGCATTCGAGTCCTTTCCACCCTTGGCAATTATTTAGACTCACTGTAATGGATTCTGCTTCAAAGTAATCGTGGTCAATCCTTCTATATCGCACAAAAAGGTTCTTTGTGTATATTGCAAGTACTGATTTTTCAAATGGAGTGTATCCAAAAGGCCTATCTTTATTAAAATTTTGAACAACGCAGTCTTTTCCGTGTTTTTTTTTTACTTATAGTATTCCCGAATAGGCTAAGTTTTGCCTAATGTGCTAAAGCACTCAGGAACACTGTGAGAGTTCAGGGATATTGTTAGGCAGCCGAGAAATATTTATGAATGGCTACCTTAAATTTGCTTAGGTCAAAGTTTGGAGGAAAGTAGGAACTGGGTAGTGCATTCCACAATTTGGTGGTGGGAATTGTATTCCAGATGAGGTCGAATTTGAGCCTTATACAGTAAAAGGAGTTGTTGCGATATGTTTAGATCTGTATAGAAAGCCCAGTTTACGGGCAGCTGTTTTGCTGGCTGACAAAAGGTGGTCAACTGATGAAAGGTTCGATGATACAGACATCCATAACATAGAGATATAGTTTGAAAACTTGATGTTTAAGCCATTCATATTTACAGCAGGAAATTATTGGTCTTTCTTGGCGGATACAAGGCAACAACGGGTTTTGTTGGCGTTGAACGTGAGTAGATTATTACTTCCCCATTCACGGACACGTTCTAAGTCACTGTTGATTGAGGCTGCCATTTTCACCTTAACGTCCTGACTAGACTTATTGTTGTGGAAAAACTGAGAACAACTACAATGTAGAGTGCTGTCGTCTGCAAACCAATGTATCGGGTTAGTTGTTGAGGAAATGAGTTAATTTATGTATAGCAGGAAAAGTGTGGGATCTATCACTGATCCTTGTGGGACGCCCGCGTTAGTGGTAGCTTCTTTCGAAAAGAAGCCATAGACGACAACGCGTATACGTCTTTTGCCAAGAAAGCTGAATATGCAGTTGACGAGCGTATCGGATAAGCCGAACGAAGTGAGCTTGGCAAGTAGCCACTTGTGCGAAACCTGGTCAAAAACCTTTGAAATATCTAAAGCTACTACGACTGTTTCACCAGACCTCCATAATGTGTTACTCCAAAGTTGTTTGACATATGAAAGAAGATCGCTCGTTGAACGACTCTGTCTGAACCCATACTGGTGGTCGTTTAGGATTTATACTGGTGGTCGTTTAGGATATTATTGGACTCGAGGGACGAAAGTAGTAGGTGGTTGATTGCTTTTTCCACGATTTTCGACAGAATGGAAGTGATGGCCAGTGGTAGATAGTTTGAGGGATCGGTTTTGTCGCCCTTTTTAGGAATAGGTTAGACATTTGCCGACTTCCACGATGAAGGAAACTCTCCAGATGCCATGGAGATCGAAAAAGTTTGGATAATACTGATACTAGCTCGCGGTAGCATTTTTTAAGGACGATAGCTGGAATACCGTTAGGGCCAGTCGCCTTGTTTGAGTCAAGTTTATTGATAATTGATTCTAGGAGCTTGTAACGAAAGTGGATTGGTTTAATAGCGTATAGGGTAGATTTGGGCGACGACACAATTTTACCAGAATCATTGAGACATCAATTTGATGCAAAGTAATCGACAAAGAGATGGGCTTTTCAGAGGAATCAGCTACTACAGCTCTCGCGGGATGTCATGAGAGGAAAGGAACATGTACTAAAGACTTTAATGATGGCTTTAGTTAATGACCAAAATTTACGACCATCCAAAGGACATGAGACTAATTCTTTGCATTTATGTTCTTCAAATATCTTTTTGGCCTTGGTGATGATACTTTTGCAACTATCCCTTGCGGCAACATAGTCGGCTTGATTTTCGACAGATTTATTTGATTTCCCTTTGGTATAGGGTTTATTATGCTTTTGCGATAATGGATCAGTGCAAGCCCTGTTGAACCAGGGTTGGGAACGGGCATGACCTACACGATTATGTTCCATACATGTGTTTGTCTATGGAATTAAGCGATGATGACTGAGATATACTTACTTTACCAAAAAACTAACTGTCTTATAAAGGATCTTCTTTTTGGAGGATATATTCCTCCAAAAGTTCTTGTCATATCTGATACCTGTACATGAATAAACAATATTAAACAAATATATACCTCTCTAACATTAAGGTTATTGTAAGACATTTTTAATTAATATTTCTGTTACACTGCTGTTCACTAACATTTTAATTAATCTGATATAAACCACACATCTTGTGGCTCCAAAGCAGATTACCGAGATGCGTGCTTCCAAATTCCAATTAGATGTATGCGATACAGTTGATACCCCATTCTCTTGCATAGAGGCAAGATCACACCTGTCCCCTATTTTGGTTTTGTACTGTCCCCATCAGGTTATCATTAACCTCATACTTATAAATGTATTTTTTATCTTATAGGCTTTTATATTGTATGACTGTTCTGTCTTACATCCAATGAATAAATGATAAAATGGAGTAAATCAAAAATATGAGAGCTGCTGGAAAAGTTTTGATAGAATTAGAAGGGTGACTTTTAAACAGATATAATTCATAATTATCCAGTTTAAACAGTATTAGGGTTAAAACACATACCAAGCATCTCACATGAAGAGCAATAACCTGCGTGGTATTATTGTCACATCCTCCATTTTTTTTTCATTTTAAGTGGAATTTAGTACCTACAACTAATCTTTGTTTTATTTAGATACAGTGGTATATCTAAAACCAGGAATAATGGTATTCGAGGAATATGGAATGCCGCAGCCTTAGCGAATACCACAGCTGAAGTTAATACGAAAAAGATTATAGTCGGAAAGGCACACATACGAAGATGAAGATGGGAGTAATACTCAAAATTTTCCTTCAGCAGAACAATTGGATATCCTCTAACTTTGAGAGTATTGCGTCGTTTTGTGTTCATATTTTGTAAAACAATGTAAAGGACGGGTTAACTCAGGAAGGAGTAATATTCGAATTTAACCCGCACAAAAGTAAACAAAATGATCAGGTTTGATCATTTTGATTAACTTATTCCAATGTTATTGCACTTAAACATTAAAAAAAAACCTGGTATTTATAACATGGACGAAAAAAGATGCCTGTGGGACTGCATCATCAAAAAGCTTTTTGGCCAAAAAGGTCCAGAAGGGATGCTTCTAGTAGCTAATGAACATGGTGAGAACGTTTATGTAGCTTCGTACGCGAATTCAAATGGTACTGTCATTCCACCTATCATACTTTTTAAAGAGAAATAATGAAATTGGAATTCTGTAAGAATTAGCCATGAGGGAATAAGGTTATTATGACTACGAGAGTTTCATGGTAATCGAAAGTGACGGCATCATTTTGAAGAATGGTTATTGATTTTTCATAGAACTAAGTACCACTTAGTCCACTCACAACACTTCCAGATGAGTTGATTATAACACAGTATTGTCTACCTATCAATACAACGCATGAACTGCGGTATTCAGTTCATTCAAAGAACGGCCAACAATTCAAAAATGCAATTCTTCCGTTCAGACGTTCATAAACATCAGTATCACAATTAAAGGAAAAAAACAATTTGACATTCATGAGAGTGATGAAACATTCGAAAAATCATCACGTACTGAAATAGATATGGAAGATGTGACCAATGTGTCATACAAAGAAAATATCTCATTTTCAGAAATATCGCAAACTCTAAATAGGACAAGTGGCGACTAAGAACTTTTTCAAAAACTCTCAAGATTCGACATCAATATGGTAAAGAAATAAACAAAAAGTAAAAATGAAACCCGGAGTCAATGCAGAGATTTCCAATCCTCACAAAACTAAAAAAAGCTTCAGCAAAAAGAGTTGGTATTGTAAAGTCCGTAAATGAGGAAGAACTGAAGATATGATTAACACTTTATTTGGGAAAAATGGTGTAATAATTTATATACAGGATGTGGCGCGAAGAGTTTTGATTAAAAGTAATGGCGGATACAGTTATGTTAAAAATCTGAAATTACGAAGCTGTAGGTTTTGGATGACGCTGAGTTCAAATATAATATTGTCCTGAATGTGGCACTTCCGGTTATACCGGAAGTAAACGTCAACTTTGTTATTTTAAATGGAACCTAATATTTTTTATTTTATTTTCTAATTCTATATGAAATTTGTGCACAATGTCCTATACCAAAAATGAAATATTTTCGAGACATTTGGATTTTTTTTTTAATTTTGAAAAAATCCTAGTCCACATTGAATAACGATATCTCCATTAATAACGAAGCTAGTGACGTGAAATTGTAACCAATAAACAACAAGCGCTTGTCCGTTAACTCCATATATCCATCTCATTGATATTTCATACAGGGTGTTTTAAACTTAGCCGCCAACATGCACAATTTAAATCATTTATAAGTTGCTTACTTTAAATAGAACACCCTGTATTTTATTACATTTTCCGCTGTATTTTTTAAGCCAATTCGTTTGGTATCAGTATTTCCTATACCTAAATCCAGCCACTTTTGAGATATTTCATTATCTTAGTTAAAACATAACAACACCTAATTATTTCAACATTACTAAAGGGTAGGCCATGATTTCCCTTACTTGGTGATATTTTGTTATTTTTCATAAGTTATTAGTTCTGAAAAGTAACCAATAGCCTGAAAGGATTATTAATTGTGGATATCATTAAAAACGTTGACTAGGTATTTTGTATTAATTTAATTAGATAACTTACAAATAACTAAGTGTAATATTAAACAAATAAAGTTTTATAATAAGTGTTCAAAATTAGCACCATCTACTTCTAAACATTTATGAATCCTTTTCATTAAGTTATGTCTTGTAATTCTGGAAATATGGTCGGGTGTTAGAGAATTAAAAGCAAGTAAGACTCTCTGCATCATATCTTCCTTTGTGGTAACAGGTTTGGAAAGTACCTGATTTTTAATGTAACCCTAAATACCAAAATCTTGAGGAGCCAGATCAGGAGAGCGAGCTGGCCAAAGAAACGGACCCTGATTGGCAATCCATCTATCATCAAACATGTCGTAAAGATGCTGAGCAACAGGCCCAAAGTTATGAGGAGGTACTCCATCTTGCTGATACCAAGCTGAAGCCGCCTCTCCATTTCTTAAAGTATGTATGGCTTCTTTTAATATGTGGCAATATCTTGTACCATTTAAATTTTCATCATAAAATCTTAATGCTAAAATTTTATCGTTTTTTATTGCACAAAAACATTAAAACTCCAACTATCTTGGAAATAACGTTCTCTACTAACATGTGGATTTTCATTAGACCAAAAATGGGAATTATGTTGATTAAATAATCCATTTTTGCTAAACTTGGCTTCATCCTCTTGGGTCTTCATTCAAAACCATTCACAGAATTCTACCCTTCGAGGAAGATCACCTAATTGTAAGTGTTGCACCAAATGATATGAAAATGGTTTCCATTTGTGTTTTTTTAAAATGCGATGAATTGTTCTCGTCAACAAAGTAAGATCTCTCTCACGATGAATTGTTCTCGTCGACAAAGTAAGATCTCTATCACAATCTCTAATGGAGGCATTTGGAGATGCCGTAAAATAACCCAAAACATTAATTTCGTTTATATCACTGTCCACTAGTGGTTTATTTTTATTCATTTTTGTCTGAAATTGACCAAACTGACGGCAGTTTTTAAGTAATCTTACAATATCACCAGCTGCATTTGGTCGATTTGGATACCTTTCTACAAAAACCTGACAAGTCCGTTCAACAATTCTATTACACTCACCGTAAATAATAATAAGATTTAAAAAATCATCATTAGTAAATCCTAAATTTGCCATTATTTACTATGAAATGCAAACTGGCAAAGAAAACTGTCAAAACAACATAAATAATTAATGTTCTAACTATCAAATTATTGACAGCCATGGCCTACCCTTAACTAAGTGTTGTTATGTTTTAACTAAGATAATGAAATATCTCAAAAGTGGTTGGATTTAGGTATAGGGAATAACGATACCAAACGAATTGGCTGAAAAAATACAGCCGAAAATGTTACGACAAAGGAAGATATGATGCAGAGAGTCATACTTGCTTTTAATTCTCTAACACCCGACCATATTTCCAGAATTACAAGACATAACTTAATGAAAAGGATTCATAAATGTTTAGAAGTAGATGGTGCTAATTTTGAACACTTATTATAAAACTTTATTTGTTTAATATTACATTTAGTTATTTTTGTTTGTAAGTTATCTAATTAAATTAATACAAAATACCTAGTCAACGTTTTTAATGATATCCACAATTAATAATCCTTTCAGGCTATTGGTTACTTTTCAGAACTAATAACTTATGAAAAATAACAAAATATCACCAAGTAAGGGAAATCATGGCCTACCCTTTAGTAATGTTGAAATAATTAGGTGTTGTTATGTTTTAACTAAGATAATGAAATATCTCAAAAGTGGCTGGATTTAGGTATAGGAAATACTGATACCAAACGAATTGGCTTAAAAAAATACAGCGGAAAATGTAATAAAATACAGGGTGTTCTATTTAAAGTAAGCAACTTATAAATGATTTAAATTGTGCATGTTGGCGGCTAAGTTTAAAACACCCTGTATGAAATATCAATGAGATGGATATATGGAGTTAACGGACAAGCGCTTGTTGTTTATTGGTTACAATTTCACGTCACTAGCTTCGTTATTAATGGAGATATCGTTATTCAATGTGGACTAGGATTTTTTCAAAATTTTAAAAAAATCGAAATATCTCGAAAATACATTCATTTTTGGTATAGGACATTGTGCACAAATTTGATCTAGAATTTCATGTAGAATTCGAAAATAAAATAAAAAATATTAGGTTCCATTTAAAATAACGAAGTTGACGTCCAATTCCGGTATAACCGGAAGTTGACGCCCACTTCCGGTATAACCGGAAGTGCAACATTCAGGACAATATTATATTTGAACTCAACGTCATCCAAAACCTAGAGCTTCGTAATTTAAGCTTTTTAACATAACTGTATCCGCCATTACTTTTAATCAAAACCCTTCGCGCCACACCCTGTATATTTATTCGCAGGCATTCAGACAGATACTCTGTCCTTTGTCAGAAGTGACAAATATTGACAAGTAAAAATCATAATGACAAATATTAAGGTAACTAGAAAATTAAAATTAAATCACTGTTGTAGACTCTAAAACTTTCAGTTTTTGAAAAATTCGGAATTTCAATAGCTTCTCGAATCCTCCTTGTATACCAATTTCTATCGTTAGCCAGAATTATTGTGTTTTCAAATTTTATATTGTGTAGAGTGTTTAAGGCATGTTAATCAATTGCTGATTGATTAAGATGAAGTAAAGGTAACTTGTCCTGTTAACCTGGTGTTAATGCTTCATCTAGTTGTACCAATGTAGACTTTACCACAAGAGCACGGTACTTCCTAAACACCACATGTATATGATGGTCTTTGGTCTTTAGCAGAATTCAGAAGGTTTCGCATTTTAATAATACTTTTGTATTATGCTTTTGTAATATTTTACCAATTTTATTCGTTCTGTTTGCAAGAAAAGGTAAAATGGTAAACTTATTTGAAGTTGTAGATTTATCATTCTTAGGCGTCATTTGTTTCGGTTGTTTGTTGAAGCCCTTATTTATGAAAACCTTTTCAAGATGGTTTAATTCATGTTGTAGTTTATCTGGATGACAAATCTTTGTGGCGCGGTTGTACAAAGTTCGTATCGTACATTACTTTTGTGCTGGATGATGGTGTGATGAAGCATTAATATAATGATCTGTATGAGTTGGCTTACGATATACGGAATGTGTTAGGCTTCCATCTGGTTTTCTTTCAATTAGAACATAAAGGAATGGAAGGCAACCATCTTTTCATTTTTCCATTGTAAATTTAATGTTTCTATGTCTATTGTTTAAATGGTTCAGGAACACCATTAATTCTTCTTCCCCAAAAGGCCATGTAGCAAAAATATCATGAACATATCTAAGCCAACATTTTGGTTTCTTAGGTGCATTATGTAGAGCCTGTTCTTCGAAATGTTCCATCAAATAATTTGCTATCGATGGTGAAATTGGGTATCACAAGCTACTCTATCTGACTATTGATAATACTCGCCATTAAATAAGAAGAACGATGTAGTTAGACAATATTTAAATAATTTGATCTCGTTGTGGTTGAAATTTTCTAATAGTTGTAATGTTTCATTTATTGGCACTTTTATGAACAAGGAATCCACGTCAAACTATTTAACAAATCATCTGGAGTTAATGTTAAGTTTAACTTTAACTTTATAGAGGAGTTACTCGAACCAATGAAAAGTCGAAGTAGAAGATTTAGGTATTGAGATAATGCGTAGGTTGTTGAATTTATGGAGCTTACAATTGGTCGAAGTGGATTATTTGGTTTGTGTATTGTAGGATCTTGTGGTGTTAGTTTCTTAATTATTTCAGGTGGTGAGTTTGATTCGTTTAACAGTGCCGTGGTTAATAATTTGAACTTGTTATTAGGATTGTATGATTGTGTAGTGTAAGTACAATCATTCAGTAAACTGTTAGCTTTGTTTATGTAGTCAATTTTATCCATTAAAACATTTGCTCGCCCTTTACCTGCTTTTAAAATTATGATGCCTTTGTCATTACGTAATTCTTTTAAGGCTTGATAATCAGCATAAGTTAAGTTTTTTTTGGAGGTTGTGCTCTACGTAGGATTCTTGTAGTTTCAGATCTGATTTTGGCTGCTTCAGGAGCTGGAAGATGGCTAATATTCGTTTCAATCTTAGAGATGATTTCTTCAACAGGAACTTTGGAAGGAGCCACAGCTAAATCCAACCCTTTAGACAAAACAGAGTGAGCAGTATGGGATAAATTACTAGAACTAAGATTAACTACAAGATTGCCAGCGATATGTTTTTTAGGGTCTGTGTAATGTGTACGTGTATTGTGATGTTTATCATAAAGAGAATCAAATTTACATATCTGCCTAACTTTCGTTTGACTTTCATGTATATCTAATCTTTTACATAAAAGTTATTACAAGTTTTTTTTACATAAAAGGTTGTCTCCAGCCATCATTTGAAAGCTGTTCTAATAAAAAAATGGAAATGGTAAATTTCCTTATCTAGTATGTCAAGAGCTCTTCTTGCAGCTTGGATGACCTCTCTTAGAAGAGATAGACTCGGTTTACTAAAAATCTTCTTTGCAGTATTAACACTTGAAATCTTCTGAATTCTGCCAAAGACCAAATACCATTACATACATGTGGTGTTTACCATGTACCATGCTCTTGTGGTAAAGTCTACATTGGTGAAACTGGAAGAAGCATTAACACCAGGCTCAATCAGCAATTTCTCAACATACTTTGAACACTCTGCACAATATAAAATTTGAAAGCACAAGAATTCTGGTTAACGATAGAAATTGGAGTACAAGGAAGACTCGAGAAGCTATTGAAATTCTGAAACAGCCTAAAACTTGAACAGGGATAATGGATATGAACTGACCGATACCTTGGTGTCTATTTTCAAGAACTGAAAGTTTTACAGCCTACAATAGCGATTTAATTTTAATTTCTAGTTACCTCATTAATATTTGTCATTTTGATCTTTACTTGTCCATATTTGGCACTTTCATATTACACCTGACGAAGGACAGAGTGTCTGTTTGAAAACTTGCAAATATATATATATATATATATATATATATATATATATATATATATATATATATATATATATATATATATATATATATATATATATATATATAACACACACACATATATATATATATATATATATATATATATTATTACACCATTTTTTCCCAAATAAGGCGCTATTTATTATAAGTTTTAATTTTTATAATTTCAGATATGTTTTTGCTATTTTTCCTACGATAAATGGGTAGGAATGACAATGGACGATAAAGAAGGTTCTATGCCCATTTTGTTGTTAGCATTAACAGTTTTGTTACAATATTAATATATCCTTACGTGGTATATTGAAATATGTTAGCCTAGTATATTTGTATGATGGTTTGGTTACAAATGAAAACCTTTCATCTTCACTAGATACAGATTTCAGACCTTAGGGTGGCGTTATTTCCTATACTTACCTTATATACATCCTACACCCACCTACCACACAAAAACAAGAAACACCGAACGCGTTTCAATAGCTCAGATATCATCAGCGGTCGGCTGGGACGAGCTAAAGAAATTTCTAATATACAGAGTGTGCCATAGAAAACAGTCCACCCCGATATTTGGCAGTATTTATTAGACTTTAAGGAAATACTGAAACACGTGGATTTTTGTTCCAAGGGGGACACATTTTTACGATACAGATATCTGTCATTTGTTGGAAGAACTAAGACGACGAATAGTACATGAATACAGTCTAATAACCTCTGCAATGCTTCAAAACGTTCAACGTAATATCGAACTGCGACTCTACGGCTATATGGAAGTCGATGGACACCATTTTGAACAGCTAATTCATTATTAATTTAGGTAAGTTGTTTTGTGTATTATAATTTATAATTTAGTTACATTAAATACATTACTTTTTTGCGTTGCGTTTCATTTTTTAGAGGTGTTGCACTTTAAATTAATGGAGAATTTTTTTTGCAAAGACGGTGTAAATATAGAAAAAAAATCATGGATGATCATATGCCTGAATACTCCATCTAAATGCCTTTCTAAAGATGTGCCACACATGGTACATTGCCTATTTTAAATTAAGGGGTTGGGGAAGTGGAACGGAGGGAGTTGACAAATGACAGATATCTGTATCGTAAAAATGTGTCTCCCTTGCAACAAAAATCGACGTGTTTCAGCATTTTCTTAAAGTCTAATGTATACTGCCAAATATCGGGGTGGACTGTTTTCTGTGGCCCACTCTGTAGATACCATCAGCGAGTAACGCTTCGTTGCTTATCTGGTGAAAGTGAAAGTTACAAAAGTTTAATGAGGTTTTTAATTCTCCTAGTCGATCGCTGATGATCATAGCTTAGCTATTGAAACGCGTTCGGTGTTTTTTTATTTGTGTGTATTTTGTTTGTTACAGATCCTGCCACAGCTCCAGTGTTTCAGATTTTTCAAATTATGTACAATAATTATATGTATCCGTTAGGTAAGTGTTCAAATAGTAATGTACCCCTCAAAACCCTAACGTTGTTCTTTATCAACCTACCGAGACTGCATCAATTCTCAATCCCACCAATCACAGCCCAACAAAATAATTTTTTTTTCTTGGTGCCGGAAAACTAAGAACTGATTTTGGATATTTTTGATGTGCTGATTCCAAAAATACCTGGCTTTTTGTTGTAGCAGCTCTAGTTTTTGAGATACGGGCTAATTGATCTTAGTCCTGATAAAACGCAAAAATAATGAAATTATGACATCTTTGGAGGACAAAAGTGAAATTTCATACCTAGATCATTAGAGTCTAATTAGCTAGTTTGAGTTATTTGGTATTATTTTTTCATTAGTGTAAAATCCAACTTTCCAATACTCCTATCAAAAACTAATCAGTACGCCATATTACCTCGTATATATCTCTGCTTGAAATGTGTGCTTTTACATAATGGTAATAAATATGGCTCAATACCCATTGGTCATTCTACCAGCATGAAGGAGGAATATGAGGCAATATCACTATTCCTGAAAAAAATTAAGTACGAAGAACATCAGTGATTTGTGTCGACCTAAAAATGGTAAACTTCCTCCTTGGACAGCAAAGTGGATATACAAAATATCCTTGTTTTTTATGTCTTTGGGACCAGCACTGGGTTAACCGAAATTGGCCTTTAAGAAATGTTATGATTAAAGGAAAGCAAAACGTAAACAACGAATCTTTGGTTGCGAGAGAGAAAATCATATTTCCACCCTTGCATATCAAGTTGGGGCTTATGAAGCAATTTGTGAAGGCTTTAAATCGAGATGGACTTTGCTTTGGCTACTTGATACACAAATTTCCTGGGATTAGCACGGAAAAACTGAAAGCCGAAATATTCGATGGCCCTCAGATAAGGCAGCTTATTAAAGATCCACAATTTACGGCATCAATGAATGAGATTGAATCTAACGCTTGGTGTTTATTTGTTCAAGTAGTACAAAATTTTCTTGGAAATCATAAGGCAAAGAATTATATAGAATTAGTGGAAAATATGCTTTCGAACTTTAATACTCTCGGTTGTAAGATGAGCATAAAAGTTCACTACCTCCACAGCCACTTAGATCGGTTTCCAGAAAACCTAGAGGATGTGAGTGAAGAACAGGGGGAAAGATTCCATCAGGACATTAAAACTATGGAAGATCGATATCAAGGAAGATGGGTAGCCCCATGATGGCCGACTACTGTTGGAGTCTTCAGAGACTGTCCTGGTAAACACCATGCTAAAAAGTCCTATAAAAGAAAATTTTAAGTGATATGTAATATATATTTATTTATTTCATGAAATAAATACCTTACTTTGGATTGTTTGTGTTTTTTAACCGGCAGTTCGAGAATATAATAGTAATAATGTAAAATGTATAAGAGTTAAAAATAAGATGATTTCTTTCAAAAAAGGTCAATATAGCATATCTCAAAACTAGATCTGATAGAAAAATCTGACGACAGTTTTGGATTTTGCACCCAAACATTACATAAAACAGTTACAAAAACCCCTGCACCAAAATATGTGTTGGGCTGTGAATAGATACATGTGGGGAATCCATTATTTGACTGAAGCAGCTAGAAAAATTCCAGCTCTTCCTTTCGGTAGTGGAAATAAAACTACTATTACTTTTACGTTTTCCTCTTGACCTAAGAAAATTGTCAACACAAACTTCGGATTATTAGGTATATAAAAAAAGGTACTAATAACCCTAATTAGGCTTCATGATTTATAAATTAAAACCGTCAAACGAAGACTTACTTAGCGATTCGGAATTACGTTCATGACTCTTCAACGACACGATTATTAAAAGGACAAATAGTACCTAATAGTTTATGCACAATCTATAATAGATATATGTTTATTATAGCAATTAATAAGAATGTTTTAATCAACGTTGATTTTGAACTTGAACGTACAATTACATATAAAAATAAATAATATCTACCTTGAAAGGTGGAAATAAGGTATAGCATTACTAAAAATTAGAACGTCATGTACATACACGCAAAACAATTAAAAGAAGACGTAGATAATATGGCCATTACAATGATCAATTTTTGATGTTAATAAATCGTTAATTAATTTTTATTATTCTCTTAACAACTTAGTGTGATTAACATAATAATAACAATTCAGGCGAGAATCATTGATAAGAAGGATCGTATTACATTCCATCTACCTATTTAAAACACTAATAAAACTGAAACAACAATTTTATTTACAAAATAGACATTTAACCTAAATTTAATTCTCTCAGCATTCAATAACGGGCAAAAAATTTGATTTTGTACACGCAACATTTCTAACATAAAATACATTATTGTTACATATTCTGTCGTATTTGTCAATAAGTGGATTCGAAATAGGATATTAACGAGTACATGGGATGTACTTTAACTAAACATAACCATATATTAAATAATAAATACAAATATTATTGCATTGTACCAACGTCTCACACGTCTATAAAAATAACAAAAAAGTGTAACTAAACAAATAGGTATATAACTAATTTATAAATATTAACCACATCCGAGTTCAATGTTTTAGCGTTAAATAACTGACTGTTAATGGTGATTTAAATATTGACGTTCTAGATCATTAGGTAAACATAGAACTTCAAAACTGTCACTTCATAATTTTTTAAATGTTCATAAACTACTTTCGATAACTGCATTATTTTCTCGAGCACTGGGGTGTAATTCATCCTCTGAATTACTGACCTCGGTATTTCCGTGCGAAAACGATGCAGTTGATTGAGTTTCTGAAATATTACACTTACTCCCTTGTCTATTTCTTGGTCTTTTTCTACGCAATTTTGTTCTTCGAGAGTTCTCGGTGTGATTAGACTGCAGAGAATGTAGGCTGCGGTGGCTTCCAGCTAGACTACTACAAGAAATATTTAACCTCGGCATTGAAATTGCTTCCATATATGAAGGTGGTGTTTGCATTTCTCGAGGGTCTGGTGCATTTCGATTTATGGATTCTCTACTATATTGTAAATTTCTTTGATGAATTTGCCTTAAACGTTCGCGTGCTTCTTCTCTTTCAATTTCTTGCAATTCCTGTTCACGCGTCACTTTACGACGATGAATATGTCTTAATGATACTACTAGACAGCATAACAATGTCATCAACGCCACTACCGACAATGAGTAAACCCATGCACCTTTTCCTTTAACTACTTCTGACGAAAGCCATATTGATTCGCATGCAGTTTCCCATGTAAGTCCAGCAATATTTTCCGGTGATCTACAACGCAGATTATTTTTAGTAGTTATGGTGTAGTGCAGCCAGACATAAAGCTCTAGGAATTCATCTGATTTACAATCACAAAGCCAAGAATTATCCTCCAGGTTCAATTGAGTAACACGATTAAAATATGAGGGCTTCAATCCTGACGATAAACGGTTGCCAGCTAAATTCAAAGAACGTAAACGGTGCATGACGCTAAATGTTGAATTATTTAATGAAAAAATTCCACACATACTGAGATCCAAAACACGTAATTCGTCAGCGCGCAATTTATTTGGCAAGTAAGGAATAAAATTACGGGATAAGTTTAACGTATGTAATTTTGGCATTTGTATTAGACTGGATGCACCTATTTCTCGGATTTCACATACACTAATGTCCAATAGCTTTAAAGACTGGCTTGATAACTGGCCAACAGCATTTAAGTAATTTCGTGATAAGTTGAGCTTTGTTAGTTGTTTATTTTCAATAAACACTTCGTTAGATAAATCTCTGATGGTGTTAAATGAAAGATCAATAGAATGTAAATATTTCAGCCCACTAAAAGCGTACACATCAATTTTTTTAATTGTATTACTGGAGAGATCAACGTTCTGAATTGCAGGACAGGAAATAAATGTATTTGCTGGAATATGTCGCAGGTGATTCCCTTTTAAAATAAGTGTCGTTAAGTTTGGCAAGCTGCTTGTTGGAATACTGTCTAAATTGCAATGTGATAAGTCTAAATATTTTAAAGTTGTAGATTTGGAAGTAAATTTTTTGAGCTGGTAATTTTGTATTAGTGATAATGATTCTAAAGCTTGTAGTTGAAAGATTCCATCCGGATGAATTCTGTGTAAGCTACAGTTTGATAGGTCTAGATGTTGAAGGGTATTCGATTTGAGACGTGCAGTAAATGCGAGTAAAGGGTTATTAGATAAAATTAATGTTTTTAAATTAGAAAAGCCTATAATAATGTCATCTAAAATATTTGTTATTGAACAGTTAATTAAAAGTAGAGTTTGTAACGATTTACTTCGCAATGGTTGGTTAATGAAGATATCGGAAAATCCTTGTAGGGGATTGTGTGACAGATTTAATTCGGTGAGCGAGGGTAAATTTATTAATGCCGCTTTATTTATATCTAACCAATCTTTAAATAAATTATGAGACAAGTCCAATATTTCCAAACTGTCTAAAGTTTGTAAAGATCTGTCTTCTATATACGAAAGTTTGTTATGCGACATATTTAGATAATGAAGTGTTTTGTATCTTGATATATTTAACGGAATTTTTGAAAACTCGTTGAATGACAAATCGAGGCGGGAAATCTAAAAAATAATAATTAAACTGGTATTTGTATATTAAAAAGATAATACCTGTGAGTATAGTCCGTGCGGTAAATTTGTGAGTCCTTTATGTTGACATGTTGTTAGATCATAAGTATAACATGTGCACATTTCTGGACAACTAAATTCTTCCCCATTCACCAATTGGAAGATCAGCCAAATATTCCACATGTATTTAATTATGAATCTCATATTTATTCATTTGCCGAATGTTATATCAGGGGAAAGTTCTGAAATTAAATCCGTTTTGTTGTTCGTTAGGAACAAAAGTAGCTGACATAATAGATAACAAACATTAGGTACATACCGTAAATTCTTAATATAACGAAGTTATCCGATTTATTTGTGGACCGCACTCTGATTATGTTGCTTTTAGTTGTTTGTGGTGTTTAAATTAATACATTTATAGCGCACAGAGCAGCCAGCCAACATCAGATTAGAATCCATCTACCTGACTACACTTAAAAAGATAAGATGGGCCCTCCCTGACGTTATACCTATGACCAAGAGCCTTATCAGTAACGTTATCAGTAAAACTTGTACCACCTCCAATGCAAAACAAAAACGAACTGATATGAAAGTTGATAACAATTCGAGAGGTTCACTAAGAATAACTACAAAAATAGATTTGTTCTAGTGTTAAATTTAATCGGAAATTCGTTCATAACTGATTTGTTTAATGTCAACAATGTGAGAATAGGTCTGATCATTTTGATACCTAATTAAAATGTTGGTCTTTATATCATATGCAACTAAGGTAATGAAATGATAAATTCCTATTGTATTTCTTATTTGCGTTTGCAGAATTCCTTCATAAATACTCGTCTATTCAAAGCTTTCTTGTACCCTCTTTATTTGCCCGAACAATTCTACTCAACATATGTATTGTATATTTAGGAAAATGTTTTTTTGTGTTGATGCATATCATGAAACGTACAGTTTTAAAAAGATTCAATGAAAATCTTGCTGTTTCGGCATTTAATTTTTTTAACATCTGTATGATATGTTATCTCACTTTATTAATAAAGTAAATTACATTGACTTTGCTTATCATGCTGTTATAAACGGTATGTTCGAACTTCGGTTAATTCAATGATTGAGTATAACAAATAAGTAAAGGATATGCAGAAGTCAAATAAAGCGATGTGTCGAAGACCTGGTTGATTACTTTGTAGTGGACTGTTGTGACCGCATACACTTTAGCTGGTGTTTCACTCGGCCCAAATGCAGAGAAACACTCACGGGGCACAGAATAGCTATTAGTCATCGATGTAACCTATTTTCCTGCAACCAAGGGCGTAGCCAGGATTTATGACAGGGGGGCAAACCATGGTCCATGGTCGTTCAAAATGTAAAATTTTAGGATAAAAAGAAAAGACAAATGAAAACAAAACTTTGAGATTTTAATTATACTTAAATTAAACTAATAACATTTTTCTTGGGTTTAAACTAAATTTATCCAAAACTTTCTTCACTATGCAGTCCTGATTTTCCTTCAAAAATTTTCGATGCACACTCTTCAAACACAACCCAGTGAGTCTGTCATCACCCATTGTACTCCTGAGCCAGGTTTTACCCTTCGCAGGGTACTGAACGATCTTTCCACGGTAGCAGTAGTGGATGGGAAAGCACTTAATATTAGCAGTGCGTGCCTTGTTGCAGGAAAAAACATTAGCTTCCTCCAAAAGTGCAGCCACTTCAATGTCCTTTAATTTGTCTTCTGCTAAATTCTTTTTCTTCCACATATTGTACCACAAATCTAATTCTGCAGAGACATCACCCAACTTATAAAATTCCATGAAAGATTCTGCATTATTTTTGAAATCTTTTGAAGCCATTTTGAGCATGCTTGAAGGATGAAGATAAGTTAAAGCAAAAGCAGGTGTATTTTCGTTGGAGAATCTAGCATCCAAAGACGAAGTTAAAGAATCAAGATAGGGGATGATTATTGACCGCTTCCAGTATTCAACTGCAGACTCAGATGGTGGATTACTTCTGTGTACTTGCTTTTGAGTGACTCGTGGTACTGACAACTCAACCCCTACTTTCTCTGCGATATCAAGTGATTTTTTAAATAATTCATAAGAAACATTTTCGACATCTTGTCGATCTTCTTTGATTACATCTAGAATATCATCAATATGTTTCTTCACCATAACCAAATCCATACTTTTACCTTGTAAAACGTTTACAACGGGTTCCAAAATTGCAGAGTAAGATAGTAAGATGAATATTGGTTTAGTAACTGCACAGTGCAATTGGTAGGCAGATTTTCTTGTTGCATAGTTTCCTTCGACAGATAGATGTTCTAGTGCTTTAACAATGTCAGTGAAGCTTTCTGAAAATTTTTTTATGCGCTTATATTTTTCCGACCATCTGGTCTCACAGAGCCTTGAAAGATTTGGAACCGATTTCCTACGGGCTGGCGATTCACGAAAGAAGGTTATTGTGTCTTTAACCGTTGCAATTGTGTTTCTTATTTCTGGTAGCTTGCTAGTATCATTGACCACAAGATTTAGTCTGTGGCTGGAGCAATGGAAAAATAAAGATTTAGCGTACTTTTTTTTAAGAATGGCCTGTACACCACCTTCTTTGCCGGCCATCGTGGAACACCCGTCAAATCCGAATCCCACACAATTATCGGCGGAAAAATTATTATCTTCTAAAAAACTTTGAATTGCGCTAGCGATTGTAGAAGCATCTTGACATTTTAACTCAATGTAGCCTACAAATTCCTCCCTGATTATTTTTTGGCTTTCATCATAGAACCTTAATCCAATAGAAAGCTGCTCTTTTCCAGCGATATCTGCTGTTTCATCAGCCATTACAGCATAAGCTTTTGCCCGTTTACAGTCTTCGATTATTTTTCTTTGATAACTTCACCGCATAATTGTATGATCTCATTTTGAATTGTTGGTGAGGTATAGACTGCGTTTTTTTGACATTTATCCAAGTGGCTCTTTAGCTTCTCATCACCAGAGTCAATCCTCAAATTTAAAAGGTCAAAGAAAACTCCCTCATTTCCTTGTTTTCCTCTAAGCGGCAAATCATGAATTCCACAAAATATTATGCATGAAATAATTGCTGACAATATTTGTTTATTTTCTTCAATCGTCTTATGGTGCCCTATTTGCAACTGGACATCAACAGGAGCATTTTCAAGAAATGCTTTTGCAGCAGCTGTTGAAGATTTGTGGTAATGGCTGCCAACGTGCTTTCTACAATCTTCATGTATATCCTTAAACTTCATGTAAGGCCTTACCATAAATGACCCCAAAACTCCTTTAACTGTAGCAATTCTTGGCGGAAATAAAACACAATACAAACATAGAGCACCTTTCAAACGACTTGAGTACACCAGCCATGGAGTATATTGATCTAACCAGCGATGGTTAAATTTTCTTTTCAAGTGAATGGCATCAGAAGCAAAATCGTAATTGGATGATGGAACCCAAGGGTTTGTCAACAATTCCTTCTTTTTTTCAGAAGGCAAGTTATTGGCACAACTAACATAACGACTAATGTCATTTTCATGGTAGCCATCGCGTTCTTCAGTTTGTTTAGAGGTCCCAGTTCCAGAGACAGCTTCATGTAGATTTGAAGAACTACTTGAGCCTCCTTCAAAAATAGATTCCGATTTTGATGTTCCGACCATTTTATTTTCATCTTCATCACAATCATTGCTTCCACTTCCACTACTGTCATCATGAACTTTTTTCCGTTTTAGAGATTTTTGACCTAAAAATAATAACCTAATATCATTCTTGTTCTTAGTCCCTAGTATAAAAATTAGTATAAAACAAAACTGCCATGTAATGATAGCCCATAATGTGGATATTAATATTTTTTCCCTAGATTAAAAACACAAAATGAAATTAATAGCACGTATAAAGTGCTGTTTGATCTTTAATATGTGAAAATTTCATGTTTTTATATTTAGTGCCATTTGAGATATCAGCTGTCAAAATCGGTGCATTATTGCAATTTTTGTTATAATTAGAAGGCAAAAAAGTCGGCATCATAATAATGAAAAATATATAAAATTATATTAATAATGCACAGAATCTTTTGCCAAAGCTAATAAAAATTGTTTCACAAAGATACAAGCAAAGAGTAAAGAGCAATTGGCAATTTTGTAAAGGGCTGCAATTGAATTTTTTTCCAAACGTTGCCAAACAAATAATTTTGAACAAAAATTAACATCGGATATAACATATCTACATTATAAGCTATCATTACATGGTAGTTTTGTTTTATTTGGTGCTGGTCGAGCAAATTTTTGGACCATTTCTAATGGAATGACTCTAAAGTTTTAATTAAAAATTTAATTTTCTACTGAAATTATTTAACTTACCTTTTTGTAACAAATTTCTTATGTCCATATTGTCTTTTCTGTGATTTCTGTCTGTTTATTCTGTGGTAAAACTATTGTTACGGATTTTCCCTCTTGTTCCTCAGGCAATAATTTAACACTGATAACTATTCACACCAACTTTATTTAAAACCAATAAAGTTAACAAAACAACACAAATATTCACTTTCTCAACACTTTTTAACTATTCCGCTTTTAAATCTCGCGCCCCGCTTTCTATTCGCCGTATGCAACTTCGTATCCTGTACTATGTATTGTACTGTACTGTCTGTATTCGCGCCGGATAGGCAATTTTATATACCCTTTTTGAGCCTAGAAATTGCCAGAACATTCGCATCGCCGGTTCCCGTATATTCCTCACTTGTATCTCGATTTTTCTCGAAGAAAACCAGAGGCGTTTCGTTACACTATTAAATAGGGCACTGTCGCTAGACAAGAACACTTACACACCAACTCAATAGTTGTTGCAAAAAATATTGTCCTATGTTAGGATTTGGAGCAAGTTGTGTTTTAACCACTTGATAGTTTTGCACCAACTGCACTCGTGCGTGACATTTTTCCGTACACTAACGATCCCGAGTCGCGTTCAGGCAATGTTGTTTTAATTTGTTTTAACTTGTTGGTGCAGGTCTTACGTACGTTATAAGAGTATTTATTTCTGATTCTGATATAGGATTGTGTATTGAATATTTCAAAATATTTCTCACTAAAACTACTTATTGAGTAAATTTATTTTAATTAATTAATAGGATTAAAAAATGTAGTTAAATGAAAACAAAAAAAAGTGACAATTTTTTTACCATTTTTCTCAAAAATGTCCGACTGTTAAGTGGTTGAATCGAACACTAAAAATTGACGTATCCTGAGAGTAAATCGAACACTCGTTTTATCCAATTCTGGTGTGGGACAATTCTGGTGTGCACCAATGCATTAAATGCATAGATCGAAAACGCTATTAATATATATTTAGCACTATGTCAGTTTTTCAAACAGCTTTGTTTTTTGCTGATGAAATATATTTTAGTGACAAAGGACACGCGAATAATTTTATTTATTAGAGCTTATTAATTAATTTTAAAATGTTCATAAAAGCAACCAAACGACCACAACAACAAACAAAATATATAAAACAGATAACAAAAAAATATGCAGAACAGAAAAATATGTATATTTTAGATTTAATTTTTTGTTTATTAAAATTTAAAAATTATTTAATTTATTTTTGCTCTTCCAGGGGGGGCAGTTGCCCCTCCCCGCCCTTAGCTGGCTACGCCCATGCCTGAAACCCCAATGAAGTTGGTGCATCAACATCGATTTTATGCAAATTTCGGCCCCAATGCTCACCAATACTAATGTGACGCAGAATTCTGTTCTTGGCTATCAAGGCAATCAACCTTGCTGTGACTCCAAATAAAATGTATAAATATAGACTCAAAAAGTTTGACTCATAGACCACACACTTTAAAATTCAACACTCAGAGATTAAGGCAATTAATTTTGCCGCGGCGAAATTTATACATAAAACTAGATTTTGGGCAATATTTGAGCCCAACGCTAAATCGGTGGGGAATATAATTTAGCTCTTGGTTATTGAGTGAATCAATTTACTGCAACATCAACGAAATTGGTGTATAAATATAGATTTTGAGCAACATTCCACTCAAATGTTGACAAGCACTAACATAACATAGAAATTAGTATATTAATATAGATTTTTAGCAACATTTGGAACAAGCTTTGACAAACACTCAGATAATTTACTTCCTGGTTATCATGTAAATCGATTTTGCTCACCAACTTAGTGTATAAATGTATATTTTGGGCAACCATTGACTTTAATATTGCGTGAAACCAATAGGCCACATATTTAGCAACTAGTTATGGAAGGAATTCATTTTGCGGTAACCCAAACGAAAATTTGTATAAAAATACATTTGGAGCAAAATTAGACTCACATACTGACCAACACACATGGACTACAGAATATAGCTCCCAGAATTTTCGGGAATCGATATGTCTTTATTTACGACAAAATTGTGTATCAACATAGATTTTGGGCAAAATTCAACGTAAAGTAGGCTCATATTCATCCAGGCAATCCATTTTAGCGCGACTGCAATAATATTGATATTAAATACAAATTTCAGGCAACAATTAGCCCAAATATTAACTTTTGATCATCGAGACAATCCATTTTGTCATGACCTGAACAAAATTGGTATATAAATACCGCTACTAGGCAACATTTAATCCAAATTTTGACCATCATTCTTTGGGGTAGAGAACTAAGTTCTTAGTCAAAAAAGCGATCAATTTTATTGCGACGCTGATGAAATTGGTGTATAAAAATAGATTTAGGACAACATACAGCCCCAATCCTCATCAACACTAACGCGCTACATAATTAAGATTTAGTTATGGAAGGAATTCATTATGCCGGGATCCCAAGAATATTGGTGTGCAAATATAGATTTTAGGCAACATTCAGTACGCATTTTGGCAAACTATAATATAATTTAGCTCCTGCGCCGACCCCAACAAAATTGGTGTATAAAAGTAGAATATATGCATCCGGCGCCAAAACTAATCAGTACTTAGAGGTCACACAATTTAGCTTTTTGTTATGGAAGGTTTTTATTTTGCAAAAGTTGGTGTTTAAGTATAAATCAGCTCAAACGCTGTCGATCACTCATGGAGCACATAATTTATCCCTTGGTTATCAAGAGAATTCATTTCGCAGCGACTCCCACGAAACTGGTGTATACATTTTGAGCAACATTCAGCTCAGATGTTGAACCAAAGAATCTAGCTCTAATCGTTCAGGCAATCCATTTTGTAGTGATTTCAACGAAATTTTCAGTAAGGTAGGATTTCATTGTTGGGGAGGATTTTGAGCCAGATTCAACTCCAATGTTAACGAACCCTGATGGACCACAGATATTATCTCCTGGCTATTTTAATTCATTCATTTTACAGCGACTGTAACTGGTGTTGAGCAGCAAGATTCAACACGGTTGGTAGCTCTTGGCAATTCATATTGTAACGACTCCAATGAAACTGGTGTACACGTATAAATTTTGAGCACACTTTGGTTCAATTGCTGAACAACACTCATGGACCACAGATTTTAGCTCTTGAAAATATAGTTTGCCGTAGCCCCAACGAAATTGGTGTATCAACACAGACTTTGGGCAATATTAGATCCAAATACTGAAATACACTTAATGAGGCACAGAACTCGGCTTTTGGTTATCGAGGAAATACATTTTTCCGCAACCCCAAACAAACTTGTGTTTAAGCAAGATTCGGTCCAAATGGTGACTTCCATGGAACTTATAGTTTAGCTTTTGGTTTCAAGCAAATTAATATTATACCGACCTCAACGAAATTAATGTTTAAACATGATTTTAGGCAACATTTAGCCAGAACTTTGACACTACTTATGAGGCACAGATCAGCTCTTTTCAGCGGCTTCAACGAAATCTCTGAATTAAATATGGATTTTGGGCAACATTTGTCCGTAATGCTAACCAAAATTCATGTACAATTGTGTTTAGCTCTAGATCATCGAGAGAATCCATTTTTCCGCGCCCACAACGAAATTGGTGTATCAACATACATTTTGGGCAAAATTCGACCAAAATGTTGATAACACTTAATGGAGCACAGATCAAAGCTCTTGGTCGAAGAAGAAATCCATCTTCCCGCGACCCCAACGAAATCAGTGTACAAGATATAGATTTTAAGCAATAGGAAAACAAAGTTATACCTTCACTGTTTTTCTGACAGAAAAACAGATTTTGTAAAATTGTTGGTCTTTCTAGGTTACTAGATTTTGGGTCCCAGAATATTTTGGCCCCAGAATGTTTCTGCGCAAAGATTTATCGGAACTCGCCTAGGTCGTTTGGTGTGAGAACATTTTTGATTTGACATACATGGTATTACACGTAAATGAAGCATTATTACACATTTATTTGAAGTTAAAGAAAATATATTATTTAAGAAAGTTGGTGATTTATTAGAGTATACAAGCCAAAGTTACATTTTTCAATGAATTGTTCTATATGCTACCAATGACCCTTTTTATTCAAGTACTCATCAAAATATCACAAGGGTACAGGTATCTTTCTTAAAGTGCATATGAGAGGATGTTGTTTTTTGCATGGTGCACTGAATTATCTCCATGACTAAGAATTAAATTTGGTGACCCATGAGGTTGGTCAGCATTTTGGCCGAATTTGGTACAAACTCTATATTTCGTCGTGGACGCCTCAAAATGCATTTTCTCGACGAAAAATTTCGTTGTGAAGGTGGTCAAAAGAATTCATTTGATGATAAACAGTTAAATTCTTTACCCATGACTGTTGGTCGTCATTTGAGTTGAATTTGACACGAAAACTATGTTGACACATCCATTTTGTTGCACACGGGGCAAAATCAACTTGCTCAATGACTAAAAGCGGAATCCGTTACTCATGAGTATTGGTCAGAATGTCAGGCAAATATTGTCCAAAATCTATATTTGGACATCAAACTGCTTGGAGTCGCAGCAGAATTAAACGCCTCGATGCCCAAGCGCTAAATTCTGTGACCATGCGTCTTGGTTAGTATTTGGATCAAATTTTGCCCAAAATCTATGTTGATAGTTAATCTCATCTATATATATATATATATATATATATATATATATATATATATATATATATATATATATATCGATTTCGTTAGAAAATGGATTGAGTTGATGCTTCTTGAGCTAACGATAGCTACTACGAGTATTCGAATCCAAACACATCTTCTAGCAATGTGTACATAAATATTTTCAGACAAAACTTATAAAACAACAATTCATCTTAAATAGAATTATCTTGGAAAAAGAGTTTTATACGTTTTGACGTAGGGTTATTTTCCAGATATTCACAAAAGCGTTTTAACATGCACCCACGTATACACAGATACATATACAGACACCCTTCGCCACACTTACATTCACACACATGCATGCATGCACTCACGCACGCACGCGCACACACACCCACACACACACACACACACCCACACACACACACACACACACACACCCACACACACACACCCACACACACCACACACACACACACACACACACACACACACACACACACACACACACACATGTTCAGCATAATTCAACATAACTTCAAGCTAGAATGCCCCTTAATCATACAATAACTTAACCATAAAAAGCCCGCCAATAAACACACCCATAAATACCAAACACCAAGGAACTCACACACAAAATAAACAAATCAAAATAGCCAAAACACAACAAAAGAAACCAAGAAGCTAGGAAAACAAATGAGTAAATTTTCAGCAAGCGCAAACACAATAGTCACATACGCAAACAACCGAAGCAACCAAACTTCTAAACTAAAGGAACTAAGCAAGCCATTTAACACACTAGCAACTACACAAGTACGTAACTATACAGCAAACATGAACGAAATAAGCAAACTGGTTAAACTGGCATACGTCACTGTATTTTCCTGGAATTTCTCTGTAATAAGTATAAATCATTTTAATGGTATGCTTCTAAAGCGGTATGAGTCATTAACGTGTTTTCAAATACGTTTCATCCGTTTTAAATATACACCCATATTTGTATATACATCTTGTAGGTATTCAACGAAGAAAACTAGTGAAACTTATGGAATATTTTATGGTACCACAATACTGCATTAACTAACAAAATGAAAAGCAACTATAAAAGTACAAATCATAAAAATGTGAGTAGGTAATAACTGTATGCACAAGATGTTAAACATATTTAAAAAACCAGGCAGTACACTTGTGCAAAACCTTTTCAGATCTTGGGAAAAAACCTTTCAAACATTAATTGTTGGAATGATTTCAAGTACATGCCCTATTACAAAATTTTATCTGAATATCCTGTCAAAAATATTTTGTATGTTGTGACCTTTTCAAGCATCATCCCCCCAAGAGTACCTTATTTAAAGATGTTAGGTCAATATCCTGTCAAAAGGACCTAAGGGTGTTGAGGCAATTTCAAAAATTACCCCTCAAAACAGACCTTAGAAGTTGGAGCACAAATGTCTCAAAAGGACCTTAGATGTTAGAGTAACATCCCTCCAAAAGAACTTTAGATGAAGGTGAAATTTCAAGTATCATCCTTACGAAATTATATTATTATATGTTTGTGCAATTTTAAGTATCTGTTAAAATGGCTCTAGAGGTGGACCAACTTCAAGACTCTGTTATATTAACCGTAAATATTAGTACCAGTGTCCAACCAAAAGGACCTCAGATGATGGGACAATTTCCATAATCTGTCAAAGGTCTTAGATGTAGAAACAACATTCAAGAGAGTCAGGAGTGGTTGAAAATAGGGGATAGGAATTTAGGGCCTGAAAATAAAAGGTGATGAATGCGAGATGAAAAAAGGAGGGCTGAAATTTGAAAAAAGTGATTGAAAATGTGTATTAAATAGGAAAATATGGGATCAAAATAGAAGCTTGTGCTCCACTACTGCCTTCCACGCTGTTGGTATTCTAAGTTTGTCATCTCTTGTGTTCATGCTAATTATTTTACACTGTTATGCAAGTGATAACGTTGGTTGGTTCTTCATGACGGCATTAATCTGCTCTTTTCGCCTTCCACTTTCATCTGCAACTTGCAACGGAGATGCGTATAGATGTGTTTGCTCCGACATAATTTTGAAAACTTGATTATTATTGTAATAGCTATACAGGCTCTGTTGGCTTCGGGCTTAAATAAAATAATTACACATATTCAATAATCATGTACATATTGATACTAAACGTAACATTATGTTCTTCGCATTTCTTATTCATAATAATGTTTAAAATTATTCACTACAGTACTCCACCGACGTTTATCCATTGCTTCCCTTCTCCAATTATTAACATTTATTTTTCTGATATCCTTTTCCACCATCTCCATCCATCTAGCCCTCGGTCTTCCACTCCGTCTCCTTCCGATGGGCCTTCTCTGCAGTACCATCTTTGGCATTCTCTTTCTCGGCATTCGCTGTACATGGCCCACCCAACTTAACCTTCGAACCTTTACGTATGTTATGATTCTGGGTACATCATAAGATTTATACACCTTCCGATAGTTTGATGTATTCGTATGGATGTTTGGATTTTATTAGCATTATAAGGCTGCCAAACTTTTGATTTCCTTTTGTTATTTTCGCTTGTATTTCTTTACACTCGTACCCATTTTTCTCCAGTACCACCCCTAGACACGTAAATTCGTCCACCTTCTCGCTCATAATTTTCGCCTCTCCTAGTAGCTATCTTTAGGTTATTATCTTGTTCGTCATTGTTTGTTCCCATCACCATACACTTTGTATTTCTCTCATTTATCAATAGCCCATATTTACTTGCTTCGTCTTCCATTTTTTTCGCAATTTTCTTGACCTCGTTTTTTGTTCTCGCCAATATCGTTAAATCGTCCGCGAAAGAAAGACATTGATTGTTGTTTCTAAAGAGTGTGTCTCTTATTTCTATTCCACATTCTGTCTGATTAGCTCTCCAGGATCACCCAGCTGGGCCATTGCTTGGTACATTCTTTCCTTCTTATTGTATGGTACACCTGCTTAAAATCAATGTATACAACGGCATTCTATATTCGTAGCAGCTGGTCTGTATTTCTTTAAAAGTAAAAACTTGGTCGGTTGTTGACCTATTGCTGCGAAACCCAGATTGATATTCCCCCATTCTCCTTTACGTACGTTCCTCAATTCTTTTTCTCAGGATTTTACTGAAAACCTTATCGCAGATATCCAGCAGCGCAACATCATTATACTTTTCACATAGCATTTTATCACCTTTTTCTAAAGTTGGGCATGTCCTCGCCTCTGCCCATTCTGTTGGCATTTGTTCCGTCTCCCAGATTGTCTTTACTAGTCACATATATCTTTTTATGTAATTGGCTACCACCTGATTTTAGCATCTCGGGGCTTATCCCGTTTGCCCCCGAGCTTTTGTTATTCTTTAATTCTTGGATGCTGTCTATTATCTCTTGTTCTGTTGGCTGCTCTATGTTCATATTTTCCTGCGCGACTATTCGGTTCATTTTTTCTTCTTCTTTTTCATCAGAGGAGACCTGAAAAAAAAATATTTATCAATAATTATAGTTTAATAGAAGGGAAAAGTTAACTATAGTTAATATTCATTTTCGATGTCACATGAATAACGGCAGGATAACTATATTTGATTTTTAATTTTTTTATTTTATTTTCAGAATTTGCCGTCCGCTGGACAGAGTGAAGAAAATACTGAGAATGAACTTGAATTGGAATAAGGCACATCAACGGCGACGTCTCAAACTACTTCAATGTCCGCAGGTCCTGCAGCTGTAATCTCAAGTTAAAAAAAATCTCATGGATCAACAGTACGCAGTTCTCCAGTGGGACCAAAAAGGCGATACCAAGATTTATCTACAGCTGTCAGATGAATCAAGTTTTACGACAGCCTGAAAATTAGAATGAATTTGATGCTTTTGGAAGGTATGTGGCTGTTGCTTAAAAAAATTCCTTTGCACTAGGCACTAGAATGTCAAAATGATTTGCAGCGTACACTGAGCCTATATCGCTGTATGGTTCTTCCAGATCTATTTACATCGCAGACCCGCGCAACGCCACTGCACTTTCCTATTCATCAGGCGAAACTTGCTTCAACCCACTGGTATCTCCTGGCTACCAACCACCGTTGGCCTCTCCTGAATGTCAATCGCCGGTAATACAACCACCGTTGACATCTCCTGTCGACCAGTTACCGCCACGATCTGCTGGGCAGCAGCTACACATACCATCTCCTGACCAACATCAATGGTCTACCACACCGACGATAATATGTTCATAACGGAAGTTTTCGAGGCTACGGTCAATTAATGAATTAATACATCGGGGTTCTTGAATACTGACCCTGTCAAGTTTAAAACACTTTTCAACATTTCGTCAACGGTTGCATGTGCAAAGCATCTTAAGACGAGTTAACTTAACGAGCTATGTACCGCATGTGTAAATTCACAAGCGTTAACGAAGAGTCGAAAAAGACTTTAAACTAGACACTGTAGATCAAAAAAGACCCGACTTGTTAATGTTTTACCGTTCTGATTTTTATTTTGCTTAAGTAGCACTGTGTTAAAAACTTGCTTTCTAAATAAATGGGTATGTAAAAAAGTCTTTGTTTAACTTACCTTTATGTATTCTTCCGGTACTTCGTATATTACATCGCAAACATCTGGCATAAGCTTTGATATTGACGCCTTTGGAACTCGACAAAGATGTTGAAGGGTTATATAGCTGTTCCCTGTTGCTACAAAGTTGAGCGTAACTTCTAGTTTAATTTGCGCTGGTAAAGGGCCAAACTGTGCCACTTCTTTGAATTTTAGGCAAAACTAAGGCGAGCAAGTTTTCATATTTATTGGGTGTCAATCTATGACTAAGTCTATATTCTTAAGGATCTTCTGCACGAAGCTCTTTTAAAATAAGAACAGATGCTCCTCTGGTATTTCTTTTCTCAATCCATTTCCAAACCCATACCATTTTTGGAAGACGTTTTTCTCCTTCAATTAAACTATTAATTTCTTTAATGAAAATGTCCGACATTTGCCACGAAACCTTTTTATATCGCTTTTTATTTAATATTTTCATTTTTAACAAAGCACGGCTATGCGTTGATTCCATCTTTACGCGTCGAGTACAAGTTGGGAACTGGCAAACAAATAACCACTTATTAGTTTAAACACCTACTAGCCTTTCAATTGAGAAAGTGAACTATCCCGGGTAGTTGCTTGTACAAGGTGCAAACTAAACTTTAGGCTCATTCGTTTGAATTTTTTTACTCATTTTTTTTTACATAGTCAAGGTGTGCACTATGGAAGGAATTATATTTTAGCTTTGTAGAAGCGGTGTAATATGAAAACAAAATTGGATGTGCACTGATCTGACAGAATTGGTGGTATAGTTTGATTTTTTACGTAGTACAGAAAGATCGTAAAATTTTATATAGCTTAATGTGTAGCAAATTTAACACAAAAAAGCGCAGTTTGGTATCTTAAACTGTTTAGCAGTAATTTCTAGGGGCGGAAGGATGGATGGACGGGTGGACAAAGCGCCTGAAAAAATTCGTTAAAAATATGTAAAACGATAAAAATATGTTGCGCGTACAAACAAAAAATTGTTATTATAGATAGTTTACTCATGTTTTTAAGCAATCAAAACATCACATTTGGTATTTACAAAAATTAGATTCATACATGTAAGGTGAGCTAAACAGCCAATCAAAACTAGCTTTGATGAAAAGCTAGCTCATATAAATGTTGTGGTGACATTTATGTAGTATCAAACATTATACATAATACGTATGAACCCAATTGTTACGAAAATTTCTTAAAAACAAACATAACTTTCACTTTCACTAGTTATGCGGACTTAAGCATTACATGATGATATATTTTACAAATTCTTTTAAATTATCCTAGACGACAGCATGATGTTATCTTGGTTATCGAAACGAGTTCGTTGTTTGTGCGATACGTTTTTATATTTCACTCTATACATAAGTATTCCAAACATTTTAATGCTGTAATAGGCATACACACGGTCGCACATGCCTTCGCGCCTGCCTAAACAGGCAAATCTGCGAGAAGCGGCTAAATCACAGGATGCGTTCCATGTTTTCATTGGTCGTGTCAATTCGTTGTTTATAAATGCTTTAAATAACAGTTTCAATGTCCAAATGGAAGAGCACGTTTGGTCTAGTGGTAATGGTCGCGCGGTTGGTCGGTGCGGGTTCGATTCCCGGCCAATACATTCTTTTTTCTGTTAGGTTACAGTAGTTTTGTTTATCTAATCTACTTCTGTTAGGTTACAGTAGTTTTGTTTATCTAATCTAATTATGTTAGGTTACAGTAGTTTTGTTTATCTAATCTAAACTAGATGTACAAAACTACTGTAACCTACGGAACGCACCTTGTGGTTTATCCTCGGTAAAATCACAATATACGTTCCATGTTTTCATTGGTCCCCAACGGAACGTATCTTGTGATTTAGCCTCTCGTAGAATGCGTGTAAGAACGATACTAGTATTTGCGTACACATGTTCATGTGGATGGGACGTATGTTGCCACATTTTAACACGCTTACTTTATATAAAAATCACGATGCCATTGAGTGTATTGAAGATTTGTGTTTAATTAGCGCCGCAATGTAAAATTAAGGAAAAAGTATTGCTTTTTTATATTCTTTCCGAAAGCAACTTCTTAGCGAATTGATTTTTACCTTCCAACCTACATATGTGCATATGTAGGTATAGAAGGTTATGTAATCGACTTTTTTTTCACTATCATTATTTCATTTTCTGTTAATTTAAGTTAGCATCTAGATGTCTATTAACGTCTGCCTGTCATGAAGTTTTAACTTCTGTTTGATATAGATTATTGTTTTTGCGTTTACAATGTTGCCTATTTTCGTAATGAACTTCTTATAAAAGAGGTTGCATAATTATCTTTAAAAAAATGTAATTTAACCCATTAGCGCCCAGCGTCCTATTTATAGGACAGTGAGTTTTCGAATATTTTTCGACCCTTTCTGGGTAACTCATGGATTCCGTGTATTCTTGAGCTAAAAATAGACACAAAAAAGTGTAACGAACCAGCATCAGTTTTCAAGAATTAGTTGTTATTTGTCGCCTGAGACAGTAACATTATCGCGCATTGTTTGCACTCTTTCAGAGGAAAACTGATTTAATGAATTCGTGAAAACTATATCTTGTATGTGATTTTTTTTTGTTATCCTACAGGATCATGTTTCTTATAAAAAATATAAACTTGATTCAATTATTACTCAATTTTTATCTGTGATACTGTAAATCTTGGTGTCCTATAAATAGGACGCTGGGCGTTGCAGTGAATGTGTACATTATTTTAAACAAAATTTTATATGTAAGTTTTTATTTTAGATTTGATTGTTGAAAGTCTAAAATGAGCAAATATGTATTTAAACCACTGGAGGAAGCGGTGGATTAATGTTATTCCAAAGAAATTGAGGCGGACATATTAGCCCTACCGCCTGAAGTAAACGAGTTAACAGATGGAGAAGAATTTTACTGTGAAGAAATTTCCATGCCTCGTGTCAGCGACATTCCAGCAAATACCGAAATTGACTATATCGTTAATGAAGATGACATTAGCGAAGAAGAAGAAGCTGCAGAAAACTTAGCTGACGACGAGGACGAAGACGATTTATCGTTAGCGACGTGGGTTTCTAAAAGCAGCGCTTCAACTTCTGCTGGAAGTGCTCCCTCCTCTTCTATAGATGGACTGTTACCACCGGAAAAAAAGAAAAAAAAGCAGAAAGCCTGTCATTACAACGTACGGGCAACACGTGACCCCAGAAAGCCAAGGTGACCTACCGCAAGATATACCTAACATAAAACTCGATGCAGTGAAGGTAGTTTTAGGAGAAGCAACGCCTGTAGATATTTTCGGACAGTTCTTTGACGAAAGTGTTCATAATATGATCGTGCAAGAAACTATGAGGTACGCAAGCTAAAAAAATAAACACACTTTTAGTGTTACCACTGATGGAATCAAAATTTTCTTGGTTTTTCACTAACTATCATACTTTACCAAGTGAAAGAGACTATTGGTCTGACGACGAGGATTTAGGAATAGCACTTGTTCGTAGTGCTATGAGTCGCAATGCGTATTTGGAAATAGAAGCTCTAATTAACATACAGGACAATTCTAAAGCCAGCGAAAATAAACACGATAAATCTTGAAAAAACAGACCCCTTCTTCAGATGGTGAATGTAAACTTTCGTAAATGGGGAGTTTTTGACTCGAATTTATCTGTTGCCGAAATGTTCGTTCGATACTACGGATATCATTGCCTAAAACAATTTCTTAGAGCAAAGCCTATTCGGTTTGGCTACAAATTGTGAGCCATGTGCGGAATAGACGGTTACTGTTTCAATATGTCGCTCTATTGTTGAAGAGACGAAGCACATGAATCTACAAATCCTCTTGGGACCAAAGTAGTGAAAAAAATGCTATCTGTGATTGAAGAGCCTAACAGTTACTGTGTGTAATTTGACAATTTTTTTAGTAGTCACGGATTGCTTTGCACTTGAAGAACTTGGGATTTCGAGCAACCGGTATAAGAGAAAATCGAACCCAAAAATGTCCCCTAAAGCGAAGAATGGGCGGGGTGCATATGACTTTCAGTTTGATAAAAAAAATGAAATTTTTGTCGTGAAGTGGAAACGACAATAAATGTGTGACACTAGCTACAAATTTTGACACTATTCAACCACTTGCTTCTGCTCCCAGATGGAGTAAAGAAAAAAAGAGCGTGTTGCCGTTCCTCAACCAAGGGTTATTTATAATTACAATCGATTTATGGGAGGTGTAGACCAGCATGGCTGGTTTCTGGAAAAACATGGTATTGCAGTGTGAGAAAAAAGTGGTATTGGTGCCTTGTGACCCGCATTATTGATATGGCTGTCGTAAATGCGTTTCTTTTATATCGAAAGATTCATGGCAAACAATCGATGTCTATAAAGAATTTTAGAAGGTCTCTTGCAGTGGAGTATCTGAAAATTGGACACGGTAAACGAGTGCTGAAAGGTAAACCGTTTAGTTTTCCCTCTACATCTAAATCGAATGTTTCGGGTAACGTAAGGTACGATAATCGAGGCCACTTCCTCGAAAAACGTGAAAAGCAACGGCGCTGTCAATACACAAATTTCACCGGTAAACCAAAAACTTTTTGCAGTAAGTGCAACGTTACGTTGTGCACGTCTTGTTTTCTGAAATATCACAGAAAACCATAAATGAACAGTATTCATTTGTTTTTGCATTTTGAATTTTTGTTTGTCAATCTTCTTTTTATTGTTTATTATAATAATAATTACTTATGTCTAATGATTTGTTGAAAAATAAACTATTTAGCCATTTTTTTAAATTTCACTATTTGTGTTCATATCCTCCCAGCGCCCTATTTAGAAGACAGCATTTTTTGAAAAAACGGGGCGTAATTTTAATTTCAGTCAGCGCTATTACCTTTTGGAGGTTCCTTGTAGTAGCGTCTCAACTTTTTACGCGAATCCAAAAAAAAAAAAAAATTAATTTGGGTGTAATGGGTTAAGATTATTTCACTTTTAATTTCCATTTTGTAGATTGGAAGGTCGTGTGGTGTTCCACACCAGATATTTCTTTTTTACGTCTTCTGTCACAGCATCTGGATTAAGTTCTTTTAATTTATCTAACGAAAGTTTGTATACAATCTCTTTTTGATTTTTGTCCGTATACTCCTTGGCTATTACTTTCCACAAGCATGTATTTTCCCTGTATAATTCCGTCAATATTTTTTTTTGCAGTAGTAATTTTTTTTGTTGAAAAGTATTATTTTAGTAAGGATGCAAATCTATACTAATGCTTGGTGGTAATCACGATATAACTGACTGGAAATGAAGGCTTGATGCGCAAGTATACACACGTTAGAACTTACCTGCGAACCTCACCAAAAAATCAGGACGCGACAAATCTCTTCACATCGCGCCGCGAGCCAGAAACGTGCCATCCGTTCACCATATACACTTTCCTACTTACTCGCGAGCTTGCTTGCGTTCAGTTCAGGTAGGCACGAAGGCATGCGCGATCGTGTGTATGCCCATTTTAGTCCAATCAACCGAGCCAAATAATCAAAAAGTTTCCCAGTGTCCATTCAATTGCATTTTTAGGGGTACTTTGGCCTCAGGAACTCGAATTTCGGGTTGGCCAGGCGAAATTTTTCCGGGAAAGCAGTGAAAATTGAGAAAAACGGTGAAGTTTTTTGTTTTTCGGGTTTATCTCGAAAACGACGCGGAATTTCGAAAAAAGCTTTGGACAAAAGTTGTAGATCTTGAAATTCTACATCTAAATATGCTATCACACGTGCATTTTCGTTGAACGGAAAGGAAAATAGAGCGAGTTTCCACGACGGCGCGTTACTAAGCCGGTTGATTCACGAAGCGAAGCAGTTGGCCTGCGCAGTGTGCTACTGCGCAACTCCATGCTGTATTTCATTCTCTTTCTCTCTCTCTCTCTCTCTCTCTCTCTCTCTCTCTCTCTCTTTCTCTTTCTCATCCTTGCTCGCTCGCTCTTGGTTTTTACTTTCGTATTGAAGCAACGTGTAGAATTATGTTAATTATGTTGTTTTTTTTTAATATTACATTTAAATAACTTAAAATAATTATCATTCCAAAATACAGATACAAATAAAACATTTAATTATGAGCACAAAATTAATAATTTTTTCAAAATGCATTTCGTAAATATTGTAAAAATCAGTAAAGTAATTACAAAAATATTCAAATAATTAATAAGCAATTACAATGACATTTATATTTGTTTCAATGAGTATAACGATTGCTATTTGTTGTAAATATGTAACTATTTATTTAATTAAGTATATAATTATTAATAATTATTGAAATCTGAAATACGTCAAGTCTAAATAATTTATTAGTGCATATTCAATATACATAAAACTAAACAATTTAATTTTTTTACTATTTATAAAAAACATCTAACTGTTCAAATGGACTAATAACATTGATGCTAACGCTGTTTTATTAAACAAACAATTAACATAAAATTATTTTAATAATCAACGAAATCATAAACATCAACATCGATATCGTCGTCACTATCCATGGTAGCATTTGCGGTTTCAGCAGCATTTTCGGTGTCCTCATAAATTTCGTTATAATTTCTGAAGGAGTCATCGTCGAAATCAACTCTAGCTCTAACTATATTCTTGCAACTACCACCATTGCAATTTTTGCAAAAATGTGAGCATTTCAATCCGGTTTTTTTACAGCTACATTGAGATGTGCTACAGTCTCCTAGACAGCTACAAAATACCTGAAAAATAAATTCGTTTTATTGCACAATTCAGCATAAAAATATAAAACAATATCTTATTACGTAAATTTCTGTACTAACGGATTTAAGCAATGTATCTGGAGCAGCCAAAATTCCATCTTCCAACATAATAGGAACGAGCATGAAATTACTCGATATCCACCCCCAATCTGTAGATCGTATCTCTTCATTTTTCAACCATAATCTGATAATAAACACGTTGAGTGTGTAACTTTGAAGCCGATTCCGTTGGTGGTAAAATTGCTAAAGCTGATTCTTTGTCTCCAATAATCACTGACTTTGAGTAAATATTATATCCAAGTTGGGCGATTGTCGTTTGATTGTCTAAATTTGAACTATACAGAGCTTTCACAATTTTTTCAGCAACTGGATACAATTCATTAAGTGGTTTGTTTTTTTCATAAAATATAGAAACAATTGTTTAAGATTTTCATTTTTTTTAAGCAACGTTATCACACTTCTTTTTCCTTTTTTGTACAAGGCACTTGTCGAATCGCAACCAGCAAAAGCGTGAGCAAATAAAAATATATGGTTGGTAACTTTGATTATCAGATGTTGAATACAATTCTATTTTTTTTTTACCAGTAGATACTTTATAGAAAAATATATTTGATGCACTCAGAGTACGGTCAATCAGCAAAATCAATAAATCTACATCATTGCCAACAACTGCAACTGCTCGTTCAGTTTCCTTGTCTACTTGCAGAGCTTTTTCAACAATTTCTACGTCAGCGTCATCCCTGGCGACAGTCGTTTCAATACCATGTTGATTGAAATAGTTTGTTAATAATTCCACGAGCCTGTATTTATTAGCAACATTGGAAAGGAACTTTTGTTGAGTCATTGTGACTAAACAATCTAATTTTATGTCGACATCAGATGCCAAATGCTTTTCTTTCCTCCGAAATCCTTCATAAGGTTTTATGCTGCTTATGGTCTCGCTGGAACAGCCATCAAAAATAACTTTGATATTTGATCCAAAATTGTTGGTGAGATATTTGTAATAAATGCTGCAAAGCTGTTCATAAGTTGTACTGTGAGGCCATGCTATTCTATGTAGAAGCCAACATCCATCTATAATGTTGAAATAATGTTGTATTTGTAAATTAGACAGCGAATTGGATTTGAATACTTTAAACAATTCAGACTTTGTAGATTTTCTCATGAATCCATCTGCATCAAATAAACTTAGCGAGGATGGAGCTAATTCATAATTGAAAGCCTCTCTTGCAAGTTGCTCATTTCCAGAAAAAAATACAGCAATTCGTTGAAATAATAAACGTGTGTCCAGTGCATGATACTCGTTTATTTGTATTCCTTTTCTGGCAGAAGCGAAATTTTTAACTTTTGATTTTGCTGATGATAACGTTACATTCGTCATATTTTTTTCTACAATTGACTTCATACCTTCGCGTCCTTTTTCAAATGCCATGTGACAGTTGATTTTCTTGCCACCAACAATGCCAGTAGCAAGTGCCGTCAATGCACTCCTTTCCTTAAACAAATTATGTTCTTCGAGCCAAAATATGAATTTTTTCAAATCAGCATTGTCTTTAGTCATACGACATGTTGTGTCAACGTGCTGTTCGCTATTTGCAGTACTTAGACCAATGTACTCTTCCAAACTTTGCATTACTTGAAAAGCACATGGCATTCCTAATAAATATCTTGCCACAACGATTTCAGTGACGCCTCTGCCATGCTTCAAATCTGTGCCGAAAAATCTGTTGAGAGTCTGCTCGATCCTCACGTCGCTCCAAATTCCAGAAAAAGCTTTATCTGATCTTCTTATAGTAAAAAACCCTTTTTCGGTATATCTGCGATACTCTTCTTCATTTATAATATACTGCAATTTTTCCATATCCTGTAAAAATACTTGCAGAGCTTTGGCATAAGCGAAATGGCCACCTGCATGCAAAATCGGCAACATTTGAAACATACTATGCAGGTGTAACTTCCACTCTCCCAGTCGTTCGCTTTCAATAAATTGAATCAAAATAAGCTTCAAAAACTGCATCCATACTTTCGATGTTTCGCCTTGTTTTTCCAAATTTTACAGTTCTTCAATGAATTTAGCTGTTGTTGTTTTTATTAAAACGTTGGAATTACAGTCGCCAGCTGAAATTGTTTCTTCTTCTTGCCACCCTCCGATGAATGTATGTAGGTAACGTTTTAATTCTTTAGACACGCCGTTAATGGTCTTCAAAATAATGATTCCGATCGCTGTGAATGTTAAAATATGAGCCCTTACTAATCTAGAAAAAGCGTGACACTCTCTGCTGCGTATGCTGTTGACCACAAATCTTCCAACCCACTTTCTTCCATTATGTTTCCCATCGCTCCTAAATACGATAGAAGCAAATGAAAACCGCCAAGACGCACGACTATGCGTTTAAAAACAGGATTTTCTGATTGCTCTACAATAGAGCGAGCTTTCAAATATACCGGCAAATCAAAAGTCACAAAAATTGTATTTTGGTTGCACTCATCAGCTTTTTTTATTGAGTACAATAATGCTGAATTCAAATCTGATGGTGGGCCATTGACCAACGGTAGACATTCAATGTGTGACATAGAGTATGTTTGTTCTTTACATATGACTTTCATAAAACCTTTCCACAATGGCGTACCTTGTATATCATTAGGTTTGGCCAATAAATACGTCATATAAGTTGGTGATAGTACTTTCTCTTCATGTTCACATAAAAAATGACTCATATCATCAAAAACAATATTTTCGAACTTTTTGGCGTTAGACGAAGAAAATGGAACGATTGGAATTGTTTCTTTTTGGGCTAATTGTTGAGCGGACGGCATCCTAGCACATATTTTTATTTCTCCTTCATAACTGACTGAATGATGAGGCGTGTAAATGGCAATGCCTCCCAAGCAATGAAATGTTTTATGGTCACCTAGTGTGCTGACATTGTGGTCAGTATTGTCATAAACAAACTGCACAAATGTATCTTCTTTCTTCACCACCGGAGGATTTTCAATTGACGAAGCTTCGTATAACTGAACGTTGTGGTAAGTATCCGAAACTCCCAACTTACTTAAAAGGTCAACAATTAATTTTGAACCACTTTTTCTTAATATTTATGTCCCAACTGCTAATTGCAATGTCGAAACAAAAGACTTCGGACGTAGCATTGAAATTATTGTATGGGCAATGTTATCGCGTCGAAAATTATCTTGAAGATTTCTTTTTTTTTTTGACTTGGGAATATCTGAAACTACATTTTTCAGGAAAAGCTTTCCTGGCGGATATTCATTCGTAATGTAATGCTGATTTTTCACTTCATGACTAATGATTCCTGCAGATATGTCTAATAAAACTTTTTTTTTTATCAAAATCGGAAAGAGATTCGGGATTCGCTAACCATTCTTTGCTATTTTCAAAAAGAGTCGTCGTTTTATAAAAATAAAGCGGTGGGTGCCCAATATTCTTGATAATCAGCATGTCGTCACCAAACTTCTCTTATAATTTTGTATGTAGTAAGTAATTACTCAAACTTACATTATGTTCACTTGCTGCCATAATACTACGAAATTGCTTAATATCAAACTTGTATTTTCCACTGGTCTCAATACAATCTACAATTTCTTGAAATACTTTATCAGGCTCATCGCTAGAGCTTGCACTTGCAGGCTTTTCTAACCGAATGGCACTTCGGCATTTAACATGGTAATAGCCAGAGGTAGTACATTCCTCTTGTAATAAAAATTTCAAACGACTAGCTATTGCTTTGGCACGTGGATTATTTACGGACTTTGTCCAATCAAAAACGGCCTGCTGAGGTTGGTTGCGGTTTATCGTATACAGTTGATGGTGTTTACGATCCAATGGTTTTTCACAATAAATGCATAGTTCAGAATAATTAAATAACTCATCTGTTTCGAAACCGTCGTCATTGGCAGTTGAAGTTTCATCTGGCTCATTCAATCTTGGTTGTTTCCTCTGCGATAGCGGTGTGTCCGATGCGGCTGCATATCGTTTTCGACACTTGTCATGAAAAACAGTGTATTGATCTTCAATAAATTGTTCCCAGATTCTCCATTTTTCGTCATTCCTTTTTTTACTCTTCTCAATAAAGGTCCGCAGTCCTTTGTAATGCACCTTCCTAGTAACGTCCTCGGCACGTATCGCTACATCGCAAACTGTATATTTTTCGGCATCCATATTCTCTGAAACAGCTACAAACAAATAATATAATATAATTTTTTTTAAGTAATACTTATAACAGTTCAGAATGTATTTGTTGGGGACGGGTGAGCAAGTAAAGGCAATAATACTCAATGTTTGATTAGTTGATACTTAATTTTATTTTCGACACGCCGTGCACGAGGCTTGACTTTACGCACGTTCGTATTCAACGAACGACATCTCATTCGACGCGGCTTATTATCACGGAAAAATTACTTGAGTTACAATTTACTACCTTCATATCTTTCAGAGCAAAAAATATATTTTTCAAATATATTTGCATTATTTAAACAATTATCCGCATCAAAATCCGCGTCGAAAGGGATCTAGATTGCCTGGACTAAAAGGTGTCGCTACCTGCACGTATCCTTCGCCGTGGATAGGTAGCAAGGTACAAAAGTAACATAAATACTGCAGAGACTCAAACTCAGAAAATGTCCATTCAAAGCCGACTCCATTTTGAAGAAATGCTGGCATCAAAGCGTGTCTTAATTTTTTTTACTTTGATCGAGCTGCTCTTCATAGTTTATAAATTCAACGAATTAATCTTTTTAATTAGTATTTGAATTGCATTATTTCGAATTTTGTTTATATTTTACGAAGCAGCTGACAAATTATTTTTACAATACTTAAACGTAAACGTTAATAATAAAATAATTGGTATTATATGTCTCATTGAATATAGATCGTATGGTAAAAATTTCAATGATTTTATAATAATTCAACAATTTTGCACTTTTTTGTACGATTTTTAAATTGTAAAAAAACTTATAAACCTCGTAATCCCTATTTTATTATTATTAATATTTTATAAGAATTTAATTATGTAGAAACTTACCTCTTTCTATGTCGTTAGCACCTACAATCTTCAACATATAAGCACAATATAAAACACTTTAAAATGCACGTTGATCCAAAACAGAAACCACGCTATACAGAACAGTTAATGCTACGCACAAAACACACAGGATAGAAAGGAAACTTCAATAGTAAAAGTGGGGAGTAAAACACTTACTCCACCTGGTGATTGATCCACAACTAACGTTGAGTGGCGGGAAATTTGGCTGTTTATTGAGGAATAGGTTGTTTTTGGAGATTTTCTGTTTAACCGTTGAACAAAATTATTCATTCAACGGTTAGACAGAAAATCTCCACCTCAGAATGTAGCAATAAATCATGTAGGTAAACTAAAAAGTCAATTAAAATGAATTTTATTTATTCATTTATTATAAATCAGTAATACAAATATTTATAAGTTTATACGATGTGTTTATCAACATATCAATATGGTTTGAAAATTTTAAACTCTTATTAAATATTACTCCTAAAGCTTTCATGCTATTAACTCAGGTTAACTGTTCATTATTCAAAAAATAGACTGGTTCATAATTTCATTTTTCTCTAGAGATAGACATTACAAGATACTTTTTCTCACTACCACCTTGATAAATCTACGTTATTTTGACAAACACTCGACAGTAATGGAATGTTAAATTTCAATCGTCGTATCCACAGCATACTCAATTGTGACCCTTATTATAGGTATGTAGGATTTGTGCACTTACCGCCACTTGTAGTACAAATAACTTTAATACCTGATAAGTGGTCATAAAATGAAAACATGAAAATGACAATATAGGAGTGAAATTTTACATAGTAGATAAAAATCGAACTTAGTTCTTCTTACGACTTAAATAATATTTATAGGCCAACAATTTTATAGGATCAAGACTATCCTTGTCATTTGAATTTACTAATTCAACAAACTTACGATTCTTGCCACTCAAAATTAAGTTAATTTGTTTAATCCAAAAATATATTATGCAAACTATCAATTGTTCTAATACTAATGAACCCAAATCATGTAGTTCACATTTTAGTGGCAAAAACAATGAAATATCTTTAGAAATTATATTAATTAAAACCTTTTTGATATTCTGAGATGTACATACTTGAGGTATTATATAAAAACGTTTTGAGTATTGGCGTGCATCAATAAAATCAAAATTTGTAGAGCTACCATCTGAATACAAAAGTAGTTCTTTACAACGTTTACAGTTTTTTGTTTGTTTAATGCATTTTTTTGCAACAAATCCTGATATGTATGTAATTGTACATTTTGCTACTTTTGTTTTCTTTTCTTGTACACTTAAATTAAACTCATTTACACATACGTCTTTTAACACTGATATCCCAGCAACTTCTTCTCCTGTTACAAAGTACCTTAAATTATCCAGTGCTTCGACGATACTATCTTCTTCACAATTGGCAACAGGTGAATGTCTTCTTGCAAAATTGTTCACTATAAGTGCTTTGAAAGAACTAATAAAATGTGGCACAGTTGGGGATGTATTTCGAACTCCATCGACTCCTTAATGAAGAGAAGAAATTTTCTAAAGCATCTTGCTGAAAAGCACGAGGTAAAATATATGAAAATTTTTTTGAAAGCAGTTGTTTTCGAATATACAAAAAACCACGAATTGTTTTTATGAAATTAACCACTGATGGAGTGCACATAAAGTGTTTATTGCTGGGACTGTAAAACCTTAATGTTGATAAAATTTTAATTGCACTATTCCAGAACTCTTCATGATGACTATGTTGGGAAACACCTCCTTTCAAAGGTTTACTCGAAGAACACGTTTTATTATTTCCATTAAGGCTGTCAAATAACTGATCCATAAACAATATAAAAGTAGCAGTATCTTCAGCCTTTTTTTTCTAGTATGGTATCGTTTCCAGTTTCTAAAATAAAATAATATATCTACACATATTATAACAAAACAGTATGACGTACCCCATTTTGTAAGCCTCATCATAGGTGCACCAACACGATGACTAAACACCTGAGCTGCATAAGCAACCTTCATCTTGTTCATTTCTTCTTCATCTGTAAGATGAGGGCATATGCGTGTGTCGTCATTTACAACTACGTAATAAAATTGCTCTATATGACACCATTTGGCAACTTTATCACCATTTTCCATTTTAAAATGGGCTTCCTTTTTAATAAATTGTTACGAATACCCTTCAGAAGATGAGGAACATCGTACAGTGGTACAATTTCTTGTTCATTTGCCACAAATCCAAAGTGTCTATTGACTAAGCCATTTTCTTTTTAATTCTCTCGTATCTTTCTTGTAAGGGAGTTAATAGCTTTTCGATTAGCTGAGCCCTGGTCGCACATAACACTTATGACTTTTAAGCCAATTTTTGGCATTCTGTAATGTTTTTAATAAAAGTTTTTTAAAACACTAGATTTAATAACTACTAAAGGTAAATGATATTGGTTGCTTCCATTGTCTGTACACCCCCTTTATCATAAAAACATTCGCAGAAGTTGCAAATTGGGCATCTATTACATCTCCTGCGTCTTGAAAGTCTTCAATCAGGTCCTCTTTCTTATTGTAAGACAAACCAGGAGTAATGGCAACTTCATCAAATAAAATGACACAGTACCTGTCCATGGGTTTCAATTTCATTACGGGTTTTTTAAGGGAAGAAAATATTTGACTATTTATGACAGCCTTGAAAGGTAGTCTGTTTAAACTATTCACTAAGGTCTTTCTTGATGGCAATGCGAACAACTTTGAAAGCAATTTGTATCCCTTTCCACTTGCCTTCAGAAGTGACAGAGCTAATATTTTCTCATCTATAGTGAAACGTCTTGCTTTTGGACAACATTTTTGCATCCTTATTTGCTGCAGAATGAATGTCTCAGTACATGAATTCACAAACTTGTTCAGATTGTTAAAACTGGCTATATTCATTAATCGGTCGGCATTTGATGAGCGAGTTTGAAAATTGTGAATCTTGCTATTAAGTTTGTGAATCTTTTTGCTAGCCGTAGTAAATTTAGAATAGAGTTTTTTGTACTTTGGTGTTAAATCGTTCTTACGAGTGACTCCAACACCCTGAAGAACTAACTTCCTTCTTCTTGTGCCTATATGACATCATTAGAATAATAGGTTATAAAGTTAATAAACTTACCTTTACTAGCTTTACTAACATTTCTATTCTGCCCAGTATTAGCTATTTCTGGTGCTTCAGAAACTTCTATATAATGGGATGGCCCTTAAAGAATGTATGTTGTGATTAAGTCACTATCACTGTATCTCTTCTGAATGTATTCATATATTTTATTTGTTTTGCCTATCACGATGATATATTGTTGTGTTTAAATGCATAGTTGCATATATTAAAAACAATGACAGTCACAGGGTAATATGTCATCAAGTAACATATCTTCTATATCTTAATCGAATAAGTAATCGTGATAAACAAAACTAATGAATTATAAGTAGTAGTATAACCCTTTATTAAGACACATATTTACCTGCTACACTAATGGTATTGTTGTGGGGTTGATTAATTGTCTTTGACCCTAGTTTTTTTTCATGCTCAATATGAACAGTGTCACTCAATGTCATATTTGATGGACGTTAAACAATAGGATACAAAAATTGGAGATATGTATGCCAATAAGGTGACAAGGATTGGAAAGATAAATTTTATGCAATTACTCACTGGGTAAATGAAGTGTTGGTACAGCATTTACCATTAATCCACGTAAGGTCCCAGGAACGATGACATGTTTTGAAAAATGATTTTCACACACATAATAACTTTTATATACTTGTACAACAGTCAATCCTTCTAATGTAGGATTATTTATATTATTAATCCATTGTTTGAAAAGACTTATATTATTTTTTGGGAACCGATGTCTTTTGGACATGAAGTCTTCACAATTGGGAACACAACATTGTTTGGTTTTTCTTTTGCAATAAGTGTGATCCATTTATAACAAATCCACATTAAATAACATAAACACAATATTGTTCTCAAGGTGGGTTTATGCAAGGCTATTTATAATTTAACTTAACTTAATTTTATTTAAAGGTTAGTGTATGCAAGGCTATGTAATAATTAAACTTAACTTAAATTTATTTATAAGATTAACTCGTGACTTCAACGAAATCGTCTATGAAAGTATTTAACTTAAATTTAAGAATTTAACAAAAAACGAATAAAATTTGTGGTTATATTTAACGTACAAAACACACGTGATAACGTAGTACTGACGCCTGCGTGCGAACAGTATTGAACATCAGCGCCGTGAGTGAGTGATCTAAGCGTAACTTTTGTTTTGACCTGCACGTATCTCACTTTCTTTTCTATCCTGTGTGTTTTGTGATGCTACGCCTCAAGCATTCGTTAGCCCAACTGACATTGAGAGACAGCGTGGAGTTGCGCAGTAGCACACTGCGCAGGCCAACTGCTTCGCTTCGTGAATCAACCGGCCTAGTAACGCACCGTCGTGGAAACTCGCTCTATTTTCCTTTCCGTTCAACCAAACCCACGTGCGATACCCCTAAAAGTGCAATTGGCAGGACACTGGGAAACTTTTTGATTATTCGGCCCGGTTGATTGGACTATTACAGTCGTGGAGTTTAAACATCAATCCTAGCAATCCATCTTGCGTTATAGTATTTTATGAAACGCACCAAAACAACACTGAAACCGAATTAAAGAGTTTTTGTGTTACCTACATGTAATTACCTTCATTAGAAATACTCTAGTTTTAAGTAAAACTTTATTTCAATTTAATGCCTTGAAATTTAATTTAACAAACCACTTAACTAAGTTATCATTAGTCACTTAAGCATAATCGATTATTTATTAACTGGTTCTATTTAATTTAATTATTAATTTCCCATGGCTATAGTGGAAGATAAATATAGCATATATAATTTGCAACGGTGTTCTATAATGATGGTACTTCATACTTGTATCTAAACACTGGTAACAAAACGTGCAATGTAATTACTTGCACAAAATAGTAACTGTAATCTATAAATCTATATAAGACTATACTGTCTACATTGATTATTATTTTTTTCATGTCAGTTTAAAATTATTTATTGCAGCGGTATAAATCATTGTTCCGTTAAGGTGTTAATTAATTAACTTATAATATCTACTACAATTTTCAAAAAAGAGAGAAACTACATTCATATCCTCAAAACGAAAAAATGTATTAGAAATTTTTAAAATAATCTTCAATGTTCTTGGAGCTCTTACTTTCTATACTTTCACATCTAAACATTATTGCCAAATCAAGCAGGTACCGCTCCCTCTAACAAACAATATTTAATACCCTAAAGGTAAATTTATAAACTAATATATTAAAAAAAAAATTATGGTTTTCACGGATATGCCTGAATTAATGTTCAGCTAATGGTGTGTGAAACATGTTTTGCAGCAGTTTTCGTGTTTCACCCACACAGACACTTGAACGCTATGATGCGCTCTTTTCAAATGTAGATGTCCTGGAGATCCGATGTCTGAGTGTCATCTGTATAGCTATGAGTGGGATAATCAGTGCAATTTATGGACATTATTTTGGTGGAAGACCAATTAAGTAATACGATACGATATAATGCCACATATTTTGTTAACAATACCTATTTTTGGCGACAACGCAGAACTTCTAAAAATTGATTGAAAACTATTTAGGAGGGAGCATGGCGCAAGATTATTAATTAGCTCGTTTATAAAAATAATCAGTAAACTAAATTATAATTATAAATAAATAATTTGATGAAAATAATTGAATAGTGTTAATTAAATTGTTATACAAATGTCTACTAAAGAAATACAGTAATTATAATTATAAACGGTAATTAAACAGTATCTTACGTAAATAAATGATTGTAAACAAACGTTTAAAGGCGACAGCGGTATAACTTGTTTCATATTTTAAAATTATGCTAAAGGTTACAAGAATAGTAATTGAAAAAAATTACTGTAGGGTAAACATCACTATAATGGACACAGAGATTGAGGGCATAATTCAGCCAGTGGAAGATCCCATACTGGGTGTTTCAAAAAACATTCCACTAATTTCCAGGGTAAATAGAATATTAAAAAATAACGTTAGTTTGGTAAATAAACATGTGTCCGAAAATGCCTCCTTAAGAAGATACGGCCCTGTAAAAGTGGTCCCAAAAATCGTTTTTTTTTATTATCTCTGAAACGGTTTAAGACACCTAAATGAAATTTAGATCACAATACCTTTGATTAAGTCATAAAAAATAGTGTTGACAAATTTTTTATATTTTGTACAGAAGCGATATTTTTAATTTTTTGGGCAGAAATAATATTTTTTAAACAATTTTCCACAAAAAAGATACTCTTGTTGAAAATCAAAAAAATTACTAGTTTTGGGGTTATTGGAGGTTTTACATGTTTTACCTAAAATACGAAAATAAAAGAAATATTGAGATAATTTGATTGACTTGAATTAAGTAGGCTTAGACTGCTCACTCGCGATTGTTTTGTTTGACAGATTCGTTTGACACATTGTTGTTGATAATTTTTGGTTTGTTTAACAAGTAATAGCGCGTTTAAAAACTTCGAAAACGCATATGTACACTAATAGTGACTATACCGATATGTTGTTAACATTAGGGGAATGTGATGGAAATGCTAAAGCAGCGAAAACAAGATATGCGGAAAAATTTCCAAGAAGAAGTGCTCCAGATTCAAAAACATTTTTGAATTTAGTGAGGCGGTGCCGTGAGACTGGAACCTTTAAACCAAAAAAAAGGTAAATTCTGGTAGACCACGAGTGGCAAGACTTTCTCAAACAGAAGAAAATATTTTAAATCTAGTTGTTGCGGATCCTACGATAAGTGTAAGAAATGTGGCAAGGGCAAGTAACGCAAGTGTTTCTAGAGTACATCGTGTATTAAAAATATAATTATTGCTCCCGTTTCACTACAGGCAAGTACACGGATTATTGTCTGAAGATCTTTTTTTGAGAAGAGACTTTTGCGAATTATTACAAGAAAGAATGAGACAGAACCCTGATTTTTTACAAAATGTTCTTTTCACCAACGAATCAACTTTTACTAGACAAGGTATGTTTAATAGTCATAACAGTCACTTCTGCGCAGAGGAAAATCCAAAGGTTAAACGGGTAACGCATTATCAACATAATTTTAAGTTGATTGTATGGGCTGCTTCAATGGGCACTATGAATTTTTGGATAATCGTTTATTTTCGCTATTAGATTTGCCTATTGATCTACGAAGAAATATGGCTGTTATGCATGATGGTGCTCCACCTCATTTCAGTAGACAAACTAGAAGATGTCTCAACGAACATTTTCCAAATCGTTGGATTGGTCGAGGTGCTGATGCTCCTATCCGCTGGCCACCAAGCTCCCCTGACAATTTAGCTTTCGAGCAGCATTTTGGGCCAAATGCTCATGGATTACAGAATTTAGCGGTTCATATAAATGTCACATATAGTGTGTTCGTTCCAAAATTGTTGGGGAGTGATTAGATATTCCCACATGTAAACTGTATGTATGGTTCAAGATTTATGAAATGTCAGCGGGTCTTGAAAGTTTCTACACTAAAATTGCATTGATACATAATTAGAAAAGGACAAAAGTTGTCTTAGTGTGTGTCTTCTAACTTAAAGCGTTAATCGCTCACCAGCAATCCTGAAACAAATACACTATATGTACTCGTACATAATAGAAAACCTAGTTACGACAGATAAGGACCCATAAGCCACAGAAAGACGTTAACTATAATTATTAACCA